>JALMGF010000016.1:9507500-10707500 GCA_023333645.1 Sceloporus occidentalis
TGTGGCCTGTTTTTTTACATTTTTCAACCTTTGTGACAATGGCTGTTTATGCAGTGTTTGTGTTTAATTGTAATTTTCTTGTTTCTCATTTACTGTTTGCTTACAATTTTTTTTTTCAGGACAGAAAGGCTTTCCTTAGATACTGTTATTTTGATACCATAAAGATTCTTAAAGTAAACAATAAGATCAAAAAAATGGAAATTTTTTTTTTACTCATCTACAAAAACTAATGAAAAAAACCCGCTAAATAGATTCTAATATCTGTCTAATGAGTTAAGAAATACTCAACATTTTTATGATTATAGTTGAAAGGAACCAAGTATTTTTTTCTTTTGGATTTTTTTTTGTGTTTTAGGGCAAAAAAGGGTTTTTAATGTATATTTCTAGCGGGAGGGGTACAAGGTGTTTTGGCACCTATTTTTTACTTTTTTTTCCCAATTATTTTTTCTTCGAACCTTTTTGCTGTCATTGTGCCTGCAGCCCTACCTACCTTTTTCTGTGCTTATGTCATGTTTGGAAAGGTTTAGCATCCCACCATTACTAATTAACCCCACAAAAGTATTGTTATCACCCAATATTGCACCAAAACCAACCCCGTCCATCTCTTTACCCAGCATTATTTCCTCTTCATCCCTTCCCCCCGTTCATATTTTTCTATGTGTTAATCCCCTTATACACACATCTGCCCATACATACATATATACAGTGCCTAGATACCTGTCTGCCCATACACACATACAAACACATTAACACATTGATGCTTGCCCGTACACACACTTTCCCTTAGAGCACCCATTTCTCTCCATCATCTACCCCAATTTTTTTCTCCATCATATAATCCCCCTTTTCTCTAATTCCATACTGTAGTGGGAGCACAAGGTCTGTAACTTCCGACCTCTGCTTTGGCGCACAGGCTCTGGTCATGAAGGGGTTAACATGCATCTTGGTTTAGTCTATTTTGTGTTTTTACTTATTCAGTAGAAAGTTTAATTGCCCTGAAGAATACTCTGAGTAAATCTGACTTTTCACAGAAACAGTTTAATCAAATGAACTGTGTCTTTTGGCAGTATTTACCTATGGAAGAAAATTTAATCGAGTTGGAATTACCTAATACAGGTGCAAATAGCTCTAATTTGTTCCAAAGTGTTACTCTAGGAGTTCAGTGTAATTAGCTGGAAAAAATTACAGTAGCTTCTAAAACTTAGAACACGGAATATATATTTTTTTTATGTGAACCAAGAGCATACATTGCATGCTTGCAATTTGGACAACTCCCAAGAGCCAGACAGCCATAACGTCTATATAGAAGTTCATGGTTGTTGTCGGTTCCCTGGTTAACTATTCTCCAGAAACTTTAGGCATTAAGCATTAAGAAAATGAACATTAATACTGCCGTTAACGTATTTTAGGTTTGCCAGATTGCAAGTTAGCAGGGTTGCAGCTACGAGTGTTGCTAGTGTCTCAGAGCATCTATGTTCCTTAAACAAAGATGGAGAGAACGATTGCAGATGTGTTGCTAGGAAACAAGGACAGATCGTATAGAGTAGATCATTTAAAAGGTCATGTTTAGGTGTGAGTTTCAATCTCAGACTGACAGCAAGAAGCTGTTGGGAGAGGCACGCGTGAATCTATCAGGGGACGGGAATGCAGACATACTACACAGACGATGTTAGACAAATAGCCTACTCTGCTTATTAGAGAAGGGAAACAGAGGAAACGGATAGAATTACCTACAGGTCTAAAAATATTTGGATGTTGAAACAATTTTCTGAATTTTGGCTCTGTACGCCACCACAATGGATTTGAAATGAAACTGTGATGCAACTGAAAAACTTTCAGCTTTTTTTTTTGTTTGTTTTTGTTTTATTTTTAACAAAAATATCATATGAAACGCTTAGGAAATTCAACCATTTTCATACACAGTCCCCTTATTTCAGGGGATCAAATGTAATTGGACAAATCATCACAATCATAAATAAAATGTTCTTTTTTTAATACTTTGTCGAGAATCCTTTGCAGGCAATGACCGCTTGAAGTCTGGGACGCATTGATATCACCAAACGCCGGGTTTCCTTTGTGATGCTTTGCCAGGCCTTTACTGCAACTCTCTTCAGTTGTTTGTTTGTGGGTTTTTCTGCCTTAAGCGTTGTCTTCAGCAAGTGAAATGCATGCTCAATCAAGTTGAGTTCAGGTGATTGACTCGGTCATTGCAGAATATTCCACTTTTGTGCCTTAAAGAACTCCTGGGTTGCTTTCACAGTATGTTTTGGGTCATTAGCTATCTATTAAGATGATGTGGTATGCTTTGGATCATGAGCCGTTCCAAGACTTCTCCATGTTTTTTTTATTCCCGTCATTCTCGTACAGGTTGATCTTAGTTTCATCTGTCTAAAAAATACTATTCCAGAACTGGGCTGTTTTTTTATATTTTTGTGTTTGGCAAAGTGTAATCTGGTCTTTCTAGTCTTATGAATGGTTTGCACCTTGTGGTGAACCCTCTGTATTTGCTCTCTTTAAGTCTTGTCTTTATGGTAGACTTGGATAACGATGCCTACCTCCTGGAGAGTGTTCTTCACTTGGATGGATGTTGTGAAAGGGTTTTTCTTTACCATGGAAAGCATCCTACGACCATCCACCACTGTTGACTTTCATGAATGTCCAGGCCTTTTTGTGTTGCAAAGTTTACCAGTGCGTTCTTTTTTCTCAGAATCTACCAAACTGTTGATTTGGTTACTCCTAATGTTCCTGCTATCATTGAGAGCTCATTTGCCTACATGGTGTGGGTTCACAGCAACAGCTTCCAAATGCAAATGTCACACCTCAACTACAGACCTTTTACCTGCTTAATTGGTGAAGAAATAAGGAATGAAGGAATAGCCCACAACTGTCCATGAAACAGCTTTTGAGTCAATTGTCCAATTACATTTGATCCCTTGAAAAAGAGGGGGACACATATTAAAGAGCTGTAATTCCTAAACCCTTCCTCCAATTTGGATGTGAATAACCCCAAATTAAAGATTAGAGAAAACCCATGTTAATTTGGTAAACAGACGAAATAACAAAACTTGTGTCAGTGTCCAAATACTTCCGGACCTAACTGTATATATGATGACTTGTTTTGCTGGGCACTCCAGTGCATACAAATCTAACATATACATACACAGAATGTTTATATATTTTTTTAATAATGAAATAATACCGTATTTGCGCGATTATAAGACGAGGTTTTTTTTCCAGAGCAAATGCTCTGAAAAATATCCCTCGTCTTATAATCGGGGTCGTCATTATAATCAGACCTCAAATAGGTCTGACTATGAGACGACTAAGATCCAGATCCCCCTGTCCCCCCCCCCCCCCCACTTACCGGTGCTTCTGAGTCCCCGGTGCGCAGCCGGGGCAGTGTGTAGATGTCTACGCGATTCGCGTAGACAACTTACACTGCAGCCGGAAGGAGGTGTGGCTAGCAGCGGGGGTTGTCTGCGTCCATCGCGCAGACCTTCCCCAGCTGTCAGAGATCAGAGTTCCCCGCACTGGGGGGCATAAGGCATTTCTGGAAGCAGAGTGTTCTATGAAATGCCTTTTAACCCCCTTAATGCCACTCTGCCTCCAGAAATGCCTTTTTTTTAACACTCTATACGCCACTCTGCCTCCTGAAATGCCTTAAACCTCCCTATATGCCACTCTGCCCCATAATGTGCCTTTTAACCCCCTTAATGCCAGAGTGGCATATAGGGGTATAAGGCATTTCTGGAGGCAGAGTGGCACATAGGGGGTTAAAAGGCATATCATGGGGCACAGTGGCTTTCAGGGGTATAAGGCATTTCTGGGGCAGATGTGCATAACTGGGGGGGCAGGTTGGAAAATAGAAGGAAATAAAACCAAAATATTTTTCTCAATCATAGCTTTAAAAAAAAATAAAAATAGTTTACATGAATTAACATTTACTGGTAAAACTTTTTTCCTATAGGGTCGTCTTATATTAAGGCTTTTTCTTTTTTTCCTAAATTAATATTCAGATTTTGGGGGGTCGTCTTATAATCGAGCAAATACGGTATTCTATTCTATAGATATACATACACAGAGAAAGAAATTGGCACATATCCAGTGAATACATTCTAAAAACATTGGTGATTCCATCACACTATACAACCAAATATTGCTTAACCCGCAACTACGTCAAAGTACTCCATGCCCTGTCTAATCTTTCACGGTTATGTTGCTTACCAAGGAACTGAAGTCCCCAATATTAATGCCTTTTTTTTTTTTTTATTATTTAGAATGGTATTCCCTGGGCATGCACTGAATTCTTGCTTTGTTTTGTGTACATATTATTCAAGCAGCAACCCGACTGTGAATGTGTATGCCTTTTATGCTTTTTAGGTTGTGTACTCTGTGTGTACTCTGTGTGTACTCTGTGTGTACTCTGTGTGTACTCTGTGTGTACTCTGTGTGTACTCTGTGTGTACTCTGTGTGTACTCTGTGTGTACCATAATTGATCATCAGTCATTAAACAGATGCACTTGGGACCTTCCAACCAATCTTGCACAGTATAAGAATTCTCACACCCCAAAAAGGCAAATTACATCATATATCCACACGTACAGGTAGCACAAGGGGCTTTGTGGGGTGGCATATACTGCTTAATCCTACTGAGCCATCAGGTTAGCTCTTCTTATTCCCGAACATAAAGATGTGTGACTTTGCCCTAACTTGCTTATCATCGCTGCCCCTTGACATGTAGTAGCATTTTTTTTTTTTAAGTTTAATAGTGTTCAGATGGATCTGTAAGCCTATTCCCCAAGCAGGTTGCGGCGTGTTGCAGATTCAATCAGTAACCATGGAGAAAGAGAGACATTTGTTTACTGGTCAGCCAAGTGAGTGAAAGCAATGGATGAAGATGACAGACAGATTTCTTGGCTGAGTAGCTTTCTGTCAGGTTCAATCCTTCTGAGTGTCAACTGGACACCCTTGGGCTATCAATATGTTTTCACTGCATATTTGTCTCAAATGCAAGATTTGTCTCAAACAGAGCAATAACGAACCATCATGTTTTTGCCAACAAATACAATTTAGCATATTAATACCTGTATGGCATAATTAATTACCAACTGGTTCACTCATTAGCATAACAAGGTATCTGTGCAGACTGAATCTTTTGCATAAATACTGTGGGAATCATTCTAAAAATGCAATACATTTCAACCAACATACACACATTACAAGAAGAACCCCGATGGGGAGAAACAGTCACAGACATCCAGAGAACATGAATTTAATATCCGACTCCCAAATATAAAAATAAGACGGGATACATATTTCCATGATTTCATCTGTAAACACTATTATGCTAGTTTATATGTGTAGTGCAAATCTATACATCATAGGTTTTGGATACATATTCTTTAAGGATGCTAACTGGGGCAGAACACATCATTTTGACCCCACAATACCCACTAATAAAACATATACTTGCACCATCTACACAGATGAATCATAACCGATTGTCACTCTAGGGGTAACTGGAATAATTATCTAGCCCCCCCACTGTGTGACTTGTTATTAGACCAGGCCATAGGGCTCAAAGTGGAAATGCCCAGTAGGCTACTGGGTTTGAGTAAATTATTAGAGGCAGAAAGCATGTAATCAATTTATATGTGGTCCCAGTCCAGCCCTGTCTATTATCTTTATTCTTTTATATTATCCCAGGGTATATTCCGTTAAGGAGTAATAGAAAAGTAACTTAAGGCTTAAGAGATAACTAAAACAGGACAGGGAGACAAATAAATCAGGGAAGCAGTGCTGGCATGACAAGTAATGCTATAAATAAGGAGCCTATTAAATGTCCAAATGGTACTTGCATTGGTTATACAGAATTAATCTCTAGTGGACTAAATAAAAGCAATTTCCTAATACACAGGGGAATAATCCATTGAACACAAATTAACCTATTACTCATTTTTTAACCCCAATGGGGATATTAGTATTGATTAAATTAAAAAGCTGCACATTTAACCAAAATATATTGCACTTTTTCATGTGCAGAATGATTCTCTCTGCCGGCTGTAAGCAAATGCTCAAGATTAATGTGCTGCGTATGCTTTGTAAATGTGATTCACTAGAGATTTTACTTTTATGTGATAGTACGGTCACTTCTGCTTAAGTTCTCAATTATAAGGACTTTTGCGTGCCTTCGTTAAGCCCAAATGTCCAGCTCTGACTGCATTTGCTTGTGGCATAAAAACACAAAGAGGTTTCATCCGGCTCCTTGAAGTCATGTCCTAAAAATCAGCACACTAGATAAACATTTTATCTTCTGTCAACAGATATAAAAGCACTAAAAATGTCCCCATCAATCATACAGAGCAATTATTAATCACAACGATTAGCAATGTGTGGTTGTATGTGGATTAAATTAATTGTTGCTTCATGATGGCTACGTTGAATAGCATACACTACAGTGTGCAGACGGACTCACACTCACATTTAAGGGCGAGTCTGCTTGCGCACACTTAGCTTGTGATAAAGAAAAATACTTTCTCTTTCCTCATTTTGACATAGACCACAGACCAAAAACTGAATATACCAATCTGCATTTTGTATAGCATATACATATGACTCAAGAAACATAAGATATTTCAACCCTTTTTTTGCTGTATGCATAAGCTACAGTGTTTTTAATATCTAAAATTCAAAAGGAGCCCCTAAACTCCCATTAAACCCCATGAACTCTCGCACAAGCTAGTGTTGGCCGGCGGGGAGTATAGCACGAGTGAGAAGTGGCAATCAGAAGGTAATATTAATTTGAAGGGGACACTCAGGTATCACACACACACACACACTGTGTCAATGCCAAAATCAAGAGACCAGAAAATCTCCTTGGCAACCTCTTAATTATATTAAACTATAATTAAGGTAATGTTGAGTTTCAACTATAGACCTAAAATGTATCATACATTTAAGTGAGTCCGCTCTTCCTCATAGGAACTTATAGTATGCGTTATGGGATTGTTGATTTCTTTTCTTAAGGCCTGTTTCTGCGTAATACAAGATATAAAAACCCATTGGGGGGGGGGGAAACAGACGGAAACAAAACAGGAAATAGTCCTGCTCACTCATAAAATGTAGATTTGTAGATTTCTCTTTGGTTATTTTAAGAATTATAGTCTGGTACACTAAATTAACTATAAAATGTTGCTTATTGGTCGATTGCTATTGCTTAACTCTGAGTGCTTGGGAGGCTGGGCACAACTGTCCCTATGGGAGATGGGGACAATATTTCAGTTTTCTTATATCCTTACTGTAGGTGACAATGGTTGGGATAAAAAAAAATAAAAAATAAAAAGACAGGAAAAAAAACTAATCGGTTAGCATGGTAGCATACAATCATTTTGGCTGCCTGGTCCATGGACAAACTGCAGATTGGTCACAGATCTCTCCTCCACTGATCGAGCCTTGAGTTTAAAAGTAAATTTGAGATATCCGTCTTTAATGGAAAAATTCCACCAGGGTAGGTAGAAGGTGGTCATCTGTTGGTTTAACAGGTGGCTGGGAGCATCACTGGAGTAATGAGAAGTATTCTTAGCGATTGCTTAATACAAAGTTGCTATGTAGGAAATACGCAATTGACCATCTGAGCACAATTTGCTTGATATGTATCCACTACATAACTGGCACTCAGAGGGTTAATGATGGGGGGGGGGGGGGTGTAGCATCAGGACAGGAAAGTGATCTGCCAGGTCTTCTAATACCAGCCTTAACTGAGCCAATATAAACCAAATATAGTTCTAAATCAAGTACCGTGATTGCGAAGCAAAAACTATAAGCTGTAAATAAATGAATGTAATAATACTATAAGCCGTGTTGGGGTCAGCTGCTCTTTGGGCATCAGTTGTTTAATACTGGTCCACATATAAAAGAAAAAACTTTATATATAAAACGTTAACATACAGTTTTATGCCATTTTGATTAATGTTGCGACATTCACTGGCTTATAACTTGGACATATGCCTAGGTAGGCATTTGAGACAAAGTCAAAATAGAGGCTTCCTAGAGATCTGCAATTATTTGGCAGTTGTAGAGTCTAGACTTCCACATCCCTTGTAATTATTCATATTAATTCTCCGAACCGAAGTTTACACAATAAATATCCCCAGACCTTTCCTTAGCCTCCAGTCGATCAAAAAATCTATTAAGACGCACTTCATCACGGAAGCCAATCATCTAACTCATTAACCCCTCCTTCTCCCATTCTTCAGTCATTCTGTAACTATAGCCAATAATATTGTTTACTGATTAAATTAGGGCTGCAACAACGAATCGATAAAAATCGATAATAATCGATTATGAAAATCGTTGTCAACGATTTTCATAATCGATTAGTTGAATCGATTTTTATCGATTTATAAAATTATGTTTTTCAGAGCAAACGCTCTGAAAAACTCCCGTCCTTCTATAATCCGATCTCAAATAGAGATCGGATTATAACTGTAGAATCCAGACCCCCCGCAAAGCTGCAGGAGACCTGGATCTTCTCTGCCACCCGGTGAGGGTCTGTGCAAAACGCGCAGACATCCTCCGCTTCTCCCCTCCACTTCCGCCGGAGCTTCTATTACTGAACCCGGCGTCACGTGACCTTCCGGTGCAGCTTCCATCATGGAAGCCCCAACGGAAGCGGAGGGGAGAAGCGGCTGTCTTTGCGCATCACACAGACCCCTACCGGCTGCCGGAGAGGATCCAGGTCCCGCTGCAGCGCCTGCTAGGGATTTGGATTTTAGTGCGCGATGTGCGCAACCTCGCTACTTCATCTCGCTGCCACTTCCACCTGCCCCACCAGGGGTTAATATATCAACAGAAGAAAAACAGGACAAGTAAGCAGCACTGGGTAAGTATTATCTTTATTTTTATGCTCATTTGCCCTGTGTTTCTTCTGTTGATATATTAACCCCTGGTGGGGCAGGTAGAATTTTTGCGGGATCTATTAATTATGTGCATTTGTGGGGTTTTTTTATGTCTATAATATTTGATTTATTGTCCATATATTTATATATATTTATATTGTATTGTGTATTTTTTTTGTCTATATTTAATAAATATAAATATAAAAAAACAATTTTAGTGATGTCAGTTTTTCTTATATCGGGGGGGCATAAGACATATCGGGGGCACAGTGGCATAAAGGGGCTATAAGGCGTATCAGGGGGGGACAGTGGCATAAAGGGGCTATAAGGCGTATCAGGGGGGACAGTGGCATAAAGGGGCTATAAGGTGTATCAGGGGGGGACAGTGGCATAAAGGGGCTATAAGGCATATCAGGGGGGGACAGTGGCATCTCAGTGGCATATAGGGGTAAAAGGCATAGCGGGGCACTGTGGCATATATGGGGCTATAAGGCATATCAGGGGGCACAGTGGCATATTAGGGGACAAAGTGGCATATCAGTGGCATATAGGGGGCTATAAGGCATATCAGGAGGGGTATAATGCATATCAGGGGACAGAGTGGCATATAGGAGGTATCCCCTTATACCTCCTATATGCCACTCTGTCCCCTGATATGCCTTATACCCCTCCTGATATGCATTTCTGGGACAGAGAGGAAAGCTGGGGGTGAGATGTGCATAACTGGGCAAAAATAGTTTACATGAATATTTACTAGTAAAGCTTTTTTTGGTATTTTTTGAGTTCTTGTTAAAATATAGCTTTAATTATTATGTCAGTAAAATAAGAAGGCGAATCGTGAAATGCCATTGTAAATTATACGTTTTTATTTAAAATAAACGAAAAATTTGCATATTTTTTTTTACCCGATTAATCGAAAAAATAATCGGCCAACTAATCGATTATGAAAATAATCGTTAGTTGCAGCCCTAGATTAAATAGAGACACGGAAAAAGTTGTGTGGCTGGTCCACCTGAGACATCTGCGCTTTTACCTCCCACCTCCTTCTAGATTGTAAGCTTGTTGAGCAGGGCCTTCTTCATCTTTTGTTTGTGAAAGTCTAAAATCATATTACTTTTGCTACCCGTTTGCCAATTAAACAGCACGCGCTACAATAAGTAACCATAATAAATATATGATTACAAATCCTGAATATTTTAAACCTGGAAAATGTTATGGTTTAACATTTGATGCCTCTGACCACCCTGAGCCAGTCCCCTAACCATCTCCATTTTATCCTAGCAATACCGATCACCATGGCAACTTAGAGCTCTAGGAGATGTCCTTTTCAGCCTGCCGGCTACTTAACATTTCTACTATTTGGGTCTACAAAACATTGCATTTCAACGTTGGTGATTCACACACTAAGGAAAGGCAAGAGCAGCATATCTAACCGCAGTCAGTGGATTTCTCATTTTTTTTTCTATATTCCAGTAATTTGCCAAATAATCTAAGAGCAACGTAGTAACAATTTCCCCTGCGATCCACTGTAATAAAAACAGTCTTTATGTTGTCAGTGTTTAAGAGGTTCACCGAGTCAGAATTACATCAGGAAAGCGTGTGTGTGCGTATATATATATATATCAGGATCACATATACATGATGTTTTATGAAATGCTGTATTCCCCAAGAATAAAGCTTTTTTAACCGATTGTGTTTTAGAAGAATTATATCTTTTTTTAACAAGCATAACAGTTAGTTACTCAGATAACACAAATAACTGATCTTCCTGTAAGACACAATGTTACTACTAAAAACAAACTTGTATTTTTAGTGAAGTTAAAATCCGTTCGCATCCTGAAAAAAAAAAAAAATAAATAAAAAAAAAAAAGCTATTTTAAGGCTTTGCCACTGCACAGCTTTTACCCAGAGGTAACTAGTACTGGCGGGAGGTGAGCAGGTTCCTTTAGGACAGTAAAATATACATAACAGAATAAGGTCAATTTTGTATATGTGAACATTTTATACTGTTCTAAAAGCAATCGGACAGACAATAAGACATGGGGTATGAAGAAGCTGACTCTGTGACAGCACATTAACGCAGCTGCTAGAAGACAATTAAATGGTCGATCTCACTTTCCAGTTTGGTTGTTTCTCATAGAGCGTAAACTTTAAAAGGATTTACTGCTCTACCCGTCAGGTAAACAAACAGCCCGTTCAATGAAAAAATATCAAGCAACCGGCCACCGACAGAAAACCAATAGGTTACAAATAGGGTGTTGGGTAATGCCTGCCACAGACATCTGCATGCTGTGCTCCAGATACCATTACTCATAAAGCCCTAAGACACGGTTTGTTATTTAGAATCTATTTTTTTTTATTTTATTTTATTTTTTACTTAGGCAAGAAAAACACAAATGATGGAATAACACTTAAAATATAAATATAGATAATATATATAAAATACTAAAACATATCTTTTTTTATAATACATACCTACATAGGATTCATCATCCACTGGCAACCGGTACGCCTTGCACAGATAGGTGTCAGACTGAAAAATAAATAACTTGTTTTTAGCGCAATGCAAACTTCAATTTCCAACTCATTTAAAATACAGTTAAGATCATTATGCCCTTGAGACCCCGCGATGGCTAACAATGTATTGATCTGCAATATGCTACTAGCCCCTAAATTGATCCAGTTTAATTCAGACCAGATACAAGAAAGAGTATATTGTTACTTCAAGCAAGTATAACATTATTATTAACAGCAGGTGCGATAATGATATATTACTTTCTTTTTGAAATGCTGAAAGACTATAACAAAATGAATCTTTATTATCAAATTAATTTTAATAAGAGTAATTTTTATTTTTTATTTTTTTTTAACAAGAACCAGAACTGATCTTTCGTTAAAACCCATCATTCAAGATGCCTGCCACCGATAACCTGCTTTTTTTTCTCTTGGGCAGCAGACTTCATTTTATTCCTTGTAATAAAGATGTTAAATGTTACTACTAAAAACAACAACAAGCTAACTGTTCACTTCGTGACCAAAGCTACTTTAAGGCTTTGGCACTGCACAGCTTTTACCCAGAGGTGAATAGAACTGGAGGAGAGGTATATAAGAACATGATTTTTAAGATTATGTAGGGTATATGGGTATGTTTGGTTTTTGTAATTGTGATCCGTGTCATTAGATTGTATAGATTAAAATACAATTCATTTTTCAGTAGTTTATTCTCCAGCTTAAATCAGTCTTGCTGCCGACAAAAATAAGTTATAACATTAGTCCAAAAGCGTATTATTTTAATAGTACTATGGGACATACATCATTGCAAAACTGACATGCAAGTCAGATTATACTTAGTAGTAAGGCAGCACATAAACAGATCTTTGAGTCCTTCTCTGCATGTCTCCATCTACTATTTAGGAGATGCTTTGGAAACTTTGCCCATGTTGGCAAGGACCATGATGTGAAGACTCAGACCTTAATCAGCCCTTGGTCTCATCTTACTCATCTTGGTCTCAACTCAGGATAGCCTATCCCATGTATGTTTAAATTCTCTCAGTGTATTAACCTCTACCACTTCTGCCGAGAGGTGGTTTCGCTTATCTACCACCCTCTCAGTAAAGTAAAACATACATTAGATCTAAACCTCTAGTTTCTGATTACGATCTCTTTTTAAAAATTTTCCTCTCTCGAAATCCCTTTAAGTATTTAAATGTTTCTATCACATTGTATATCACATTGGTACTGTTAATGTTTACAGAATACCTCCTTTAGCATGTCAAGCTTTATTTTGCCTAGCAGCCTTTAACCTTATTACGCTCCAAGGTAATGCACGCGGCCTATGACTTCTTCATTTGCCAACAACACATCAACACAAGACCAACATAGTGGTAGGTTTAAAATATAAAATGAATTGTGTAGTGTTATAATCTGAACTCACAAGTGTGAGACAAACAAAACAAGTAGTAAATTAACACTAACATGGATTTTCAACAGTGCCTCTATGGTTCAACAGAGTAAAAGAACTAAAAAAACAGAAGGAAATTATAAACAGACTGTTGTGCAACATAAGATTGATACAGCATCTGCCTTCTTAAAGTGTTACTATTTGTATGTTAACATTGAATAAGTGTTTCTACTGCCTTATGTTGTTTGATTTCAAGGAATGACAAAAAATTCTATTAAACACATGGACATTTAAACTCAAGATAGGAATACACAACAAAGAACAATGGGATCGAGTTATCAATCAGCATGTTATAGATACTGATTAATAAGGTATGATATGATAGCACCAGGGCCAGTCTCAGTGCCAGGTGAGTCAGGCATGTATACTATTCCTGTAGAAGGGACCTAGAAAGGGGTCTGTAAAGCTTGCAAATCATTATATACCAGTTAGCCAATAAAGTTATCATCTTTACCAAAAGTGCTACTTCTAAATCAATGAAGAAGGCATTTAATATGGTGAATTCAAGAAACTGAAGCATTTCAACTTCCTAGCTTTATTATGCATTATGAAGGGCCAACCCACAGTGAGATTATCCTGCATCATGCAGGCTCAGATTAGCCATTTTGCAGAAAACGATCACTGGGGTTGGCCCTCCATAACGCAAAAATATAAAATAAAGTAAACTATCCTGCAAATGCCTTTTATTCAATACTCTCCAATCTTTGTGTTTAACAAAACTGTATTTATATTTCCAAATGTTATTTCATACATGGGAACTGTCTGGATTTGACCCAAAGTGTGGCAGGGGAATGGCTTGCAGCCACGCCTACTGCCTGCCCAATTCCCCTCCCACTCCTGACCCACTCTGTTGCTAGTCCCGCCCTTACAAAGCCATTCTGGGTAGCCTAACCTCGGAAGTTCATCACTTGGTCAATATTTCCATTGCATTTGCAGCAGCAGGAGCTGCAGCTAAAATGATGGAAAAATGCATTGCAAAAACAGAATGAAAACCTAAAATAAAATAACCTTTAAATGTGTACTGTAAGCGATGGAGGCCCAGCAAGCAAACATGACAGCCTCTCTTAAGAAGAATGTAAATTATAAGCAAACAGCAGAAGCTGGTTTCAATTCACATACTATCTCCAAGTGAATAAAGTAAATATTGCTCCCGGATCTATCTAGGAGCCAGATTTATTTTTTATTTGATGGCTAATCAAGAAATATAGATGAAACAGTGTAGATACCAGCAGATACCAACATATCTAACAGTCAATAAAAGCACATTGTTAATGCACTAGGGTCTATTCACTAAACTGTGATTGCATGCAAGTTGGCAAAAAAGTCAGAATCACAAATAAACTAAACTCAACTTCAATAATGTGCATGTGTACGATAACAAGAGAACCGAGTTGATGCCAGTTGGGGGAAAAAAGCAAGTAACTTGCCAATTCATTAACTCATAAGTTGCAAATGAGGGGTTGGAAAGAGGGCGGTGATCGTTCCTTTTCCTTTATCATTTGTGCAGTGTTCTAATTTAAAAAAAACAAAAACGATTTAAGTCAATGCGTCCCACTAAACTAAATAATTGGAGGTGGTTAATGCATAGGAGGAGTGGAGTGAGAGAGAGGAGAGAGAGAGAGAATGAGGAGAAAGAATGACAGAGGGACAAAGAATGAGAAGGAGAAAGAAAATGAGGAGAGAGAGAATGCAATATTAGAGGTGGAAGAATTAAATGTAATATAAAAAGAGTGACAAAGGGCTTTGTGACACTTATCAGGTATGGTCAAGGATAGGCATACAAATAGTGCTGTTATGTTTGGTGAGTGGGGTGTACAGCCCTGTGATTTATACAATATCTTTCTCTAAAAAATGAGCAGAACCATAAATACCTAAATTACCAATTACCATTAGAAACCAAGGGAGTTTTCCTGCAAACTGCTTCACATTTACCATCTTGTTCCAGAACTACGCTTTATATATCCTTATTCCGATATAATGAATAGTTCCAGATGTAAAATAAAAAAAAATAAAAAAAATTTAAAAACCGCACATTTTGTTGCCCTTTACCTTTCTAATGATCATGGGCGACAATTTACAATGGTATATGTTTGGAAAGTCGACATTTTACATGTAGCTTCTCATTCGCAGAGATAATTATCATACCTTTGAAGCCCTCACTATACTTTGACACGTTCCATCTATCACCCTCTTCACTCTTGGTTCTATTTGTCCAATGTGTAAACATCAAAACCTAGACACCGGATATCGCACTAGGATTTAGTTCCTCTGTTCAAATAATGTATAATTTTATACTACATACCTGCCAACAGTTCTGATTTTACCTACATGGCCCTGCTTTAACTACATTTCAGCCATCCAGGCATGAAATGTGAAAACAAACAGGGTCATTCAACACATTACATATTCATTTGAAGTATTTAAACTATTCTCCTCCAATTTAGGCTGATTAGACTTAAATAGGATTAAAAAAAAAACATTCCTTTATTCTTTTACTTGGTATCCACCGATTTTGAATATTACACACATATAAAAGAAGTGTAACCTCAATTTTTTTGGCAAATATAAGAAAGGTGAACGCCCATTTATGACCTTTCCCACCAAGAGCCATCATGATAACAAAGCTGTTATGTGATGCTCAGATATCTGAAGGCAGCTCCTAAAATTTACTGCCAATCAGTTTCAGGCCCTCTAAAAATAAACATGCTTCCACAATAGACATAATGACTTGGTGGTGACATCCGAAGACAAGACATTCTAGCAAAGCATAGTTAACAGTCATATATATGGTTCTTAAAAAACACACAAGCAGTGAAATCATAGAGGTGGCAGCATACCCAGTTGTTTAAGTATCGGTATGGTAAATATGTTGCAATTACTATACTTTGTTTTATTTGCATTTCATCCAACCAGAAGCGTAACTATGGGTCTTGGCACATGGAGCAAGGGTGGAGGTCCCACCTCATATTGACATCAAATCTGTTTCCGGTAGCAGGTAGAAGCACAGAACGGAAGAATTGCTGTTGGGTAGCTCAAGCCTGCAACGCAGAGTAACGCAGCTGCCCCTCTCACCCCATAGAAAGTTACGGATCTACGCCCAACTTTTGAAATGGGGATGTGGTTAGAGGAGTAGCTAAGGAACAAGCTTTAATTGAGACTTTTTACACGACTTTGTGACCTATTGATAGCTAGACATATAAGAGAGTAAGGAATTTAGAAGAAATGAAGACAATTATGTATAAACTGATTTTATACTGATCATTATGGTGACTAAATATGAGTGTCTCACAGTTCTAGAAAACATTCCAAGAACAAAATGGGACAGCAGGGGAAAAACCCAGGGATTTGGGTCCCATGCCTCCTAAAGAGGTGTACCTGGAAGGAGATCCAGTAAGACCAAGTTTTATTTTCATACCTTTATAAACTTAATAATGCTTTAATCATTAACTAAATGTATAGCAAACTTTTATTCCATTATTGTTTTGTAATTACTGTACTTATTACTGTACTTATATTACATCTACTTTTGTTAGAACAAAATCCATCACGATTGTGAAATAGGCAAAAAAAAACCCAAAACATGCTCTTTCAGCTTTCTTTCAGCTCTTTCAGACCATTAAGAATGGCAGGCTATTTAGACAGTGGACTGGCTAATCTATTCAGCATTTAACTCCCTGATTATAATTCCAGGCAATCGTGAACATTTAGGAACTTGCATGTGAGTAAATATTAGTTTAGCAAATGCTAATTTCTTTCACTCAAACCGGTAGATACAGTGGCTGCACCGATTACTTTTTCTATAAAATATAGTCAAAGGAATTTTAAAATTATGGGTATTATTCCCTTAAAACATAATTACATTAAGTACTGCCAAGTGATATACACATATAGCGTACATTAAGGAGAGACTAACAAAGGGTTGACAAGTTGGGAAGAATTTCATCTTGATTAAAGGAGATAGGAAAGTGGCCAAAATTCTAAATTTTATAGTTTAAGTTCCTCTTAGTTAAAAAGATTCCCTGAGCAAACCAGTTTTCTGTTACTTTCAAATCAAGTATCTCAGAAGAAATAAATTATGGTACTCACACTGCATAAGAAACATAGTGAAGGTACCAATTTCTGATTTAAATATACCGGGTTGTTATATGGAATACATTTGAAACATTGTTCCACATAATATAGGGATTTCACCAAAGTAAATTTCTCCAAGACTTTCCTGATTCTAACCAGTAGTGTTTACATCTAAGCAGCTGGAATATTTTAAGAGTTCATCATCATTACAGAGTTAGTCCGTTTCTTAAAAATGGAATACACCCAAAGAGTTCACAGTAGGAAATGAATCCACTACGCAATATAAAAAAAATTATTTGATGTTATTACTTAAAGGTTGCCCTAAATTAATAATAATAAAAACACGAGGAACATTAAAAAAAAAAAGGGGTAAAGTTTTTGTAGCTGCAATGAAAATGAAAGTGATTTTAGAGAATTGAACTAGTTTACAAAAGGAATTCTATTCCTTAATCCCTCTGTACGATACATTGGCTGCCCCATGTAGCATGAAAGGGTGACTGGGACCAATTAAAATTCTATGGCGTGCTGCCTACTAATGGGCTGCTATTATTCTATTGTACGGCTGCTGGTCTACAGGGAAACTATGTTTTTGTCCCTTCTGCCCACGTTCATGGAATCCAGTTTATTTTCTCAATTGAAAAAGAAAAAAAAAAAAATCTCCATCTGCAACAATGAGTCATCACCTACTGCAGCATGACAACAGCAGCCTTCTTCCTCCCGGCTTCCACAGCCTTTCCTATTAGAAGGACACACTTAAGCCAGTTTCACGCAAAGTTTCCTCCAAAACGACGCATCCTAGTGCATGTGTGTTAAAAAATATCTTACTTCTTAATCCCAAGTAAGAAAAGAGGACATGGAGTTCTTATAGGCTACACACATCAAACATTTCATGCAAGCTAGTGGTCTCCCGGCATGATCAATACTTCAACGCCAACATAAAAAATGCATGCCAACTAATGTGCTATTTTTACAACTGATAACCATGCACCACAACGTGGCCTTACATGGACACTTATCCTGTGAAAGGAACCATAGATACACAGAATGTGTTATAAAGATAAGAACTAATGAAGAAGACCTCAACTCTTAGTCAGGCCAGGGGCTTGGCTAGATAGCCATCTTTTTCTAGATAGCCTATACATACACAAAATTGCCCTCTTGTAATTAACCTTATGCTTATTTTAAAAGGCTATTCCATTTATCCATTACCCAGTCAGTGAACACACATTTTCTAACATTGCGTCTAAGCCTGAAGTACCTAATTAGGGTTGATTATGACTATGGCTTCCTAGCATTTATTCCCATTAGTAATATACGTGCAACCTTTTTGCATTTCAGTATTTCTATCAAATCTTCTCTCTTAGCTTTCATACAAGCCAAGTTGACATTTTAAACATCCATCTCTGTTGTTGCTAACCACTGTCAATGGATTTATTGAAATGCCTTATTCTTCTTGTTACTTTGGAATGCATTCTACACCAATAATAGTGTTTTTTTGTATTTTTTCTCTCATACTAGGGGGATGAGCACAAATGATCTAAAACACGACACAATTTAGGCCTAGGCAACCACATACACTTCAAGAACTAAAGGTTACAACTATTATGAAACTCAAAAGAAACTCAAGTAAACCCTCTAGCTGGTGTGGTCAGACTTCGCTGAGCAGTCCCTGGAGACCATAAGAACACCCCTAAAACCTTTGAAATATGACAGCCCTTCAAGTTATTTTATTTTTCTCATTCATGCATTTCATGTTGTTCCTCCAGCTTTAGTTCCATACAATGTGTAGATTCCTCCTACCTCTGTTGGTGTTACCCCGGGCATTCGTATATCCAGAGTATAGTCTGAGGAGCCAGGAGACACAACAGGCCGCGTTGTCCCCAAGCAGTCATTGGAAAGAGGTCTGGTAGATTCCTGATACCTTTAGAAACAAATCCAGTTGTAAATTGTAGTGCAATTATTTTTTTTCACCATACTACTACTTTAAATGAGCTTAAACACTCCTATTTAAAAACACAAATAGTAATAGTTTGCAATGTTATACACACAAGCATATAATAAAAGAAGCTAATTATAACCTTTCGGCAAGTAAAAGTCCTAGTAAAAAGTGATAACTACTGCACAGGGGAGTTCATAAGGGATAATTACATACACACTGTACTTTAGCTGTATCAAGACGCAGATATTCCGAGGGCATACTGTCCAACAGAATAAACCCGGCCTTTAATTCACAGCCCTTTAACTCAGCATCGAGTAACAAACTGGCCTTAGGCTGTCCATTCCGTCACAAGAAAGGGCCATTTATCACAGACATATAGAGTAACCCAGAGATCAGTTTTCTTTTAGTACAAATCAGAAAACGCTAAATCTAAGCAGAAGCAAGA
Organism: Sceloporus occidentalis; assembly: GCA_023333645.1. Taxonomy (NCBI): domain Eukaryota; kingdom Metazoa; phylum Chordata; class Lepidosauria; order Squamata; family Phrynosomatidae; genus Sceloporus; species Sceloporus occidentalis. The sequence continues at coordinate 9,526,815 of JALMGF010000016.1, forward strand.
TAGGAAAGTTTTAATGTTTAGATTTATTCCACGCAACATATGGTGGCCCTTTCAGCCAAAAATAAATATTAAAAAATGAGTATAAATAAATGCCTGCTGACTGCAGTTGTCTCCAAAATAAATCTCACAAAAGGAAAAAAGCAATTCTAGCTTTTCAGCCGAAATATTTGTATAGGCTTTCTAAATAAATTAAAAAAAAACAAAAAACGAAAGACTAACTAAACATGCCATGGTTGATGTAATCATACAGTCTACACATACTAGATAATAGATAACAAAATAAAAAAAAAATCAGCTAAGTCTTTCAGTCTTATATGTGAATTCTCTTTCACAACAATAAGACTTCATTAAGTTGCTCCATAAGAATCCAATAGAGAGAAAGTCTAAATATTATGTATAATAAAAAGTCTACTATGGTTTATAGGGTTAATATATTAGAGCTGATCAAACACACTAAATTACAGAGATTTTATATTATATAAATATATAAAAATAACAAATATTAAAAATATAAATGGTTGCTAATTTTCCATAAAGATACAACCATGTCATTTATGGCTATATTGAGGCGAATATGGAGGACAGTTAATTAATAAGATAAATGTTCACTGTCATAAACTTTTTCATTCTTGCATGTTTTCGGCGACATATGGAACTCGTGACAAATTCTCAGCTGGAACAGATTTACAAGATTGCGTTGCCCATAACATACCATGAAAACATACACAGTCTAATGAATCAGCATCAAATATTTGTTTCTAACACAAAACTCCTATTATCTTTAGCCACTTTGCTGGTGGCTAAGGGTAATAGGTACTGCACCTTCTAAACAGACGTGGTAGCCTAAGATAGCCTGTCTCTGGTATAACACAAAGCACTGAAATACAAAACAAACCATGAACCAAATTACAATAGAGAAAAGACACATGGAATAGAATATTCTGCGTACATTACTGAATTATATATATACGCATCTATAAATATTTAACACTGCAATTACGGAGACGCGGCTAAATTTTCTGAGTAAACATTGTTTTTATATTCTCAGGATTTTATGACATTTATTAATATAAACACGCAGACTTCATCCTTCGAACACCAGCATGCCATGATGAAATCATTTTTAAATCCCATTTGAATCAAATATAGATCACTGTATGATTATATATATATATATATATATATATATATATATATATATATATATATATATATATATATATATATATATATGCGCGTATGAAGGCTTGGCAAAGGATAAAACCACATACTGATCGTGCTCTCATATCACTCGGACACATACATATGGATAGAAAATCATACTTGTCGTGGGGATATGGGCAAATGCAGGTTGGCTTGGTGTGATGTGACATACATAACATATTTATATAATAAAATGTAGCAGCATACAAACTTACATAAATGTCACTAAAGAACGGAAGGGATACTCACCTCTTAAAGACAGATAGAGGGCTCCTGAAACTGTAACAGCTGTCTTGAAAAATAAGAAATAGTATGATCAAGCTGCTAATGAGACTAGCCATGTCCACCTTGCTGTCAGGTTTGTTACAGGAACAAATTCAAGGAAGTGTTTGTAATCCTGGTAATTAGGAATCCACTACTTCATTACTGCTAGCCTTGTAGGTATCCTACACCAGTCTGACAGCTCATGGGCTTCTGGAACGTAAGAGCTTGGAGGTGGCCAATGTAACACAGTTGTGAGCAATTAGCCAAAAAGAATCATCCTTTGAAACGTCTACATTTATTCTCATCAGTAAATCTGTACTTTTTTTGTTTTGTTCCCCCCAGGAGAGATCTTCAGTCTCAGTGCAAGTTGAGATGCTGAAATCCTGCTGCTCTGATGATCATCCACAGCTACACAACCCTTTTAGTGACATCATGTGAAAAGCAGCTGCATTAGTCTTCATTAAGTGCCTGCAATAAAAGGGGTAGATAATGGATGACTAACATATTTCAACATTAGCAGTTGGTAAATCCCTTCTGACATTTCTCAGTGTCTTTGTCCTGTAAAATCCCCTAAACCCAATTGATATACCCGATTCCTCTCCATGCATTTTGTAATCTTACATTAGAACTCAATTCCAAGCCAGATTATGGATCCTGCTACAGATCATCAGCAACTAAAAGTGATTTGGTATTACACTGGGACCATATAGAGTAAATATGAATGAAGTCATCCAATCACTGCCACAGGTCTCTTATAATCTAAGCATTTTAATAATATCTTACATGTTCATCAGAAACTTTGGACATTCTTTCAAAAAGCACAGACTGTAAAAATAATTGTGTGTGTTCCCTTCTTTCTCCATTTGGGGGTGGGGGGTTACTGAAGACATGGCTGTTAATTGTAACACATCAGACAAGGCAGACTTCCCAAAACAGCTCACACAACACTGACAATACAACAACACTCACCAGATCCTTAACCACTAATCCTCCCCAGAGCTGGGAATGGGAGGATCTCAAGGCAGCTAGGGGAACTCCTACCATTATTTTGTAATGGCCTCAGCAATGACGTCAAAAGGACCTTTAACAAAGTGAATACTAAAACAGGAATACACAATCTCTGACTTTCCAGCAGATAGTCTGCCTCTGCAACTCCCATCCTGCAGGTTGCCTGTTCCTGAACGGAAAACTAAGAGGCAATAACAATGACATCTTCTGATTGTAGGAAGCATGCGTAATGTACGTTAAAGAAACCACTCTACATATCATCCCAAACCACCCCCGGTACAGCTATATTAACCACAATGTAGCAGTGATGAGAGCACTGATTCTTAATAACCTAATGCAACACTTTAAACAAACCCCAAAATGGGTCTCCCTCTGGCAGTGAAATGGAAGAGCTGATTGCAGTTTAGGGCTGTTGCCAGGACCCATTCAGAGTGCAATCTCTTAAAGTAAATCCAAACGAAAGCTCATCCACTCCCAAACAATAGCAGATCTTACATGGGACAGGTGGATTCGCTCAGGACATTTACATTCTCTTTGGCAATCTGCTAATGTCAACATGCTGGGAACATGCCCAGAGAATAGAATAACCCCCAGCGTGTGTGATCATTGTAACTTTTACACACACATCACACAGCAGTGTGGGGGCTCCTTTAAATGAACAATTTAGTGCCCCGTACTTGAGCTCCTATCCTACTCTAGAGGGTGTCAGTAGCTGTCGGGATCTTGGGGGGGGGCAAGAAAAGCCCAAACACACCCACCTTTCCCACCTTCTTTGCTGCTAGAAACCAGGACCACCTTCTCCCAGCTCTTGACCTGATTATCTGCTCGCCGCGGGTCTACGTGCAGTCAGACGAGGAAGCAGAGCGATGATGATAAACTACATATCCCAGAAGCCCGCGAGAAGCGATTCAAAACTATGTAGCTTTATAAAACAAAAAGTGCGTTCAATTCAAGCGGGAGTGTCACTGATGTTCTAAATCCACAGTGATTTGAGCGCTATATCCATGAATTCCTATTATCGTAGAAAGTATCCCCTCCCTAACGTTCTAGCAGCAAATCCTTACCAAGTCTGGAGCGAATTATTGTTTTAATGGTTTAATTCAAGTAAAGTATTTCACATTTGAGGTTGGCACGAGTGTTACTATCGGCTCTATAATAATCTCCAATTGGTATTCTGCCAAAGTTTCCCTTTTTAGAAAGGACAGTCCTTCTTTGGGACCCAAATCCCTTTGTCCTCTTTTCCTCCCCTGTATATCTTTTCTGAATGATTGCTAGGTATGGGTGTGTCACAAAACCATACACATACCTGGGAACTTTCAGGGTTTGGACCTAAGCCTCAGGGTTTTTGCACCAAACTCATGGTATCAGGGTGAAGGGACAGAATTTAAGGGTCACACAGTATGGATCTCCTTCCTATTGTATTTAGAATTTAAGGGTCACACAGTATGGATCTCCTTCCTATTGTATTTAGAATAGAAGGGTCCCAATTGGTGCTTTTGCTCCCAGAAGGCTTTTTTCCCTCAGAATTCTCATGGTGCTGCCACAACCACAAGGGATTCTGGGTAGGCGAATGCAAATAAGGTTAACAATTATCACCTTTTGGCTCTATATCCACTTTATACATGGATCCCTTGAAAGTAATTGCCCCGTGCACAAGACAGCCTTTAAAGTGGATATAGAAGCAAAGGTGATAATGGTTAACCTTATTTGCATGCGCCTACCCAGAATCCCTTGTGGTTGTGGCAGCATCATGAGATTTCTAAGGGAAAAACAAGTCTTCTGGCTTGTCTGGTGTCTGTAGATGAGTGTTTAATAATACTTCTACTATTACTTTGTATCAAACGTAGTAAGAGGTCACAAGAATGTGAATCCTGCCATTTGTAAAATGGCTGCTGTTTGAATTTGAGCTTTATATTAATTGAAAATTTACAACAATAAGCTTGGATAATTTCAGAGCCAGAAGTATTGCACCCACAGGGAAAATCTTTGGTCTCCAACATGGCAATAAAAGGGACATTATACAGACATAACAATTTAGTGCTCTAGAGCCTGGATTCTGGTAACCAGATCAGTAGCCTTAAATTAATGAACTGCAGTGATTATTGTCCAGCTCAATAATGTTTTTATTGGCATATATGTACAGTAGCCCAAAACCTATACAAATAGAATTTAACTGCAGATAAGAAAAATTTTTTTACATTCTCCCGATTGAACAGTAACATTTTCCATCATTTGTAGAATATGGGCAAACGTTTTCATCCACTGCTACATAATACATAGTAATTAGGGCCGGATATGATGATGACAAGGCCGCCCTGGCACTTTAAAGCTTTTGCTGCCTGATGTCATAAGTGACAGCTCGAGTGAGTATAAGGCGCTGTTGGCCAGCACTTACTAAAACTGGCTACATAAAGCAGAAAATTATTTTAAGTACCTAGAGTTGGACAAGAAACATCAAGTCTTGATTTCCAGGAATGAAATCTACCGGGTAAAATGTTTTCACATAATGACTATCATTTAATACATTTCAAAAAATGTGTTAACATAAGTACGTAGGATTTATTTCTGTATGTTACACATACCGTATTATTTTAGGATTGGGAGTGTAATACTGATTGAAGAACGTGTTGTTTATTTAGCTTCTGCATTTTATTTTTTACTGGAAACCATGCTAATGTACAATGTAATTATGTGAGCATCTGGCTGAGGGATATTTTACAGGCTCTTTACAAATAACCACTAATTATAACAGTAAAAAGTTAATTGTTTCCGTTTTTGAGTGGTGTGTTGGATCACAACTTTCTGGGGTAAGTGATGTTTAGAGACCTTGGCGTTTGTCTGCTAAACTCTCTTATTGACTTATTGCATCATAAAAAGCTTGCAACCTCTAATAACTAATAATAATGCTGCAAAATATATTTTCATGTAAAACCCTTACAGTGATATCCATGTATAGAATACATGGTGGACCAAGTAGATCCAGGAGGTCAACCACATACCTCTTTCTTGGTGCCATTCTATTCCCCCATTAGCAAAAAAAGTTTTGTGTAGTTCGTCGGCTGATTCTTGGCTAAATTGCCACCTTGTCGCTTATACAAGACTTTTATTAGACACTCAGTAACCTTACATATACAGAATATACACAGAGGCTCTGATTGGCAAATGAAGAAGGGTGCTCATAGTTCACTGCAAAAAAAAAAAAAGTCTATGGAGCCAGAAGCTTAGATAGATTGGGTCAATTTAGGGCTTTTAAAAAATTTTCATTAGGTGAATTGTAAGCTGTTTATAATGTTCTCACCTTAATATAGAACTACCGGTATTGCAAAACTGAGAATGTTTGCCTAGGCTCCCTGGTGAAAATGTGTTTGGACCTTTGACACTCACAGGGTTAAACATGGCAACTTTCAACCTCATTAGTCTTCTGGCAGAAAACCAATATGACCTCCCCATGTAAACCACAAATAGACAGATTGGTAATAAGTCTTTATATTGTAACAATGCACATTAAACAAACAAGTAAAATGCAGCTTTCCCCAAAGTTAATGAAGCTTCACCTGTCAAATTAACATGGTTTAATTAATTTCCCTTTAAAAGCATAAAACTCGTTTATAAAGGACATTTATTTAAAAAAAGAAAAATTTGGAGAAAATTCTAGATTATTACATTTATTGCAAATGCTGAATTAGTGTCAAAACGCACAAGCAGCTTTTTCTGATATTACCATATTGAAAAACAAAAAGTCAAACATGCGCTGCAGAAGTTGGGAGTTTTTTCTATTTTAATTCATCTTGTATACTCCAATGATAATACAATACAATACTTTTTAATGTACAAACACTAACCCTTGTTTGATCTATTTAGCACAAAAAGAGTGAGCAACATGATACTTAAGATTACGTTAAGGGAGCAGTATGGACTCTTGAAGGGTATTGTTGTAGCATTTTTTTATGCCCAGAAAGGCTGTGGGAGGGATATACATCCAGCATCTGCTATTCATGGCTTCGAAAAATAGAATTGTAGACTTTGTGGTTGGAATATAGCAGCGCTGAGGACCAAGAATCAATATACTAGGACAACCCACAGATGTCCCTCTATATGAGAGACTGCTCACCTGTCTTTTGGCCCTCTTTCTTCCTCCAATGTTCTATAGAAGTAGAAGCCACAACTTGTTATATCCATTTACCTATTGTACAGTTCTGCAGAATATGATGACCCTATATTACTCAATAAATAATAATAACCAGTAAGTCAAATAACATGTGTAGGGTAATCTATGCCCGCAAGCCATGCCTCTAACTAGAGCATCTCTACGGCCATTTTGAATCTTGGGAATTCTAAAAAAATGCTAAAAGATTTATTACGTTGAAAATGTGTATGGTTAACATTTGGCACCTCTCACATGCATCGTCTAGCTTTCCTACAATGCCATCATCTTTCCTTAGACAAAGATAGTGATATCACTGAAACATTTTGAAAAGAAGGAGAGGGATTCCTTAAAAAAATATTAAAACCATTTAATCAGAAAAGCCATTAACCATTATGCAACCCAATGCAAACATTTGACTTTTCATCACCCTACAAAAGATTATAGGCAAGTGTTGTGTGTAGCTTATGTCTTCTAGCAGTTGAAGGGAATGTTTTTGATCAGTTATTGGGTTTAATTATGTTTGGCCACTGGAGACCTGCTTTATGCAGACGAAGTTCACTTTGTTGATTATAGTGGATAATGAAGCTGTTTACTTCTGCTGTCAAATTAATTATATCATTTGGATATATGACTCATACATACTTTTACAAATTATATATGTGTTTTTTTCAGGGATATTTAAACACTAGATTTCTAAACTGAACGAGGACACATAATCTACCAGTACAGGAAAAATTCAAATAATGTTCCTAAAAAGCACATAAACAATGTTTATTCATTAAATGCTTGCGGTATATTAACCTGTTGATAAAGCACATTGCAGCAATAGAAGTAGATATTATGATTATACATTTTAAGCTAGCCATGGTGCAGAAAATATAAAGATAAAATAATATAAAGATAAATAATACAATAATACAGAATTTATTAATAAAGTATCATTACAAATGGTAATACAAAACCAAGAGGGAGAAAAAAAATATATACCTGGAGATATTTAAGGAACAATAAACATTTTGTAGCATATCGTAGTACCAAGAAAAGGTTGGGGTAAAAAAAACAAAAAACCTTGGAAAAAGGATTATTCAAAAAAAGAAAAAAATAGGTAATGGGGAACAGGTTAACAGAAAATTATATAAGAGGCTACAGCTGAAGAAAAAGAGATGAAAAAATAATACACTCTTACCGGGAGGGACTCAATAAAGGCCCAGAGGATCTATTTCAGTTAGGAACAAGGTATCCCTATATTCTGGGAAAAGTCATACATGAAAGATAGGAGGATCACATGACTGTGATTTATAAAATGAAAACTTTATAAAATGAAGACGGAGGCAGCGCCTCTGTGAATCTTATATGTACCTACCCCTTATAGGAGAGCAGAAAGAGATTTCCAGGAAAGGGGGAATCAGTCAGCCATGCAGTAGACCTGCATCATCCTTTCCGGCAGCCGGTTGATGGCTGCGCGTAGACAATCTCCACTGCAGCCCGGCACTTCCGCCGGGCTGCAATGTGCAGACGTCCACCGGCTGCCCCCACTAGACTCCAGGGAGTCTGGAGCACAGGGGGCAAGTCTGGGGATGCAAACTCGGGTCAATACGGTAAATGTAGGAAATAGTACACTGGGCACTGGAGAAGGGGAAAAGAGGGAATTGATTCTCAAGTTCAGTGCTTTGTCAACCTGCATCTAATTGGCTTTAAGCCCAGGGTACCACTAGAGATTAAGGAGGTAGAGGTCAGATGAAATTATCAAAAACCATTGTTTTTTTGGATGATTCTGTCTTGATGATCTATACCGTGCGAAATCAATTCAAACATTTTCCAGAATTATGATAACTTTTGGTATATTTAGGAGTGGCTGTAAATATGTTTCCCCAATTTCGAGGTGTAACGGTGTATTGGAGGTCCACATGTCACAAACCATGTACTCTGTGATCTGCAGAGCCCCAAAGCATGTGAGGTTCCTAGTGCATGACTTGAAAGGATGTCATGACTTGAAGGTATATATATTAGCAGTGGCATATTCTGGACTAGGCCAGTTAGGCCTAGGGCAGCAAGTTTAAGGGGCGGCAGCCCCTCTGCCGCATAACAGGAAGCCAATTGCCCTTTTGCTCCCTGTAGCACCACTGTAACCAATAGTACGGTTAAAAAGGAAGATTACTGAGATCCCCAACTGGCCCATTAACACTGTGGACGACCACAGTGAGTCAGCACAGCTGCCATAGTTTACTTCTGCAGGTGCCATGCATCTTATCCCAGCACCGAGCATTAAGGACCGCATCAAGGAAGGGGCAGCAGTAGCCCACCCTGGGCTAAGTGTAGGTCATTAACCAAAGTGTGTTTTTTTTACCAATGTGGATGTTTTCAGATACAATCCAGTGACTTCAGTATACATCACGAAGGACTAACTCCAGTCGACTTCTGTTGCAAGAAAGGATAAAATAGTTCTGCATAATATATAGTTCAATTTGTGATGCGACTTTTAAGAAACCACAACGATCTAACAATGTATTATACAGGGCAAACAAGCACACTGGTTTAAGCCCCTCATGTTGCTGAGTGAACATAGTGAGTAAAACTCTAACTTTCCAACATGGTGACTTTAATTATCTAGCTGCTGGTAGGCAACACTGGAGGTCTTGACCTATCAGGAATGCAGGATGAAATATTAGCAAGATGAGAGGCCAACAGTATGATGCCGTGGAAGCTTTTTTTCATCAAATTTCATCAGTTTGTGCTTTCATTCTTCACACTTATTATTATTTATTGTTTTATATAGCTCAATCATATTCCATAGCGCTGTACAATGGGTAAACAGGACATGACAAGTAGTATATAACATAACAATCAAACAATTAGACTTACAGAAACAACCAGTGAAGAAGGCCCTGCTCAAACAGGCTTACATTTGATCTATCCAAAATATTCTGTTTACTTGTCTTTCAATGTTTACTTTTATACATTGACTATTTTGTATATATACTGGAATAAAAGAAAATAATTTTTATTTTTCAATGCCACATATAAAAAAAATTTTGTGTGTATTATTTAATATATTCCTTTCGTTTTTGCTCTGTATTAGTATGAACAAAAGTATGAGCCATCTGGTACAATATTAAAATTTTTAGGTACATAATGATATACTTATGTATACATGTTATGCTTGTCCCCTACTATGTAATAACAGCAATTGTTAAGGTAATATCTTTTAATGATTAATGAATGAAGACGGAGAATGAAAAGAAAACATCTTTAGTTTAATGCTCCTAAGGAAGTCAAAAACATCTTCTGTGAGATGGAATTGATCTAAAACAGGGGTGAAGGTTGTAAGTTAATGACGTTGTTTACTAAAATCTGTTTGTAGAGTAAGAAAGCTCAGATCCAATAATGATATGTTTTGTGTTGTTGTTACCTCTACAAAAGGCATCATCCTTTTTTTGATTGAACTAGATGAGAAAAAACAGAACACAGTAAACTGTGGGTTTGTAGGTGTTTGTTTTTAATGAGCTTAACATCTTTATGTTACTAGAAATTATTATCAGGGCACTCAGATGTCCCATACAGCAGCATCAAAGAAGAATGTATATTAAAGTACTTTTATACTTAATGCATTCTACAACCTGTTAACAAACAGAAATTAACTTTAGGAGTTGCAGCACAACACCCTCTCTGTGGTCTTCTTTCAGATATACTGATTTGCTGCTTGAAGGCAGGAAATTATTATTATTATTAGGCTTATTAAAATCAATGGAAGCCCGCATAAGGGGTTTCATTGTACTCTCTAGAATACCTCATGCATTTTCAAAGGGAACCACATGAAAACTTAAAGGGGTCACTCATCTATCATATGGATTATGGTTGGAGTGCCCCTTTAAGCATAGACATGCTTCCTTCAAGTGTGGCCCAGGTGGCCCTGAAGGATTCATAGTTAAATGCCATGCAGGAGATGCACGTGATGTACTCACCTCCAGCCACGTCCAGCAATGGATCAATAAACACTGCATTTAGGGGTCTCTTTAAACCCCGCCCACAAGTGTGGAAAGTCCTCCCACTGATTTCACTTTGCTATCATTGATTGACTACATCAGCCAATCAGTGGAAGAAGACAGAAAAAGAAGTGGTGAGAGAAAGCGGAGCTGCGGAAAAGGAGACAAAGAAGCTGTTGGCGGAGAAAGGTATTGAGTGAGAGGGCATGAAAGAGTCAGTGAGAGTGGGAGGGAGCGTGGGTAAGAGTAAGTGAGAGTGCAAGTGAATGAGAGAGAGCATGAGTAAGAGTGTTTTTTTACATTTTAAAGTGAGAGGGAGGGGGTGCTAAATATAGCTTTAGCCCTGGGTGCTCTAAGTATGCCCCTGATTCATGCTCACTCCCTAACTCTCTTATTGTCTCTCTCACTCTCTCCCTCCTGGCCTGCTGCCTCCCCTTTTAGTTGGACTGGCCCTTTTTTGGAATTTTGGAGTGGCCCAGGGCATAATTGTCCCTCTGTCCCTGAAAGCACTGCACGGCCCAGTGCACTGCGCCATCGATTCCATCTAGTAAAATCAACTATTAACCAGCTCATGGTCTCATCTTAGATTCAGCATAGCCATATGTCTATCACATGCATGTTAAATTCCCAGTATTAGATTGTACTACTTCTGCTAGAAGGCTGTTCTGCTTTTCTACCACCTTCTTACCCTTTTTCGGTTATAAAATGATCTGAAAAGCAGAAAATACTGAAATTAGCAATACCTTATTATTGTTGATTAAACTAGTAAAGTATAAATACATATATGCACACATGCACATGCTAAACGGAGAGAAAGTAGGACAGCCATAATACATTTTCTGCCTCTCATTTCACTTCTGTTTGAACTGCTGCCTTCCACTAGAATTAGGATTCGGTGAAATTACAGTGTGAAAGAGTCTTTCATGTGCAAATTAACTGAAAATGAATCCAATATTAACCTTGTTTTAACCAACCTAATAAGCATAACACATTTCCAGTACAAGGAATCGTAAAAAAATGGCATTTTGAATTGGCTTTAGTGATTTTCCGAGCGAAATACTTTGATATTCAACAACTGGAATATATTTTAGAATAGTAGTGTGAAGTTATTCATTAATGTTAGGATGTTAGAATTGTATCATGTAATAATTGCAGAATTCCTCAGGGACCATCAAGTGCAAGCGAACGTTAGGCAGATGGCACTGATGAAGTACTCAGCGTATGGTTCTGTTGATCACAGCGTATCTGCCAATCAAAAAACACTTGGGAAAGAAATGAGCTGCATCTGTGTTTGAATTATTTGAGCACAGTCATCCACCGTAAATGCCAGAGTTGCTCATTTTCATCCACAGTGGCAGAAGACACATGCTTCTCGAACAGTTTTATTTGAAAGCTTTGAAACAAATATTCTCTACACCTTTTGTTAGCCTCCACCAGCTTTAAATCAGAGCGTAATACCAATTCTGCTGAGTCTTTTATATGACAGCAGCATAATAGTGTCTCCGTGATATAGTAAATTCAATATTTCCTGCAAGTATATTATATGAACAATAATAATAATGACAAATGGTCTTGCAGATTTATAGCATGGATGTAAAGATATATTTGACATCTTTATGGCAAACATGCAGGGCCGGCCCAAGGCAAAATGCCGCCTGGGGCGAATTTTAAAATGCCCCCCCCCCCCATTATCTACCCTTCCTCTCCCTCCGTCCCTGCCGCCCCCCCCCCCCCCCTTGTACTTACCTTTCAGCAGTCCTGCGGCGAGTCTCCCTGTTCGGTCTCGGTGCCGGCTTGTAATGCTGAGCGCCGCAAATCTTCCGGCACTCAGCATTACAGGCCGGCACCAAGACCGAACAGGAAGACTCGCCGCAGAGGAGAGAGAGAGGGGTGCCGAGCGGGTACTGACAGCTTGGTAAGCGAAAACCACTCGGCGCCCCTTTCTCTCTCTTTCGCTTTAAAAAAAAAAAAAGGGCTTCGGGCGGCAAAGTGCCGCCCCTTCAAAGGTGCCGCCTGGAGTGGTTGCCCCACTCGGCTCCATTGTCGGGCCGGCCCTGCCAATAATTGTAGATTACTACGGTTGCAGGCTGCTAATTTAAATATTGGTCTTTTATAGCCTTTATAATGCAATAGCATACAATTCTTTTGTTCGTTTTAAGAAAGGTGAAATCATATGGAAACCTACTTCTTGTAATATCAATGTTTAGGGGATGCCACATAAGTAAGCATATTATACAAACGGGACATGAATTGATTAGAACAGCACCTTTCCATAATGATATTATAGAATAGAAACCTTAACTTGAATGTTAAAATGTGCAAAACTGGCATTGTTGAAGACAGGAATAAAGATGGAGAAGAGTTGATTGTTGTTTTAAACCTTATTGATGGTAGGTGTGACTGTAAGTCTTAAAAAGGTCAAACCAGGTCTTTAAAAAGAATACATATTAGCAAATCATCTCGAGTACAATGTGTGTATTCATATAACTAAGACACATTACAGGGGTCTAAGAAAATTATCAAAACTGAGAAGCCTCACCCTAACACGGTGCTACAGAATCGGCTTGTTTTCATGAAATACAATACAGTGTAATGTAAACCCATGAAATGGATAAAGAAGCTATTCCTGCAAACTTGTAGAACATATTCATAAAACCAAACTCAGGTGGTCCTGATAACACAATTTATGAACAGAGAAATTTAATTATCTAATTTCCCCCTCCCCAAATGTTAAAAATCAGTTTACTGTAGGTAGGGGGTCTATTGGTGGTCACAGAATAGATCAGCAGCAATTTCTCTTACTTCCATTTTCTTCCAAGTATTTTGTTTAAGAATATATCTGCATGCTTGAGTCTACAAGGCTGGCGCAGCGAGTTATTGGATTTTCTCATTTGAGCCACGCATTATTTTGGTTCTTATGTGCATTTTCCACCATTATATTACTACACAATAATATATATTTATACATTTTGATTCATAGAGTTCTGCTTTGCTTTTTAATTCTATTTTAATGTTTTGCATTGTTAAACGTAAACTATAATAAAATAATTTGATTGGTACATGAAATACTTTCCTTAAGAAAATGACATTGCATGAATTCTGCAATTCCAAAAGCATCCACTTACATAGTATAGACATACTGCATTTTGAAAGAGATTAACAACCTTGGAGCTTGTCACCAGGGAGACATGTAGTTGTGCTTATAAAGGGCAGATAAATGTATGTTGTTATTTTAAATGGACCAAGGCCAGCAAAAGCAACGTTTCTCCACTTCCCTAATAAAGGAACGGTTCTAAAAGCATATTGAAGAAATAGAAACGTCAGTTTCCAACATCAAAAAAATGTTCAGTGAAACTTTCGAACAGGAAAGAATTTACACTCTTATGCAATAACATAAATTCACACTACTCTACCCTGATAAACTATGCATTTTTCTATCAGAAAATGTATCCACAGTAGACCATGCTCAATGAGCAACATTACTGAGCCATACCCATGCCCATATAAGGTAGCATTCATGGCGACGCCCATTCCATTGTGATGTCATTGAATGTCCAGCACTATGAAGTTGTCAACAAGCTAATCTTGCTCACACTTGTGTTTGGATCAATCCTGATCACCTCACAAGATTTTCCTCCTGCGAGAAGAGTTTGGATTCAATTTTAATCCATCAACTAGGACAAATATGGGAGCTCGTTCTTTCTTTAGGAGCACCCTAAGCATGTGGTGTTGCTGCTTCATGGGAAACGAGCACCCTGAAGAGCAAATGGATGAAGCGCTCTTCAAGCCCACCCCAGACGCTCCTGTGGACAATATGTCTTCATTGAGCAGAAGCGTGAGCAGCTCCTCCATTGAAATGGATTCCAGTAGCTCTCCTGATAGCCAAGCTTCCTGCTCTGAAACCGACGCTAAATCGAGTGTGTCCATCGAGGCTGGGATTAAGCCACCTGCTGAGAGTATTGACTGTACTTTGGCTGGGAGTACTAACGGCTACTCAGACATAGAGGACAGTGCTTCAATTTCTAGCTATGAATCCCTGACGTCATTCTACGAGACAGACAGCAGTTCATCCAGCTACCTAACCTGCAGTTCATAATCTGGAATCAGTGGCCCTGTGATTATCAGTGGAGATGTTCAGAACACCTGATTATTTAACAATAAACCAATTTAAAAATTCAATTTTGTAGGACCTTGTAAATAGTGTGTGCCGAATAAGTATGTAACAAATTCTTTGTGAATAAATTGAAACATTGCCCTTTAACTTGGGGCACAAACTTTTAAGCACCATTTAAGCACTCTGTACAGAATAACTAGGAATAAACTATACAGTGAAATATAATCTTTTTTTCCTGGCTGCTAAAATACATGCTACTCCATTCTGTGTAAACACACAAAACACACACTATCACACGACTGACAACAATAGCAGCCTCCCGGTTGATGGAAATATACTGCGTAGCCATCCTTCTGTGTATTTCCTCTTGCGTGTTGGATGATGCAGAGTTGTGTTTCATAGATGAGCCCAATAACCTATAGACGATTCTCGCCAATTGAACTGTGTATTGCGAAGAGCCAACTTCTTACACAAGACGCTGGACAACCTTCTTAGTTAAATAAGTTAAATGAATTGTTTAATCCCATTTGAACTCAGTAGACAAAATTACATTTACGGTCAGTGTAAGTCATGGTAGAGCAATTGTTATGTTTGCCCTTTTGTAATAGAAACATCAAATCTGAGGGAAGATTCAGCCCATCTAGTCTGCTAATTTTTTCTGATGTAATAACTTAGACTATAATCAGTCCTTAATCTTGTCTTAGATTCAGTATAGCTTGATACCCATCCCGTGCATGCTTAAATTCCCTTTTGTATTAGCCTCTACCACTTCTGATGGGAGTCTGGGCCGTTTAGATACCATCCACCTGGTAAAGTAAAATAATAAGTGATAAGGAGTGCAGTTATCACAACTGTATACAGTTAATACATGTAATCGAAGACCCTTCTCACACGTACAGGAATACTTAAACGCATTTGAAAGCCGGGTGTTAACTGGGAATTTCATTTGCAAATGCATGGAGAGAATCTTCAGAATCCTCTGTATGCATTCTGTAGGAGTCTCCAGCCTGTCTCTCTGGAGAGGAATTCAGCCAAATGTTTCTCTTACTGTAACTACAATGTGCAAGACACCAGCTCAAGAACAGACTTTCTTGGAGATTGTATGTTTGAGCTAGGGGAATGCTTACTTAACGTGTCTTAGTCTGTCAGTTCTAGTTGTGTCATATCTTTTGAATGTATGTATTGTAAAAAGGGCTGCGGAAATTGTTAGAGCTATATCTTGTACAGGCATACCCTACACGGTACAATGGGGTCCAAAGCATGCATGTAAAATGAAAATGTACTTAAAGTAAAGCATTACATTTTTACACTTATCAATACATGTACTGCACTGTAACTGTCAGGTCATCTCCAACACAATAAACAAAACGCTCAGAGACGGACTGACGTAAAGGACTGTATTGGGAGGCAGGTCCCGCGGGACCCGCCAAAAAACTTGCGGGCAGTCTTGCTGGTGCTGCGGGCGGGAGTAGGCGGTCAGGCACTGTACCTGCGGGTCCCGGTAATCTCGCGCATTCCCGCAAGGCTGCCTTCTCGCTGCTCCCTTACAGTGTCTCCTCTCTTACTCCGCCCAGGAACAAAACGTCACGTGATGTGACGTCACTTCCCGTGACACCGCCTTGTTGGGCGTGATTGGCCACAAATGTGGCGGGAGCGGGCAAAAAATCAGCGGGAGCGGGATTGAAAAAAGCCGTCCCGCGCAGGGCTCTAGACTGACGCACTGGCGTCATGCTGTTACTCACAAAGCGAGTATAAGAAACAGGGGAACGGTTGTGCTGCAACTATGTCCTTATTCGTGAGTGTCCATAAAGCGCGATATACCTGTAAATAAGTAGCAATAATAATTTCCCTTTTCTCTGCCTTCAAGCGTTTCTGGTGTTTCCCATTGGGAGTGCGTTCTTACCGATTTGGATGTCTGTTTCATATTAATTATTGACAATACTTATGTATAATGATACATTTGCAGTGAAACCTTTCCCAACCATTAAATACAATGCAATACCACATTGAACTGATAATTCTATAATTTTATATATAATGATCTCTGAAGAAAAAGCTAAGGTTTTATTTATTTTTCCTCTACCTACTTTTATTTTCTTAACAGCTAGGAAGACATGAACTTCATCATGTTGCATCCTTAACAACACCTGTAAATTATTTACTAGTTTCAATTATGAGGAGTATCCTTGCTCCATTTCCTTTATTTTATATGCTCCTTTGTTACAATAATGTAGCTATCATATTGATACATCTTCCCTTTGCTCACTATTTATTACTTACTTAAGCCTAGCATTTGATAACCTGAATATAGATTTTTTTCCAGCTGTAATTCAGAATGATTGTAATACAGATTTAAATGTATTTTTATTAATCCTTGGAGTACTGCATTATGATGATCCCTTAATATACACTATATGGACAAACATATTGGGACACACTTCCTAATTACTGAATTCTGACCAAGTGCCAAGCACCTATCCATGCAATCTGCAATTACAAACATTTGTGAAGAATGCTCAGTGAATTCAAGCGCGGAACTGTGATAGGATGACACCTTGCAAAAAAGTCAGTTCATGAAATTGCATCCCTGCTAGATATTCCACGAACAACTGTAAGGGGTATTATTGGAAAGGGGAAGTGTTTAGGTACAGCCGCAACTCCGCCATGAAGCGCAAGACGACTTAAAGTGACAGAGCGGGGTCATCAAGTGCTGAGGCGCATAGTGCCTAAAAGTTGCCAACACTCTGCTGATTCCATGGCTGAAGAGATCCAAATTTCCACTGGCATTGATATCGGCACAAAAACTGTGCCGCAAGAGCTTTATGGAATGATTTCTGTAGCCGAGCAGCTGCATGCAAGCCCCACATCACCCAGTACAATGCCTATCGTCGTATCGAGTGGTGTAAAACACGCCGCCACCGGACTCTGGAGCGGTGGAAACATGTTCTGTGATTAATCGCGTTTCTCTGTTTGGCAGTCTGATGGGGAAGTCTGGGTTTGGCGAATGCCAGGAGAACGTTACCTGCCTGACTGCATTGTGCCAACTGTAAAGTTTGGTGAAGGAGGGATAATGGTATGGGGCTTTTTTCAGGGATTGGGCCCCTTACATCCAGTGAAGGGAAATCTTAATGCTTCAGCGTACTAAGACATTTGGGACAATCCTATGCTTCCAACTTTGTGGGGACAGCTTGGGGAAGGCCCTATTTTGTTCCAGCATGACTGTGCACCTGTGCACAAGGTCCCTATGGTTGGATGAGTTTGTGGAAGAACTTGACTGGCCGCACAGAGCCCCAAGCTCAAACCCATTGAACATCTTTGGGAAGAGCTGGAATGGAGATTGTGAGCAGGCCTTCTCACCCAACATCAGTAAATGACCTCACAAATGCTCTACTCGATGAAAGGGGCAAAAGTCCCCACATAAATCTTGTGGAAAGCCTTCCCAGAAGAGTGGAAGCTGTTATAGGGAGGACCAACTACATATTAATGTCTATGTATTCAGAATGCTGTCTCATAAAAGTCCCTGTTGGTGTAATAGTCAGGTGTCCCAATAATTTTGCCCATAAAGTGCAGGTAGAAATATATTGCGGTTAGCTCATTTAATCCACAGCATTTTTTTTCCTTGTGTGTTTACTTTTATACGTTTTGTAGGAGTCTTTAGAACTTGCTGACATACTTAACATAATACGATACAGATTAAAACAGGTGCTACCCTAAAGCTCAAATAGGCCATATGAGGTCTGACTATACGACTAAGATCCAGATCTCCTGCAGGGCTGCAGGGGACCTGAATCCTCCTGTCTGGTAACCTCCGCTGCTGGTGCTTCTGACTCCCTGGTGTGTAGTCGGGCCAGCGGGTAGACGTCTATGCGATTCACGTAGGCAACTGCAGCCGGAAGGAGGTGCCGTTAGCAGTAGGGGTTGTCTGCGTCCATTGCGCAGACCTTCCCCGGCTGTCAAAGTGGAGAGTTCCCCGAAGAGTGTATGCGCGATGGACGCAGACAACCTCCACTGCTAACGGCACCTCCTTCCAACTGCAGCGGAAATCGCCTACGCGAATCGCGTAGACGTCTACCCGCTGGCCCGACTACACACCAGGTAGTCTGAAACACCAGTAAGTTTGGGGGGGAGTGTTAAATGGGGGGCATAAGGCATTTCTGTAGGCAGAGTGCTCTATGGTATGCCTTTTAACTCCCTTAATGCCACTCTGCCTCCAGAAATGCCTTGTGACCCTCTATACGCCACTCTGTCTCCTGAAATGCCTTATACCTCCCTATATGCCACTCTGCCCCATAATATGCCATTTATCCCCCTAAATGCCAGGGTTGCATATAAGGGTATAAGGCATTTCTGGAGGCAGAGTGGCACATAGAAGGTCACAAGGCATATCATGGGGCACGGTGGCATATAGAGGGTTAAAAGGCATATCATGGGACACAGTGGCATATAGGGGGTATAAGGCATTTCTGGGGCAGAGTGGCATGCCTGGGGGCAGATGTGCATAACTGGGGGGGCAGGTTGGAAAATAAAAGGAAAATATTTTTCTCAATCACAGCTTTTATTAACAACCAATTGTTCACATAGTTTACATGAATTAACATTTACCGGTAAAACTATTTTCTTATAGGGTCGGCTTATATTCAGGCTTTTTCTTTTTTCCTAAATTAATATTCAGATTTCGGGGGGTCGTCTTATAATCGAGCAAATACGGTATATATAATTTATAGTAAATATGTATATGCTTAATAAATATGCCTTATTATAGGCAATGTAGGAAACTTGGAATAAACATTAAAAAAAGCAAGCACAATTCCTTTAGTGCAATGCTGCCGTTAAATGAAATTGTTCATCAAAAAACATGACGAATAGTAATAATTCATATAATTTTCAGCCCATACTTGAATAAAAATGTGTTGCGTTTCATTTGGTTTATCAATTTAATTTTAACCTGACTTCTGTTCTGCCTGAGTAGATTTTACCTGTGTTAATAATGCCCAATAATCAGGGCCGGCCCAAGGCAAAATGCCGCCTGGGGCGGATTTTAAAATCCCCCCCCCCCATTATCTACCCTTCCTCCCCCCCCCCCTGCCGTCCCCCCCCCTTGTACTTACCTTTCAGCAGTCCTGCGGCGAGTCTCCCTGTTCGGTCTCGGTGCCGGCTTGTAATGCTGAGCGCCGGAAATCTTCCGGCACTCAACATTACAAGCCGGCACCGAGACCGAACAGGAAGACTCGCCGCAGAGGAGAAAGAGAGGGGCGCCGAGCGGGTACTGACAGCTTGGTAAGCGAAAACCACTCGGCGCCCCTTTCTCTCTCTTTCGCTTTAAAAAAAAAAAAAAGGGCTTGGGGCGGCAAAGTGCCGCCCCTTCAAAAGTGCCGCCTGGAGCGGTTGCCCCACTCGGCTCCATTGTCGGGCCGGCCCTGCAAACATGGATGGTTTATTTCAAAGTGTATTGGTGTCAGGGTGGGTTGGCAAGGAAAACACCAAGACAATACATTTATCTAATGTATATTAGGCAGCCAACACACACACAAATGCTCACTATCCTACCCTTACAACATTCATTTTCCAAAAGGATGCGTATGGAATCTCTATTAAGAAGCATAGAAAAGAAACAGTCAGTGTGTAAATCATATCTGGTGGCTACATATGAAATTACAAATTACAAGCCAAAAATGTCCAAAAATTCTAGTAGACACTCAAGGTTTTAGAGTGTAAAAAGTCTAAAATCATAGATGCGCTAAAATCAATAGTCCGCTGCACCCAGGGCCGGCCCTGCTATGGACCAGAGTGGGGCAATTGCCTCAGGCGGCACTTATGAAGAGGCGGCACTTTGCCCCAAGTGCTTTTTTTATTTTTGAAGTGGAGGAGAGAGAGGGGCGCCGAGTGGTTTGCGATCATCAAGTTTTCAGTACCCGCTCGGCGCCCCCTCTCACCTCTGCGAGCCCTCTAGCTCGGTCGCGGTGCCGGCTTGTAATGCTGAGCGCCAGAATATGATGTTATTTCCGGTGCTCAGCAGTGAAGCAGCGGGCACCGCGGCAGAGCAGGGAGACTCTCGCCGCAGGACTGCTGGAAGGTAAGTGAAGTACAAAGGGGGGGGGGAGATAGGGTAGATAATAGGGAGGGAGGTAGATAATGATAAGGTAGGGAGAGGAGGGGTAGATAATGATCAGTGGCGTCGGCGGGGGGGGGGCGGCATTTCAAGCTTCGTCCCAGGCGGCACTATGTCTTGGGCCGGCCCTGGCTTCACCCCATGTCAGCCTTTCCTTGATTAGTGTTGTAATTAGGGCTGATAGATTAGACATTTAAAACCTGTGAATTTTGTATTAGGACAGTCCTGGTAAGTGATACCTACAGTATAAACTATTCAAACATATGCCAATGTATAAATTCAAAATTGTTTGCCCAGAAAACCAGCTTTTCATGTTCATGTTAGAGCATAGATGACATATTCTGAAACTAATCTTTGCTTACGTTATATACACTTAGAATCACTGAACAGGTGTTGTTGCTTTTAAGAATAAGCCAAATCACATAAGTAAATATTTGATTTTAGTTTGCTGATGGTTGACATTTACGTACAACATTCTCTGCCGAATAACAATTTGACGGTCTATATGAGTTTAGTAGCAGCTTTAGAATGAAGGGCACGCCAGTCCAAAAGTATTATAATTTCATACTTGCATGAACCATAAACATGTAGAATTCACTAACCACAGACATTCTCTCTAGATATAGCAGCCACTAAACACCTTGTAGACTAATAGAATGCCAAACCTTTCGGTTATCAGATGCACATTTATTTTTATTAGTTTAACAGAGATTTTGCAGAATTATTGGAAAAAAACATGGATCAATAGAAAGCCCTGTGACCTTCTCTCCTATATGACATTGTCATTTCGTCCTAACATGCAAATAGACCACGCAAACCTCGTCCAAAACAGGGAAATGTCACCTTTCGCCGGCGAGTCTGTCCGGGGGGCCCCGCTGCTGCCGCGCGTCCGTCCCGCGTCCCGATCCCTCGGGTGGGGGCGTCCTCCGTCGGGTCCTCCAGCGCTGCTCTCCGCCGGGGATTACCATCTTCGCCATCCTCGGCCGTCGTGGCGTCGGTCTCTCCTGCCGGGGGTCTGCGGCGGGGGTCCTGGAGGGGTTCTTCGCTCGTCCTCGGTGAGCTGGAAGTGCGCACACGTGCACACTGTCATGGCGGCCGGGAATCCCATACCCGGCAACAGCATACGTCACGCTAGGGGGCGGGTCCTCTAGCTATTTATCTAATTGGATTATTATTTGCTGCAGCTGTTTGGCACCAAATTTAAACCCCCTGCTCACTCTAATCTGAGCCCTTGTGCGGTACAAACGTTATCACTGTCTCAGTGTGTTATATTCTGATTTACTGGTTTCCTGACTCCTGCTTTGTTCCTGACTACTCTCTGATCGCCGCCTGGATTGACTTTGGATTGCTTTTTGGACTTTGCCTGTTTGCTGCCTGCCTCGACTTTGGACTGTGACCTGTTTATGCTATTTGAACTTTCCTGCTGTTGTCCCACTATTCCTCCTAACTACTCATCCTGATTGCTCACCATTCTGCAAACGGGACCCGTCTCTCGTCGGAGTGTTACAGGAAAGCCAATGGACACATTTTTCATCACAAAAATGAGAAAATTAACTGTCCACAATTACATAAATTTAAATTAGACTAAATGAAATCATCACTAAATAAACCACAGCCATCGTGGCTTCTCTAAAGCCAACAAAGGTTTTAGTGCTATATTTTATTTCTTTTTTTATTATTTTGAAACATTTTGTTTGAGTAAGTTACTTTTTGTATCCTGCACTCCTAGATATAACATAGGTTTATGTTCCTCTTTTAAATTAAAAAACTGCCAGTATCCTTCATAATAAATGACTTCTGTCTCTTTGTTTATGTGCCACCTGTCCCTTTATTTTTCCTCCCCCTATATCCAAACAAAAGAAAAAATATGTGTGGGTGAAATGTACGGCGTATGACGCAAGCAGGAGATCGGAGTCTAAAGGTTGTGCAGAGAAACAGAATTGTGTTCATGACAGCACAGCTCAATAATTGGTTTCTCAAACAAAATACAAAATCTTCTTGTTCTCACATAGCGGCTAATATTAGCTATCTTTACCAAGTAGGAATATTAGAAACCTATAGGTTTAAGACTAAATTATGCATGTATGTATCTATGTATCTATCTATCTATATATATATATATATATATATATATATATACATACATGCATCATTTAGTCTTAAACCTATAGGTTTCTAATATTCCTACTTGGTAAAGAAAGCTAATATTAGCCGCTATGTGAGAACAAGAAGACTTTGTATTTTATTTGAGAAACCAATTGTTACAGCAAGACAATTTTCTATTGGAATTATTATTTTAAATACCCATCTACATTGAATCAAAGGCTATATATATATATATATATATATATAGATATATATATATCTCTATATCTATATATATATATATATAGCCTTTGATTCAATGTAGGTGGGTATTTAAAATAATAATTCCAATAGAAAATTGTCTTGCTGTAAGAATTGAAAGCTAATGCTGTATTATGCTAGAGATTTTCTGTTTAACCTATAAAGTTGCCTTTTTTTACTTTTCAGAGTAAGGATTAAGTATACTTCACTTACATTAAAAGTTGGGTCTAAACAAAGTATAAATGTGCTTACCATATTGAGAAGCTGCAGCTACAGAGTTGCAGCTCCCCTCCCCCTTAGTGTTCTGTGCCACTGACTGATTGCTTAAAGCAGCCAATCAGTGGCAGGAAAACAGCACAAT
This sequence comes from Sceloporus occidentalis, assembly GCA_023333645.1. Classification (NCBI taxonomy): domain Eukaryota; kingdom Metazoa; phylum Chordata; class Lepidosauria; order Squamata; family Phrynosomatidae; genus Sceloporus; species Sceloporus occidentalis. Next base: position 9,550,350 of record JALMGF010000016.1, read on the forward strand.
AGAAATCAATGGGAGAGCTCCCTAAATATGCATATGTTAGACTGCACTGAATGTTTCCCAATCCAGTGCTGGAACTGACTGACAGTAAATATATAACATGATAGGAGATGTGTTCAGCTGGGAGATGGGGAAAGGGGCAAATGTACAGTACTGTGCAAAAGTTTTATGCAGGTGTGAAAAAATGCTGTAAAGAAAGAATGCTTTCAAAAATAGACATGTTATTAGTTTATTTTCAGAAGAAAAATCTAAATCAAATCAATATTTGGGATGACCAGCATTTGCCTTCAAAGCAGCATCAATTCTTCAAGGTACACATGCACAAACTCAGGGATTTTGTAGGCATTTAGTGAGATGCATAATTATACAATTATACCAATCATAAATCTAATATATAGGCTGAATAATAATTACATTACATTACAGAAATATAACAGAACTGCACACCAAATAGAAAAAAAACTAGTTAAACTATAATAGGGTGCACCCATAATAAGATCCTACCCTTAACACAGGCAGTTTGCTGAAACATTGGGGGATCTTACACAGGGGGTCAGCTTATCTTGTATTAGCATATTTTTGCTTTTCTCATTTTTGGTATGTACTTTTGCGTTGGCCATATTCTTAGTATTTCTTAATATTGCTTTATCTTCAATACTTGCCATGTTGCTTAATCCTTGTCCTACCATTGACAAAGGCAGTTTGATGATCCTTGGGGGATCTCATGGAGCATCTTATCCTGTATTAGCACATTTTAGTTTTTCTCATTTTTGGTAGATACTTTTGCCTTTGTCATATTTTTACAATGGCATTTGCCATATTTAAGTAAACATAATTTGAGCATATTTCTCTCTTTTTTTGGTGTGCATACTTTAAATTCCATATGCTTGAAAGTAAAACACAATCATTAACTGAAGCAGAAACAGCTGTGTAGACGGAATAAAACTGGATGAGCAACAGCCACACTCACTAACATGGTGAGGTTGCTCAAGACAGTTTGATGTCAAAAGTTATACACCATGGCATGACTGTACACAGAAACAAGACACAAGGTTATACTGCATCAGTAAGGTCCCTCCCAGGCAGAAAATTCAAGGCAGAAAGGGGTGTCCACATGTTTTTTCCAAGCTCCTTTAACCCCTTCGTGACAAAGGCTGATTCTATTTTTTGTACCCTTCGTGACAATGGCTGTTTTATCGTTTCTGCGGTGTTTGTGTTTAGCTGTAATTTTCTCTTAACCCATTTACTAAACCCACACAAGTTATATATTGTTTTTTTCAGGACAAGAAGGGCTTTCTTCATTTTATATATGATGTAATTTTTTATAATAAAAATAATAAAATATGACGAAAAATTGAAAAAAAAAAATTTTTCTCACTTTTATTTGAAAAATCTTTTATTCATCATAAAAAACTACTGAAAAAACCTGCTAAATAGATTCTACTATTTGTCCCGAGTTTAGAAATACCCAATGTTTTTATGTTTTTTTGCTTTCTTCTACACGTTATGGGGCAATAAGTACAAGTAGCGTTTTGCTATTTCAAAACCATTTTTCTCTGAATCTGGTAATTCTGTCTCCATGTGGTATTTGGGGCATCTTTGAAGCCAGCAAATTAAATTTACCCCACCAAACCATATATTTTTGAAAACTAGACACCCCAGGGTATTTTAGATGCTGATAGTTTAACCCTTTCCATGCACTAATCCTACCACCAACCCTTGTCAAAGTTTGTGATAGTAATTGTTTTTGCTGTTTTTTAAACATACTTTGTACTTCAGGTGTAAAATTACAGCTCCTGGTATGTTGTTGCTGTCACACAACACCCCGATATGTGTTCAGCAACATCTCCTGAGTACATTGATACCCCACATGCATGGGTTTGTCAGATTGTTTGGGGGCAAAAGGGCCAAATTTGGAACATGCCTCCTCAGCCGTATACCGCTGCATGGCAACAATTGCAGCAAAAATAGTGGGGAAGGAAAGGGTTAATGGCTCTAATAAAAAAAATTAAAAAAACCCTAAAAAAAAAGTACAAAAAAAAAAAGTAAAAAAAAATGTAAAAAAAAAGAACCCCAAAAACAATTGCCACTATGCAAGATCACTGTTTATGCAGTGATCAATGGCAATGAAGGGGTTAATATTAAATGGGTGGCTCTTATAAGAGCCTTTGGATCAATATATATATATATTATTGAGAATGCCTGAAAACACACTGATCTGTCTCTCTCCCTCACTAGAAGCAAGTGAAGGAGGGAGGCAGATCCAATACTGATCAAAGGCAATGTTTAGAAAACATTGCCTTTGATTTAGCAAATCATGATCACTCTTATGAGTGATCTGACCACTAGGGGTGTTATTCACTGGATGTCCATGACATCCAGCAACACCCCCCCCGATGATGACAGCAGGCTCCGCCCCCGGCTTGATGGGCGCCGCCATCTTGAAACACCGCATGTGTTTCGAAGACGCCGGCACCGGGAAGGTAAGTTGAGCATTTAGGAAGCGATCGCGAGTCGCTTCCTTTGCTAAACAGGTGTTGCAAAGATGCCTCGATACTGAGGCATCTTAGCAACACCAGCTAAGCAAAGGAAGCGACTCGCGATCGCTTCCTAAACCCGTTTTTCGGCGGCGGGCGCCGCCATGTTTGAAAGACGTGCAGTCTTTCAAACATGTTTTTTTATTTGCTCCTAGGAGCGATCGGGGGGGGCCGGGAATGTTTGTTTTGGTGAAATCACAGATCGATTTTTTCACCCGTTTAAAGACGTGCCGGTCCTGGCACGTCAATTGTCATAATCGTCACGATTTTCGGTGACGTGCCCGGACCGGCAATTGTCATCAAGGGGTTAAAGAAACACAAAGAAACGGGCAATGTTGAGGAGGGTAGACCCAGTGGTCAGCCAAGGAAACTTAGTGCAGCGGGTGAAAGAAACATAGTAACATAGTTCATAACATAGTAACATAGTTCATAAGGTTGAAAAAAGGCCAAAGTCCATCAAGTTCAACCTATATACATATTGTGTCCCTATGATCCAGAGGAAGGCAAAAAACCCCTTATGAAGCAGATGCCAATTGCCCCATACCAGGGGGAGAATTCCTTCCCGACTCCAAATATGGCAATCAGAATAAATCCCTGGATCAACGTTCTGTCCCTATTAATCTAATATCCATAACTTGTAATATTATTGCTTTCAAGAAACACGTCCAGGCTCCTTTTGAACTCTTTTATTGAGTTTACCATTACCACTTTCTCTGGCAGAGAGTTCCATAATCTCACCGCTCTTACTGTAAAGAACCCCCGTCTGTGCTGGTGTAGAAACCTTCTTTCCTCCAACCGTAGAGGATGTCCCCTTGTTATAGATACAGTCCTGGGTATAAATAGGTCCTGGGAGTGATCTCTGTACTGTCCCCTTATATATTTATACATAGTTATTAAATCCCCCCTAAACCGTCTTTTTTCCAAACTAAATAACCCTAATTCTGATAATCTTTCTGGGTACTGTAGTCCTCCCATTCCCCTTATTACTCTGGTTGCCCGTCTTTGAACCCTCTCCAGCTCCACTATATCTTTCTTGTACACTGGTGCCCAGTACTGTACACAGTATTCCATGTGTGGTCTGACTAGTGACTTGTACAGTGGTAGAATTATTTCCTTGTCGTGGGCATCTATGCCCCTTTTGATGCACCCCATTATTTTATTTGCCTTAGCAGCAGCTGCCTGACACTGGTCGCTACAGGTAAATTTACTGTTAACTAAAACTCCTAAGTCCTTTTCCATGTCAGTCGTCCCCAGTGTTTTCCCATTTAATACATATTCCCAGCCTGGATTTTTCTTCCCCATGTGCATAACCTTACATTTATCTGTGTTGAACCTCATCTGCCACATCCCAGCCCAAGCCTCCAACCTATGCAGATCCATTTGTAATCATGCACTGTCCTCTATTGTGTTAACCACGTTACAGAGCTTAGTATCGTCTGCAAAGATTGATACTTTACTATACAATCCCTCTACAAGGTCATTAATAAATATATTAAAAAGAATAGGACCCAAAACTGACCCCTGTGGTACCCCACTAGCAACAGTAACCCACTCAGAGTATGTACCATTAATAACCACCCTCTGTTTCCTATCACTGAGCCAGTTACTTACCCACATACACACATTCTCCCCCAGCCCAAGCATTCTCATTTTATGTACCAGCCTTTTATGTGGCACCGTATCAAATGCTTTGGAAAAATCAAGATATACGACATCCAGCGATTCACCCCGATCCAGTCTTGAGCTCACCTCCTCATAAAAGCTGATCAGGTTAGTTTGACAGGACCGATCCCTTGTAAACCCATGCTGATATGGAGTCATACACTTATTTTCATTGAGATACTCCAAAATAGCATCTCTTAGGAAACCCTCAAACAGTTTACACACAACAGAAGTTAAACTAACAGGCCTATAATTCCCCGGGTCACTTTTTGTCCCCTTTTTGAATATTGGCACAACATTTGCTATGCGCCAGTCCTGGGGGACAGACCCTGTCACTATAGAGTCCTTGAATATTAGAAATAGGGGTCTGTCTATTACATTACTTAACTCCCTTAGAACGCGGGGGTGAATGCCATCTGGACCTGGTGATTTGTCTATTTTGATTTTTTTTAGGCGGCACTGCACTTCTTCCTGGGTTAGACAGGCGACATGTACTGGGGCAGTTATCTCATCCTGCTGTATATTACCTGGCATTTCATTTTCCTCTGTGAATACAGCAGAGAAGAAATAATGTAATAGATTAGCTTTTTCCTGATCCCCGTCTATAACTTCTCCCTCATTACTTTTTAAGGGGCCAACACTTTCATTTTTAACCTTTTTACTATTTATATAGTTAAAGAACATTTTGGGGTTTGTCTTACTCTCTTTGGCAATGAGTCTTTCTGTCTCCACTTTTGCTGCTTTTATCATCATGTTTCCCTTCATAGTCAGAAGATGTTCAACATCTCAACATTGGCAGAAAAACCTGGTACAGCGGGGCACTAATACACCAATCTACTCTCCAAAGAAGTCTGATTAGAAGTGGTCTTCATGGAACAATTGCAATAAAAAAGCCATACCACATGGAAACAATGCCAAGGGACTCAACTATTCACAAAAACACAGGAACTGGGGTGCAGAAAAATTACAGCATGTGCTTTGGACTGATGAGTTAAAATTTAAAAGATTTGGCCACAGAAGAAAGCTGTTAGTTTGCCAAAGGGCTGCAGAGGTGCACAAGAATAAGTGTTTGCAGGTAACAGTGAAGCATAGTGAAGGTTCCTTGCAGGTTTGGTGCTGCATTTCTGCAAACAGAGTTGGGGATTAGGTCAGAATTCATAGTCTCCTCAATACTCCTCAAGAAATGCAGGCAGATCCATCATGCAAGGGTGCTCTGAAGGGAAATGGTGGCAACATCAAATGTCGATATTATTTAGATTTTTCATTTGTTTGTTCACTTTGCATTTTGTTAAACGATGTTAGTAAACTATTAACATGTCTATTTTTGAAAACATTCCTTCTTTTTCACAACCGTCTAGAAATTTTGCACAGTACTATATATGGGGGAGTCTTGCATATGATGGCTTTAAGGTCCCTTTACGTTTTCCCCACAACATCAGTAATGGGCATCAGAGCAGGGGAGCAACCGCCCCTGAACGGTCTAAACTTCTTCAAAATTTGTTGAAAAAGGGCCAGCCCACGTGAAGAGGCGGGGCCACATAACGTGTGACCCCACTACTGTGACACTGCTGGCACCTCTACTACTATTGTCCAGCTCTGTCAATCAGGACAGCGAGAAAACACATAGCAGGACGGCAAGTAACTTGTTAAGTGCTTCGTAGCTTTTCCTTATTTTGCAAGTACGGTATATTTTAGATTAATAACAAAACTATTTTAGAAGTGAGAAAATCCAAATGTCAGCTCTCTTTTATTCAATGTGCTATTTTCATTTAACATTTCAGATTCAGGTGGAAATTAGGACACAGGTTAATGATAAGTGAACATGTCACACCCTAGTTCATCCCAGACACAAGGGCAAGCTGAATTTGTGGGTGACAGCATTGGCAGATTAGTAGCAGAATTAAGTTTTTTTTTTATATATTTGTGCTGTCTTGTTTACATTCGAAGTTGACATTTTCTGAAAAGTTTCCATTAGAGAAATGTCTGTACATTAATAGCACAGGTGCTCCAATACCTTTAGCTTGAATAGAACCATATACAATCAGAAACTGAATCAGTGACATATAAATGGTACTGGAAATTGGTAGTTAATTCTATATAGACATTTCTTTCAGGTTACATTCCTTCTGTTCATAGATCTTTCCATCTGACCTAATGGTGTCCACAGGAAGATTTTTAGAAATGTACAACCAACCAAGCTATATCCTTGTAATTTTCGTGAGAGCCACAGTGGGTGGGCAAGGCCATTTCAAGTTGTTCCACTTTTTAACACTGTAACCTTCCAGTCTTGTGTCCTCTGCAAGTCTTGATAACACAACTGAGTTGTATTTCAGCTATTTTACTTCATTAATACTTTATGAAGGGTCAACCCCATTGAGCTTCTGCTGCAGTAAGAACCTTTATGTCCCTGTATAAACATTAGTTAAATCAGTGAGATTTCTTCAAAGTCTCCTTACTCATTGAATTATGCATGTTTTGTAGAAACTCACTCTTGATCATTTCTCCTATTTCTGCTCAGGAGGACTGTATTGTAGTCTAATTTATAGAGATTTGATTGGGGCTTTATGTTTTTGGTTCCAAATAACTACTAGTCTGAGAGATGTCTGAAGATGCCAGCATTTATATTTTGATAAGACAAATAAGCAAGTGAAATTCTTAGAGATGCAGCGTAAATAGTAATGATGTCATTTAAGTAGATCATTAGCCCTAAATCTCCATATTAGAGCACTAATCCTATGATTGTCAAGATTTGTGTAATTAAATCCTCTAATCTCGTAACCATGTGTGATGAGATGTGTAACTGATCTTCACATCTTGTTGAACACTACAGAGCACAATTTTCATTAACTTTTGAATTGAATAATATAGCTTTTTATTTAGAATAGGATATTATGAAAGAATGCAGTAAAGTGGGGGATCTCTGTGTATCATTATCTTACTATGCCAGAAACTCTTTTACTGTCAGTGGAATTACCACAAGCAATAGGACCAAGAGGCTTAAGAAACTCAAACTTATGAACAATTAGGACAGATGGAGAGGATATTTCAGATCTGAAAATTATAGGGTCAAACTTCAAGGTTCATTGAGCCAAAAAGATAACCGGCTCCAAAATGTATGTGTGCAGCATTATATGTATCAGTGTATTTCCAGAATAATTCCACTGAAGATCTATTGATAATGGTAAAGTATAATGCAATATGTGGAGTACAGCTAATTTGCTGGTAAAAGTTCAATAAATAAATTATATATAATAATACCAACTGTATTAATATTATTCCTCTTCAGAAGCAGCTGAATGACTTGGTACTCAATGATAATTTAATAGATTTTTAGACAGGCTGTATAGTTTTACTGTAGCTCATAGATTCATGACATTTACAAACAATGTAATTCAATATTCATGTAAAATGCATTAAATTTCAAATACAAATAACATCTAGAATGAGTAATGTAAAATATGAAAGAGACACCAAGTTTACTAAAATTAACGAGCAACAACAATTATAGGGGTGATTTCATTACTGAGGGATAACTTTACCGATGTGTAACACATTCTGTTAATAAAGGTATCCAATCATTTATTAAACACACAAATATTTGATATCTACATCTATAGGCAGTGAGTTCAGTGGGTATTATTAAGTGGTCTTTGCAAAGTGGTCTTATCATTCTACCAACTAAAAAGTAATAGGTTCTGTTGAGTGAATGGAGTGTTCCTTTAGTTGCTATGGTGATAAGACCACTTTGTATCTGAAGACCACACATCCACTTTACAAAACAACTGTTCACTAGTTCCCAGGTAATTTTTATAAAACATTTTACACAGAATATCATGTCAAGGCAATTCACTTTTGAATTCTTAGTCAAGAAAATCAGAACTCATTTACAAGGAGCACAAATTAAACTCAATGTAACCCCTTTAATGGACAAGGGGTTTTTACCCTATCATTGTTCAGTCATGATTCCACTTTTCCATGTTCAGTGCACCCACACAATGTATATATATTGTTATATTTAGGGACACTTTTTATGCATGCTCACATACAACACAATTTTCTTATTTTTTTACTTTTGGGTTTGTAGGGCAGGCAAGGGTTCATAAATACATTTCTAGAGGGAAGGGTACAAGGTGTTTGGGAAACTAGTTTTAAATTTTTTGTTTTATTAGTTTATTTTTACTTTTTTAAACTTTTTTTGCAATCACACTGTACCCATTCTGATTTTTAAGAGGCGCTATAATAACATATAACAAATTATTTGTAAGCTGCCCAACATTTACAAGGTGTTGATCTCTTTAGAACACCTCTAAAGTGACGAAATAGAAAAAGATTAAATGGAGAGCTATCTCTTTAAATTTAGATGAAAATCATTTATACTTATATGCAGTCAGATGGAGTGTATATAAGGTGCTTTGCTTCTGAATTCAGATCAACGGCTCAACTGAAGTTGCAGGTTTTCACATGAAAGAAAGATAAAACACAAACACCATAGTGCAATATAAGTAGTTTATATCTCTATCCCCAATTGGTATCACGATCACTTTTCTTAGAGCAGATTCTCACTGCTCAATATATGCGTGTATATGATCCCAATGGGCTTCTTATAATTCTTCTTCTTGAGTATATCTGGATACTTGTCACAACACGTTTTGCCCCGCCTAGGGCTTCATCAGGTAACACGCATTGTACCCATTATGATGTCACGGCGGAATCAAAAGGGGCCATGCAGTTATTTATTTTTAGATTTTGTAACTATTTAAAAAATATTTTTCTTCCCCTTTTCACTTGAATGCCCATTGCAGCTAAGCAAGCAATGCCTTTTATTGCTGATTGCAGTACCAGTGATCAGCCTGTAGGATTATCAGAAGTCTTTGGAGAGTCTGGATAAACTCTCTAGGAACTCTTTTACTCTGATCAATGTTGACACTGCTGACAGAGAAAGCCTTAACTCCCGTTCCAGCATTGTCTGTTATTGAAGTAAAACAAGCACTTGCACCAATCACCATTACATTTAATCTATCAGCTCAGAGCCAGCAATGCTGGCTACTGCTGAAACTGTAGACGCTCAAGCTATCGGGGCAAAAACCATAGGACGTGCTACTTTATGCTTGGTCATCTAGAGCACTTTCTATAGGACATAATAGTATCAAATGAGTTAAACAAACTTAAGGAAGGGAAAAAAATTATATAATTTTAAACATTTAAAAATGCATTGGATTCACATTGTACATTGGGGGCATTTTGCTATTAAAATAAATTGCTTAAAATATATAGTTCTAGTAAAAAGTGGTTCAATGAATCACACATTTTTAGTTAAGAGAGGTCTCAACCTTAAAAGGAAAACCTCCTTCATGTATCAAAGTACTGGAAAACACCACACCGAAGCAACACTGAAATGAAAAAAAACATCAGAGAGAAAAGAACAGGATTCAGAGGATGAAAGAACCGTAGATTGTTCAGAAAGAATAATAATAAGGGGCAAACTGGAAATGGTCACATTCTGTGTCCTTAATTATTTTCTTTCCGACAGAGTATGTAGTCCTTGGGTGAACTACAGAGCCAGATAAATGTAAAATGTTAATTAATGTGAAAAAAACAGACACCTCAAACAAATGGTTTTATTAGTTCAGAGTAACGCTATGTGATTTTATTTTTATAGCCTTTGTGAAAATGCAGGTTAGCTACTACAATAGCGAAACATTTATTTTTTAATCCAAACAAAATATTATTTTAGCTATATAAACAGCCAGAGACAGTGATGCCCTATTGCTTCATTCAGAGATCACTGAAGCAAATTATATTTGCTTCACTCTCTTCTTTCTTGGGAAAGTAATCTCTTCTTTTGAAATCCAGTACCACTTCTATACTGGTGACACACTCAGGGCCGGCCCTACAATGGAGCCGACTGGGGCAATTGCCCCAGGCGGCACTTCAGAAGGGGCGGCACTTTGCCGCCCCAAGCGTTTATTTTTTTGTTTTTTTTGAAGCGGAGGAGAGAGAGAGGGGCACCGAGTGGTTTTCGCTTACCCGCTCGGCGCCCCTCTCTCTCTCCTCTGCGGCGAGTTTCCCTGTTCAGTCTCTGTGCCGGCTTGTAATGCAGAGCGCCGGAAGTGACGTGAATTTCCGGCGCTCAGCATTACAAGCCGGCACCGTGGCAGCACAGGGAGACTCACCGCAGGACTGTTTAAGGGTAAGTACCGGTGGGGGGGGGTAGATAATGCCGCCCCCCCCCGGCGTCGGCGGGGGGCGGCATTTTAAACTTCGCCCCAGGCGGCGTTAAGTCTTCGGCCGGCCCTGGACACACTAATATACCCTTGCTCCCCCACGAACTTGCCTCAAACACTGCTTCTCTGAAATTGCATCATGGGTGCCATTCTATGACCTGAACCTCTAATATTTGAGACTAAGTTGCTTAGCCCCCTGCCTTTTCTGCCCCAAACCTTGCAAGGAGCATTTCCTTGTGGCAGCGCACACACTGATATTACAGCTGGGTCACATAACATCACGTTTCATGACCCCACTGCTTTCCTACCTCCGTGAGGTTGAAGTCAGACTGGCCTTGTTTGAAGAATGTTGGACCAGCCTTGGGGCGATTGCCAGCCCCTTATCTCAACAATCATCTTTTCTCTGCCCATGACTTACGTCTCTCTTCAATCATTATCACTTCTTCGCATTCAGGTCTCTAGAATTTTACATGTGCTATTGTCTGCCTGTCTTGAATTCAATGGTCCTGAACTGACTGCCTTGTTCTGTCAGACTCTTCCCTACCTACTCCAAATTTACATGCTCACTAAGACCCCATCTATTCATAGGATCATACAACATATCCTCCTCATACCCACAACTATCTGCTCTCCCTACCTTTGAGATCTCCATGCCAATGACTGTCCCCGTGACAATCAGTACTCGCCCATTACAGTTATCTTAGCCCAAGCAGTCCTTCATCAGTCTCATTCCCTTTCTACCTAAAAGATTGTATGCTTGCAAGGGCAGGGCCCTCTTCTCCCTGTAACTTTTTGAATTTGCTGGTGCTCTATAAATAAAAATGTAAAATAAAATGCAATAACTGCATCTTTTATGAAACTGGCAGAATTTCCGTGAGAAACACCACCCTTGATAAAGACTTTGTCGTCGAAACATTGGGGGTCTCATAGGCGGTTTCAGCTCTTCTGCCGCATGTTATTGCTTTGTTTAATGTAAGTTTCTTTTTTGTTTGGATGGTTTCACCATTTTTACAACATAGTTAATAGTTATTCTTGTTTTGTCTTTTTTACCTTTATGAGTGAAACATCACTAAGTGCCCCCCCAATCAGAATCGTCTGCTATTGTACCTATTCTGTGAAGAGTATGTGTGTGTGTGTGTGTTTGGGGGGAGGGGGGTATCTATGCAGTGCTCATGCAGAAACCCAGAACATGCTTACATGCACATGCAGTGCATTTCCCCTTTGCAACTAGGTTCAGTACTAGACCCAGCAGTCCCTTGTTTGTGCCAAATGTCAAAGGTCTTGTAACTATAAGGTAATGATGATATTAAATGCAAAGGATGTGTGTATGTGTGGGGAGTGGTTACACAACTTAAACAGTGTATCCTATGGAAACTATATGCAGTAGAAAAGGAAAGATGCTGGGCTGTAAGATTCTTACATTAATAATTTTTCTCCAGGAAAAAATGAATATATTTTTTGAGGTTTGGGGAAATTATTAATTCATAATTGAAGAACAATTCATTTCAACCAAGACAAAAAGCAGAGTTATTTATAATAATTATATATATATCGGTTACTAACCACATTTAATAATGTATTACACAGTCAGACATCAATAATTCATAACATTAAAATCTGAAGTTAATGTAACAAAATACATTTTAAATATAACTGAGTAACACAGGCATATTCTTGACACAATTGTCTTGGCGGTTTCTACTTATTGGCATACAATGTCCTCCCTCACTCCCAATTTCCTAGGTGATAGCAAGACATGAAAATCAGTACTAAATGTTCAAAACTATAAACATGAAGCTATGGTACTGAATGTTGGCAAAAGCACATAATCTAACCTACCATGCGAAGGCACCCCATGAGAAATCGGTCCTAACTGAAATACGGTCTTACTAAACTAAGACAAAATGTGCTTCCAAAGCAAGGGCTCGATTCTACTACTGCCTGGTGAAATCATCTGTAATAAGTAATAAAGGCAGGCCTCACCTGCCTCACCAATTTAAGCCTGTGAGCTTACGTGCTTTGGCCAAAATACAGTACCAAAGCCTCGTGGCTATTGAAGGCATGAATTTAGAATTTGGAGATGTGGAGATTCTTGCCCTGTAACTTAATTTTTCGTCTGCAAGTGAATAAATAATTAATAAAGTAGCTACTATAAAAGTATAAATTACTGACTGGTCAGATTCTGAGGGGTTTTTATAGTGCTGCAGGTATCTACTCTCCCCCCCCCCTGTGTTGAACAAGCTCCTCACTGGATTGGTTATCAGAGAGGAGTGATTCCACAGCACCTAGTTCACTGAACACTATTGGGGGATAGTTGATGGTGGATGCAGGCTTCACCACCCGTCCACAGGTGTGCAACATTATGCTGATATCTGTGCAACACCTGGAAGTCCAGGTTTGCTCGAACTTTAGGCTGCGGTTTCGGCCTACCGCAATCGCAATCCGCCGCTACTACAGACTATGGCTTTGGCCTACTTTTGGCTTCAGCTGAGCTTTTGGATGGCCTGCAGTGACGGAGGACAGCTGGGGAGAACGGGTAAGGGTGAGAGGGGCATGACAGTGTAATTTGTCACGTGTTCATTAAGATATTTTTGAACACTGAAACATAATAATTTAAAACAACCGAAAACAATTGTTAATTTTTGCATCAGGCAATTATGAGTAAATAATTAATATTTTCAGACTTTGAGGATTGATTCTTATTGATTGATTCTCATTGACTAGATATTCTGCTTGTTAAGTGCATGTCATGTAAAATGTGAGACTTTGTTTAACAATAAAGCAATCATACATCGTATTACAACCTTTTCAGTAGTACAAGAAATCCAGAAGAAACATCACAGATGTGTTTCAGAAATCACATTACAATATGGTCATTTTGTTCCATGGATACATCCACGCAAAGTGGCTGCATGAAAGCAGATGTGAATTCAGATGATACCATGGTAACCATGCATGGGGCAGATGATCAGGAGCTTCTAATTGCGTTAACAACTTCCTTAGGGTTTGCAACATGGATCTGATTTGTTAAGTAGGAAATGATGTCTGTCAGAGCCAGTAGGGTGACATGCAGACTGAGGACTCAATAAATTCAATCTATTTATTTTCATTATACTTTCACCCAGAGGCACATGGCAAAGTCTTAATCCATTGCAGATATTCTTAACACATTAGAATTTTCTCCATAGGTCGGCAGTTAAATAGAGTCCTGACCTTTGGAAATAGAAATCCATTTCTGTGCTTTATTTAATAGGTCAATATCTCATTCGAATCCACAACTCACTTTAAAATGCATTCTTTGCATGGCAGAATGGTTTTATGCTTGACATGAAAATGCCGAGTTTGTTGGACATTTAAGACACGAATACATCACAGAACAGACGTCATGCTGTTTTTTTCAAAGTTTACCTGCTATAAGATATTGATGAGCCTAAAGCATATGTTAGGCATTGCTAATTATCTCAGATTAGGGAATTGATTACAGTAATATTTGTTTTATTGGCATTCTTCTTATAAATGGGTGGTTTTAATAAAACATACATCATGTTTTCATTCTTGAGAAGATAAAAAAAACCAAGCCCTGTTTGTAAACTAATTTGTGTATTTTGTAACCTAAGGGTAATCATATTATATATAAGGGTGTGTGTATATATATATACACACAGTCATACAGAACACAGAAGCGGCATTTAAACATTCCCCATTCCCCAAGCATGGTCATTTCTCTCCTCCAACCCCCATACAAATACAGTGGTTGGGGCTTGTAAGAGACCAGGGACCAGACAGACAGAAAATGTAAAGTATAAGACCCCTTTCTTAAGGCAATAACAAGGTAATAAAATAGTGATCCAAAAGACGTAATCCAAGAGACAAGCTGGAGTCAGTAACCAAAGTGGGTAATCAGACGAGCTGGGGTTAGGAGTACAGAGATCAGCAAAGTCAGGGAACAATAGCCAGGGAACAATAGCCAGGAGGGAAGTCAGATGAAGCCAGGTATACACAGGAAAACAAGATATGCACTTGGTAGCCTGAACAAACAAAAGGGTGAGGACCAAATGAGCCATAGCTGTGAAATAGCCTGAAAGGGGCTGGCTGATAATAGACAGGTGGGTAACCATGGAAACAGAGGTGGAAAGGTAGTTAATTAAACATTAGCTGAGTAAGTCTGACACAGTGAAGAAAAAGGCTACTTGTTGGGCACTAGCTGAGTAACCCTGACAGGGCTAGCTTAGCCTGCAATGTCTTCGGCCCAACCCACTGCCATTGTCATGCCCATCCACTAATGGGTCAGCCCTGCCCAACAACATCATCGGGCCGCCCAGCAACGTCTCATTGGGCTTCCCAAAGAGGGAGGGCTTTGGGGAGCTGGAGCTGATCTCTGCTGAAATCAAAGCTCCATATGAAATGAATATTGAGATTCATCAATTCACAATATGCTAAACCTTTAAAGCATCCTTTAAATTTACTGTAGATTTTAATGGAATGTAATATATTTTTATCTTTGTGCCCATATCGCTATAAATGCCACTACCCGTGCCAGGCCCGGGCCGGGCCGCGGCAGGGCCGGATTGACTTAGGGGCTGATGGAGCTGCAGCTCCAGGCCCCTACCTTAAAATAGGCCCAGTCAGGACCTCTACAGCCGCATTAATGCAGGGCATAAGGGGCACCTGCCCCTTAAGCCAGCCGCAACTGCGACCGGGTCCGCCACTCTAGGGGGACGGGAAGCCCCCACCAGGGCCGGCCTTACGGGTGTGCGGCCGCACAGGGTTTAAATTAAAACATCTGTGTTTTTGTTAACTTTATTTAAATAAAGTTAACCCCCCCCCCGATGTTTTAATGTAAGCCCTGTGCGGCCGCAGACCCCTAAGGCCGGCCCTGGTGGGGGCTTCCTGGCCCCTTAGAGTGGCGGACCCGGTCGCAGTTGCGGCGGGCTTAAGGGGCAGGTGCGTGTAGATGTGTGGATGAATTGTGTGAATGCGTATGGCAATTAATGAATTCATGTGTGGATGAATTGCTTGAATGATTTGTGAGACTGCATTAATGAATGTGTTAATGATTTGTGTGAATGAGTAAATGCAAAGATGGTACATGAAGGGTGGGCTTTAACAATAAATAAATAAATAAAAATGGGCTGCTCGGGCTTAAATGCCCATGCCTTTTTTTGTCCCAGTCTGGGCCTGACCCGCGCCAAAGAAGTTCCTTCCTTTTTCTGAACGTAAAAGAGCAAGAAGATGATGATGTGGTGTGATAGTGTTGTTAAAGGAAGATAAATGAAAACAGTTCATGGCCATAAAGATTTGTTCTTTGCTATTGAAAAGTAGTGGGCGATAATAAAATCAGTTGCAGTATTATACAAACTGTATCTTTTCAATTTATATAATTCTAGAACACTTAAAGAAAAAAGGTTCAATAATAAGTATAGTACGTCTTTGAAAATAGAAATCCTGGCTAAAAACACCCACATTTGTTTATTATTTAAGGACAATAAAGGCTTATGTAGAGGACTGGAGTTTTGCTATAAAAGAGGAAACGTAATACAAACTGTTTATTTCTGTAAATGAGAAGAGTTAAGTTAAAGAAGCTGCCAACACAAAGTGAAACCCTAACTGTGTACTGTCTCCTGTTACTTTAGGGGTTTCTTGTGTCGGGCCCAAGTTTCCCTTTGAAAATGAGGCCGGTAACACTTACAATATGTGTTTCTTGTAGTACCAGGAACAGTCTGGCCTGGGGACAAAGGGTAATTATGCCCCAAAACAGGTCACAATTCTTTTAGTCTGAATTGTCATGACCATAATGCTGCCGCAGTTAGTGTTAGGGCCAGTATATTTAGCATGTGTTAGAATTAGTGTGTGTTTGTAGTTACAGGTAGGGCAGGAAGGCTTTACGTTCCCCATGGCCCAGACGGTACCTGCCGTCCCTTGTGCAATATATACCTTGTGCATATAAGACTCTGTGACTACTTTAATATTCACTCTTCAAAAACATAAAAACACTTACTTCCGTCAGAAGCTGCAGCTACCCTCCTCCTCTGTGGTACCCGATTGGTTGCTTGATGCACCCAATCAATGGCATTCTTTAGAATACCCCCATGTATTTGCAAAAGGGACACCATGAAATTTTAAGGGATTACACAGTTATATGTATTGAAGAGAACCTGTATACTGACAATGACATGAGGTACATTGTGCTGTAGACGCCATACAGAAACAACCAGTTGGGTAATTTCTCATTTGATAAGTGCACATAGTTTCCAGTTTATTTATGTGCTGCTGCTACATTAAACTTGGGCTTCCTATTATCTTTGATGTTGTGAATTCCACTTTAGAAATAACAAACAACTAGGGAGAAAACATTTCATACAGAGGTGAAGGAAACAAAGAGATACTCACATATGTAAAACACAGAAAAAGTAATTAGAGAGTCTTAACTGGATTCCAGTTTCAGATGCTATCATGTCATGTGTAGAAAACCACCAAGCGTTGCTGCTGACCTTTCATCAAGATCAAAAAGCTTTTAGGTTCAGTGAGTAAACATGAGTTCATCTTAATTAATTTCTCATTGAAGTCTAGGTTTCATGGCGCCTCTGTATTTCACAGTGCCCTGTAAAGCAGTGTCACTGCATTTAATATAATAAAATACACTATACATCCACTCAAGCTAAACATTGTGATAAAATTCTTAATTTAATGGTATGCTGGGTCTGAAAGTGTTAATAGTAAGAAAATAGTACTGAAATATGTATCATAATATATGGCACACCCAGCAATGAAATATGAATTTAATAAATGTGTGAGACAGTACTTCTATAATAACTATAAAAATTGCAGCTACAATTTATATTTGTGATATGTATAATATGCTCCATACTGCACATAATTAAATTTTACATTCTGTGAAACAGGAGAAAAAAACATTTCCGTTGTTTCTCCTTATTGTAAATGGAGTATGACCATTAGAGTAGCTAATAACTGTATATAGCTTATAGGCTCAGCGTTGGTGTACTCAGAGAGCATGGATAGTTAGTAATCAGAACTGCTTGGAATTCTCAAATAACTGCTGAAACAATGAAATCTGAAGTATTATCCGTAAAACAGACATCACATTAGATGATTGTTATCACTGTACAAGAATGCATGGGTTCAATGTCAAGAGCAAAGTGAAGCTTATAATATCACAAATAAAATGTTTGCCCTAGGGGCTGTTTGAATACCATAAGAATATTAATTTGCAGCTGAGTCCTCTTGCAGTAAATACATTTGGCATTGTTAAGAGTATACACTCTGTAAAATCCTGGTCAGATTTGACCATTTTGGCCTAATGACCAGGCTTAATAAAAGTAATTGCTTAATTTCACTGAAATTAATTTTCATTAGTTTAATGCTTAGTATAAAAAATGACAGATGTAGCTTGAATTCATGGGCCAGGCTCAGCTCAGGTACTCAATTAAATAAAACACCAGCACACAATATGGGTTTGAAAAGGCCACAACCATTTTATTTAACAGTCATTGTCCCGTAAAATCCAGACAATGACTTCACCAAAACCAACCTAGCTTGGCAAGTTATCCAGGTACTATACCACACAAATTTTGGGAGGGGGGACATACCCGGGTGCCCCAACCCAGACCTGAGGCTCCAAGCACCACTCCCTGCACAAGCACCAAATCTCCTGGGTAACCCAGGTATAACAAATGCTATACCTAACTGCAGTCCCTGTCGGGTTCATTACTCCTTAGAATGGCTGATTATCCGCCTACCAAAAGAGGCCCGAACAAAAACCAGAGACCCTGGACTACCAGCCTCAAACACCCTAACAATGCAAATGAACAGCCCCAAGTTCGGGCAGACCTAGCCAACATCCATCCTGGTGTACCCGGAAGAAAACCATCTGCTGGTATAACCCCAAAAAGCCCCTCTACATGGCGTCACCCAGCACAACAGACAAACCAAACCTGCCCACCAAGGCCAAGATATCCAAGACATCCGGTTGTTGATGACCATAACCACACCAGTACCATCGCACACCAACGGTCAAAGCAAAATTAGACAGTGAAACCACATTACCAGCCTCCCCACAATCAACCAAAAACCACCACTGAAGGTGCCCAGCAGACTCGATCCCACATCCGTGAGCTAAGGAGCCCTTCACCCAGCCGTAACCCATAGACCTGGGAAAGCTTTGCCCCTGTCAAGAAGCCAAAAACAAAAAAAAAACTGTCAGGAACCACCTTAACATGGCTACGTGCACCACCCACTGAATATACTGCCACCACAACCCCATCACAAACAATCCCACTCATGCCGATCCTTGCAACCCTGTGAGTCTGCTGCACCGCTGGGCAGGGCAAGCCCTCGAATTTTGTACCCCCAACTCTACCTGCCGAGGCCACTTCCAATGAAGCAAGAACAAGCGACCCCCGAACGACAATGCGCACCACCAGGCACAAAAATATGTACCAATGCCACCAACCATAAGAACCTCCTCCATTTTAAGATGACCCCCAGCGCACCCAGGGACCCTGCTCAGGAGACATAATCTACCTCAGAAAACAACCATCAACATCCCATTCCTGCTGCAATTTTTCAACCACGTACTCTGTCACATCAACCGATAACCCGTACACCCACCTCAAAACCCCAGGATGACCCTACTTCATTGCAGGTAACCCAGTCAAGTGTTTCTTCACACCATGACAAAGCAAGGGTTCCCCGTGTAAAGCTGCTCGTGCAACCCACTCAATATGCCGCTACAGAGAATTTTTGACCAGTAAGGGGGCCAAAAATTCCTGACCTACCCTCCCTTCAACCACCGATTAGACTGACAGCTCACAAGAGCAGAACCATGCTTTCCCCCTGCAGTGGTCCATCAGTGAGCGTGACCTAAAACCATTCCACTGCCCTTGATTGAAAAATCGCTACGGAACCTGCCAGAACCACACAAACAAATGCAATGTAATGTAACCTGCAAAGAATCTGAAGACCACCACATCTATAAACTTCCCAGGCAACACCCCCCCGCAACACCCCACTAAACGCTCAACATTAACCCCCACCTGTGCACCTGATGTCAATAGTCTGCGAGAAAAAACAGCCTTAATATTTGACCCCTCGGTCGTCCTGTAACGCAGGGCTATATGATCCCGTGTCTCAGACAACAAGAGACAGACAGGGACAAGACAAACAACACTAGGTAAGGTTCAACTAAAATGGCTCCTTACCTCTATGATCACCAAACTTATATCCTCCTACCAAAACTCCTCCCCTAAATTCCACAATTCCTGCCCTAGCCTAGCCCTGCTCAGCACTCTGTCAGGGCCCACTCTAGTCTATTCTGGCCCTTGTGGGCTTCATAATATTTTGTGAATGCAGTAACAAACCTCCTACTGCAACATGCACTAGGCTTTATGCAACACACGCAAGAGCAGAGCTACCCACAGAGGCATGGGTAGCAATGTGAGACCAGGGCTAGCCTCAAATAGCATATATTGAGTTGGGACTAGAAGTGGAATTTCATGAGGAACAGGTGTGGCTAAACATCGCTCCTCTGCCCCAGACAAAAAGAAGAAGGCCCTAGTGACCCGGAGACCTGGGGAACCAGGACTCCACCTAGAGACTCTGGGCCGAAACCAGTTTCTAGGTATGTTCACGAAGAGGTGGAAAAACATTAGCAACTACTTAGGGACGCTATGGGTCTAAAGGCTTCTTAAAAGACAAAGAAGCAATGTCTATGTGAGTGTGATTCTGCTGTAATATATTTTTCAAACTTGATGCTAACTATAACATTCCTTAGTGTATGTGTAATAATTATTGTTATGACTTGTATTTTAGGAGGGCCCCTCAGGTTCAAGAGGCACAGAAATACACCTCTAGTTTATGATAGAACAAAGTGAATAAACCTGCAATAGGTCTGGACCAGCCATAAGGCACATTGGGCAAAGGTCTGGACCAGCCATAAGGCACATTGGCCAAATGTCTGACAGGCTATTGCCCAATAAACCCTCCAACCCAGTGCTACTTAAATGGTCCATGTCGTAATGTATCATGTACTGTATATACATAACGATCCATAACAATAGATCTAAAGGTATGGATTGCAAGGCTTTTTTTATTTTCAATCTAAATTAATATGAGAAATATTTAAAAGATATGTAAAATTCTATGAAATCAATAAACCTCAAACCAGACCTCGGTATTGTGGACTGCAACCCCCACAGTTACCAAAGCCAGCAGTTGACTGAAAAACATTCATACATTTTCAATGCCAGAAATTACCTGTTCCTGTCTCTCACTGTGCTATGATGGTGTAATATACAATTTTGTTTTCCCGATTATTATATGGTTTTATATGTCTCAACTCCCAAATATGCCCTTTTATTGCCTCTTCTCGTGAGCTCCCCCTGCATATGTATTCCAATGTTCTCAATTATGCCACCTCACCTTC
This sequence comes from Sceloporus occidentalis, assembly GCA_023333645.1. Classification (NCBI taxonomy): domain Eukaryota; kingdom Metazoa; phylum Chordata; class Lepidosauria; order Squamata; family Phrynosomatidae; genus Sceloporus; species Sceloporus occidentalis. The sequence continues at coordinate 9,571,211 of JALMGF010000016.1, forward strand.
GCCTCTCCCAAATGTTATTTGCTTCACCATTTATAATGCATGCCCCAGCTCCATCACTGAATACTATTTAAACCCTCTACAATTCCATCCGTACACATCCCCATGACTTCTGCTTAGTTATTAACACTTGAATATCATAGACCGTATTGGCAATTTATTCACTTTGGCAGCCTGACATAATGTAATCAAATCCCTTGTTGTTTTAGTTTTCAAAAAGAAAAATGCATTGAGAAAAGACTGAGAATTAGCAAGATAACACTCTAATGAAGCCCATGGAGCAGCGCAGCTTAGGCGGAGTGGGCCTTGACAGAGCTAGGTGGTGTGCAAAAAGGAAGGATTTAATTTAATTGGTTTAGAATTGTTATGGGTGGGGTTATTAGTAAGGTATATAAGTGGCAACCATTTTGTAAACTGTCACTTAACTGCTTATCCAAATCCTGGTTGTCCCACCCTCCCTCCCTTTAAGGTGGGTTGTGGGGGGTGACTGCCCCGTTTTGTCACAGCGGCGGGGTTAGTTGGGGATTATTGCCTAATACGGTGTTTTGTTATGTTTTTGGTTAATAATTTGACTTGGTTCAAGTTATTGGTGTAGGTTTCGAGCTGGTCTGTGGCTCAGAACCTGGGGTGGTGTAGGGGTGTCTCGGTATGCCCCTGCATTGGTGTGTGGTTAAATTGGTGGTGTGGGGGTGTCTCGGTATGCCCCTGCAGTGGTAGTTTGGTTAAATCGGTGGTGTAGGGGTGTCTCGGTATGCCCCTACATAGTTATAATTTGGTTAAACGGTCTGGTAGGGGTGTCTCGGTACATCCCTATTGTGGTCAATATGTTAATATGTTAATGTGGAGGCACCTGGTATGTGTTGGTGCCATTATATGGTTAATTTATTGGTTATGTGAGGTCATTGTCAGTGTTAATAAGATTTGAGCTGTTAATAATGTTAACCGGGGTGGCTGGGTTGACAATGACCTCTAAATATTGTATATATGTTAATAAAGCTGTGGACAAAATATTTTGCACCCAAGTAAAGTGTCAGAGTCATTATTTGGGTATGGGGGTATGAGCTTCCTGGGGCACAAACTCAACTATGCGCTTGTCAAGTAAATGCATTTCTATACAAGTATATTTAAATGAGATTCAACTACAATCCAAATTAAAACTACTGGCCAAATTAAGTTGACACTGATAAAATGACCAGCACTTTCAATTAGCTGTATTGTTGTGCAAAGTGGTTACTTTTTGGTGATAGGATTTGAAAAATGTAGTCATTTTAGTCACTTAAGCCTAAGAGCAGATAATTGTGTGTGAGGCCTTCACAAACCTGAAATCCATTTTCTCTGCCTTCTATAACTCATATAGGTATGTAGAATGCTGTAGGTTAGTAATGCATCCACTGTAAGAACTAATTATCCCTTCCACTCACGTTCCAAATGCAATTACCTATTTATAAGCAATACCCTTTAAAAAGAAATACAGGATAGAGAAAAAGACACAGAGGTGAAATCAGTCCCTGGTTCTGCGATCTATTCTGTAACATGGCAAAACTGAATTACAACCAAGTTTCTATCAAATATTGTACAGAGAAAACGTTTGAATAAAACAATGCAAATTCAGAAAAAGTACAGGGATTAGTTTTTAGGCAGAGAAGAGTAATAAAGGCTTTGCTGAGTGAATCATATTTATGCTTTAGTTGACGCCGATAGCTATTTCTGGACAGCACCTCTAGTTTTGACGACCCTAGGATTGTCCTGTCGGTTTATGACCACTGACTTGGTTCACTTTGCCTTGGGCTCCTGTTGATTTGTCTAATTCCATCCTCCAAGTTGAGCTGTCTAGCAGTACTGTTCCTGTAGCATTCATGTAAATAAAGGGGTTTATCCTCTAAAAAGTGAGATGGAAAGTATTTGCAGGAGAATCATGCATTATAAGGGTGGGGGGGGGGTCCAAGCATAGGCCAAACTTTAATCTTTCAACTCAGTGGGGACAGGTCATGAGATAGGCAGCAAGCAATGCTGATTCTAAGGCAAGAGCGAGAACTGATTAAGATCTGAGTCTATACATTTATACAGGAAAAATGGGCAGACTAGATGAGCTAAAAGGTAGTTTATCTGCTGAATTGTAAGTTCTTAAGCCTGTTCCAGTTGGGCTCTACCTCTCAAGAGGCATTAGGCTAGAGCACTGATTATTCTGCAGTGTCAGAAGTATCATCAGGGATGTCTAATGTGTGGTACTAGAGGTCATAGAAACAAAATTGAGTCATGTGTGCTATGAACCCAAACTACATATACAGTTATACTTCTGAGTTTCCAAGTAGGAGATCTGTATCAGGCAAAGTGGGCTCAGACCGCCAGCTATATGTGTTTTAATAGCTTAACTTGTCCTGAAGAGCAAACCAAAAAATGACTTCTCATAGGTAGAGGATAAAGATTCTAATTAAAAAATGGTCACCTAATTAGCAAAGATGTGAAAATAACGCTGACTTCCGGCATTCAATGCCGGAGTCTAAATATGAAAACTCAAACATCAAATTATGTGATACAATTATTTTATGTTTAAAGAGGTGAACTATAATCACTGTGAAATATTAATTGCAATTAGTGTTTATAAAAATATGCTAACGTCCAAAAATATGAAAAAGGTTTGAATCTAAGAAACACTGACATGGGAATGATTAACAATTAAATGGGGAATGACTCACATTTTCTAAATTAATTTTGATTGGAAATATAAATAACCAAACTGTTGACTGAATTCTACCATATGGATATTGTGCTGCCTTTTCTCATAATTTGCTAACACATGTTGCACTGAATATCTGACTTTAAAATGAAATGCCCTAATATCCTATACAATATCACAATCTAATGTCCCTGACACCCCCCATTTGGGTAATTTAATATGCATTAGTGGCTGTCCACTTGATACATATACCTGTATGCTGTAACAGTTTACTTGGATGATGTAACAGTGTAGCATGGCTTCATTAACCCAGCTAGCGGCTGCATGGATGTGATTAATTGGCCATTTATTATAATGGTTAATTAATCCCTAGAGTGTCAGTTATGTAGGAGATTCATGACTGGGCTTATAACTACAGTGCCCTCTAATATTGGCACCCTTGGTAAATATGAGCAAAGAAGGCTGTAAAAAAGTATCGTTATTGTTTAGCCTTTTGATCTTTTCTAAAAATACAGATACTCTGCTCTCATGCAAACAATTGTACAAACAACACAGGTTTATCCAAAAAAGAAAGAAAAAAATTAAATATATGTGTGGCATAATTATTGGCACCCTTTTAGTCAATATCTTGTGCTACCTCCCTTTCCCACAATAACAGCTCTGAGTCTTCTCCTATGCCCGATGAGGTTTGAGAATACATGGAATGGAATCTAAGACCATTCCTCCATACAGAATCCCTCCAGATCCTTCAAATTGTGTGGTCTACTCTGGTAGACTCTTCAGTTCCCCCACATAGGTTTTCTATGGGGTTCAAGTCAGGAGACTGGATTGGTCATGTTAAGACCTTGATTGTGTGGTCAGTAAACCACTTTCTATTTTGGTTTCATCTGACCATAGAACCCGATCCCATTTAAAGTTCCAGTAGTGTCTGGCAAACTGAAGACAGTTGAGTTTGTTTTTAGATGAGAGTAGTGGCCTTTTTTGGAGCCCTTCCAAACAACGTGTGGTGATGTAGGTGATGTTTAATTGTAGTTTGGAAGAGTTTCTGTGATACTTGGGGATTTTTTGGCCACTGGAACCATCCTCTCCACAGTGTGTAAAGACAACAAGTCCTCTTTCAGGTTAATTCATCACATTTCCAGTTAACTGGAACTTCATAATTATTGCCCTGGTGGTGGAAATGGGCATTTCAATTATTTTGCTATTTTCTTATGGCCACATCCCTTTTTGTGAAGCTCAACCACCTTTTGCCGCACATCACAACTATATCCCTTGGTCTTACCCACTGTGATGTCTGACTAAGGGAATGTTGTCTATGTGTTACCTAATATTTATATCCATGTGAAACAGGAAATCATGGTTGAACAATTTCCTGTTCCTAGTCACCCAGGTGTACTAAAAAATGTAAAATATCAATGGGAATATACTAAAAAATACATTTTTCTCGTATGAATTAATAGGGGTGCCACACATATATTTCATATTTTTTCTTTTTTTGGATAAAACTGTGTTGTGTTTGCAATTGTTTGATATCATGAGAAGAGATTATTTATAAGAAATGATCAAAAGGCAATTTTTCACAGCCTTTTTTGCTGGAATTTACCAAGGGAGCCAATATTAGAGGAGGCCACCGTAGATATCTCCTACATAGTGGTACTCTCTGTGCTCCGCTAAGTGATTGCTGTAAACAATCACTAAACTTCCCTTTCCATAGTCCTATGGGGTTGCTGAATGTCAATGTCATTGAAAATTTTAATAATTGATCAGAGGCTCCTGTAGGTGTACAATTACAGTCAAAGTTCACAAGCTAGCCTGATCATGGCCATCATGAAATAAAATTCATAATTTTTCTAGAATCACAAGATTTTTGTGCAAAATTGCCTTATTATTAGACCCAAAAATGCAGAAAAATAATCATTTATTATGATTTTCTATATTTCACTAAATTTCGCTAATTTTATTTATGTATTTTCTTTCAGTTGATTTACAAGACTAAACCAAACATACAGTTAATTTCAGCGCTAAATGCACCTAATTCTCTGGCATGTTAGACTGACAGGATTTTCTTTGACAGCTCATCAAGAATGAACAGTCAACCTAAGGGAATAGAAATTGTCACTGAATTTGATACCCTCTGTTATGGTCTAAAAGCTATTTTAAAAGATACGTAAGTATTGAATTGTTCGTTTTAAGAAACTTAACTCAGATGTTGCTACAAAACAGCTATACATTCAGTAAACTAGTTAGTATGGAATAACAACAAGTAATAATAATAAGTAATACAACCATCATAGAGAAAAGGTATAAATAGTTTATGAAATGGAAGACTGATTGTCATAAATGAATCAGAATCTAATACTAGACATGGATGTCTTGCTAAATAAGTAATGAGAAATCTTAGGGAGCTTGTAAATCTATTCAACATTGCTTTAATACATTATGAAGACTACCCAAAACAGATATGAATTTATTTGATAAACAGCAAATGTAAAAATGCTTTGTAGTATTTGAATATTTTAAAACAAAGGGCTAAAACTCCAGTCCTTGAGGGCCACAAGGACTTATGTTATGTGTATCCTTTGCCTGAAAACAAGTAGTTTAATGCATTTTAAATTGAGATGCCTGTGCGCAAGCTGGAATATACAAATATTATGGCTTGTCTAGCGCCCTTGAGCACTGGAATTATGGTCGGATGAAATTCAGAGGACTTTATTGATTCCGAAACTAAATTTGTTGTCATTCACTCTTTTACACTCTCTCGCTCACACTTTCTCAATCTCTCCTTACTTTCTCCAATACTGGGAAACAGGGCAGAGCCTTGTTGTGGAACTACTACACTAGGCTAGGATAATGCTGTGAAGACCAGAGACAAGCAAACCACCGGAGAATACTGAAGAAAGAAGACAGAAGAAAGAAGACAGAAGAAAGAAGAATATGGGGCATTTATGACGGAGCGCCGGCGTGACATGACCTTCCGGCACTCTGTCATAGAAGCCCCGGCAGAAGTGGTGGACAGTAGCAGAAGCTGTCTACACGCACCGTGCAGACTTCCACTGGCTGCCCCACTAGACACCAGGGAGTCTAGAGCACAAGAGGCAAGTCTAGGGATGCATATGTAAGTCTGGGGGGGCAGAGTGGCATATCTGGAGGGCAGAGTGGCATATCTATAAGTAAGGTGCATTATGAATTAAGGGGGCGCTTAAAATGGCCATTGGTTTTCCAAATTTCTGTTTGTATATAACATATCCTGTCAAAAGCAGGACTAACTGCATAGTAGATACCAAAAATGTTAAAATACATGTATTCCTGTTCATTAGATAAAATACTGTTTTACCATTCCACTAATATGTATATATAAAAAATATTTTTTTCTTTAAAATAGCACCAAATTATAAGGTTACGGTTTATTATCGGGTGCAGCCTATAATTGGGCCAATACGATATATATATATATAATGTTATGAATAGATGTATTTATAGGGACATTGTTGTTTACACATAAGGGTTGTATTTTCAATGCTATAATGCCTGTGACGGAAGCCTCCATTACTGGGACCACTGGAGAAGCCTGACTGCCAGCCTCCTTCCTATTGACTATGGGCCCTGGGTTTGTAAAGGCTTCTGTGGCTACCCCCAGCAGTATCATCTCATCACTGGCTGAGGGGATTATCTCCAGCAGACAGCCATTCTTTCAGTTTAATGTTGTATAAATCAGTCTCCCCCCATTGTATTGTTAATCTCGTTACTGCCCCTGTTGTCTCTGGGAGGCAGATTAAGGGGGGCGGTTTGTGTCCCAATATCTTGTTTTTATGTTAATGTGTGTTTTGCTGGATATATCCAGCTCTGTGTGTGAGAAATAAATCAGTCTTCGTTTGGTTTTACCCTACACTGAGTCTAGTGACTGGGGAACCGGGGAAAGTGTGTTGTCCCAGGCTAAGGGAGCACAAGACAGCGGAGGTAGTCGGTCGGACTAGCCAGCTCCGTGACAATGCCAATCTAGTCTGTCAATGTTACTATTTTTATGCATAAAAGCACCAAATAATTATGTAATATTGCACATCTGTAACTGTTCCTTAGCATTACTAATGAAAGTATTTCTGACAGGTGTAAATAGATTTACTGGAGAATGTTTCCATAGCGTCAGACCCAGTGAATGATCCATGACATGGATATTGATTTACCTCATATTAGGTGCTTACTGATTGCTCTCGTAAGTCTTAGTGACACTGTAAGCATTTCTGAAGTCAGCTTATGTTTCCTTATACGTCTTTACTCCCAGAGGTACATAATAATATGAGACATCATGCATTGTTTGGAATAAGATCCAGAATACCAAGAGACACATAGTATGATTTGATTTTCAATATATAGTCCAAGTGGCTGTCCCTAGGATCTACCTGTAGCAGCGATGCTCTGAGCGCCAGGACAAGATATTATGTCCTGGCTTGCCTCCTCTGAAGGATGTGCAGTGTCAGGACCCGGGCCAGCAGGTCGGGTAGGAGCCTAATTGCAGGGGATATCTGGGGCTCTGTCTGTCTTTTCCCCTGAGATGCAAATCGACAGACAGGTACGTACAGACAAGAGATAATAGTCTCACTCCAGGCTCATATACAAGAATATTGATGAACAGGAACAGGACTGGTGTATATACAGTAGAGTAAAGCTTAAACAGCATTCCGTTAATCATAACACATGGACTAGAAAGTCCTGCCCACTGACAGGGCAGACGGAAGGAAGCTCACTGGCAGGGCAGATGGCAGTAAGCCAACTGGCAGGGCAGACGGCAAGAAGCCCAAGGACAGGGGAACTGTAGCAAAGGCAGAGAACACGGCTTGGAAGCCCTCAGGCAAGGCATACAGCTTGGAAGTCCTCAGGCAGGGCACACGGTTTGGAATCCCTCAGGCAGGAAACACGGCTTGGAGGATAGGTAAGTCCGGGACACATATTAAGGCACCAAAGTCTCTTTGCGTTCATTGAACCCATGCCTTTAAATCCTTTAAAAAGTGTGTGTACATACCACTTAAAGCCATCTTAAAACAAATGGAAGGCCTATATATTCTTTATTAAGCAATACAATATTCCTGGTCTTCCAAATTGCTTCTTTTGCACAATTTATCATAATCCATAAAAAACGCGACTGGTCAGCTGTGGGACAGGAAAAAAGGCCAAATAAAACAATTGTAGAGCTTAAAAATCAAAGGCCACAAATCCATTTTAAAAGTCGGCCTACATTTTTCCACATTCTCTGTGCATAAAAGCAGTTCCAAAATATATGCAATAATGTCTCATCTTGGGTAGACTGGTCTCTGGCACTTAGCGGTGGCACCAAGACCTCTCCTGTGCCTAGTTGGAAAACATTTGTGCACTCCCTGCCATGCAAGATCTTTTCTGGACTCTGTTGTGCCACTTGTTCAATTTGTTCCTTTGAAAATATAGCAGCAGTCAACTTCTGTGGATTTGATAAAATATCTGGGCTAAAATCTTGGAAGTGATAAAATTGTATTGCTTTCCTTAAAATGACATACTGCTTTGGCGGATTTAAAACCACAGGAGAGTTAAGAGACAGCGAGTAAAAGTTATTTTTCCTAAAAATATGACCAGCCGTGTAGCATAAAAAAGAAGCAAAGCTACATTCTTTGTAAAAGTTTTTAAAACACATAGTAAAAAAAACCTTATATATAAAAGATGCTTCACATCAGGCATCCCCCTTACCACCATTCACGTTTTGTTTGCACGCTTTCTTTCTTTTTAGTTCCTCATTTTTGGAGTTCCAGAAAAACATAAAACAAACACGCATAAGTTTCTTTACGTACAAGTCAGAAGGTGGGAATACCACACCTAAATACAACATAATTGGTAAGAGTATTGCCTTGTTGATTAAAATTCTCCCTTCCATTGTCAGCTTTCGGGTTTGCCATAGTTTTATTTTTCTAAAACAATATCCCATGATCTGTCGCCATTATTTGCATAATCAAAAACCACTTGATTTTTTTTTAATACTGTCACCTTGGGTCTGGACAGCAGTTGTCTGACTGTTAAGATTTAGCTTAAAACCAGAGGCACATGTAAAGTCATTCTAACAGCTCTTGTCAAGGACTCTGGGGTTGTGCAGTATATACTAGACTTGTGCATTCGTCTTCGGGCGAACATGAAAACGAGCACGAAGAGGCCGTTTTTTTGTTCGTTCCGAAGGAACGTAGAACAGAATACAGTGCCGGCAAACCGTAGGCGAAGACGAAGACTCACAATCACGAAGAATCGAAGATTCTTCGTGATCGTCTTCGTTTTTGCCGCGCAACCGCCAAAATTTCAGTGAGTGAGCTGATCCTCGTCTGTCCAATCAGCTCACTCTTGTGACGTAACGCTAAGGGTCTCGTCCAATGCCTGTGCTGCTGTTTTTTGAATTCTGAAGGCGCCTTTATAAGACCAGAGCTTGCCTGAGAGATCCATTCATTTTTCGCTGTGACTGCTTTGGCAACACTGCTGTGCTGCATCCGAGCGTTACAGAGAGAGATTGTTCTGTTCTGTGTGAGACTGGTAAGCCTTAGCCTGCCATTTCTCACTGTGTACTTCATCCTCACTTCAGTGCTACTTAATTAATATATTTAATAATAATAATTTGATTAATTTAATTTTTTTAAAATTAATTTGTCATCAACTTTAGTGTAAGTGCTGTTGAGTTGACAGTGCCTCAGTGGCACTGGGGTGCCCTTGCCCTGGGCTGGCACTAGTGCCTATTGCCTGTCCTGCTTAAATAAATTAAATAGAATTTATAAATTACAATTTAATAGAATCTATAATTTAATAGTTCATTATAATATTATATATATATATATATATTTGTCAGTCATATATATATATATACTATAGTATACTAGTGTAGAGTGTACTGTAGACATTCATCTACTAGTGTCTAATTTAAAATCAGTAATATTAATTAATATAATTAATAATTGAATTCATTATAAAATTATATATATATTTGTCAGTTATAGTTAGTAATAGTATACTAGTGTAGAGTGTACTGTAGACATTCAGAACATCTACTAGTGTCTAATCTAAAATCAGTAATATCAATAATTCTCTAATTCTTTCTTATCTTAATAGTTAATTAAATTAGCTATAAATAAAAGTAATAATATTAATTAATTACTACTAGCGTATAGTTCAGCTAATCTTATTAGTACTGGTGCTGCAGCTCTATAGTTTGTGCTTTGTTTTAGCAACAGTAAGAGACCAAGTCAATTTTTCTTAATTAATCTTTCATTTTATTTCATTTGTTTTGCTCACCTCAGTCCATCAGTGAAGTGAACTTGTTGGGCTAGTGAGTGCAGCCGCATAAGTGCTGTGTTTTTTTTTGATCAGCAAGCAGCGACGTTAACTGTTTTGCAAAGATTTTCTCATTTATTTTACATTTTATTTCAATTTTATTAAAAGTACCCTTAGTGTTTTGCTCACCTCAGTCCATCAGTGAAGTGAACTTGTTGGGCTAGTGAGTGCAGCAAGCAGTGAAGATAACTGTTTTGCTGTGACATTTTATTTTATTTCTAATTCTTTTCAAGAAAAATTGACTGTGACGAGCTGTACTAAGCAAAGCTTCAAGCTACTAGCTGTAGTACTAAAATAATTCTAATCTTCTTTAATCTTAATCTATAATATATTATAAATAATAATATTCTAATTCATAATCTATAATATAAGTAATTCTAATTCTAAATTCTAATTCATAATCTATATTCTTCTATCTATAATACATAATATATAAGTAAATTAGTTCTAATCTATTAATATTATATAACTTAATATTAATTAATAAATCATATACTGAATCTGATTTAACCTCACTTTAGCTTAGTGGGTTTGAGAGCGTCTGCCTAGAGGTAGACTTATAGTAAGGAAATATAGCTTTAGGCTAGCATAGTGGTAGGCTAAGCTCTTAGGCCCGTGTAAATTCAAATTAAAAATAAAATACTGCTAGTTATTAAATAGTTAATCTTGAGTTAATAATTTCAATAACTTTAGGATTTTGGCAGATTGCACACAGCACAGTGCAGTAGTGCATAGTTTTACTTTTTAAGCAGTAGCACTGAAGAGAACTTCCTCTAATTTTTTTGTCTTTAATTCGTTTTTCCTTTTTTTTATTTTAATTTTTTTATTTTATTTTTTATAGTTTTTTAAACACTACACTACACTACACTACACTACACTACACACACAACACAAAATTTGAAATGGATCCTCCTTTTGGGACTAAGGAGGGACAAGCTCCATCTACCACCACCACCACCACCACCAGCACCACCACCAGCACCACCACCAGCTCTAAGATGCAGCCTTTGCGTCAGTCTAGTCGGCCAAGTAGGCCAAGCTCTCGCTTATCATTTGGGGAAGCATTGCTTGAAGGATCATCAAGTAAAGGAAAGGCACCAAAAGCAGGCAGTAGTAGTGCGGCTAGGCCCACAAGCTCTATGGTTTTTTACGGAAAGCCTAAAGCACCAGAAGCACGTTCAAAGTTAAAGGGTAGCACAAGTAGTACCAGCCCAGTGACTAAAAAGAAGTGCCTTTTGCCCCAAGCAGCATCTTCCCCATCCACCAGCAGCATGCAAGGTACCAAGCAGAGCCAAATTAGCAGCAAGACTCAGAGGGGTCCCAAACCAAAGCGATCTCATTCCTTTGTAGGGAAAACCACCACCACCACCACCCCCGCCTCTACCACCACTAGTGCTGCGCCTACTGTTCCCACTGGTACCGCCACGCCATGTCCTCCTAGTACCTCTAGCAAGCCACCAAGTCCTTACAAAATTTTTGTAAAGACAGTTAGAGAGAGGGCTACACATAGTGGAACTCCACCTAGCGAGGTAGCAGAGGAGCCTGAGACTGAGAGGCCAAGTGCAGAGTCTATTCTTCCTGCTCGCACTACTACTAGTCACGAGTCTCACGACGATATCAGTCTTAGCTCCAGCCTAGCAGGAATTCCATTCGATCTGGCTAATGAAGAGCTAGACTATGAGCCAGAGGAAGTAGAGGAGATGAGTGGTCAGGAATCAGATTCCTCAGGGAGCAGTGTCCAAATGACTAGTGCACAATTTTCCCCTGAGCCTCCACCTTCTCCGCTACGATCATCACCATCACCACCACCAGCAGCAGCAGCAAAACCTAGCAAATCTAAAGCAATTAGCAGTCCCACTATGGCCAGTACTGTTACCACCAGTCCCACCACCACTAGTTCTGCCTCTGTTCATCCACCCCGAGCAGTAAGAGCAGCACCCAAGGCACACTCCAAGGCTATGCGCGCCCCAATTTGGGAGCACTTTGAAAATGTTGAAGAAGGGCGCTATGGAAAGTGCAAACATTGTGGGAAGCTAATAAGCAGAGGGAAAGTGTCTGGCCATTTTACCAGTGCTAGCATGAAGCATCACCTCAGCACTCAACACAACGCTGTGCTATTGGGGAAAGATGCAGAGGTAAAACTTAGTGCAGGCAGCATAGCTGGTGGCCGTGGAAAAACCCCAACAGCTTCTTCTTCTGAGCCAATAGCAGCAGCAGCAGCAGCAGCAACTAGTGCTGGCAGCCAGAGACCAAGGCAGGTTGGAGCACTGCATGCCCAGCCCACCCTGGAAGAATTTGGGGCATTCCACTCCAAGAGAACGATGCCCAAACAGCAGGCCAATAAAGTAACGCGACTTATTGGTCAGTTCATTGCTGTTGGAGGGGCATCCTTCTCCATGATTGAAGGGGAGCCTTTCAAACAATTGATGGCGGCTGTGGCTCCACAATACACAGTTCCGTCACGTTCCACTTTCAGCAGGAACATTGTCCCCTCGCTGTATCGGTCCTGTGTTGCAGCAGTGAAAGAGGAGCTTTCCAAGGCTGCTGGTCAGTGTGTTCATTTCACTACAGATTTGTGGAGTGCACCTAGCGCCCAGCATGCCTTTCTTTCTTTGACAGCACACTGGTGGCAGCCCGGTGTGTCTAAGGAAGTTGCTGCAGCAGGCTACCGATCATTCCTTCTCCATGCAGAAGTGATGGATGAAAAGCACACTTCCCAAAATATTCTGCATGCGATTAGGAAAATGTTTAGCCTTTGGGTGGGAGCAGAGGCGGGCACCAATGTTGAAGTTGGTTTTGTGGTAACTGACGGAGGTGCCAATATGGTGAAAGCGCTGCGAGATGGTCATATTGTTGGTGTGCGCTGTGCAGCCCACATCATCCATCTTGTAGTGAAGGCAGCAATGTCAGAAGGAACTAATGTGGCAGCAGTAGTTCTGTCCCGCTGCAGAAAGATCGCTGGGCACTTTCACCATAGTGTTAAGGCTAGCCAACTTTTGAGGGAAGAGCAAGAGAGGTCAGGTCTTCCCGTACACTGCCTACGTCAGGATGTCAGTACACGGTGGAACTCCACGTTAGACATGCTAGAGAGGATTTTGGAGCAGCAGAGGGCAATCCATAATCTTGCCTCAGAGCACAATATTGGGATTACCTCTCCATTGAATAGGGAGGATTGGACAGTGATCGCCCAGCTAGTGGCAGTCCTTAAACCATTCAGGGATGCCACAGAAAATTTAAGCTCAAACACTGCCAGTCTGGCCCAGGTAATCCCAGTGTTCTCCCATCTAGGCAGCAAGATGGATGTGTTCCTTGGAAACCGTGAGGCTGTTCAAGGTGGCACTCTACATCCTGACGTAGCAGCCATAGTCAGGAAGCTGAAGGATCTGCTAAAAGTACACCTTCGCAAGCGAATGGAAGAGAGTCCCGAAATGATGCTAGCGTGCCTTTGTGATCCAAGAATTAAGGGAAAGCTAGCTTTGAAATTCAATGTTCTCAGTAGCTACCGGGAGCAATTGGTCAACAAGGTGCGTGACTGGCAGCGTAAAATGGGAATGCTGTCCGAGGAGGGTGAGGTGCAGGAGGAGGAAGAGATGATGTGGTCTGCTACCCCTAGCAGCAGCATCAGCAGCAGTGCCACAAGCAGCACAACACAGCTGAGTGGAGCAGCTGCGTTTTGGGAAGAGGCACTTGGCAGTATAGTTGGACCATCTGACAGAGCTAGCAGCAGAAAGGAGAGTAGTGCTGCTGAAATGGTCAAACTTTACCTCTGTGAAGTTCCTTCTGCTCCTAATGTTGATCCTCTTAGCTACTGGGATGAAAAGAAGAGTGTGTGGCCTGCACTCTCATGGGTTGCGCAGCAGCTTCTATCATGTCCGCCAACCACTGTTCAAAGTGAGCGCGTGTTTTCTATGACTGGAAACATACTGAGTCCACAGCGCTCACGCATGGCACCTCATCTGATGGAGCAGATTGCCTTTCTTAAATTCAATCTGCCCAAATTGGGTTACCCAGCTCTTAGCTTGGAAAGTTAAATTTTTTCTCTCTAATGTTTAAGGTAGTTTCTCCCCCTGGTTGCACTTGCTGCGGTGTGGCAATGCCTGCTACCTCCGCTGGTGTAGCCAATTTACGCTAGGGCCTAGTGTCTGAGCTCTGTAAGTCCGCTCCCAAACGCCTAGGACTGACAGTCTTTGGATGCTTTGCCCTGGGGTGAAACAGGTGAGTGGGTCGTCAATTGCCCACTCATTCACCTTTTTCCGTTTCCAACGCTGCTGCTGGTGGTGGTGCCAGTATCTTTTGCCAGTTCGCTTCCTGGCTGAAATCATGCCTCAGATGTCCCTAATGGAAAGGGTAGTTTCTCCCCCCTGGTTGCACTTGCTGCGGTGTGGCAACGCCTGCTACCTCCGCCGGTGTAGCTAGCTTATGCTAGGGCCTTGTGTCTGAGTTCTGTAGGTCTGCTCCCAAACGCCAAGGACTGACAGTGCTTGGATGCTTTGCCCTGGGGTGAAACAGGTGAGCGGGTCGTCAATTGCCCACTCATTCGCCTTTCCCAATTCTGCTGCTGCTGGTGGTGGTGCCAGTGTCTCTCTTCAATGCCAGTTCGCTTCCTGGCTAGTGTCATGCCTCGAATGTCCCTGATGGTAAGGGTAGTTTCTCCCCCCTGGTTGCACTTGTTGCGGTGTGGCAACGCCTGCTACCTCCGCCGGTGTAGCCAGCTTACGCTAGGGCCTTGTGTCTGAGTTCTGTAGGTCTGCTCCCAAACGCCAAGGACTGACAGTGCTTGGATGCTTTGCCCTGGGGTGAAACAGGTGAGCGGGTCGTCAATTGCCCACTCATTCGCCTTTCCCAATTCTGCTGCTGCTGGTGGTGGTGCCAGTGTCTCTCTTCAATGCCAGTTCGCTTCCTGGCTAGTGTCATGCCTCGAATGTCCCTGATGGTAAGGGTAGTTTCTCCCCCCTGGTTGCACTTGTTGCGGTGTGGCAACGCCTGCTACCTCCGCCGGTGTAGCCAGCTTACGCTAGGGCCTTGTGTCTGAGTTCTGGAAGTCCGCTCCCAAACGCCAAGGACTGACAGTTTTTGGATGCTTTGCCCTGGGGTGAAACAGGTGAGCGGGTCGTCAATTGCCCACTCATTCGCCTTTTCCAATGCTGCTGCTGCTGCTGCTGGTGGTGGTGCCAGTGTCTCTTCGATGCCAGTTCGCTTCCTGGCTAGTGTCATGAATCAAATGTCCCTAATGGTAAGGGCAGTTTCTCCCCCCTGGCTGCCTCTGTCTGCGGTGTGGCAACGCCTGCTACCTCCGCCGGAGTGGCCAGCTTACGCTAGGGCCTTGTGTCTGAGCTCTGGAAGTCTGCTGCCAAACGTCTAAGACTGACAGTGTTTGGGTGCTTTGCCCTGGGGTGAAACAGGTGAGTGGGTCGCCAATTGCCCACTCATTCGCCTTTCCCAATTCTGCTGCTGCTGCTGGTGGTGGTGCCAGTGTCTCTTCGATGCCAGTTCGCTTCCTGGCTAGTGTCATGAATCAAATGTCCCTAATGGTAAGGGCAGTTTCTCCCCCCTGGCTGCCTCTGTCTGCGGTGTGGCAACGCCTGCTACCTCCGCCGGAGTGGCCAGCTTACGCTAGGGCCTTGTGTCTGAGCTCTGGAAGTCTGCTGCCAAACGTCTAAGACTGACAGTGTTTGGGTGCTTTGCCCTGGGGTGAAACAGGTGAGTGGGTCGCCAATTGCCCACTCATTCGCCTTTCCCATTTTTCAATGCTGCTGCTGGTGGTGGTGGTGGTGCCAGCATCTCTTCTCTGCCAGTTTGCTTCCTGGCTAGAGTCATGCCCAAAATGTCCCTAGTGGTAAGGGCAGTTTCTCCCCTCTGGCTGCGTCTGTTTGCGGTGTGGCAACGCCTGCTACCTCCGCCGGAGTGGCCAGCTTACGCTAGGGCCTTGTGTCTGAGCTCTGGAAGTCTGCTGCCAAACGTCTAAGACTGACAGTGTTTGGGTGCTTTGCCCTGGGGTGAAACAGGTGAGCGGGTCGCCAATTGCCCTCTCATTCGCCTTTCCAATTTTTCAATGCTGCTGGTGGTGGTGGTGGTGGTGGTGGTGGTGCCAGCATCTCTTCTCTGCCAGTTCGCTTCCTGGCTAGAGTCATGCCCAAAATGTCCCTAATTGTAAGGGCAGTTTCTCCCCCCTGGCTGCCTCTGTCTGCGGTGTGGCAACGCCTGCTACCTCCGCCGGAGTGGCCAGCTTACGCTAGGGCCTTGTGTCTGAGCTCTGGAAGTCTGCTGCCAAACGTCTAAGACTGACAGTGTTTGGGTGCTTTGCCCTGGGGTGAAACAGGTGAGTGGGTCGCCAATTGCCCACTCATTCGCCTTTTCAATGCTGCTGCTGGTGGTGGTGCCAGCATCTCTTCTCTGCCAGTTCGCTTCCTGGCTAGAGTCATGCCCAAAATGTCCCTAGTGGTAAGGGCAGTTTCTCCCCCCTGGCTGCCTCTGTTTGCGGTGTGGCAACGCCTGCTACCTCCGCCGGAGTGGCCAGCTTACGCTAGGGCCTTGTGTCTGAGCTCTGGAAGTCTGCTGCCAAACGTCTAAGACTGACAGTGTTTGGGTGCTTTGCCCTGGGGTGAAACAGGTGAGTGGGTCGCCAATTGCCCACTCATTCGCCTTTTCAATGCTGCTGCTGGTGGTGGTGCCAGCATCTCTTCTCTGCCAGTTCGCTTCCTGGCTAGTGTCATGCCTCAAATGTCCCTAATTGTAAGGGCAGTTTCTCCCCCCTGGCTGCCTCTGTCTGCGGTGTGGCAACGCCTGCTACCTCCGCCGGAGTGGCCAGCTTATGCTAGGGCCTTGTGTCTGAGCTCTGGAAGTCTGCTGCCAAACGTCTAAGACTGACAGTGTTTGGGTGCTTTGCCCTGGGGTGAAACAGGTGAGCGGGTCGCCAATTGCCCTCTCATTCGCCTTTCCAATTTTTCAATGCTGCTGGTGGTGGTGGTGGTGGTGGTGGTGCCAGCATCTCTTCTCTGCCAGTTCGCTTCCTGGCTAGAGTCATGCCCAAAATGTCCCTAATTGTAAGGGCAGTTTCTCCCCCCTGGCTGCCTCTGTCTGCGGTGTGGCAACGCCTGCTACCTCCGCCGGAGTGGCCAGCTTACGCTAGGGCCTTGTGTCTGAGCTCTGGAAGTCTGCTGCCAAACGTCTAAGACTGACAGTGTTTGGGTGCTTTGCCCTGGGGTGAAACAGGTGAGTGGGTCGCCAATTGCCCACTCATTCGCCTTTTCAATGCTGCTGCTGGTGGTGGTGCCAGCATCTCTTCTCTGCCAGTTCGCTTCCTGGCTAGAGTCATGCCCAAAATGTCCCTAATGGTAAGGGCAGTTTCTCCCCCCTGGCTGCCTCTGTTTGCGGTGTGGCAACGCCTGCTACCTCCGCCGGAGTGGCCAGCTTACGCTAGGGCCTTGTGTCTGAGCTCTGGAAGTCTGCTGCCAAACGTCTAAGACTGACAGTGTTTGGGTGCTTTGCCCTGGGGTGAAACAGGTGAGCGGGTCGCCAATTGCCCACTCATTTGCCTTTCCCATTTCCTTTTCCATTTCATTATTTTCCTTCTGATACACAACCAACCAAACATAACACACACAATAACACATATAACACATATAACACACAGTGACATCACACATAACACACATACACACACACTTACAATGCACAAAACACAAGGACCTTTTCCTTGTTATTTGCCCTGGCCTTCACTCACTAATAGCATTACATTAACACTATAACTCACACTTCACCCTATAACATTTTTCCATCCACATACCTGCCAACAGACCCAACTTTTTCAGGGACAGTCCTGCTTTTTTCCAGTCCTGTCCCATCTAATTTAGCTAAACTAGGTATGCAAAATGCAAATACACATAGGTAGTTATAGCTCGGTAGGTAACGCTACTATAAACATTTAATAAATATAATCAAGTACTAAATAATAAATCTAACTTTAAAATACATTCAAATAAACCCCTATTTTTTTTTTAAAAAAAACATTAAAATTAAATTATTATTATTTAGACATAATCCATCTTTAACCAAACCAGTGCACTGCTACTAATCTTAAACATAACCGTACATTAACCCTAAGCTATTTTTTAGTTCTTGTCCAACATTTTTCCATCAGCATACCTGCCAACACACCCAAGATTTTGGTGGACAGTCCTGCTATTTTCCAGTCCTGTCCAATAAGTAAGTTGGGTTGTTGCAAAGTATGCCATTGTAAATAGGTAGCAAATGTTAGGCATGTAAAGTGGTCCAAAATCAATTTAAAAATGTAAAATATTCCCTATTCTTTTATTAAACATCTATGGACAGTACACCTCGGTATGTGTGTGCAACTCTATTGGTCGTTTCGGCAGGGGGCTCGCCTGCCATCAACGAATGAAGTGCATTCTGCAGTTCTGCAATTCACTCGTTGATGCCAGACCAGCCCCCTGCCGAAACGACCAATAGAGCTGCACACACGTACCTTCACGGCAGCTGCTGCTGCTGTGATGTGTTATTAACCCCGTATTAACCCCTGCTAGGCAACCAGGAGGAAAACGAAGATTAAACGAGCACGAAGAATGTCCGCGAATATTCGCCCGAAGAGAAGACAGGAACGGGCGAATATTCGCGGAATACGAAGATTTTTTTTTCCCCGAAGACGAGCACGAAGACGAACACGAAGAGCCCCCTGGTGCCCAAGTCTAGTATATACTAACGTCATCCATGTAGTCTAGAGCCTTCACCTGTGCCCCTGACCCCCCCTCCACGGGATGAGGATGCCCCGGATAAATTTATCCTTTCGTAGAAGGACTAAAATGGGTTCAATGGCACAGACAAAAAGAAGGGGTGAAAAATATCAGTTCTTTATTTTTATTACAGTTTTTTATTGGATCTTGCCAAATTATATATATATATATATAATATATATATATAATTTTAGGGATATAGAAACCAAAGAGAGATACAATACACATGGAGATCCTATAACTAATCAATACACTGGATTGCAGTAGATTTCACCATAACATCTATTGTATCTCATCATCCTGTATATACAGATTGTATATACAGATAATGTATCGGAGTAGAGAGAAGAAACTAATATCTCAAGTAATGAGTGAGAAGGAAAAGAGAGATAAGTGTGAGGGACACCCCTTGTGTGAGGACCCCACTTTGTTAAATTTTATGTGGAATTTTATCTAATAGTAGTTCTGGATTTTTATTATAGACATAGCAAATACCTCCAAGGATCCCATATTCTATGAAATTTGGTTGATTAACAGAGCGGAGAAACACTTTCTGTGAGTTACATATATCTTTCATAAGTGTAATTACTTCTTCAAAGCTCAGATTATCGGGATTTCATCAATTTCTACCTATGGTTATCTTGATGGCTTTACATAGAATGGTGACTAGTTTCCTTTTATGATTGACCACAGGAATTGGAAAATATTTAATATTCCCACTTCTGGGATCCATGAGATATTACATTTATTACAGTTAATAAGTTGGAAAGTCTTTCACTACAAGGTTTGCATCTTTGGACATGACCACCAAATGTGTAACATAGTTTTCAGTCTCTCAACAGGAATTCTTGGACCCTGGATACATTTTTACAAGACATAAAGAAACCAAGTAGCACCTAAAGAGGACTTTTTGTGGTTTGTGCAGTCTGATGTGCCTGAAAAGTCTGTTAGGGCTTTTGTCCAGGTATCTGTCCTAGGTGATTTTACGTTCTGATTCCCATGCTGACATGTATTGAAGTTTTTCTGGAACATGGTTTCCAAGATGAAAACCATGGCAGACTAATGTGCTTTTCTGGCAGATTGGTGTAGATTTACATAGTTTAATAATGCATTTGCCATCATGTTGTGGAGGTGAATTGATGTATTTTCTTTTACACCTTAAGATATGTGTAGAAATCTTACCTTCGGCAGACAATTGCTCTAACATGTAAATTCCTCTTTTTATCCAATGTCCCAAACTGAGATCCAGTAGTTGAATAGCTATTGTTGAGAGCGGGTCACCATAGAAACTGACAGGAAGTTATAATTTGCTCTCCGAAATTTACATTTCATAATCTGAAATAACCTTGATGCCATTTTACTTACTTTTGTTAAATCATCCAGTAAATCTAATTTAATTGAAGTGTTTATTCCGCTTATATATTTGGAAAACTTGCATGCCCTCACCCAGGGTCTGACCTGTGATGACTAAGAGTTATTTTTTAATACTCTCTCGCACTATGGAGCCATGGGTATCCAGGAGGCCAACACACACTCCAGAAACTAATCCCTGCTGGAGTGGCTTCATGTATAAGGATGCCCATTGTGCCAGATGGCCAGCCCCTGTCTGCCCTCTTCTGAAACTCTCAAAATGTAACATTGCAGGCCCTTGCAAGCAACTGATATTTGATAAATCTACAAGTTGTTTTAGCAAAAGTTAGCAAATGTTATTAACTATGTTATGTTTATTAATCCTTAACTCAACTGACTTATTGTTGAATGGCCCTCCTATTCAATAAGCAAATGCAATGGCTAGAAAAGCCTGTCCTGGCACTGGTTATAGCAGATGGCCTCCAGAAATGTTGTCCCACCACTGGGACTGTCTTATTTAAATTGTTACTATTGGTATTTATCATAACCAACCTACAGCATTTACACTTTGAGGTAAACGTCCAGTGCAATACTATTCTAACAAGAGTAAACTTTTGCATATTGATTTCAGTTCTTCGCCTTATGTGGATGTTAACAAGATATATCATATACATATATACTGTAATTAGTCCTTGAGAATTACATTTTCCATAATTGCTGTAACATTAAGGCAATGTTCTGTATAAAAGATTAAAGTAACATATACCCTTAGGCTCTCTATTAAAATTTAATTAGACAATTGTACCAAAAATCTATTATTACATACACTTACAGCATCTGAGGCCTCATATAAAGCATAATGAAATTTGATGTCACACCAGCTTTTGTTGTAAATATATTTTAAATATAAATACAATATATCATATAGTTCTCGAATGCTTCTGAGGAACATATTTTTTCTAGAAACTAAATACCCTGTGTATTTTTCAGAACTATTTTGTTATATATGTATAACACCAATAACTAACAAGCATACATACTGGCAGGCAGACTTGCTCTAACATCCATTCAACACTGTACACTTACATACACACAGATTCTCCTGCTTCTCCTCTCCATCTCTTATGCGTCACTAACCATCTCCGAAGGCTCAACCCAGACACTGCAACACCATAAGCTGCTACACATACTCACTCTAGCATGTTATACTGACACTCACACACACATGCTAACACTAAATACTATCACACCATACAGGAACTGAAACACATATTCTTATGTATATTCTTACAAACACTAAACCCTTACACACACGCGCTAACATCATATGCTTATGCACACACACACACTAACACCATACAATAACACTTTATGCTGACATACACACACGAATGCCATAAAGTAATACACAGACACCATACAATCATGCATGCTAACACAACACTCTTATACACAACCACACACCATCCAGCAACATACACTAACACACACAGACTAATACTATACATATACACACACACTGACCAATATACTGTATATAACACCACCATTCAAAAGTTTTGAGTCACTTAGCTTTTAGCGGAAACCCAGGACATTTCTAACTGCAAGAGGGTTTTCTAATTTTTTGAATTTAAAGTTGTCCTTTTAAGCATAAACTTGGATTAGCTAACACAAAGAGCCTCTGTATGACTATGAAGATATTCCATAAAAATCAGCTACAATAGTCATTTACAACATTAATAACATTTGCTTTTCTTTAAAAAACAAGAAGTAAGTGAACCCAAACTCCTGAACGGAAGTATATATATTTGGATTCATATTAATTGGAAATTAATTCAGCGATTCGTACGAAGCCCTGAAAACAAGGCTAGACCCTCAATGAATCAGACAAAAATGCAGCAAAAATCTCAGAATTTTCATCTGAAATTTGTGGGTCTACATTCACTCACCCTCTTTCATCCTCGTTCACTCTTTCTCTTTCACGCTCTTTGAATGTTTCCCTATCTTCTCTGACAACCACTTCTGCATCTTCTTTTGCATCTTCTTTCTTCTATCTTCTTCCTTCTCTTCTCTAGTCTATGTTCAGTCTTCAATCATTAATCTGGTATCTTCTTTCTGAGTCTGCATCTCTGCAGACATAACCTGGCAACTTCCAAAATGGCGGTGCTGCTGTGAAGTTGCAGTGATTGGAGGATCGGGGGTGGGACGTCCTGTGAGGGCAAAATGACTGAAGCTACACACACTGTGAGGTACTTTAGGTATGAATTTATAGCTCTTGGTATATGTCACTGTCACTCCAATATGTGTTGATCAACATCTCCTGAGTACAGTGATACCTCACATGAATGGGTTTGTTGGGTTGTTTGGGGGCTAAAAAGACACATTTGGTACATGTGCATTTTTCAAATTGGAAATTAGACATGTGGTCATGCTTCCCTGTGTGTTAATTAGAACATTGTTGAACCCGGCCATTTCAATTTACCCCATCAAATCATAGATTTTTTTAAAAAGTAGAAACCCAATGGGCACGAGTATTTTAACCCTTTCCATGCGAGAAAATATTTATATATATATATATTTTATATTTGACTTGCATGTCAGACCAAATTTTTGGGTTTGTTTTTGGCCCATTTTCAACATATGCACACATATAATAACATTTATAAATCTCTTTAAGATTTAGTGAGATATACTCTAGTAGCAGTGGATGTATTATATGATGTTTCTTTTCTTTATTTTTATTGAATTTTCCTAATGGGGAAGCAAACCCTATCTGATTACTAAACCACATATAATTACTTATTTGTCTGCAAAATGCATAATTGGACATGTCTGCTCTCAGCACACGTTTCTGAATTTATTAGTTTATTAATTTTAATTCTTTTGGATTGTGAACATTAGCTATCTCTTATGCTGTTTATCTGTGTTTGCATAATAAATTCACATTTGACCTGCCATTTATCAATAGAAAGCAACATTTGCTTTTGTCAGTTATGGTAAATAGCATACCAATAATTAGCATTTTTTATTGTAGGTGAATTATGCAAAATGACAGATGTGCATTTTAAGAACCGTAGTGAATATATATTTAATATAAATGCAATGCATAGTGTCAGCCAATCAGTTCACCAGCTGCGGTGTGAAGGAATATAATAATATTTTAGAAATAATAGTGTATTTTTCAAGGTAAAAGAATAGGGTTATGTATAACGAGGCCTGTGAATTTTTGACTCAATATCTTGTTTATGCTGGCCCAATAAAGTATATAATCTTTGACTAAAGACCCCATCTTATCTTGGGCCAATATGACTATATCAATTTTCCTTATAAATACAGCTGTATTTTTGCATCTAGTGTGGGAGACCGGTTGATTACTTGCTCTTATGTGTAGACCTTCAGGTGTGAGTTCTGGATATGGCTTGGACGTTCTGTGTGGGAAAACACGAACTAGAGGACTGCAATGGACGGCGGGTCCCGCGGGACCCACCAAAAAACTTGCGGGCGAGGCGGTCTTTCTGGGGCTGTGGGCGGGAGCATGCAACTTCTGTATATCGGCACCGATACCAGTATCGGTGAATCCCTACTTACAATGATTACTGACTGTCAGCCCCTCAGATGAGCACTCTGAAAGCTCAGGCATTCCTTACTTCCGTCCAGGCATTTGGGTCCCTCTGCGCACCTCAGACCTAATATGTGAAGCTGCCCTAAGCCCCATCCGTGTCCCTAGCTTGCGCGGCTCTTGTGGCAGGTACGTCGAGCAAGATACTCGTGGAAAACAGTGCTTGATCATTGAACAAGCTGTGGTGTACTTGCCTTGTGCAGTCTCCAGTTGTTTTTCCCCCCTGGCACCCTGCAGTTTGTTGATTCCCCTGGATTTGACCCTTGGCTCGTTTATTGGATTTCCCTTTCTGCCTGCTGCCTGCCTTGAACTCAGATTGCTACCCTACTTCTGCACAAACTCTGCCGGTCCTGACCTTCTGCTTGTTTACCATCTCGCTCGTACTCAGCCTGCCTCGATCCTCTGGACTGTCTCAACTGTTCTATTTTGCTTGATGCTTACCTGAACTTTTGCCTTGGCTACTGTATCGTCCCTCCTGCCTCAACGCTCCTGAACAGGAGACTGACACTGTCCCTGTTATTGGTCAATACATTTTTACTGTTTAATTTTAAATTTGGAGACAATTTTTTTCACACAGATGTTTTGTAATTGTTGTTCCACGATAAATAAGCCTCACACTTTTTTTGAAGAAACAACGGAAGGTGTGTTATGGATTGCAACAGTTTTATTTGAGGTGATCCTTTGTTTCCTGAAAGCCAAGCAAGGATTATACATTACAGATTGGTATCAGAGTTGTTTAAGAACCACAGGTTAATATTGCTCTCAGACACTAACAGCAATTGCTTGTCAGGTGCATGGTTCTGTATATAAATCTCACACACAATTCAGGCTTAATTAATTTCTATACATTTCCACTACAGATAACAAACAACAAATGATTAATCATATTTAATGATGCCATAGCTGGTGCACACCTGGGGCCACTTCAAGATACTTACACATGGCAAGAAAGAACAACTAAAACTGTTCTAAATAAAGCAACATGTGATGCCTCGGTTTGTTCTTTAGTTTCTACAACTCGGCATATATATATATTACTATTATTGCCACCTGCCCTGACTATTTAGAATTGTGAGACTATTCTCCTGCCTCTTTTGATTCGGTGCTATGCTTGGGCCCTTTGGGGTTTATCACCAGTTGGATGATAATTTGTTTTTTTTGTTTATCATTTGTAGGTCTTTAAATGTATGTTAACCATTTATATTGAAAAAAGAATTCCTTGCGAAAAAAAAGGTTTTAATAGACTTAATTGTGTCATGTTATTTTATTTAACATATTACTGAATGCTGCAGATCTGCAACACGTTTTTATTTTCAAGTATTTTTACTAAGTTATATTTTCTACTGAAATTAATTATTGCTTATGGTTTTAAAGTACATAGTAATATGGTAATTATTTATGTTGCATTCTCTACATGATCTAGCCTGTCTTCTGGATAAATGTCTACAACTGATTATTGGTTATGTCAAGCGCAGTATTAAATTAACTGCAGAGCAGATTGTAGTTTCAGAAATCTCTTCCAATGACACTTATATAGACAAGCTACAGAGTCGATTAAGCAATCAATAAGATAAATATGAATGGCCAGTTCCTATATTTGGTAGGTAGTAACATAAACTTTTCAGGTTAAATCAGTTCTACCGTACTTTTACAAAACCCATGAATGACCTATAATAATTAGTAGACATTATTAAAAGAAAAAATACAAAAGTGTCATTTTGTACTGCTTCTGGATTTTATAGTACAATATTAAAGTAGATGTATGTCAGAAGTGCAGCAGGTTAATGGTCATGAATGCACATTTTGAATCCAGACACTTCCAGGATTGTCTGCAAGAATTATTGCCAATAGAAAAACAATTTATCTATTTTACATGGAATCAATAGTGAAAAACCTTGCATGGAAAAATCTAATTAACCAAATCATTCCATCCTTGCACAAGATGGAGTGAAGAGGTGTAAGGGTTGAGATAATTTGGGGGCATTTGGTACCCACTGTTATAGTTTACCATGGTAGGCCTACAGTGCAGAAGTACATTCGGTACACCAAGGATGCTCCATTTTAAAGGACTACTATTGGCAGACTTTCAGGCGACCTGTCATGCGGTTCTAACCTACTTATACCTGGCTCTCAGACACACATTGCCTTGTATGGGATAATGTATCCTAAATAGTTCTCTTGTGTTAATCTACTCTTGAGGCTTCTTTATTTACCTTGCTCTCTGGTCTCCTGAGCTCTTGAGCTGACTGTTTCCAGGATTATCATTGGTTGCTGTCTGGACCAAACTCTGTCTGCAATAATTTTTAACCTTGTTTACTGTCTGGACTGAACTTTATCTTTGTATTGCTTTCTTTTGTATTCAATTCCAGACTGTTAACTGACAACATCTGAGGCACTTTATAGATATAGAAACAAATTTCAAGGCCATCATAACCTGCTGGGCAAAAGTCTTTGTCTACTTGTTGTCTTGTAGGTTCAGTTCAGTTTGCATTCAAGTTTTTTTTTCTGATGGGCTTCAGGTTTTCTGTAGTGTAATGTTATAAGTTGCAGAAGAGGACGTATACGTTGTCATTCTACATACATAGAACCTGCTAAATTTACAGTTACAGGTTGCTTTAGTCTAGTCTTGGTTGAGTTAACTCTTAACTAAACTCACCACTAGACTTTTTTGTAAATAGACCCCATTGCCATCATTTTTTCACTTTTTCTTTTTATGGCACAGTATAAAAGAGACAAGAAAAAGTGTATGTTATAAAACAATGTGCCCTCTTAGGACTCTCTTTCATAATGAGTCAAATTTAGCAAAGATAAAAACGATTCCCTGTTGTGGTATTCATCAAGGATGTCATTTGAAAGCCAACTAAGACCAATACAGAAAAACACTGTGTTCATAATCCACACTGGTGAGTATAAATAACACTTGGACAACTATTCGAGTTGTTAAACCATGGCCATTTGGCCCTCTTAGTTCCTATTGTGTTTTACTACTGAGTTGAATTTCTTCCCTATGCATTTGTTTGTTTCTGTCTGCCATACACGATAAAATTTGTAATGCCCTCATTCAATAATTTGTTTTAGGAAATTAAAACAAAGGAATAACAATTCATTTTTTGTAATATTTTCATCTCGTATATCAGGGGCTTCTTAGTTTTCAATATCTGCAAGCGACATCAAAGGGGTTAAAGTGAAGAGGAAGCTTAAGTTATCTACAATGTAGATACTGATGAAATGCACTAATTTCAGAATGAAACAGTAACTATGGCAACCTGTCCTCAAGACTTCCACAATAGAAGATGGAATATAAAAATTTCATTTTATCAATTAAATTATCTCAGAAATGTTTAGCTTAGTGAAACACATTTGTACCATATTCATTCTGAACAGTACAAATACATATCCACGCTAAATTTTTATCTCCAAACAAATATTTATGTGAAGAAAGGAGCCATTTCAAAAAGATTTACAAAAATATGTTGGTGCTATATAAATAAATAATATGAATAAAAGAAAACAAGGCCTATATTTGTTAAAAGTCAAAACTCTAGGGTAGGTTAAATAGACTCATAGGTATGTTCATTCTCTCTCTCGCAGTAAATGCCCACCCTCACCCATCACCCACCTCCAGGAGACCAATCCATTTTCTAACAAAGCAGTATATTGTTCTTGGTCTTTTGGCAAATGGACTGTGACTGACACAGTAGCACTAGAGCATCCAAGGGGTTAACAATACAATAAATGTAAATATGTGTAACCATGTGTCTGTTGTTGATGACCACAGAAAGAAATACCCTAATACATTTGATCATTCTATTTTTTTTAAATATGTCATTGCAATGGAAATGACCTAAAATCTTGTATTTGATTCAAAACTTCAAATGATTCCTTTCTGTAAAAAAAAACAAACACCATTTTGGTCTGTAATAAGTCTTTAGTGACCTTTCCAAATGTCAAATCCATGGTAGTTTTTATTTCAGTTAATGTACAGAAAATTGTGCTGCCTGAGTGATTAGTACATATTATACAGTTAGAAATCTGACAAATATCAGCTGTAATTAAGGGGACGCTCCTGCCATTAAAATCACACAAACACATAGGAGGGATATTAAAATCCCCTTTATCTATTTGCTCTCTTTACACACCTCTCAATGTATTTATTTGCACATGTGCCCATATTATCTGTTGGTGGAGCTGTATGGAACGTTGATTTGTAGTAGTCACATGCTCAGATACATTCAACTTTATGTTACACTTTATTTATCTTGCAAAATAAGTACTGTATTGGCAACATGTTGTTTGATTTGACATCACTATAGAGAAACAATATATATCTTCATTACTCTTAATCTGAACAAGCTACCAATTGATGTATACCAAATGCAAGTAGTCCTGAACATACATTTATTAGTAATATAAACAGTTATATATTATATGTATAAATGATATATACATTGGTTTTGTTACTTCCTAAAAGCCAAAAATAATATAGTGAACTATATATGAGATTTTTAAAAAAAAAAAACATCACAGGAAGGACATTGTGCAAAGCATTGTGGTGTAATAAAATAGTTTGCTCAAATGACAGTTTGTATAAGTATGGTTCTATGACGCTGTTTTATAAGACACATGTTAAGGAGACAATCTGGCCATCTTATGCATTTGATGCACATGATAATTTGTGATTCTGTAGTATCCTAGAGGGAGAAGTCCCTATGCAACGTAAATTATTCTTATTAATCAATACATGAATAATGTGAAATAACTAAGACAACTCCTGAAATATATATATATATTGTGGCAAAGTTAGGGAGGCTTTCTATGTCAGTAGCAGATTGGATCACTCTCTATTCCCAGCATGAAAGGGTTAATAGATCGAAGTCAGCCCTTTCAGGTGAATCCAATTAACCTGCACTGCAATGTTTAAAGGTCAGCGTTGGAGGCAGCAGGGGTACGGTCTAAACAAACTTGTGTGTTAAGTTGCTGTGACTACTTGGTTTATGACTGGGAACTGGATTAGCAGGCCAGTTAGTTTTGTCTAGATAGTCTCCAAGATGGAGTAGGATTTGTTTTATAAGACATTTGTTTTATGTCTTATAAATTTATTTTATGTTTGTTCATTTACCAATATGAAGCATAGCACTGTGTACCTTAAAGAAAAGCCACATTAAACCACGTTTTACTTTTATTCTGATGTTTGTATTTGGAGTTTCTTGTCAATAACCGGGCCATCCCGCCACAATATATATGGTCCATCACTTCTCCGTCTCTCTGTTTTTTCTCTCTCTGTCTCTGTGTCTATATAGATCAAATGAATTCATGATAAAACTGATTAAAGGCCAATTGCCACCCTGTGGTCAGATGTGCAGCTGCAAGTTTGACAACGGTTTCTTCCAAATAAACAACTTATTGGGCATTTTGTTGCCAATCCTTAACTAACTTAACTACTTATGCATATTCTTCTTTACCATAAAAGCATAAGACATGAGTTATCTAGTTACAACAAAATATGAAATGTAAATATCCGCCAAGTTAAAGTTAAACACATTAATAGCTGACTACTGTAAATATATTTGCTTTATACAAAATACTCTAGAATTGGATATTCATATAATACAGGCATGTTGTGTTTACAGTTAAATATTTAGTGTATGAATCTTTGTCAAAAAATATGTTGATCAAAAGTGTAAGAATGTGTCCTAAATTGTATAGTAATTGTGGGTTTTTTTTATTCACAAATATAAAGGATTAAAGCCTGAATATGCTTGCATACTTGCAATAGTAAAAATTCTCTAAAATGGAAAGCATACCAGTGTCTTGAAATGTAAATGCTAACTAGTTCAGCTCACAAAAAATGTAGTTGTGATGGTAGATATTAAAATTTGCCGTGTCTGTTTCCATGGCAACTAACACTGCCTGCTATAGCCTTCTGTGTCAAGCATGAATTAATAGTAGTCAAAGCACCCAGGAAGCATATTCAAAATGTAAAAGGAAAACTGACATCTACAAATTGCAGTAACAGTAACATTCATGTGATCTCAAATAAAATAAAAGCAAAACTTAATTAGCTTTCCACAAGTTAAAATTAAAATGCCAGAGGCCCAGAGCCTAGATTTTTTTCTCATCGGGTATAAATGGATTATAAATTATTTCATTTTTGGGTAGGTTTTATTGTAGGAATATTCTATTCTAGGTCAAGTGGATGGCAGTGTAAAACACACAACAAAATAAATACCCAATTTGCCCTCCACACATCTAGTATCCCATATGAGATGTTTGGAGGTGGAAAGATCTATCCAGTTGGTACCCAGAAGGATTTTGCCCATGGAAAAGAGGCTATTTCAAGACATTCAGAAAAACTGACAATTACTGTCAGGATTCTATCCTGACTGCAGGATAGCTAAAGTTAACCATTCATTCGCTATGTATTTAATCCATGTTAGGTGTATTTATGTTCAGCTGTGTTTGGTTATGCTGTATCTATCTCCCCCACCTGAAGCCTATGTCATTACCACACCTGACCTAACCAACAGGCTTTATTACCCTGCCTCCCTCACCGGAAGCCTATGTCATTCACACCTGTTTGTTAGGTGTCTTTACATTGAAGTTATAGGACTGGTTTGCTCTAGCCCTGTACCGGATCCTGACTTGTTCCTGGCTTCCTGTGTACCTGATCCTGTATTGTTCCTACCTTCAGCCCTGCCAGTGGGATTCCTACCTTGTGCCCTGCCAAGTCTGCTTCCTACCTTGTGCCCTGCCAAGTGGGGTTTCTACCTTGTGCCCTGCCAAGTGGGCTTCCTACCTTGTGCCCTTCCCAGTGGGCTTCCTGCTGTGCGCCCCTCCAGCGGGCTTCCTGCAGTCTGCATATGCATCTTCTTTCTTTGTCCGCATCTCCATGGACTGAACCCAGTGGCAACTACCAAAAGGTCGGCGGAAGTTCCCACCTGTTTACGTCTGTGGAAAGAAGATAGCAGATTAAGGATTGAAGATAGAATAAAGAATTTGAAGAAGATTCAGAAGGGGAAGTGATCGGCAGAGCAAAAGGTCGACAGAGAAGGTAGGGAAGCATTAAGAGAGCATGAAAGAGAGAGTTAATGAGAAACAGAGTTTGAGAGTGAATGAGGATCAACAAATTTTGGACAAAAAGTTTTTTTGCTTAATTTTCATCTGATTTGTGGGGGTCTGGCCTTGTTTTGGGGGGTTTGTATGAATCGCCAAATGTACCAAAGTTTGCACAAGTCTAACATATATTATCAGTGCTTCCAATAGAAACTGCTCCAAGTTAGGAATAAGTGGCAGGGAATGGGGGACTTGGGGGCTGTGGAATGGTGGAAATTTGGTGTAGAGGGGGGCATTTAGTTGATGGCAAAGCTGGAGGTAGAATTGTGATAGGTAAAGGATAATTGGTGTATATGTATGGGTAAGGGAGAGGGGGCACCTAATAATCACTAGTTTTTGTCATATGACTAACTGTCTGTGCTTCTGATTATATTGATACCCCTTCATGAGAAATGGTAGAATTATTGTTTAATATTTTAATTAATACCAATGTGTTATTCTTTATTTTTTTTTTAAATAATATTTTGGTCGTTCTTTTTTGGTGTTTATCTTCATTTCTGCTGCTGTTTTGTGTGATTAATTATTTTCTCAAATCTGGAAGTCATTTGTTATTGCCCATGGCTACTTCTTTAAATAAATTGAGCTAAAATAATTTGGTTAATAATTAAAGGTTGACCTATATATCACTTAACCATTCAAAAACGTTCAAATGTGAGATAACAGTATAGTTCTGCCTTGTTAGCTACCCTGCGTTAGGCTTAAATGACGTACAAGTACACTACCCAACTCCAGTGTATACAAGATATGTGGCCAAAAGTCACCAAGGTTTTAAGATGTGTCAGACCTTTAGGAAGCATTTACACCACCACTGGGTTCTTATATGCTATATTTATTGGTTTTCTACCCTTTTGTCCCTTTTGTATGTTTTACAGCAGGGGTGTACCAAAGCAGTGAATGTTATCGATAATGTCCTGAAAATGCTAAAGAATGTACCTTATCTTTTATAAGATTACCATGTTTAATTACATTTCTTGTCTGCGCTCATCCTGTTATCTTGGATCTCTATGATATGTCTCCTAGGTGCCTTTTGCACTTAGATAAAATAAACACTATGTGAATTATCAAGTTAAAAAGCTGATAGAGAACCAAAGGTATCAAAAACCAGACTAATTTCCATCTCCATGGCAGCTACAGAAAACTACAGTCATCTGAACCCAGGGGTGTTGCAAAGGTCCTGCTGGAGAAGCTGTAGATTCAATACATACTAGCCTACAATATCCTATACAGATACGATTCTCTGTACACCACAAACAAACACTATATAACCAAACATATTATCTATTAACTGCTGGTCTCTGATGAGCTTCATTTGTTTGAACTCCCTGTTGCTGGCCCCTTATTTGTCCTTGACCTTGTCTCCTGTCTGCTATTTTCTCCTGTTATTTGACCCAGGGCATGCCTCTTACTTTGCTACATCTTCTGACATTTTCACTAATATTGACCTACCTCAGGCCCTCGTGGCCACACTGCTACCCCTGGATCCATTTCCAGTTCGGCTCCTTGTGGGCAGAAGTGTATGTAAGAGTGTGTCTCATGCATTGAGTTCCTTCTGCCATACCTTTCACATTTACATACTCACTCTCTCCCCCACACTATTTCTTAATGTCTACCTACATCACTGCCAGGTCTTTCTTGATCCGCTATTCCCTGCTATCCGCTGTGTTATTCAAGCCTAGTAGAACGATTCTGCAAAAGGGTGATTGGAGGAATGGGGAGAGGTTGTCCTCATGAGGCACTCTGTGTCTTTGCCCTTTTACAGACGTACTTTAAGAGGCCCTAAAAATGTAGATGGATAAGCAGGAAAGAAGAACATGTATGTAGCTTTCTTTCTTTCTGGAACTCTGTCTGCATTATTCTGGCCTCTCGGAGTAACGGTGCGCACAACACTGACATACTCTCTCATATAAGGCTCTGCTCTGTTGTGGAAGCATTTCAGAAGGCCAGGTTAATGGAGCAGATGGCAGGGAGAAGCGGATCAAGGAAGAAAAGAGAAGAAAGAATACAGAAGAACATAAAGAAACAAGAGAAGAAGCAGAGCTGTGGACATGGAGATGAGGACACAGAAGTGCTTGGCAAAGAAGGCAGGGAGACATTGAAAGAGTGTGAGAGAGAGTGTGAATGAGAGATTCTGAGAAAGCATGAGAATGCAACAAAACTTCAACTTTGTTTTTGGGGCCCTTCAAAAAATCATATTAACAGATTTGGCAGATTTAGTTAAAATTCTTATGAATTAGAATGCAGAAGTCTAGTGGTTACATTTTTGCTTAGACTCCATGGTAAAGCATTATTTGCAGTCCACAGGTTACTATCCTCACAGACAGGCAAAGTCATAGTAAGGTTAGTAAGGAATAATAATAGGAAGGTAAAAATTAGAGAGGTTTATATTTTGACAATTCAACAGTAAACCAAGAGACAAATATTTAAGAAAACGTTTTATTCTGAAGTATTTTTTGGGATTCTCACATTGTAGTTTAAATGCAACAATTGTGTCAGAACTTCCTCTGAGGAAGTATTCAAGTTTATCTGTTTTTCAGTCTATATAAAAGCTTTTTGTACAAATTTATAGACTCCTGATATATATATATATATATATATATATATATATATATATATATATATATATATATATATATATATATACCAACAAAAACTATCGAAAGCTGTTTTTTTGTATAGAAGTTCACCTCGCAAAATTTTAATCTAAAAATGCTGATTTTGCAAGCATCCATACCCACGACACTCAAGTGCAAATATATTACTAATCAAAGACAAACAAAATAACCTTTACTAGCAGAACATATCTAGCTTTAATACTTTACGCTTTTTCTATGACACAATTTGTTTTCTAAACAAAATAACACTTTCAGTACCAGTAATGCAATTCTAGCTCTTATGAACAAGTGAGGGATATGTTTTATTGGCTCTATCGTTACTGCATTAGCACCATGGACAGGGAATAGGACATGGATGGGTATGTGCAGTGTACTTCACACAATTTACATGCTTAATATCAGAAACAAATACATTTAAACACACATGCTTAATATGTGTAGAATTTTTTATTTCATTATCAAATTTTATATACAGTATTTTATATACAATTTTTATATTGCGTCTTTAATCAATATATCAGTACTCTTTTACATTAGTAACTGCTGTATTCTGGTTCTTTCTAGGTGTCACAATTTGGTTGCAGTGGTTTAACAGCATGTCTGTTTACAATGCTGATGACAGGAAAGTATCTGGGGGAAAAAATGACAAATAAGAAAAAATCCAAATATAAAGTAAACTAAAACCGGTATCTATTTTTTTTACAGCAATATAATCAAATGTTGCCATCTTGTGGCTGTGCATCGCAAATGGTAAATGGATAGAGCAAATGGATAAAGTACCCCTTCATAGTTTGAAAAAAAGCAACCGAGTAGAATATAAGAGATATTTTTTTATTTAAATATTATGTTCTGGAGTTTTAAACATTTGCATTGAAATAAAACAAATCTAAAAGACTAATAACTTCATAGCTTCATATTTAATTTTAGTGAAATGATACAAAAACTATATTTCCTCTTTGTAATTTACATTTTCCCTAGATATTTCTTATAATGATACAATTTGTACTAAAATGAAAATGCATACAAATTTACACAAATAAGTGTATCTTGTATATAAGCAGGGCCGGCCGAAGACTTAACGCCGCCTGGGGCGAAGTTTAAAATGCCGCCCCCCGCCGCGGCATTATCTACCCGCCCCCCACCGGTACTTACCCTTAAACAGTCCTGCGGCGAGTCTCCCTGTGCTGCCACGGTGCCGGCTTGTAATGCTGAGCGCCGGAAATTCACGCCACTTCCGGCGCTCTGCATTACAAGCCGGCACAGAGACCGAACAGGGAAACTCGCCGCAGAGGAGAGAGAGAGGGGCGCCGAGCGGGTAAGCGAAAACCACTCGGTGCCCCTCTCTCTCCTCCGCTTCAAAAAAAACCAAAAAAAAAACCGCAAAGTGCCGCCCCTTCTGAAGTGCCGCCTGGGGCAATTGCCCCAGTCGGCTCCATTGTAGGGCCGGCCCTGTATATAAGTGACTCCTGGGTCTATATAGACCATTCCGTCTCCTATGATAAAACTCATATTTTTCATTTGAACTTTTTGGACCTTAAAAATCTTGTTGACCTCTTGAATGGGCCTCCATTGGTACTTGGGATTCAGACAATAAATCACTCAGGATAGTTCTCCAATAATATACTCTTTTATGACACCCTGAGACAAAGAGTCTGACTGTGATTCCAGAGAGCTGCTGTCTCTATAGACTCTGCTGGATCAGGAAACCAAAGAGGTCAGTGCAGGTCGTGTCAGGATACCAGAGAGCAAGCAAGGTCAAGACAAGCCGAGGCAAAAACCAGAAGCCTGGACAAAATACTACTAGAGGAAAGTTTAGGTGTTAACCACAAAAATGGCATCATACAGAGAATTTTGTGGTTTAATATAACGTTACCAACATTCAGAGAAGGAAGCTGCAGCTTCCCTAGCAGCCAGAGGGGTAGTGGAGGATGTGGTCACACTATATCTGCATCTGAGGTAAGTAATGACACATAAGCTTATAAGTGCATATGATGGCTTGTGTGTCCCTTTAAAGTTTTTTTTTTCTCCCTTCAGCTTAGATTTAAACATTTCACAACGTTTTTTGTTACAGTATTTTCATAGCCTGCTACTACATCATCTCCTCATGGTTTTGTACACAACAGGAATCTTGCACAAAACAACCAACAGGAAATATCTACTGTAATCACATGCAAAGGCTAAAGCCTTGGTTTATTTGTTAGCTGTGTTTATAATGAAATCTTATTTATGATTAATACTCCTTGTCCTATAGTTATTGCTCAGTCTGCGGCACTAGTAGAGTCTTATTGACCACATATGTAAAGAGCATCCCTGGGCACGGCCGGATTAAGAGCCTCATGGGCCTGGTGCTGATTATTTTTGTGACCTTTTTTTATGGAAATAAATAAAATTGAATAGACAGAATCTTAACTCCTCAGCATCCATGTGTACTGGATAAAGAGAATATCAGTGCTAGGCAGATAGTATAAGACAGAATCTTATGTGATGGGATTGGGAGTACCTCAGTACACTTAAAAAAGTCATCATACACGGGACGCCTGAAGCCACAATTTACTGCCACTATTCCTTTTTAATAAGATATGCAGAGTAAATAACACAAAATCTTTACCTTTTCTCTCACGGTGAGTACAAATTCAAGAGAAAGTTTTATCTCTAGATAAGTAAAAATGTAATAGTTTAATTTATTCCTACTGCAAGTAAAGGGCCAGAAAAACGGTGACTAAATACACACACCAGGACAGGCTCTGCCACACCGACACCCAAACATACACACCAGGACAGAGTCTGCCACACCGACACCCAAACACACACACCAGGACAGGCTCTGCCACACCAACACCCAAACACACACCCACACACCAGGACAGGCTCTGCCACACCGACACCCAAACACACACACCAGGACAGGCTCTGCCACACCGACACCCAAAACAGCCTGCCTGTGGCATCTTTGCCCCCAAAACCACCTGCTTGTGGCATCTTTGCCCCCAAAATAGCTTCCCTATGGCATCTTTGCCCCCAAAACAGCCTCCCTCACTTACACATCCATGCTATCACATGCTTATTCATTCACTCATTCACAAATATTAATTCACTAATTCAGATACTCATTCACTCATTCACAGATATTCATTCATACACAGATTCAGATACTCATTCACAGATATTCATTCACTCCTTCACAAATACTCATTAATTCTCTCATTCATTCATTCAACCTCACATATTCATTCATACAGCAGATGTCTCTGTGCCACTCGTAGACCTCTGCAGCTTCCTTCTGTGTTGCACACTGTGCAAACAACATCTGTTTACCACACAGCAGGCGTGCAGCAGGGTCATGTGACGTACATGACATACGCAATGTGACTCCACTGGTTTCATGTATCCCCTTGGGCGTAGAAGAGTAAGGTAAGTAGCGGGCCCCTGCGGAAGCGATCATGGGGTTGCCTGGGCCCTCTAGAGTGGCGGGCCCGGTCGTAGTCGCCCCAAATCTGAGAGCATTTTTTACATTTCTAATACCATGTTATAAGAGGCATATGTGACATATTTGAGAACGGTGGAGAAGCTGTTTCCCTAGTGCGTGCCATGGCTCCCCCCTTTTGCCCACACCAAGGGACATGAAATTTAGAGAAAGAGAACTGATACTGAGAAGAAGTGGAAGAAGAACGATGACAGAAGAGAGAAGAACAAGAAGACTCAAGAGAAGAAGCGGAGCTGCAGAAAATGACACAGGGACACAGAAGCTGTCAGCGGAAAAGGGAAGAGAGAGAAGAGAAGAGAGAGCGAATGCGAATATGAGAGAGCATCAGGGTGTAAGACAATAAATTCAGTTTCCGAATGGAAAAATCCCTATGAACTTCATTCAAACTGAAAGGGCAGGAAGTGAAATTTGTTGTTCGAAAATCAGGCCTGGACTGGCCATCTTGTACACTCGATAAATGCATGGTTGGCCACTGGCTGCTAATTGGGTCCTGCAGTGTGTGGCTGCTAGGTATATGTGTGGCCATACACCACTAGACTGCACAAAAGTAATGCGTCCAGTTGATGGCTGCATATACGTCATCTAGCAGTCATTGGCGTTAAAGTTCCAGGGTCAATTTTTATCCTCAGTCTGGCCCTGGGAGTAGTATTGCAGATTAGACAAATTTATCGAAATGAAGCAAAAAGCTCTGAATTTTCATCCATGATTCATGGGCCCATATTCACTAAGACGCTCTCTTACGCTCTCATACTCTTATTCTCTATCACTCTATCACTTCACGGTCTCTAAATGTTTCTCTACCTTCTTTGCTGGCCACTTCAGCCGACCACTTCCGCTTTCACCTTCTATCTTCTATCTTCTCCCGTCTTCCTTCTCTTCTCTCTTCAATCTATCTTCTCTCGCATCTCTGTGTACATAACCCGGTGGGAACTTCTGCCAAAATGGGAGTGCTTGCCAAGCAGGGGAGAGGATGTCACAGAAAGCACCATCATTTTGTCCCAATTAGTTTTGGCCTATTTGCACATCTCTAATGCAGATCCTGTGAGGAATATAGTAAAATGGCGGGTTCTACATAAATTAATTTCTATATAATCTTTACACAGCATAACAGGTTTAGAAACTATTGATTCACTAATGGATTATGGGATTTTCCATTCTTGAAACCGGTCAGCAGCATCAATCTCATAGTATACAGTGGTATAATCCTTGCCAGATGGGGTTGAAGTGTGACTTTGTTTCAGTTTTCTCTCGTATTAATGGTATCATACTGGACTTTGTTCATTTATCAATGTAAATAGATGATATTGCTTTTCAAAAGATTAATGTTTGTTTTATCAGTTTTCTGACATAAGAGAAATGATAAGATAGACTTTTCAAGTTCAAATGCATTAAAGTATATTCTTTAGACATAGTTGATGCATTTTTCAAACAATAGAAACTCTTAAATAAATAAAGAAAACCAATATATTTTTTGTTAAGGCATTAACCCATACTTGCTCAGAAAACTATCATTATCTCAGTTGTAATCAGTGCCAGAAAATTGAGTTATTTTTATTCTTGAAATTCTGCTTTGTTTGTACCGATGAGACTAAATTTTTTTTTTATTCCAGTGGGCTGAAAATGCATTGCTTTGCCAGTAAAATCATTTATTGATGATTTACAAAATTTTACTTAAGTTATCACCCATACCCCCCACAGTGAAGCAAATATTTCAAAATCACTTTCCAATATGTTGTGAGAGAACACTTCACTTTAGTGTATTCACTGTCTGGTTACTTGAGTGTATCTCCTTCCTATGTCTTATTGAGTAACAAAAAAAAAATTGTGATATGTTGCTATGTGAGCAGTCGCACTTTAATTGACTTGTTATCACCCTATTACCTATCAGGTCTTTTATGTTACAATCTTGCCTTCAACGCTCTCAGAGGGATGAGCACCACAGCTGAAAACCATGCAACCTTTATAAAGTACACTAAAAGAGTTAACTACAGATCAGTGTATAACCTTTTGGACAGATACCACACAATTGTAAATGTACAACTAAAGTGGTATTTTTATCATGCAGATAATCTCCCCTGTGCTATCCTTGAATTGAATTTATTATGAAGTATATTGCCTTGGGAAGCCTGGAGCTGTACCTCGCAGACTTTGACCAATCCTTTTTGTTTTAAATACGTCTTTGTTCTTTACTGGGTTAAATAAGATGTTTAAAAAATTTAGAAGAACGAAGCAAGCCTAATGAATAACCACTTACAAATCAGTTCCTCTTGAACTGTGGTTGCCTAGTCTGTCTAAATTTATCAAGCAGGGGCTTCCTAGTAACCCACACGCAGAAATACTGCTGACTAACAAACTAAATAAATATATCCACATATAAATATAAATTAAAAAAAATCTGTGGGTGAGGCACAAACCAATAAAATGTCAGTGAGGAAATAGGTTGGAGCCAGGAGTCAACTAAGTGGTAGATCCACTGGTAATAGACAGTAGCTGCTTGGGTGCCTCCATGTTACAATATCGTTTCAATCTTTGTCTATTCATTATCGGTGGGGGCTAGTTGCAGATCTACTACACACCTTTGTTTAAAAGTGTTTAGTAGTTTTCTTGAAAGAGTGGATAGCCACATAGGGTACTTTTTATGCTTGTTGCATTATTTGGATAATTTCTTGCTTGTGGTTTCCGCTGGCTCCTCGGTTTGTTACAGATTGACCGTGAATTTGAAAAGGTTGCTCAGGAATTTCTCTGCAATAGTTACAAACAATCGCTGAGAAACCATTACTATAGAAGAGGCTGCTGATGGCTACTTAGCTGACAGGCAGCCAGCCTTTTGAGCACCTGAGGAAGTCTCACATGCATAACCTCCTTTAAAGGAAAGTGCCACATTTAATGTTAAATGCATTGCGCACCTCTTCCCATTGAAGATAATGCTGTCATAGAACAACCAGCAGCTTATCTTTTCATTTAAAAAAACACCAAATACTTCTAACTATAACTTGTAGTCCATGATCAGCCCATGGAGCAGGTAGCCAAATATCACTGCTTGCTATCATGATTACAGATGCTTGCTGATCTGTTGCGGGATCAGCTGGCTGATATGCTGCTAAACCGGCTAGTGACCATTTTTGGACTCCAAGTCTCATCACCCTTGCCCAGAATGACATTGATGACAAATTGTAGCCCACTAAAGTGGTTGCACTAGACATACAGGAAGGGTGTAGCACATCTGAACATTTATATTTTCTACCTAGATTTTATGTCACATGATGTTATAATTGAACCTATTATAGTGATATATTGTGCATCTACCAGGCTCTACATACATTCCAAATGCATATACCACTACAATTATATGATAAACTTGATAAGGAGGATAGGGGCTTTTCGAGAACACTATTTATTCTTTCTTAATTTTACTTTTTTGTTTTGAAATGTATGAATAGTTTAATACAGATTTCCATGGGTAAAGTATAAAGTATTAGTGTGGTTATGACCTAAATCATACTTTGGCAAAAGTACAAAAAAATTACCTGGCACTCAAAGACAAATGGAACTCAATATATCGGTTGCATTCTATTGGGTCTAGTCATAGATATTGAGTGGTCAATTGCATTAAGGCTTAAATTCACTGCCATCAAACACAGAATTAATTTTACATTTTTGTACCTCTTTTTTGGGCCAAAGATGAGTCAAGGGCATTTATAATGATCGCTGGATGGCCTGTTAAGGTAAATGTTAAATCTTTCTTTTCCCCACAGTTTGTACCCTTTGAATGATTTTCATTGCCTACCATCCTGACAATCAAGAGGTGAGACCTTATTTCTTTATTGTTCTCATTTTAATGTATTTATTTTACTTCTATTCTCTAACCTTAGCAGGCACATTGAAGAAGGTGATGCCTCATGAATAAGAGTACTTCACACCCTAAAGAGAACACTATTTTTGTAACTATTTAACCAGAATTTCCCCTTTTCATGTTTAGTTTAACCACTTAAGCTGTATTTTTAATTTTAAGGACAGGTAGAGCTTTCTGCTAAAAAAATGCTCAATTCATGCTCTGTAACATTTCCAGCACAGAAATACCTCACCTTATTTTATGTTTTAGCGGGCCAAAAGAATCTCTTACATACTCTTAGTTACTCTATTTTCCGCTGCTTTAAAATTTTCCAGTTGAGGGCCAGCAAAGTGATTGTTTATTTTAGATTTCTAGTGGGTAGAATAGAAGGTGTCTCCGCATTTTTTACACTTTTTAATTTTTTTTACTTCTATAATTTTTCAGACCTCCTTGTTTCTTTGACAAGGGATCCATTTATTGTCATTATAGGAATTTTTAACATAAAACTTTTTAATACGGTATATAAAACTGTTTATGGTATCTAGTGCTGAATTGCAATAAAGTGCTTAACAGTAGGTGTGTTATGTGTGAGTCAATATTTCAATGAGTTATGTATATGTGTTATCATCTTGATAAAAGTCTGGTATGCAAACCAAAATGTCAATCATTTATGCATTTGAAAAGACCAGTGAGTGCATGTTTATTTAGGATTTATATTGATTTCCTGCATGACAATAGTGCATGTATGAGACCTCCCTCTGTCAATTAGGAACCACAGCCGCCCCCACGGAGGAGAGGGAGAACCCCCTCCGTCAGCCAGCAGCCACAGCAGCCGCCACGGAGCAGAGGAAGACCCCCCTCTGTCCGCCAGCAGCCGCAGCCGCCACCACGGAGGAGAGGGAGACCTCACGGAGAAGAGGAAGACCTCCATCCACCTCCGTGCGTCCTCTGGTGGTAAGACCTAGAACCGCAGGCACCTACACTTATAGGCTACGGTCTTCCCACACTCAAGATGGCCGCCGGATTCCACCAAACGAGAATTAACGGCAGACTTATATTTTGACGCCAAAACTTCTAATTGGTGCCTAGTCACTAATCATACTTTATAAACCCTCAGTGGACATCAAGACCTTGCCCTCTGATGGTTGTGCCTATGTTTCATAATGCTACTCCTCAGTGCGCGTTCTGGTTTTCGTCTTCAGTGTTTGACCTCGGCTTGTCCCTTTTTATTCTTACCTCTGGATTCCCGTACCTCGGCTTGTTTATCGTATTTCCTGACCTCTGGTACCCCGACCTCGGCTTGACCTTGAACCTGTCTGCTCCTTGTGTCCTACCTGCATCAGCATCTCCAACCTCGCTGTGCGTGACAATGTATAAGGAATTTACAGTCAAAGCTGTAGTGTGCTCCTTTTGCGTCCAAGGCCCCTCACGCTATTTTTTTCACAGAGGTTATTTTATTTACACGGCGCTTAAACATGGCTGCCCATACACGCTGCCTTTACAGAGACCTGACCATAAACACACATATACACATATACTACCCTTACACATTACTGCCCATACATGCTGCCTTTACACACACCTGCCCATAAACACACACATACACCACCCTTACATACTACTGCCCATACATCCTGCCTTTACACACACCTACCCATAAACACACAAATACACATACACTACCCTTACACATTACTGCCCATACATGCTGCTTTAACACACACTTGCCCATAAACACACATACATTGCCCCAATTTTTCCCCTTGGTCCTGCCAAGCTCTACCTCTTTCCCGCTTTTGAGGATAGAGGTAGAGCTCGACAGGACAGCAACCCTAATAGCTTTCTCCGGTGTCTATCCGTGTGCATGTGCAGCAAGCCTTCTCTGGTGGCTCGGAACCCCGGGGGGGAGATTGAGAGGTACAGACGTGCATACACATGCACAGTAGCAAATACCTCTCAAGTTCTGCCCCAGACGTTACCAGGGGAGAACGTTGTAAGATATGCCAATCGGTCCTGCATCTGCTCATTTCGCAGCGGGCACCCTCTCACAGCTGCACCTCACCTCACCCTTGCTACAGCTCTGGAGTGAGTGCAGAGCCTGACTGATATGCACTATATGGACAAAAGTCTTGGGACACCTGACCATTAAACAAACAAGGATTTTTATGACATTGCATTCTAAAAACATAGACATTAATATGAAGTTGGTCCCCCATTTGCAGCTATAACAGCTTCCACTCTTCTGTGATTTTGAAGTGTTTCTGTGGGAATTCTTACCCATTTATCCAGTCGAGCATTTGTGAGGTCCTGGCACTGATGTTGGACAAAAAATCTGGCTCAGAATCTCTGTTTCAGTTCATCCCAAAGGTGTTTGATGGGGTTGAGGTCAGGGTTCTGTGTGGCCCACTCAAGTTCTTTCACACCAAACTCACCCAGCCATGTATTTATGGACCTTGCTTTGTGCACTGGGGCACAGTAATGCTGGAATAGAAAATGGCCTTTTTGTTCCCACAAAGTTGGAGGCATAGCATTGTCCAAAATTTATTGGTATGCTGAAAGGGACAAACCAAGACATTTTTGGAGAACGCTATGTCATAAAAGTCCCTGTTGGAATATATATTATACTTTCTCCTCAACTTAGTTCTTCCCTAACACACATTCATTTATTTAAATATATAATGCTATGCCCTGATGTGCCAAGTGGTTAATTACAGCCTTCTATATAGTGTCTATATCCATTGTAAAGT
Organism: Sceloporus occidentalis; assembly: GCA_023333645.1. Classification (NCBI taxonomy): domain Eukaryota; kingdom Metazoa; phylum Chordata; class Lepidosauria; order Squamata; family Phrynosomatidae; genus Sceloporus; species Sceloporus occidentalis. The sequence goes on from JALMGF010000016.1 coordinate 9,614,721, forward strand.
TTAAAAAAAAATAGTAATATTATTTGCCAAGTGGCAGTTCCGTTTAAGGATCACAAACAAGTTTCTATTTACTTCTCAGCTGTAAATGCCACTGACAAAAAACTTGTTTGGATTTACAAGAAATCAAGTCATAGAACTATAGGTGACTACTGCTTTAACATATTCAAATTGAACAGCAATTATTTAGACCTGTCATGTTTGAACATATCCTTTAGTATCATCTAAAGTTTTTTTTTGTGGGTGAAGTACGGGTGGAACCAGGTTTTCACTCCTTTCAATTATCTTTTGTTGCAGATACTAAGAACATATCCTTAATTAAATATGCCATAAAATCCGTGCTTGGCCACTGCTCAAATGTTTAGTAAGGGCAACTAATATGAAACTAGAAGAACCTTGATCATCTCTGTATACAAGATGTTAATCTGACTAAATATTAACCTTTATCACCACATCTTCTTGAATGGTACTTACGTAAATTAACTTTTTTGAAATCAGATTTTCACATCTTATGCTATTTAATGCATAGCAACACAATCTACATTATTGTAAGCACCTTAGAAATAAAATACAGAGACATGTTTTACTTTTTACCAGGGCTTACCAGGTACTTTTTACCAAGGTACAACGTACCGTTACCTCAATGGTTCCCTCCAGGGGATCTACCAATAGGCAAGGTAGGCAACGGCCTAGAGCGCAGATCTATGTAGTTGCCTCTCCTCTGCAGTGGACTGGTGTGCCCGCCGCTGGGCCTACTCCTTCAGCGACGGGCACACCAGTCCGCCGCAGAGGAGAGGCAGTCCAGTTCCTAAAGAATCTTATTTCTGGGCGCATTTCCAGTCTCAGCAGTGAATTGTAAGTAAGAAGATTAGCAGCCTATAGCATAACTACTGTCTTATTCTGTACCTCAACAAACCTAGGCAAGGTGCAGAAGTGATCCATAAAATGCACAGGCCAAGCTTCTACAAGTACCGATTACTTAGGTGACTTTATATTGCCTACCTATGTTCTTAATGTAGAGTGGTCCCCGGACACACAAAATAAGAGGAGGGGCCGCATGGTCATGTTAGGGGCATGATGAGGCCCATAGAGCAGCGCAGCTTAGTGGAGTGGACCTTGACAGAGCTAGTGGGTGGGCTTGAAGGAGTAATTTAAATTAATTGGTGCAATTTTGTTATGGGTGTGGCTAATGCTATGGGTAAATAAATGGGAGCCATTTTTTAAGTGGCTCACTTAACTTTTTTCCTAAATCTGGGTTTTCCCTTTGATAGGTGGTCGTGGAGGTGTCTACCCCGTTATTTCACAGCGGCAGGGATAGTTTGGTATAGTTGTTTTGGTACAGTGGGTTTTGGTTTGGTTTTACTAATTTGACTCGGTGTCTCGGTATGCCTCTACATTGGTTATTATTTGGTTATTCGGTGTGGTGTAAGGGTGTCTTTGTTTTTTTTTTTTATATTTCTTTATTTTGTTTTTTTCCATTATAAAAATACAAAGAACCAAAATAAGATTTATATAGCATTTTTATTTGGAATTTCAACTGGGAGATTACCATATTCCATGGAATTGGAAGATTTTGTTTCCATAGGCGGGCAATCGTGATTTTCACAGCTATAAAGCAGTGAATAATAAACAGTTTTTCTTTATTACTGCAATTTGGCCACTCTAAATGTAGTAGGGCCGTTACAGGAGATCGATTAATAGTTGTTGCTGTTAAGGCAAAGATTAAATCATAAATCTTAGCCCATACATTTTTCACGCCCGTACAATTCCACCAAATATGAACAAAATTCCCCTTCTCTACTTTGCATCTCCAGCAGATGTCTGAACAATTTGTATACATTTTATGCAATCTCAAAGGTACCAGGTACCATCTATTCAGTATTTTAAACTGAGTTTTAGCTAACGACAACGAATGGATGGATACCGTAACGTCATATAGAGATCTATACCAGTTATCCTGGTCGATCTTTATATTTAATTCTTGTTCCCATGTATTAATAGCTGGAGAGATATATTCAAGCATAACAAAACTTATTAAATCAAAACATTTTGATAATACTTTGTCTACATCATTTCCTGTGAATATTTTCTTAATTCGTGTAAAAAACTCCCAACTAGGTTTCCATAGGTCTTTCATCAAGAAATTTTTTATTCTCAGATATTTGAATATGTCAGCACTAGATAAATCATATTCTTGTATCAATTGAGAGAAAGGTTTAGGTCCTATAGAGGTCATAAGTTTATGTCTGGAATAAAAAATTCTACAGATTTAAGTTTAGAAAAAGACGGGATCCCTTTATTAAGATTTAAATTTTTCTTAATATACTCCCAAATTGGAAGAATCTATCCAAATATTAAATTGGAGCTCTTTATTTTTAAAAGTTGTTTTGATGTTAGAGAATACCATATAATATCAGACAGATTATTAAAACCACCTGTCTCCATCTCAATTGCATACCACCCTTCCTTAAAAAAATTCTCTGATTGCAGTCTATATATATGAACTGTTATATTTGCCAAAAATATATTTTTCAAAATGGGATAACCCAAGCCTCCACACTTCGATTTGCGTGCCATAACAACAGTTTTTAATCTAGGTTTTTTAGCTTTCCATACAAAACATTCAAAACTCGCCTGTACCATTCTTAACCAGGGATCAGGCACACTTAGCGGAAGCATTGAGAACATATATGACCATTTTGGAACTATATAAGAATTTAATATAATAATCCTTCCCCACCAGGAGAATTCTTTATTTCTCCACTCTTTTAACCAGATATTAGTTACTTTCAATAGTTGTATAAAGTTGGTCTCTAATAATAAAGACATAGATTTTGTTATATATATATACCTAAACAAATGAAAACAAACTTAGCCCAAACAAAATCATATTCTCTTTTAATCTGTTCAATTAGAGAGCTTTCTAACTTGATTTCTAGTAAGGTTGTTTTGTTTATATTCATTTTATAGTTCGAGACCTTACTATAGTATTTAAATTCTGCCATAAGATAGCTTAAAGAGACCTGTGGATTGGTGATAGAAATTAATATATCATCTGCACACAAATTAATTTTTAAGTCTAGATCTCTAATAGGAAAGCCTTGAATATCACATTTATCTCTAATACAGATGGCTAAAGGCTCCACAGATAATATGTATAACAATGGGGACAAAGGACAACCTTGTCTTGTTCCATTTTTTAAGGCGAACCAGTCAGAACATATATTTGGTCCTACTGTCCTAGCGGATGGATTAGAATAGAGAGCCATTATTGCCACGTATATCTAACCCATAATTCCAAACTTTAGTAAGGCTTTACCCGATCAAAAGCCTTCTCTGCATCAACTGACATTATTACAATAGGAATTTTCTTCTTCTCTGCGTGGTCTAAGATATTGATAATTCTTCTGATATGATTACACGATGATCTACCCGGAATAAAACCGACTTGATCCGTATTAATAATAGTGTTAAGAATAGATTTCAATCTGTTAGCGAGAATAGAAGAATATAATTTAATGTCTACGTTGATTAGAGAAATAGGCCTATAACTAGCAGGATCTGTCAGATTCTTGCCTTGCTTAAGAATAGGAAGGATATTGGCTCTATACATTTCAATAGGAAATTTACCAAGACTAGCAATAGAATTAAAAGTAAGAGTTAGAGGATCTAAAATTTGCTGGCTAAATGTTTTGAAGAATAGATTTGTAAAACCGTCTGGACCAGGGGTTTTATATGTATTTAATTTAGATATTGCTACTCTGATTTCAGCTGATGTTATATCAGTATTTAGAGTGGCTCTCTGCTCTATAGATATCTGAGGAAAGTTTATTTTATCGAGATAATTATCAATTTCTTCTAATGAAACTTTATTATTCAGATTATATAATTTCTCATAATATTGATTAAACTTTTCATCAATAGATTCTGGTGTAGAATATATCTTATTGTCCATTATTATTTTATGAACCCGATTGTTAGTTTTTCATTTCTTTAGTCTATTAGTCATCATTTTGTCTACTCTATTACTACAACAGTAGTATCTAGTTTTTAATTTCTCCATGTTATTAACTGTTCTCTCCATCAGTTTATCATTAATTCGAGCTTGGATTTGTCTAATTTTTTCAAGTTTATCTGTAGTGCAATTTTTTTTATTCTCTAAAACTTCCTTATTATACAAAAGATATAACTCCGCGAGATTTCTCCCTTGATTATTTTCTAACGAGGTATCATTGGGATTATTTTCTTTAAAAAATAGGTGTATTAATTCAGATATATGTTTCACATTATCTTTGTTGAAAAGGATGGAGTCATCTAATTTCCAAGTAGTTCGTACATTCTTATTTATATTATTTCTAATTTCCATGGTAATAATATTATGATCTGACCAGGTATTATTTCTAATTTCAATTTTTTGAATCCTATTGATGAGAGATGTGGAGCATAGTATGTAGTCAATACGAGAATATGATAAATGGACATTAGAAAAATGAGTAAAATCTCTTTCAAGTGGATGAAAAACTCTCCAGGTGTCCATAAGCTCATAGTTATTTAGGGAGTTATTAAAGGCTCTTGCTTGAGACTTTATTTTTTTTTCATCAAGTCTTTTTTTAGAAGTTTTAGTATCTAATTCACTGTCTAAAACGCAGTTAAAATCATCTGCTATGATACAACAACCTGTTTTAATATTGTCTACTCGTTCCAAGATCTTATTCAAGAGATGTACTGGGGCGACATTTGGTAAGTATACATTTACCAGGGTAAACCACTCATCATCTAATTTACAGACTATAATTATAAATCTACCTTCCGGGTCATGAAATTCGTATTTCATTTCTATTTGAAGTGCAGCAGAGAAAACTATTGCTACCCCTCTCCTTTTTAATTTCATTTGAAGCATGAACCAAAACCGGATATTTCTTCCCTCCCCATTTATTTTTATCTATTCTTCTCCAATGGGTCTCCTGTAAGAAACCTACATCTATATGATCTCTACATAGAAAATTATAAACAATAGAGCGCTTGTATGGCGAATTTAAACCTTGGGTGTTGACTGAACACACCTTAATCATTCAAAGATTATAGGGATCATACATCTACATTTCCTTATGCAGCTAGACACAAACCATTTCCCAAAAAAGAAAAACATATAAAAAAAAAGCCTTCCATACAACCCTTCAGCCCACTCCTCCTTAAGCGCCAATAGGCCCCAGGAGGAGGGAGCGAAGAAAGAAAGATTAAAACCTCCTTAAGCCTCAGTATAACTGAGGCCAGGAACTCATTCATCAGAAAACATAAAACAAGACTATAGGGAACCTTAGATATACAACCTACGTCCCCCCAGATGAGGTGTCTCAAAACTGACACACCTCCTATGTCTAATTTAAGACATATAGTGGAGATAACGACACTCACTGATCTTAAGTATGTTATACCTGTGACAGAACCCTCCATCACTGGGGTCCCTGGAGAGGCCTGAGAGCCAGCCTCCTCCCTATCGACTATGGGCCCAGGCCTTGTAGAGACTTCTGTGTGTGGATACAGGGGTTCAGTCTGCTGATGTACCCCATGTTTTAGCACTCAGAGTCTCAGAACTGTAACGTCAGCTGGACATCCTGTGGTAGGAAGAAGGCTGATTATCTGTACATTGTTAATTGTATAGGTGTGAAGTGTTTCCCCTGTTATTGTGTGAGTTAGCCCTTGTCTTAAGACCCCCTGTAGGTATGACTTGGTGTCACTGCTGCATACCTAATTATCCATTACATAACAGGTAGCTGTTAATCCTGTGAGCTCCTGTTATCCCTGTGTCCTGGCCATTGTCTGTCTCAAGCCGATTATATGTCTATCGTCATTCCACGTCTACGTCCCCAGTTAATGTCATTATTTATGTCTCGTGTCATCCTGTCCTTCCCCCAGATATTGTGTTGCAGGATTTGATCTAATTACTTCCTTCCTGACATGGTAATTGGATCATGTGATATTTGTCTTGCCCCTTTTCTACTTGTGTATATATAGTTCTGTATTTGGCTTTAATAAATGAGTCCTGCTTTCACCTCAACATGAGTGTTGCCTGATGTTTGGGGTGGGCTGTAGCCACACTGTGTAGCTAAGCTTCGGATAGCCACAGTGCCAATGCGGCTTCGGTGCAGCGACGTCCCTCCTTCTATCTACAACGCTGGTTCTGCCTGGTGCTGAAGGGGTTACTTGTTGGTGTCCCGTCAGGAGGAAGCAACGTTTGGCGGGATGCTTCCTTAAAGAAATTTGTTATGGTCTGATTTCCGGGGCCGGAAGTTTCCTCTTTCACACCGGAGCGGGGACATCCAAAGCACCAGGATTGGTCACCCTTCGGGCAGAGAAGGAGCAACGCCAGGATCCACAGCTATGGAACTGGAGTTCAGACGGCATATGCAGGAGGCACGGGCCCAACCCGATGGACCTGTATCCGCTGAGGACGAGCTGCGGTGGAGGGATCATATCCGTCGGCAACTCTGGTGGGAGACTCTGCGATGGGAACAGGAATACTTGGGTAAGTGCCTCCCAACCAGCGGGGACATTTACTGGTTCCAGCTGGAGGCACGAATGCCGTTGCTGGGAAAGCAGCCCAGGGAGGAATGGGTGTCCGAGTTAGACGGGCTGGTCCAAACCGAGATGATGTGGGATGACGGATACAGGGCGTTACGATGGTATGCAGCCGAGGCGGGTTGGTGTCTGGAAGGTACAGAGCCCACGGAGGACTATGACTTTGGCGGCCTGGGATTGTTATGGGATAGTCTTCAGGAGGACCTGGACTTCGGCAGTACAGTGGAGTGGCGGATTATGGACATCCGAGATTTCAGGGAATTGGACCTCCCAGGTGCACTGAGAGGTGATTTTGACTTTTTAACTACACAGGAGTGGGAACTGGAAAAAGCATATAAAAAACTGTTTGACCGTGTTCAGCAGTATGCCCCAGTGTCCATGGATTTTGTCGATTGTTCATCCGAGGATGTTAACCCAGGATGGGGGGATGAGGCTGCGGTCTTCCCACCGGGGTCCTCTGAATGCTGGGTAGTTCGCTCAGATCCACAACCCCCAGCTGAAGTGCTGACAACAGGGTGGGGAGCCCCTGGCCTCTGCCCCGTATCTGGAACAACAACAGGAATCCAGGGAGATGCGGTAGCCAGCCCATATCCCCAGCGGCAGCAGGAGCACGAGGGAGTGGAGGGTGCTGTCCCTCCTCCCCAGCGGCTGTTGGATAACCCGGGAGACAGCGCAGTCGGGTCATCTCCCCAGCGGCAGATGGAGAACCAGGGAGGGGATGCAGGCGGCATCACTCCCCAGCGGGTGGGCGAGTGTCCAGGAGATGGTGGAGCCGGCCAGTCTCCCCAGTGGCAGCTCACAACTCTGGGAGCGGAGGAACCTGTTCTCCCTCCCCAGTGGCAGATCCCAGTTGAGGGAGCTGAGAGTGTCATCCCTCCTCCCCAGCGGCTGACGGATGAACTGGAAGACGGCGCAGCCGGCTCATCTCCCCAGCGGCAGATCCCAATCGATGGAGCCAAGGGTGTCGTCCCTCCTCCCCAGCGGCTGACGGATGACCCGGGAGACGGCACAGCCGGCCCATGTTCCCAGCAGCAGAAGGAGCATCAAGGAGGGGGTGCAGGTGGCATCACTCCCCAGCGGCCAAGTGAGTGCACAGGAGATGGCGCAGGCGGCCAGTCTCCCCAGCAGCAGCTCACAGATTCGGAAGTGGAGGAACCTGTCCTCCCTTCCCAGCCACAGATCCCAGTTCAGGGAGCCGAGGGTGTCTTCCCTCCTCCCCAGTGGCAGACAGATGACCTGGGAGATGGCGCTGCAAACCCATCACCACAGCGATAACAGGAGCCCCAGGGAGAAGATGCAGGCATCATCACTCCCCAGCGACTGGGAAGATTCCAGAGAGAAGGTGCTGTAGGCACTTCTCTCCAGCGGCAGTTGTATTTTTCTGGAGAGTCAGAGGTGGGGCGGGGGAATACTGCTCTTGGAGGGGCAGATTATTTGGGGCACCAGTTTCGGGAGGGCATTGATGGGCTAAGTGAATTAACTGACTACGGAGTCAACCCGTTTGGGGTTTCCTCCTGTGTCAGTCCTATTTGGAAGGGGGAGAAGTGTGACAGAACCCTCCATCACTGGGGTCCCTGGAGAGGCCTGAGAGCCAGCCTCCTCCCTATCGACTATGGGCCCAGGCCTTGTAGAGACTTCTGTGTGTGGATACAGGGGTTCAGTCTGCTGATGTACCCCATGTTTTAGCACTCAGAGTCTCAGAACTGTAACGTCAGCTGGACATCCTGTGGTAGGAAGAAGGCTGATTATCTGTACATTGTTAATTGTATAGGTGTGAAGTGTTTCCCCTGTTATTGTGTGAGTTAGCCCTTGTCTTAAGACCCCCTGTAGGTATGACTTGGTGTCACTGCTGCATACCTAATTATCCATTACATAACAGGTAGCTGTTAATCCTGTGAGCTCCTGTTATCCCTGTGTCCTGGCCATTGTCTGTCTCAAGCCGATTATATGTCTATCGTCATTCCACGTCTACGTCCCCAGTTAATGTCATTATTTATGTCTCGTGTCATCCTGTCCTTCCCCCAGATATTGTGTTGCAGGATTTGTATATATAGTTCTGTATTTGGCTTTAATAAATGAGTCCTGCTTTCACCTCAACATGAGTGTTGCCTGATGTTTGGGGTGGGCTGTAGCCACACTGTGTAGCTAAGCTTCGGATAGCCACAGTGCCAATGCGGCTTTGGTGCAGCGACGTCCCTCCTTCTATCTACAACGCTGGTTCTGCCTGGTGCTGAAGGGGTTACTTGTTGGTGTCCCGTCAGGAGGAAGCAACGTTTGGCGGGAGTACCCAGTCGGGGTACAGGTCGGTCCCGTCAAAATACCGATTATAAATATAAGAAGGATAGAGAGACGATTCTATAAGATATCCCCCTGTGTCAAATTGATTAAAGATTGTATTACCATTATATAAATCGCTTTGTTCAGTATATTAAGTACTATTGTGAAGTCTACTATCCTAAAATAAACCCAATTACAAAAAAAAATGTAAAAAAAAATTTACAAATTAGCCCTTAATAATTAGTGACTTCCGCTTATAAATATCAAGCATTTACTTAATTAATTAGTTCACACAGCTAAATCTTCCATCTCTAATTATTGCTATTATTATACATTATACATATTCAAAAGATATCTGCCAATTCCTTTAACTCGTTACTACAGTGTATGGCCCACATGAGGCCTTAAAGTGCTTTTAATGATCCTGCTTATGTAATTTAAATAGTGCCCTATACCAAATAGTCAATTCCCCTAATATTTTTATTAGGATAACCATAAGTATTATCTATAGTGTCTACTTAACCCCCACAAGAGAGGAAAAAAAAAAGTGTTAACCATTAAAAATTAGTGACTTCAACTTATAAATATCAAGCCTTTACTTAAAAAGTTAGTGCACAATCCAATTATTTCTATTATTATAACATTAAACCTATTCATTAGTGTCTACCTATTGCTTGGCTAATTGCTGCTATGTGTGGCCCCCATGAGGCCATTAGAGTGCTTTTACTAATCATACCCGTGAAATGTATTTAAATAAATAGTGCTCTATACAAAATCATCAATTCCCTTGATTTTTCTACTAGGATAGCATCAGACAACATCCACAGTATGAAGGGAAAAAAAAAAAAATGATATAAAAAAAATAAATAAATAACTAATTAGTGTATTGGAGTTATATTTAGGGACTTGCACCATTCAGCCAGCGATATTGGGGAGTCAAAAGATCTTATTTGACCTTCCCACCAAAGTCTCACGTTAGATGAGCTAGTCCAGCTATATTTAATATTGTTTTGTCTTAAAGTAGATAACGATGTAGAGAATTCTCTCCTCCATGTCCGAGTCTGATACGATAAATTTTGATATATTTGAATATTCTGATATGCCCCGTCTTTCAAATTAGAGTTCCTCTTTGCACGCAGAACTTGCTCTTTAATATATAAAGATGAAAAAGAGACGATAACATCTCGCGGTATTGTTTCTGGTAACCCATTTGGTCGTCTAAGTCTATGGAATTTGTCCATTATTAAGTCAGAGTCTTTTAGGGACACACCCAGAGCATGAAATAATTCAAATAAAAAAGGTTTAAGTTGTTCTTGAGAAACTTTCTCGGGAATGTTACGAAAACGAAGATTTGTTCTTCTGGATCTGTCCTCCAAATCTCTAAGTTTTGTTTCAATCATATCAACTCTTTGGGTAACATTTGTAATGGTTTCCTTCAGGGTTAGACAGTGTAAATCAAGATTTGAGATTTTATTTTCAAAATCAGATAATTTGTTAACCAGCTCATTTATCTCCTGTTTAATTTCTATAGAGCCTTTAGATATTTCCTTCTTAATTTCTTCAAAATGAGCGAGCATAAAATCTTGAGACACTGATGATGTAGGACTAAGACTGCTACGAGCTTGAAGGTCCTGCGATTCATCCCACTGAGAAATTGTTGACATATTTAATTTTTTTTTCTTTATTTCTATCTTGGGAGGGAGAAAAAAATTCCGCCACCAATCCTAGTTGTTTCTCTTTTTTGTCTCTTTTTAGTTGTTCTTTAGGAAGATTTCTGTTCAAATTCATTTTGGTTTTGTCTTTGTATGCCCCTACAGTGGTCAATTGGTTAATGTGTAGGCACCTGGTATGTGGTGGTGTCAATGTTCATATGGTTAATATGTTTATAATTTGGGGGGGCATTGTCATTGTTTATGATATAATAATAATAATATGTTACCAGTTTAATTGTGATGGTCTGTTTTGACAATTACTTTAATATATTGTAAATTGTTAATAAAGCTGTTGAAATTATATTTACACTTAATAAAGGTGTGCGTGTCATTTGTGGGGAAATGTTGGTTTGTGGGTACGGTTATCCTGTGACACATTCGAATATGTGCCTGTCATGACCTATGGGGTAGAATTTGAGACGGTTAGGGTTAAGGAGGGGGTGTGATTTGAGTCTTTATAAGAGGGGTCAGAGTTTGAGGCCTACCTTTTTCATCTTGACAAGACAGTGAAGATTTTAAGACAGTGAAGTTATTCCCTCCCACCCACCCTAAGTTTTGACAAGTGGCACGTGGATGGTTGGGTTCAGTGGTTCCGGTGGTATTTTGTGGTGGGTTTTCTATATGTCGGGGAACTGAGGTTCCAGTTATGTTTTACGGATGATTTATTCGTGGTACTTGGTTGAAGTTTTATGGTTTCTCATCCGAGGTATGGAAACCGAGGTTACTGTGATGTTGTGTGGGCATTTTCCCATGGGTAGGGTCCCGAGGGAAATAGGGGCCCGTTGTGCTTATGCCACCTGCTAGTGCAATTACGGCTTGAGGTTTGGGTATGCGGCAACAAGTTTGTATGAAGTTCCCGGAGGGAGGTGGAACTATTGGTTAAGATATAATGTAGTCATAAGGGGTGTGTCAGTAACATTCATGGGATGAAGTTTGTAATTGGGGTGGAGGGACCCTAAATCATGGAGGTATAACATATGTTGTAAGTTTTCAAATAAAGTTTTATGTGTCACAGTGTTTTTTTATCATAAATAAAACTGTGGCCTTTTCAAATCCATTTGGTTGTCTACCGTTATTTTAAGTTTTTAAGCATTATGGTGTCTATAACAGCAGGACCCACATGTAGCTAGTACGATGATCACGTTTTCTCCTGTTTAATATGTTTGTCTCTTTGTCTATATCACATCAACACTATAAACAATAATAGGGTTATCTTGAATTATTCTATGAGTTATAAGCACTGCCAGACCTCTTTGCAATAAACTTCTCCTTATAGCAGAAAATCAAGAACCTTATTGTACCATGAAGCAGGTAACTCCTGTTAATATAGTGATCTGAGAGCACATATTTACAAAGAATTGTAAAACCTGTGTTAATTATACACATTTTTTTAAAGAAAATTATATAAAAGGCAAGATTATACAATTGATATAAAAATATTACTGGAAATTTTAGGAAGTAAAAATAAGAGAAGAATCACATTGAGCAGGGCACTATCAATGGTGCATCCTGTGCGCATGATTTTATGATTAATTCTGGCTACCTCTTACATCAAAATACACATCCTTGTCTTCAGTCTTGTTTTATTATAATTTGGTTTCACTAAAAAACATTTTTTATATGACAATGTATTTATAGACAGTCAGCAGAGGGAGAATAAAAATAAAAAATATTGAAATTGACACTATACAAAATTGACAATATGATCAATATTCGTTAAAACATATTTAACACTTGTTAAGGTCATAATCCTAATCCAATATATGTAATATAAGGAAGTTTTGTTTCACTGAGAAGGTGGTAGAGAAGTGGAAGAGACTCCCAGCAGAAGTAGCCGAGGCAAATCCAGTGGTGGAATTAAAAAATGCATGGAATAAACATAAAACTATCCTAAATCTGAAACGGGACCAAAAACTGATTAAGGTCTAAGTAGACTTGTGCGCATGGCACAACAATTTGGACAAGAGTTTTGTTGAAATTCTGATGGCTTTTTCCATTCAGAAACAAAATTTGTTGCCCCCACTCTTATTCATGCACTCTCACAATCTCTCACTTTCACTATCTATCACACTCTCATGCTTCTTTGTCCCTGTCTCATTTTCCACAGCCCTGCTTCTTGTTTTGCCTTTTGTTGTTCATTGTGTCTTGGATTCTCAGAGAAAAGAGAGGTACAAAAGCGCTTCTCTTTCTCTGCATTTTCTGCTCTCCTCGAGTACTTCTGCAAAAGGGCAAAGTAATGGCTTGGCCTGTGAGGAAAGCCCTCCCATTCCTCCAATTGAGGGAGAGGGTTTTTTGCAGAAGCGCCTTGGAGGAGCAAATAGCATGGAGAAACAGACCAAGGAAGAACAAAGAACAAGAGAAAGCAAGAAGAGGCAAAGAAAAGAAACGGCGCTACAGAAGATGAGATGGAGAGAGCATGAGAAAGAATCATTTAGAGTGATTGCAAATACCAATGAAATGCAAATGAAATTTTGGTGCTCTCTGCTTCGTTTTCATTGTGTTTCGTTTGGGTCCCTCCTCATTTCCAGATAGTTAAACAAATTAATGAAGTTGGAAAATTTATCTTTACATCAGGAAAAATGGGCAGAGTAGATGGGCTGAATGGTTCTTCTTATATGACAAAAAAATCTATGTTCTGCAACCAGATACATAACCAGTTTCCTTAAGCTTTTCACATGCACATTTAATTACTGTTTGAATTACTGAGGAAATAAGATGTTTAAAAGGCAGCTACATGTTACTGAAATCAGAAACTGGTCAAACTGGTCCAGCGGTCTAATTACAAGGAGGATTCATCAGAGACACAAGTGCTGTAGTACCTGCAGATGAGAAAGGGAAGAATTGTTTTAAACATTAGCACATAGTCTCTATTTTGCCATTGATTGATTTACTACTTTTTTGGCTCTCACTTCCTTTTCTTACACCTTTTACTTAATGGTTCCACTTACACAAAACATCAATTGGACTCTCTAGTATGTTAATCAAATAAGCCTTAGGAAATCTGTTTTATTTTTTTATATTTGTTAAACAACTTAAGCATTTTGTTTAAAAATAATTCCTTGTTTGTGCTTACCATCACACTGAAGACTGAGATTTCAAGACAGAGAGCAAGAAATAAACAGATATCCCACAATATTCTATAAAGTGAAGCATATGACCAATCATATCTTCAAATATTTTATAATTTCCAAGTCATATAGTATTAATCTGGCTGCTTGATTTGTAATTACATTCACATTTCTATTATTATTATTACTATTATTATATATTGATTTATGTAGCACCCTCATTTTCCCCATATGAACATTTATCACATTACATAACATTTTGGACTTCCGTAAGAAAAAAGTAAGAAGGGCCATACTCTTTCTGGGGAGGGCATGTCTCTTACCTACTACCTAGACCAAAGAGAGACCTCTTAAACTGATATCAAAGCTAAACAACAGTTGAATAGTGGACCTTCTACAGAGATAAGAACCACTTTGCACATCAAGGCTGTCGTTTTTTGTCCGCTGTAGAAAAGCAAACCTAATTGACTAATTAAAGTCCCTGGCCTTGCCTTATGATCAGGATAGCATTATACCTATCCCATGCATTCTTAAATTCCTGTACTTTTTTTTATATCCATGAATAAAAGGCAATTCTACTTGTTCACTCCCGGATTAAAAACATAAATATTGTCTCCCAGCCTCATTATATGGCTAGTGGCCATGTGGGGTTTCCTCAGATGGGGGACTATGCAGACTATTCCGAAGTAAAGTGGCAGAGGCGTATCTACTGAAAATAGCGCCTATGGCAAGCACTGAAATTGCGCCCCTGTCCAAATATCTAAAACCCATTTACTAGCCCCTGCTGCCCATATATATATATAAATATAAGTCCCTGCTGCGGATAGCAGGTATAGATCAACACACAAAGCCAGATCAATTGAAATTCACCTGTGATCTCAGCACTGAAGGTATATATCAAATAAACAGAATCAGATATACAAATCCTGTATTTGCACGTATACAATAATATATGAAACGTAGCATCACAGTTATAGATCAAATAAATACATGGAAACAGCATTGCAGGTATTAATCAACTGAATAAGACATATTAACCCTGTATTTGCAGGTATATATAAACAATGTATGGAAACATAGCATAGCACATATGGATCTACAGAATAACACAAAAACCCAGCTTTGCAGGTAAAGATCAATTGGAATTCACATAAAAACACGGCATTAAAGGTATATTTAAAAACCCCTAAATTACAGGCATAGATCACAGGTTGCACACCCCAAAGTCAGCCCTGGCGTCCTCACTGTCCACATGGAACCCGTCCAGCACCCAGATAACACACATAAGATTTGCAATCTTTGTCCCCAAATACCCCAGCACGAGTCAACTTTGTCCCCAAACAGTCCGGCCTGTGCCATCTTTGTCCCATATACACCCCGCCTGTGCCATCTTGGTCCCCAAGGCTCAAACCTCCTGCTAGTGCCATCTTTGCCCTTCCACAATTATACATCTATGATACACACAAACAACTTTTACAGTCACTCACTAATTCACACTTTAATTCAGACAACTCATCCACACATTAACTCATGCTCTCTCTCATTCAGACAATTCATCCACACATTAATTCATGCTCTCCCTCATTCAGACAATTCATCCACATATTAACTCATGCTCTCCCTCATTCAGACAATTCATCCACACATTAACTCATGCTCTCCCTCATTCAGACAACTCATCCCCATATTAACTCATGCTCTCCCTCATTCAGACAACTCATACTCTCCCTCATTCAGACAATTCATCCATATATTAACTCATGCTCTGCCTCATTCAGACAACTCATCCCCATATTAACTCATGCTCTCCCTCATTCAGACAACTCATACTCTCCCTCATTCAGACAATTCATCCACGTATTAACTCATGCTCTCCCTCATTCACACAATACATTCACACATTAATTCACACTCTTTACTTATATCTACCTCCTCTCCTTCCCTTATCACTTTCTAACCCCTCTCCTTCCCTTATCACTTTCTAACTCCTCTCCTTCCCTTATCACTTTCTAATCCCTCTCCCTTCCTTATCACTTTTTAACCCCTCTTCCTCCCTTATCACTTTCTAACCCCTCTCCCTCACTTATCACTGTCTAACCCCTCTCCCCCTTTGTAGTTCTCTCACCTTGAGGTCCAGCGACGGGAGCACGAGGCTTCTGTCTTCCTGCACTGCCCGCTGCTTCACTGCTGAGCGGCGTAATATGACATCATATTTCGCCGCTCAGCAGTGAAGCAGCGGGCACCAGCGAGGGGCTTTTAAACACTGTCTTTTTTTTTTTTTGCTAGGCGCCCCTCTCTCCTCTGCATCCAAAAAAGACAGCGTTTAAAAGCTGCTCACTGAAATAACGGCACCGGGACGGAGGTAGAGGCCTCGTGGAGGAGAATGAGGGGCGCCAATCGGTTGCTAGGCGCCCCTCTCTCTCCTCCGCATCAAAAAAAAAAAAAAAAGACGGCGTTTGAAACCCGCTCACCGGCGCAGGAGCCATAGGTGCAATACCCTAGATACGCCTCTGTAAAGTGGTTAATGGCTACACTAACAGAGCTCTGGAGAGTGGTGGAATTCTTGTTGGGGAGACATGACATTAATTTTGGATAAGGAAGAGAGCTGAAGCTCCAGAGGAAGTGGTCGGCTGAATGAGGGGCCATGAATTTTAAATGAAAATTCAAAGCTTTTTGCTTAGTTGTCATGTGATTCCTGAGGATGTGTGGGCTTGTTTTGGGGGCTTCATATAAATTGCCAAATTTAGCAAAATTCTGTTAATATGCAATTCGTACAAGTTTTGTTCTGTGTATGCATGAACTTTGACATCATCTGAAATAGTGTTATGGAGATTCTGGTGAACACTTTTTATTTTTGGATGCTTTTTAAGCAAATAATCAATAGAAGTTCACAGGATTAACTATTACTAAACATTAACAAATTATTGTTGACTAACCCACAGAAATGGAACATATGCTACACTTCACAGAACTACTTTGATCAAAATAATTGTCTGTTGTAGGCTGTGATTCAGAGGGCATCTTATGGACCTATGTTTTCTCAGAGTACAACTTATGTTATTATTTTGGTAGTTCAGTTTCACAGCAAATTTTCTGAATGACTTTGGCTCTACTTTCAGAGCCAAAGTTGTTAACTTAAAATGTTTTGTGGTATGGGTCATACAAGTTTTCTTCTGTATACACAAGGTTTTCTGTGTGCCGGTCTAAGACAACTAAAAGAGCCATAAAGATTACTCTTACCTACAAGGTTAACTGTAATTGTTTATAATAAGTAAGACATACATATCTTGTAAAGATAACACGTTATATGATGTGGTATATGAATATGTTTCAAGTAAACATGAAATAAAGATTGCTGTATTTATATGTTTAAGATACCTAATTGTTTTTCAATACATAAAACATCAGCAGCCCGTTTTCTTCAAATGTTGTTTAAAACAGTGGTATAACTACAGTGGTCACAGCAATCGCAACTGAGACAGGTCCCGTCTCTATAATGGGGGCCAAGGTGACCCCTGCGACCACTTGCTTCTGTCTCCTCATACCGGTTAAAAATTGTTAAGAAAAGACCCTTTCTAAACTATTTTGAACCAGTGTATGGAGAGAGGAACGTATTTGGGTTAAGTCACGCAACCCCTCGGTGAAACCAAGTGCTGCCTGCACAGTCTGCAAGCAGTGCGGACTGAAAGCTTCAGGAGAGTTAAGAGGTAAGCATGTGAGCATGAATGTGCATGCATAAGTGTATGTGAGCATGAATGCCTATGTATAATTGTATGCGAGCATGAATATCTATGTAGAAGCATGTATACGCTTACGTGTATGTGGGCATGAATGTCTATGTATAAGTGTGTGAGCATGGATATGTGTCACAGCCACCCCTAGTGCCCCGTTTACCCCTTCGTTGCAGCACGTGCAGTGACTCCCAGCATCTGGTACTTACCTGCGCTCGGTCCGCTGCTATTCCTCCTACTTGTTCTGAAGGGGGAACGGCCAGTCTGCTTCAGAGGCGGGGCTCTGGGAGATCCTCCAGTGCTACTGGCTCACGGGCTGGGAGGCGGAGCCTGTGATTTTGGCGCCGGTTTTAAATACCCCGGATATGCTTTGCCTGGTACCCTGTTGTGGTCTTTGTTGCAGTTGATTCCTGATGTTTGTGCTTTTCGTATCTCCGGATTTTTGACCCTTTGTCTGCCTGACCATCCTTTGCCTGCGGGTTTTGTACCGTATCCCGTGAATTCTGGTTTCCAGTTTCCGCTCCGTTGCTGACCCGGCTTGTTGGACTACCCGCTCCGTTGCTGACCTGGCTTGTTGGACTACCCGCTCCATTGCTGACCCGGCTTGTAGGACTTCCCGCCTTCGTGTTTTGACCCGGCTTCTCTGACCGTCCTGTCCGTTATCACCAAGCGTTGCTGTATTAGCTCCTGTCATCTGCGTCTGCTGTTCATACCCTTGCACCCAACTCATTTCTATTATTATCCGCTTACCCCTGGCCTCCTCACTGTTAGGATCATCTAAGTCCCAGCTCCCTTTCACTAAGGGTTTCCTTTGGTGATTGGGTTCTGGGCAGAATAACTCCTGCGGTGTTTGCGGTCGTGACATTACAACAGGGTCATGGATCCCTCCGAGTTGGGCAAGATTTTGTCTGCGCATGGACAGCTTTTGGAATCCCGGTTCAAGTGTATGCAAGAAACCCTTGATCAGATAGCTCATGCTATGCAAGTATTAGTCCGTCACTCGGACCCGGCTACCGACGGTTCAGCTTCCACGCCTACCTCTTCTGCCACGGCTGAAGCTTCCTTTACTGCTACTGCTTCTGGAGCCGCTCCTGCACCTGTCAAATTGCCGGCTCCCAACAGATATTCGGGAGATCCTGATGCTTGCCGGGGCTTTTCGAACCAGTGTCTCATTCAATTTGAACTTGCCCCCCACATGTTCACTTCGGAAAAGGCGAAAGTTGGCTATTTGATTTCCCTATTGACTGGAAGAGCCTTAGACTTCGGGGTTCTATCGTCTTCACTAAATTAGATCTCAGAGGGGCCTATAATCTCATTCGTATACGTGAGGGGGACGAATGGAAGACTGCGTTTAACACCCGCATGGGGCATTATGAATACACTGTAATGCCGTTCGGACTTTGTAACGCGCCTGCGGTCTTTCAAGAATTTATTAACGATATTTTCAGAGACATCTCCTTGCAATTCGTCATAGTCTATTTAGACGACATTTTGATCCACTCTCCCGATTTGTTCTCACATCGTAGACATGTCCGCATTGTGCTCCAACGCCTTCGTCAGAATCGTCTGTATGCTAAATTGGAGAAATGTGTATTTGAAGTTCCTAAAGTGTCGTTTTTGGGTTACGTTATATCGAGATGGTTTCGAGATGGACCCACAGAAACTATCTGCGATCTCTGACTGGCCTCAACCTCAGGCCCTTAAGCCCCTTCAGAGATTTTTGGGGTTCGCCAACTACTACAGAAAATTCATTCATAATTTTTCGAAGATTGTTGCACCCCTCACTTGCATGACCAAGAAGGGAGCTGATTGTCGCAATTGGTCAGAAGAAGCGCTTAGTGCATTTTCTCAGTTAAAACTTGCTTTCGCCGCCGCTCCCATTTTAAGAAATCCTGATGTTTCTAAGCCATTTGTGATTGAAGTAGACGCCTCTGAAATAGGGGTCGGAGCAGTATTGTCCCAAAGAAGGGAGTTTTGTGATAAACTTCATCCCTGTGCTTTTTTTTCCCAAGAAATCCTCCCTGGCGGAATCAAATTATGACGTAGGGAATCGTGAACTTTTGGGCATCATTATGGCCCTTCAGGAGTGGAGACATCTCCTCGAGGGGGCCAGGAATCCTATTACTGTATTGACAGATCACAAAAATTTAGAATATTTAAGCAGGGCCAAACGTCTCAATCCTCGGCAAGCTAGATGGTCACTTTTTCTCTCCAGGTTCCAGTTTGTTATTTCTTATAGACCTGGTTCTAAGAATATCAAAGCTGACGCTCTGTCTAGACAATTTGATACTGTCACTAACTCTGCTATCCCTCCTGAACCCATTTTGGCTCCTTCTCAAATCATTGCTTCTGTTACTACCCACGTGACGTCTACACTACTTACCCATCTTCTTAAGGTACAATCTAGGGTCCCAGTTAACAGCAAGTGGCCTGTCGACACCTTATTCGTGCCCGAGGCTTATAGGGAAGAGGTGTTACGTTGGAGATTATTCGGAGGAAATTTTGGTGGCCTACGGTAGATAAAGATTGTAAGCAATTTGTCGCCGCCTGTATTCCTTGTGCTACGGCCAAGAGTTCCCATTCTAGGCCTATGGGTCTCCTGCTTCCATTAGCTGTTCCGTCGCGTCCATGGTCTCACTTGGCCACGGATTTTATTGTAGAGTTGCCTCCGTCCGCAGGCAATACCGTCATTTTCGTTGTCGTTGATCGTTTCTCCAAAATGGCTCATTTTGTGCCACTCGCTAAGCTACCTTCTGCCCCTGACCTGGTACCTATTTTTATCAGGGAGATCGTTCGTCTTCATGGGGTTCCCCAGCAAATTGTATCTGATAGGGGTGTTCAATTTACAGCCTTGTTTTGGAGGACCTTTTGTAAATCCTTAAATATAGCTTTGGCCTTTTCCTCTGCATACCACCCTCAATCAAATGGTATTTCTGAGAGAACCAACCAATCTCTTGAGCAATTTCTTAGACTGTTTGTAGGGGATCATCAGGATGATTGGTCCCAACTATTACCCTGGGCCGAGTTTGCCAGGAATAATTCTGTTCATGAAGCCTCCAAAGTTTCCCCGTTCTTTTGTACTTATGGTTTTCACCCTGCGGTGTTACCTGATTCTTTTAATGCTTCTCCCGTCCCTGCAATTGACCATTATGTCAGGCAATTGCCCTCCTTGTGGAAATCTGTACATTTGGCCCTGTCCAAAGCCGCCGATGTTTATAGACTTCAGGCCAATCGTCATCGTCGTCTAGCTCCTTCTTATTCGGTGGGCGATAGAGTCTGGCTGTCAACCAAGAATTGTAAGCTCAAAGTGCCTTCCATGAAGTTGGCTCCTAGATACATTGGTCCGTTTCGTATCGTTCGTAAGATAAATCCAGTTACTTACCAATTGCTTCTCCCTCGCGGCGGCTTCCTAGTCCCCCGTTTACCCCTTCGTTGCCGCACGCGCAAGTGCAGAAGACTGCTCGCGCGCGGCGGTTTCCTGGAGAACCCATTAACCCCTCCGATGCGGGTGGTCGGGAGTCCGACGACCGGCATCGGGGAAGGAGGTCCGGAGCTCGGAGTCTTGCTTCTGCCGGGCATCCTACTGCCCGACGAAGCAGTGACTCCCAGCATCTGGTACTTACCCGCACTCGGTCCGCTGCTATTCCTCCTACTTGTTCTGAAGGGGGAACGGCCAGTCTGCTTCAGAGGCGGGGCTCTGGGAGATCCTCCAGTGCTACTGGCTCACGGGCTGGGAGGCGGAGCCTGTGATTTTGGCGCCGGTTTTAAATACCCCGGATATGCTTTGCCTGGTACCCTGTTGTGGTCTTTGTTGCAGTTGATTCCTGACGTTTGTGCTTTTCGTATATCCGGATTTTTGACCCTTTGCCTGCCTGACCATCCTTTGCCTGCCGGTTTTGTACCGTATCCCGTGAATTCTGGTTTCCAGTTTCCACTCCGTTGCTGACCCGGCTTGTTGGACTACCCACTCCGTTGCTGACCTGGCTTGTTGGACTACCCGCTCCGTTGCTGACCCGGCTTGTAGGACTTCCCGCCTTCGTGTTTTGACCCGGCTTCTCTGACCGTCCTGTCCGTTATCACCAAGCGTTGCTGTATTGGCTCCTGTCATCTGCGTCTGCTGTTCATAACCTTGCACCCAACTCATTTCTATTATTATCCGCTTACACCTGGCCTCCTCACTGTTAGGATCATCTAAGTCCCAGCTCCCTGTCACTAAGGGTTTCCTTTGGTGATTGGGTTCTGGGCAGAATAACTCCTGCGGTGTGCGCTATCGTGTTTGCGGTCATGACATTATGTATGTATAAGTTTGTGTGATCATGGATGTCTAATAAGTGTATAAGTATGGATGTATATGTATATGTGTATTGAAGTTTATGTATAACTGAACTGTGTCTGAGTTTGGATGTGTAAGTGTGTGTGGGAGTATGCATGCTTAAGTGGGGTGAGCTGGAGTGTGTGTTAGCATGAGTACTGTAAGAGGGATTGTGTGTGTTAGAACGTGTAGGTGTGTGTTAGCATATGCAATTTATGTAAGTGTGTTTACATATGTGGGCCAGAGTGTATGTTGGAGGGAGGGGGCAAGTGGACAAAGAAGGCACAGACAAGCTGAGGGTAATGGTGACAGAGACCAGCTGTTTGGGTCAAATTTGGCACAGATAAGCTGCTTGGAGGCACTGACAAGCTGGGGCAAGAATAGCACAGGCAGGTTATTTGGGTGTTAGGATGGCACTGATAAAATGATTGTTGCAAGGGCACTCACAAGCTGTTTGGGGTAAAGGTGGCATTCGCAAGCTATTTAGGGCAACAGGTGACACTGTGGGTAAAGTTACTTGGTGAAGTTGGGGGTGGTGCTGGAATGTTTTGGAGTTATAAAATGTATCATAATGAGATTATTCGCCAATTATCTGATGGAGATACACAAGTAAATTATGATCCCACAAAGATAGTGTCACACAAATTAAAGAATACTTCTGAAATTACATAAAAATTATAAGTGTCCTCCAGGCAGACCCATCATTTCAACTAGAGGAAGCCTTTATTAACCATTGGCCAAATGGTTTGACTTTTATCTGAAAGAGGTAATGAATTCCTTACTTACCAGCTTCAAAGATACTTCAGATTTCCTTTCTCGCACTAAAGCGATGCAACATCTAGAGGATGACTGGCTAGTTATAACTATGGACATGAATAGTCTATATACAATTATTCTGCATATAGGTGGAATTGATGCAGATAGGCTAACTGTATTGAATAGCCCTAACTATGATGGCCCCCCTATTGACCGAAATCAATTTAACCCTTATGTCAAATTTCTTTAGAAATCATTTTAGTCTACTAATCGTAATTCTCTTTTTCCTTAAATGAGTTTTCATCCTACAGCAATGCAGGGATCCTTACCCTACTTCCAGTTTCTTTGGGATACGAGGAATAATAGTGATGTTGATAAATGCAAGATACAATTAAATGAGATGGCTCCCAAATTCCAACAGAGGAGTTACCCTTGAGGCGTTGTAATCTGCAACTCACTTCATAGATCCACATACAGGCAAATACTTTAGATTAAATATAGGATAACATGTACCACAGAGTGTGTGTGGTGTAACTGCTCACATTGTCTTATATAGGCAAGATGGATTTAACCCTGTAGGATCAGATAAGGGGACACAGATCCTCTATAAGAACTGCCTACAGAGACTCAAGAACTGTGGCCAAGCACTTTTTAAGCCAGCGTCATCAATTATCCCAACTTCGGTTCATAGCTATCAACCATGTCCCCCCTTTATTGAGAGGTGTTGGTGGAATGAAATGATACAGTTGCTCCTCAAGGACTTAATGAACAATGATCATATGTGCAGTTTATATGACCATGGTGCAGTAGCGTACCTAAAGGAGGGAGAGGGGGGGCAGTCTGCCCCGGGTGGCACTCATCAGGGGGGTGCCGCGATGGCCGCTTAACGCGGAAGAAAAGAGTTTCCTAACACAGTGCGCAGGGGTCACAGCAGTGAGGTGCAGGCCCTCGTCTGCGCGGCCCCAGTGATGATCGGCCGGCCCCCGGACCAGTGAAATCTGCAAGAGAGGTAAGGGGGTGCGGGAGAGTGAATGGATGAATGAATAAATGAGTGAATGAATTAATTGAGTAAGTGTTTAGGGGCAGAAATTGGACAGGCAGGTTGTTTTGAGGGGGCAGAAACGGGACAGGCAGGGTGTTTAGAGGGGCAGAGATGGCGCAGCCAGGTTGCTTCAGGGACAAAGCTGGCACAGGCAGGTTGCTTCAGAGTGGACAGAAAATGGGACAGGCAGGGTGTTTAGATGGGCAGAGGTGGCACAGGCAGGTAGCTTCGGGGGCAGAGGTGGCACAAGCAGCCTTCTTCAAGGGCAGAGTTGGCATTTGCAGGCTGTTTCAGGGGCAGAGTTGGCACTGGCAGGCTGCTTCAGGGGCAGAGGTGGCACAACCAGGGTGCTTCAGGGGCAGATGTGGCAGAACCAGGCTGTTTTAGGGGCAGAGGTGGCACAACCAGGCTGTTTGAGGGGCAGCTGCGGCACGGGGAGGCTGATTTAGGGGTAGCTGTGGGACAGGGAGACTGGATTAGGGGCAGCGGTGGCACAGGCAGGCTGTTTATGGGCAGCGGTGACACAGGCAGGCTGCTTTAGGGGCAGCGATGGCACAGGCAGGCTGTATTAGGGGCAGCGGTGGCACAGGCAGGCTGTATTAGGGGCAGCGGTGGCACGGGAGGCTGTTTTAGGGGCAGCGGTGGCACGGGAGGCTGTTTTGGGGACAGCGGTGGCACAGGCAGGATGTTTTAGGGGTAGAGGCCTACCATGTCATTGTCTGGCTTACCATATAGTGATAGGGGTTATGCTGCACTGCCGTCAATGTCTGGTTATACAGATTATAGTTATGCTGTACCATATCTGTTAAGTACATTTTATTTATTAAAACTTAATTTATTTATAAGTTAATGATTCATTTTTTCAGATATCTACTTTTTTCCAGTTGACATACACTTTACCAATTTGTGAAATAAGTATTCTTGCCAACATTAATTATTTTGTGTGTGGGGAGGTGCCGCATACAGGATCTGCCCCAGGTGCCAAATACTCTAGGTATACCCCTACCATGGTGATGAATTTTGCATTTGTTTATGAAAACTTGTTTTCTCAGTTTTTTTCTTTTTTTTATTTATGACATGGATTATGTGTGAATTTACTAAAAATGGGATATAGTGTGATTAGTAGTGTGCAGTCTCCATAGCAACTGATAAATGTAGTAGGTATCGCTAGTATGGGCTCTTCCTTTAGATGCATCACTTCCGGTGTAGATACACATCTAGTTTAGGTGAGTGTTTAGTACGTTTTTACATGACAGATTTATCTTGATAAAGGACTACAATGTAGTCCAAAATGTCAACATTTTTAATCTGATAATAAATTCTAATAAAAGTCTAATAAAATATAAATTTTCTAGTTTCATAAAGTCCTGTGACTGTGCCTTTTTCTTTGGACTATATGTATTTAAATGCACAAATATATAGGAATAAAAAAAATTGAATACCAGCCCAATATTATAATGACCTTATTGTGCACTTGGCACATATTTGTGGGGTCCTAGCCCAAAATATGTTTTTGTTCGGAAGTGTGGACACTGGGCAAAGGAAGTTACTTAAAGTAATTAGGCATAATCTCCAGTGTTATAAGGCTTTACGCTAAATAATTAAGAGAGATGACTTGAATCCATTACTACACATTCCACATTTACATTTTACGTATTTTTTTTGCACTGATATGGTATGATATATGATATATGATATGAAAGCTATTATAGGGGATAGGCAGTCCGCATACCTAGGAACTCTCCGGGTTTGACCCAGAGATTGCCGGGTGAGCGCTGCTCCTGTTCTCTGGGTCAAGACACGCCCTGCTCCCTGCCCATTTTTCCTTTAAACGGGAGTGTTTCCCGCTGCCTTTTAAATTCACGTGCTGCTGAACAACTGCTTAGTAATGAATAAGTCTCTGATCCGTTCTGTGACTAAGGGCGTATATAGGTAACCATGCCAGTTGTGGGTATGAGTGTCTCTCCTAATATTTCATAATGTTTGCTGAATCTACGAAAGGTTAATTATTGCTCAGCATTTGTTTTCCTGGTTGTGTCTGGAGAGTACTCTCAGTACTGGTGGTACACTTGGTTATTGATAGACTTGTGCATTCGTATTCGGGCAAAAATGAAAACGAACACGAAGGGTGCGTTTTCGTTGTTCAGCCCGAATATCAAACAAACGAACATGGCGGCGGCAAAACGTATACGAAGATGAGGACAGGAGGAATCTTCATGTTCGTCTTCGTCTACTTTTCTCCCTGTTCCCTTCTCCATCTAGCCTACCTTATCTACGCAGTATTGCAGGGGCTAATGGAAGCGGAAATCCGTAGGTTCCCCGCCAGGAGTTAAGGGGCTGTGCAAACAAATCTATTGGTTGCCTGCAGGGGCCTCTTCTGGCATCAACCAATTGCATACCTCCCAACATTTCAAAATGTGAATGTGGGACACTTTTTTTTTTAATCGCTCTTGCGGAACTCATCAATACTTTACAATGCCGTGCTTGCATTGCTACTTAAAACATGCTACATTTTTGTCAGCACAGTCATGCATATTAAAATTCACATCGCATTCCCATGAGGCTCAGCCAGACATACTACTTCCATGATTCTGGCTGAGCATCATGGGAAGTGCAGTTAACAGTAGATGTTAGCTGTGAATTACAATTCCCATGATGCTCAGCCAGCCAGGTGTCCACATGACTAGGCATCGTGGAGGTTTAAATTCACAACTAACACCTGTCATATCATCTGCTGTTAACTACAGTTCACATGAGGCTCAGCCAGACATACTGCTTCTATGATGCTGGCTGAGCATCATGGTTAGTGCAGTCAACAGTAAAGCTGCAGATGCTAGCTGTGAACTACAATTCCTATGATTCTCACCCAGCCAGGTGTCTACCATAATGCTGACTATCCCAGGACCCTTACACACTGCCTTTACTCACACCTGCCCATAAAAACACATATACACATACACTGCCCTTACATACACCTCCCCATACACACTGCCTTTACACACACCTGCCCATAAACACACATATACACCGTAGTCTGTTTTAAGTAGTGATGTAAGCGTGGCATTGTAAAGTGCAATTGTATCGATAAGTTCAGCGACAGCGATTAAAAAAAAAGTGTCCCTCATCCACATTTTGAAATGCTGGGAGGTATCCAATTGGTTGATGCCAGAGGAGGCCCCTGCAAGCGACCAATAGACTCACATGCACTCTATTGGTCGTTCATACGGACCTTTAACTCTTGGACCAAATAGCATTTGTGGCTTCCATTTAGGTAACAATTATTTATAGTTTCTGATTGTTTGTAGAATGTAATATCTGAGTTGGCCCGATTAACATTTTTGGAGGAATTTTACACTACAATGACTTTAGTATCATTTGTTGTCCAGGGAAAAAAAAAGTTACTTTTAAAAACACCAATCCTAGAATAGATTATATTTAATTACCCTTAAAGACAAAAGTCTTGCTTATAACAATTACAGGGACTAAAAAGTCTCAATTAACTAAAACATTTTTATTTTATAAATTGGGAAGCGGGGAATCCGATCAGTTGACAGGTTAAGCTCATATAGGGGCAGAGGCGTATCTACTGAAAATAGCGCCTATGGCAAGCACTGAAATTGCGCCCCTGTCCAAATATCCATTTACTAGCCCCTGCTGCCTATATATATATATATATATATATATATATATATAAATATTAGTCCCTGCTGCCGATAGCAGGTATAGATCAACACACAAACCCAGATCAATTGAAATTCACTTGTGATCTCAGCAGGGGCGTACCTAGAGTATTTGGCACCTGGGGCGGATCCTGTATGTGGCACCCCCCCACACACACACTTTAAAACTGCATAGCTTCTACCGTTATATACCGGCGCAGACACTGAAGGTGGTACAGCATAACACTTACTGTTATCATTATATACTGAGGCAGACATTGACGGTGGTACAGCATAACACTTATCACTATATACTGAGGCAGAAATTGACGGTGGTACAGCATAACACCTATCACTATATACGGAGGCACACATTGACGGTGGTACAGCGTAATCCCTATCACTATATACTGAGGCAGACATTGACAATAGTGCAGCATAACTCCTATCACTATATACTAAGACAAACATTGATGTGGTGTAGGCCTACCACTTCATTAGTAATAGGGATGCACCGAAACGAATTCTGGACTGAAACCGAAAATGCAACATTTACCTGGCCGAAACCGAATATGACCCCCCCACACACCATAAAAAAAAAATCTAACACTTGTATTTAAAGTAAGTAACACACCAAAATAGGACAAAACATTTAAATAACAATATTAATATATATATATATATGATTGTTAACAGCAATCACATTCCTATCATGCCCAGGCATACCCAGATTCCAGGATGTACTCGCAGACTTGGCATGATAGGAGTATGATTGCCCTATCTACCCCTTCTCACTTCCTTTTGTCCTACCTACCCCTTCTCACTCCCTTCTCCCTATCTACCCCCTATCCCCCCCGTCTCACTCCCTTCTCCCTATCTACCCCCTCCTAACTATCTACCCTCTCCCCCTTTGAAGTTCACTTACCTTTCAGGAGTCCTGCGGTGGGGGTGCAAGGCCTCTGTCTCCCAGCTCTGCCACTGTATGGAACAGTATAGAGTGATGGGAGTTATGATGTACTAAAGCATAATTATATAATGAAAAATACATTGGAAATGGTACAGCATAACACCCATCACTCTCACACATACCAATCCACACACATACCAATCCATACACATACACCAATCCAGACATATACCAATCCAGACATATACCAATCCAGACATACTAATCCACACATACCAATCCACACATATACTAATCCACACATACCAATCCACACATACACCAATCCACACATATACCAATCCACACATATACCAATCCACACATACCAATCCACACACATACCAATCCACTCATATACCAATCCACACATATACCAATCCACACATACTAATCCACACATACCAATCCACACATACCAATCCACACATACTAATCCACACATACCAATCCACACATATACCAATCCACTCTCACTCACTGAATGCTTTCCTACCTTTCCTCTTTTCTCCTTACAGCTTCTTTTCCTCCTCTTCGCTCCTCTTCTTCAGTTCTTCTGTCTTCTTCCGGTTCAGTGGGCGCGGCTTCAGTGTTGTGCGCCGGGATCTGACAACAAATCCCGGCGCACAGCAGCTGTTGCCGCGCGGATCACAAGGGAGCGATATCGGAGGTCTTTAACAGACCTCCGGCTCCCTTGAGTGATTTTAAGACGGGTTCAAGGGTTGACTGGCGCCCCCTTCAAATGACGGGTATGGCACGAGCCATAGGTGCCATACCCTAGATACGCCTCTGTATAGGGGTTTATGCACAGTAAGAAGTGCTATTCTGGTGCAAAGTGGTAAAAGTGCAGAAATTGTCAGACAAGTTGCTATAGTGATTGCCCCACATTTACTTTTTGCACTTTATACACATTAAATTAGCAGTTTGAAATATTAAGCTTAAATGGAGAGTGCCTCACATTGGCTTTGTATGCTTAAGCATGCACATTTCCTTTCACTAACTAGGGGGCCTAGCCCAAACCCTAAACAGCCCCAGATCATTCTCCCTCCTAAGCCAAACTTTACAGTAGGCACTGGCATCTGTTAAACCCAGATTTGTCAATCAAACACTGGTCTCCCCGCTCCAAGAGTGAAAGGTCCGTACAAGCGACTCTATTGGTCGTTTGTACGGACCTTTAATTCTTGGAACGGGGAGACCATGGTTTCTCCAGGCCAAGTTGCGGCACCAGGATTTTAAACGTCTGTACGAGGGACTGGTTGCCAGCAGGGGGCTCGTCTGCCATCAACCAATGAAGTAACGACGAACACTAAGACAAACATGAAGAGCTGGCCAGCGCCCAAGTCTAGTTATTGATTGTGATGTACCTTGATTATATTCTGCCATAAATACTTTTAAGGTTCCAAACAAAAACAATCCTGTTATTTCTTAATTACATTTTATTTACTACCAAGTGTTTATTAGTTTAAGAATAATGTATTCATAAATTGTAGCAGACTAAAATCTGTTAATGTTCACTCATTGATATTAAATGAGTATTAAGTATTTAATATTAGACTTAAGTATTACATCTAATAATCATTCCCAAACGAACGATAAGAATTTAGCACTTAAGACAAAGGAAGCAGGACTCTGTGTCCCATTTATAAAAGACTGCCATGATGCAGGTATAATATCTCATGCATTTATCACACAAAGAGAGGAATCAAGATAAGAGACACGGTCTCAAATCAAAGCAGATATAGTAGATTTAGAAGATCTGTCATCTTTCTTCTGGCTTATAAATCTGAAAGAAAAAATAAATTAGGCAAAAAGTCCACAATATTAACTAATATGTTAGAAGTCTTGTATAAGGAACTACGTTAAAAGAGAAACTTCCATAACTTCAATCATTAAGATACTTCATGTAAAATATGGCAGAATTAAAGCTCAAAGATTGGTGAGAAAATGGCACAAAATTATCAAAGGATGTTACAATCGAACAAGGCATAAAACTATAAATCGTAAAGTTTCTCTATGAAGCAAATACATTTAACGAAAAATAGAATAACAATGAAAGTAGATAACAGAAATATCTTGACTCCCGAATCCCGATAAAGTATAAAGAAAACCACCTGATCTGAAGGTAATCAATAAATGGGTCTTGGAACCTTTAAAAGATTAATTACATATGAGAAATGACTGTCCCGATAAGACATGTTATTAAATCTGTATATTGTTTAAAGCTAATAGAGATATATTATAAAGTAATAAATAGGTGGTACTTGGTACCACTCCATGGTATTGCTCCATGTCATTGTTATGTTGGAGATATGATCAACAGACAGGAGATTTCTTGCATATTTGGTGGAACTGCCAAAAAATATAAGTTCTGGCAACTGGCCTTTGAACAACTAGAAATTATTCTTAAAGTAAAACTAGAGCTTTCCCCAAGTCTTGTCTTGCTACACCTAGATTGTCCCAGTTTATCTAATTCTTATATATTGACACATGCCCTTGTAGCCATAAAACTATATAGCAAAAAAAATTGGAAAAATATAAAGATGTACTTTGCAAAATGCTAAGGCAACCGCTCACTTGGAGAGAGGTATAGCAAGGCAAGAACAATAGAATCCAATTGCAAAGAATGTATCAGAGCCCAGGAAAATAAGAAAACAAACCAACAACATAGCTAAGATATAAAGTAACACACCCATTGCTAAAAGGTGTATAAAATCAACCACATAAGCAGCTGTCTCTATAGACAAACATTGACAGTAAAATGGGTCGTACTGAAGATCCCTGGGACTTTAAATATGGCACTGTCATAGCATACCATTTTTACCACAAGTCAGTTTGTGAAACATCTGTACTGCCCCGGTCAGGGCCGGCCCGACAATGGAGCCGAGTGGGGCACTTTTGAAGGGGCGGCACTTCGCCGCCCCAAGCCCTTTTTTTTTTTTAAAGCGAAAGAGAGAGAAAGGGGCGCCGAGTGGTTTTCGCTTACCAAGCTGTCAGTACCCGCTCGGCGCCCCTCTATCTCTCCTCTGCGGCGAGTCTTCCTGTTCGGTCTCGGTGCCGGCTTGTAATGCTGAGTGCTGGAAGATTTCCGGCGCTCAGCATTACAAGCCGGCACCGAGACCGAACAGGGAGACTCGCCGCAGGACTGCTGAAAGGTAAGTACGAGGGGGGGGCGGCAGGGAGAGGAAGGGTAGATAAGGGGGGGGGCGGCATTTTAAAATTCGCCCCAGGCGGCATTTTGCCTTGGGCCGGCCCTGGCCCCGGTCCCTTATAAGTGCTATTGTTGTGAAATAGAAGCGCCTAAGACTAACAACAGTTCAGCCACTAAGCAGTAGACCACGCACATTCAGAGAACAGGGGCTGCTGAATGCTGAAGCGTGTAATGCATACAAATTTACCTGTCCTCTGTAGCATCACTCACTACAGAGTTCCAAACTGCCTCTGGAAGGAACATCTGTATGAGCGCTGCATGTCGGGAGCTTCGTGAAATTTGTTTCCACGGCCGAGCACCTGCACAGAAGTAGAAGGCTATTATATGCAATGCCAAGTGTCAGCTAGAAGTCTGATTGACAAATCTGGGTTTAACAGATGCCAGTGCCTACTGTAAAGTTTGGCTTAGGAGGGAGAATGATCTGGGGCTGTTTAGGGTTTGGGCTAGGCCCCCTAGTTAGTGAAAGGAAATGTGCATGCTTAAGCATACAAAGCCAATGTGAGGCACTCTGCATTTAAGCTTAATATTTCAAACTGCTAATTTAGGATGTGTATAGAGTGCAAAAAGTAAATGTGGGGCAATCACTATAGCAACTTGTCTGACAAGTTCTGCACTTTTACCACTTTGCACCAGAATAGCACTACTTACTGTGCATAAACCCTTATATGAGCTTAACCTGTCAATGCAACTGATCGGATTCCCCATTTCCCAATTTATAAAATAAAAATGTTTGACTTTTTAGTCCCTGTAATTGTTATAAGCAAGACTTTTGTCTTTAAGGGTAATTAAATATAATCTATTCTAGGATTGGTGTTTTTTTAAAGTAACTTTTTTTTACCCTGGACAACAAATGATACTAAAGTCATTGTGGTGTAAAATTCCTCCAAAAATGTTAATCGGGCCAACTCAGATTTTACATTCTACAAACAATCAGAAACTATAAATAATTGTTACCTAAATGGAAGCCACAACTGCTATTTGGTCGTAAATGCGTTCAAGGGAAAAATCACAAAGGCAGTATTTAGCCTCGTTTACTTAATGCATTATACAACATTTAACTTGAGTTTTTGTTGGCCAATGGATATAATTGCTTTGGAGGTATTTTGCTTAAAAGTAAGGGCGTATTTAAAACGTGTTGTTCAACAAAACTCTTATTGTACTTGCTAGTATGTTAGGTAAGTAAACCTTAGCAGGTCTGTTTTATTCTTTCCTCACAGAAACATTTAAGAAGCTGTTTGGTTCCTATAGCAGCAACCAATCACTGCCTGCTTTAATGTCGCATGACAATTAAGTGTTCCTGGTATAAAATATAAAGAAGGTCCCCTGTCAAATAATTTCCTGCCCTGATGTTACCTTCTCTTCCCTACTCTTACAAAGGCTGCCAAATAAGTTTAGCAGATGAGGGGGGTAATCCAACATGGAAGAGTAGTCATGCAGATCCAGATCCAGGAAGTTGAAATGCTTTCATTGGTACACATTTTCATGTATTGATTGATCCCACAGCACTGTACAGCAGGACATAGCAAGTAGAGAATTACATTGTAAGAAATGAAGGGTGCCTTTAAAATGTGATATTACATTTTTTGCATAATGTTTTTGGGAAGATTTGGGTTTCTGTAAGGTGAGATATCTGGTTT
The DNA here is from genome assembly GCA_023333645.1 of Sceloporus occidentalis. NCBI lineage: Eukaryota > Metazoa > Chordata > Lepidosauria > Squamata > Phrynosomatidae > Sceloporus > Sceloporus occidentalis. Next base: position 9,647,645 of record JALMGF010000016.1, read on the forward strand.
TACGGTGTAAGGTCATTTGCACTACAAAGGGTTTGGAACAAAGGCTCCAACAGAGGTGGAATACCCCCCAGGGGGTTAGATATCTGAAGCAGAAGATGTATTAGATGTGTTTGTTTTTACACAGACTGTCTATCTTCTCCATAATTGGGTCACACAGGAAATCTCTGGAAAGAGGGGTCGGGTGAACCACTTGCTGGGAGGTACAAGGAATTCTGGAATGACTAGTTAGGGACTGCAACAGTCAGAAGAGTCTAAGAAAAGAAAGCGCATCAAACAGACGTGTTCTGGGTCAGGAGACTCAGAAAGAAGCTGCGCAAGATGGTGTCTGGGAGAAGCCTGTGAGCTGAGAGAGGTTTCCCAAGAATTTGTTTAAGTATCCCCTTTTTTGTGTTATTGGCAAATGTTTTGTTATGTTTTACAACCTGTAACAGTGACCTAATTCAATATAAATATCCATGTTTTATATGCTTGTATTTGTGCTTTATTCGTCACACATTCCCTAAAAAAATAACCCTGTAACAGGGTCATAATTTCTTACAACATAACTATTTGGACTTACAGAAACAAAAGGTAAGAAGAACTCTGCTCAGATAAACCTACAAAAGTGGTTATGGTCAGGCCTAGACTTGCCATCTGGCCATCTTGGATAGAGTTTAGAGGAGGGCTACTATAAAGGTAAATGGTTTGCAGGATGATAATATCAGGAACGTCTAATGGATTTTCATTTGTATAGTTTGGAGTAAAGAAGAAAGAGTGGAGATGTGATAAAAAATACTTAAAGGGATTTAACACAGTATAGGAGAGAAGTTTATATCAGAGGATTAGTGTTATAACAAGCAGTCAGAATCTAAAACTGGAAGGTCAGAGATTTAGATGTATGGAAATTGTACTTAACTGAGAGGGTGGTAGATACGGAACAGCCTCCCATCAGAAGTGGTAGAGGCTAATACAGTGAGGTAAGTGCAGGTTCAGAGCCTGACCTCAGGAGGATCACTCACACTAACACACTCGCACCACTAGACAACCAGACACAACTAGACACTTGGCAGTACCACACACATTCAGACACTCAGCATTAACACACATAGACTCTTGACACTAACCCATATTTGCACACACACAAACATACACACCCAGACACCTACACAAACATACCCAAATACTAAAACTAACTCAACCAGACACACACATACTAACAAACACAAAAACATCTTTATACATACACACACAATAACATACACACACACTGATACACTTTCACTAACATATACAAAGACACATGCTTACACACTAACATACACACATTTTCAATACCATACATAGATATACATGTTTGCATACTAACATACCTAGACACAAACACACACATGCATACACTAACATATATACCAAAACTGACACTAACATACATACCCAAACACACTCACACATACCCAGGCAGACACACACATACATATCCACTCAAACACAAACTAACATGCCCACACCACACTAACATGCTCAGGCAGACACATTCTAACACACCCAGACACACACTAACATACCCAGACACATATACATACTCAGGCAGACAGTAACATACAGACAGGCACATATTAAAATACCCAGTCACACACACACACTAATATACTGAGACACACTTACATATCCAGACACACTAACATATCCAGGGAGACACTAACATCCCCAGAAAGACACTAACACACATACTCAGCCACACTAAAATGCCAAGGCAGAGACACACATACCCAGACAAACTTACATACCTAGACACACCAACATATCCAGGCAGACACACACTAAAATACCCAGGCAGACACACACTGATGCACCCAGGCAGACACACACACTAACACACCCAGGCAGACACACACTAACATACATACCCAGGCAAACACAAACGCAACACACTTACCCTGTCAAGCCTCAGCAGTATGCCTCTGTCTATATCGGGGGAGGGGGGCAATTGCCCTGTTGCCCCCCCTCCAACGTAGTGAGGGAATTTAAACATGCATACGATAGGCATAAAACTATCCTGGATTTAAGACAAAGTACTAAGTACTTTTAGACTAGATTGTCCCCATGGGCATAACGATCATGGGTGCAGGGTTTACAACTGTGACTGGGGCTGCCAGTATAGGGGGCCTGGGTTACTCCTGACACCACTTGTCCCACTTATCTGCCTCTTTAATGATCACTTGTCCCACTTGTCTGGCTGATGGTTATTATCTGCTGTCACATTCTACATTTCTATGTTTCGTATTATCTATCCGACCCGCACAATTAAGCCGGTGTCTACTATCTATATTGATATTATAGCCTTATTGAGTTGGTTGCTCCAGTTTTATGTATGACAAAGAAATATGCAGAATTGCAGTGTGAACAGTGATTTTCCTGTTTTGAGTACCAGTTCCGGATTGACAGGTTTATCGTTCACATAAAAAAATGTTCAGTGTCAGAGGTGTGATACTCAAGGGTTAAATGTCTTTGTATATGGTTTTAGGTTAGAAGCACCTAATAAATGTAGTGTATAAATCAAGAGGAAAGATTTTTAACAGAGTCGAATTGCAATAAAATGTTCACATGGTTAAAAGTATGCCAGAGTATCAGTTAAGCTAGTTAAACAGTAATTTGCTTAATTACATTAGGTAGATATTTGTATCTTTAGAGAAAGTCTGGCATACAGAATACACCTTTATGGTAAAGCAGAAGACACCTTTCCACTTTCTGCTTGGGTAATATGAATACAAACTAATAATTAGTTGTTTTTTGTAATCTCATAAACAATTCAGAACTATAGGTTTCAAGACTTTTTTTATTTGAAATCATTAAGGTGTAAAATTTATATAAACAGATTGAAACAGGAGGGGATTTGCAGTTTTAAGCCCTAAATGTTTTTATACACAACACATTATTCAAAAAGTTTGGTGCTTATCAAAGCAATAGGGTACTTCTTTTGTTTTACTGAGCATGATGGGAGTTGTAGTCCATAATAGGTGGAGGGTTAGTTACTGTCTATCCAAGGATGTGTGTTATCAGTACAGAATGATAGCAGATAGGGACAGACAGGCAGGTACAGTAGGTGTTGTCTCAAAGACAATCACGTGATCAAAACTCATTGGGGAAGGCAGGGAGAGAAAGCAGAGAGAGAGGGGGGAGAGAAAGGAAGGAGAGAGGAGTTACCTGCTTTGGCAGGAGAGTTCACCCCTAAATGTACAGCCAAGAAAACTTTTTTAAAAAGTGACCCCACCTTCTAGTGACTCAACAAATGTCTGAAGGGGATGATCTTGTATTGCTTCACTTGTCAAGCAGCAAGAGAGGAACATCTCAGCCATGCACAGATAAGCAGTCAGATTTTCTACACCAGCACTTAAAGAAGCTTCTCAATCCTCCTGAGAGCTTGAACTGTCAGGCATATGCAATGGATGAAGGCATCGATAACCCAAGCTTCACTACTGCTGGGGAAGTGGGACTGCAGCACATCGAGAAGAGCAATGGCACAACACAGCCTCCACCTTCAGAATGGCCAAAGAGCGACCAACTTCCTATGGAAGATCTGGAGGAGTTCCAAGAAGGTCCATGCGGATGGGGCAGCTTTATTCCAAGCTGCCTCCAATACTGTAACAACCCTAAGGGGTATTTAGTGATGTACAGCCTCCTTGCCGTTATGCAAGGTGAGTATTATTATTCCCTTTTTATTTGTATACAAACAATATTTCTGTAATCAAATGTATATACTAATTATTTACAAAACAAAAAGATTTAGTGGGACAACTTTGTGACAGTCCCAATAGAAGTGCACGAAATCCTACACCCTTTAGGTGCCGGGAAGTTTAAGGTATGGCAGCCACAGGGTTAATTTCCAGTAACCCTCCCCATGTATAGATGTAAACAAACAGAACAGTAGCATCAATGTGTCAGAACACACTAGTTTAACCCCTTGGCTGCTAAGCCATTTCCCACCCTGGTGCTAAGCTGGTTTTCGGCATTTTGGTGCATCTCACGTTTAAACGCGTTTAGAAGTAAATTTCTTAGGAATAAACTATACAAACCATATTTTTTTTTTCAGCACACCCAGCAGATTCCAAATATACCATTTTTATATGTGTATGTCTCATTAGGTTTGCAAAATATAGCCAAAAATGGGAAAAAAGTGTAATTTTTCACTTCCGACTCAATAAAAACTAGTTTGTAATTTTATTTTTCTAAACTCTAATATCAAAAGCTGTGCTGCTAAATATTTGTAGTAGGTAACCGGTCTAAAATAAACAGAAATTGAGAACAGTAGACTGTGTTTTTCTCATATTTTATTGCTAAAAGTTACATTTATTAGACTATCACAAAATACATCTTTAAATTTAATGCATGGCTGCCGTCAACTAAACAGCTCTAGCTGCCTGGGATGTTAAAATATGCCAACAAAACTATATATTTTTAGAAACTACACCCCCAGCTGCAGCAAATGAGGTCTTATTTGTATTTGTATCACAAATCTGACGTGCACAACAAATAAATGAATATCACACTTATAAAAATAAAAAAAAAATTTAGTTAAAAGCGCCAAGTTCATTTATGTCTTGCGCACTCCAGTCCTGTGCTACGAATACATGCAGCCCCTCATTTGATGCGCCAAGGGGTGTAGTTTCTGAAAATGTATACTTTATGTACCATAATTTAACTTTCCAGCTGTCTAGAGCTGTCTAATTGCAAGCATCACCCCTAAATGCTTTAAGACAATTTTTGACAAGATTCTCCAATCTTCCATATCTGAAGTTAAAGAGATCTAGACATCTGGGAAGTTAAATTAGGGTACATAAAGTACACATTTCAAGAAACTACACCCCTTGGCGCTTCAAATGAGGGGCTACATGTATTTATAGGACAAGAGTTGAGTGCACAAATAATGATGGAATATGTCACTTTGGCTAGAAAATATGTTTTTTCTAACCATAGCGACATGTTCATTTGTGTCTTGCGCACTCCAGGTTTGTACTAGAAACACATGCAGGCCCTCATTTGATGCGCCAAGGGGTGTAGTTTTTGCAAATATGTACTTTTTGTGCCATAATTTAACTTCTTACGTGAGCAGTAATGCCACGTCAAGGCTTCAACCCTAATTACTGACCATTCACACGCCTTTCATATCTCCATTCACTCGCAGAAGCACACACCATACTTTCCACACATTCACTCACAGATGCACACACACCATTCTTTCCCCTTACAATCCCAATGAAATGATGGTAAAGGGAGAAAAAAAATCACTTTTACAGCAAAAATAAGTTTTGCAGTAAAAATGCAAGGAGCTCCAGGGATGAGATGGTTACTCACGTACCACACAGGCTAAATGGCTGATTTTAATATTTGCAGTTCATCAGGATTTCAAAAATTGTCTCCCTCTACCATTGGCTAAATTTAACCCCATGATCAAAGGGATCATGGGGTTAAAATTTAGTATCGGCCATTTTTAAAAAGGGAATGTGACTTTTCATAGCTATATGATCACCGTGATAACATTGGCTACCACAGTGATTATTTAGCTAGAATACTTAAACTTTTTTTTTTTTTTAAGTTAAACTAGTTTATGTTTAGATAATTTAATTTGGGAGTCTCTAGGCAATTTTGATCTTTATTTATCTGCCTTTAGAGACCCCCAAATAATTTTTTTTACTTTTTTTGTAAATTTTTATTTTTTTTACTTAATATTTTTATTACCTTTCCAATGGTATATGTTGGGGGTCTGTAGCTGCTTAGGTGCCTGAGATACAGGCATCTAAGCAGCATGCCCCCATACCGCTTTAACTGACAGTTGTCAGTTATTAATAAAGTTGCGCGGTGACGTCATCGCGTCATTACGCGTGCCGTCACCGGCCGGATCGGGTGGCCCCGGTGATGCCCTTCAGTGTGAGGGGCAGATCGCTGGAGTAGGTCGTGATGGGGGTCCACAGACCTCCATAAAGGTAGGAGAGTGCTAGCGACGGCATGGTGCCGTCTTTAGCACCTGACTGGGACTGCTAGCAGTCAAGGGGTTAAGGTATTGCCACTGTTACTGCTGTCAGTGTATGCTGTACTATCCCTGGGCTTCTGTTCATATAGATGTCCCTGTTAGATATAGTGAACCACAGGAAATACTAAGTAATTCTGTTAAGCAAACTGTTGTGGTGTAATTTAAAGCACTTCCTACATTTTTGTCATACTTCTATAACGACATTTGTAACTGTATATTGCAAATACAGGGTTGTGGGCACTGCATTTGTGATAGGATATTGAACAAAAATGAGCACTGCAATATAAAATAATACCTTTTTATCCCTATTTTAATGAGCCCCTGGAGAGTATCAACTTCCCTTTATCAAGTCAAAAGTTACTGTTATTATTCTCATCTCATCAGACAAGATCCACATGTGCCAACCTGTCAAGAGGATGTCAGAGTGCATATTCTCTAATTATATTACAATATATACTGTTTATATATATTGTTAAACTGTAACAGAAACAATGTATTTTAGCATCCCAATTTATCTTCTAATTGTGCGAATATATAGAATATATAGAGATATATTTCATAAATACTGAGCAGGGATGTTTACCTGCTGTCCAAATGTAATTGTGTTTTAAGGGGCAGTTTAGTGTCCCTGACAGCCCCTCTAATGAAGAATGCTTATTCAAGTAGTGTTAGAGTATTTAAATATATATTCTTTAAAAAAAAAACAAAGAAAAAAATAAAGCACTTACATGTGGTATAAACTGCAACTCTTCCTCTGCGGTCCAACAATTTTCCATTGAGTGGCAGGAAAGTACCCCAACTAAAATCAATGAGAGCGCTTTCAACATATGTGCACAGTAGTCTGAACCACTGGAGCTGAATGGTGGTGAGTGGATTTCATGCTGGAAGATATGCTTAGCAGAACCCACAGAAAATAGCGGGGGGGTTGGGCAAAGGGACAAATGCTATGAGGTATTCTGTATGGAGATTATGAAAATATAAAGGACACACATCTATCATATGAATTAAAGTGCATATAATGACTGGAGTGTCCTTTTAATATGAGTTGTATCTTTTATGTTGACAAAGGTATAGAGTTGTAGCGTGTTAGTCCTAAAAAGAGCAAATTTGGTAAAGATGATAGTTTTATTGGCTAACTAAAGGATATGCCTGAAAAAGAGAACTAGGTAGTCTTGAAAGCTTGTAATCCATTATACTTCAGTTAGCCAATAAAACATTTACCAGATGTATGCTTTCTTTAATAGGGATGACCGTAACATGCTAAAGAAATTATATTTTTTTCTTTTAATGATTTTTGGTCACTAAAATGGCCTATACATTTAATTGAACTTGGATGATTACCTGATATTACTCCAAACCGGGGTGCTACCATTAAAGCGAGGCAGCATATGACTTGTACAGAATTGTAGGGGACGGCTGATGATTTTTTCCCCCTGCATTTTAGTGTCTTGGGCTAGGACCCTAGACCTAAACACACACAAAAAAAGACACTATACAGCTAGTACAAACATTGTATTTTCTAAAAAGAAAATGTTGAAACAGACAACAACAAACGTTATGCAAAAGTACATCTATTTATCAGCATTGTTCTCAAGTCGTTGGGGTTATGAATAAAAAGTAATTCTGATGAAAAGTTGGCAAAAGTGGTCCTATCACTATACCAAAGAAATAGAATGTCAGCAGGAAAATTCTGTTAGTTTCTATTAGAACATGACCACTCAAACTTTGCACTAAAATCACTCTTATGCCTCTTATTCCATAAGAGAACTCCCATCATACTTTAATATATTTTTGTTATAGTCCTATGTTTGTAACATGTGTAACAAAAACTCGATAAATAGTAACATAACATTTATTTCTATATTTCCCTCATCTACCCATGATTCTCTGCTATTTGAGAATCTAGTTCTTGCAGCCTGGAAGCTTACTGCAGGTTGGAGCACAGCGCTTATTGCATTGCACATGACGCAGGGCATAATCATGTAAATATTTATGTCACAAAAGGCGCCAAATCCTTACAAAAGCCGCATATCGGTTATTATTTTGAAGGTCTTTTATCTCCCTGATCTAGACTAGAAAAAACAAACGGCTAGGTCAGCCAGGAGTAGAGACATCCTAAATTCTGTACAAGGACTTTATCTTAGGCATTTTGTTGATGAGCCAACAAGGAAAGAGGGTATTCTGGATTTAGTATTTCCAAATGGAGACCTTATTTCAGATGTCATTGTTGGTGTTTGGGCTCCAACGATCATCAGTCTGTTCATTCATTAATATGAATACAAGATAAGTTGTACTGCACTAAAATTAAGGTTTTAGATTTAAGAAAGGCTGATTTTTGTAAAATAGGAATATTTGTAGGTGAGTCTGTGATGGTCTGGACGTCTTTAGACGAGTCCAGGAGAGATGGAACTATTTAAGAGATGTTCTGCTAAAGGTAACAGAACATTGCATTAAACAAGTTAGAAAGACTGGAAGAAAAAAAACTAAACCACTGTAGTACAGATGTGAGTTGTGACACATATGTTAAAAAAGGTAGCTTTCAGGAACTATAAACATCCTCAAAATGAGGAAGATATAAATATAAAGTTAAGTTAAGGGAGGCAAAACACAATATTAGATGCGCCAAAACAAACACGGAGGAGAAAATTGCCAAGTTTACAGAAGAGGGTGATAAAGCCGTTTTTTAGATCTATATTAGTGAAAATGAAAAACATAAACCAGGAATAATTAAACTAAAGATAATTGAAGAAAGTTATATAAATGAGGATAAATATATAGCGGACTGCTTAAATAAATACTTCTGTTCTGTTTTTACAGAGGAAGGTGAAGGTGAGGGACCCCAGTTAGCAAAGAGAAGTAGAGTGACATGTAAAACAAGTGTGTTTACAGAGGAAGTGTAACAGTAAAGTAGGTGGAATCCCTGGTGCAGAGACAAAAGAGCAAGGCCGGAGAAGTCTGGTTGCTGGGACCAATAGCAGCGAAGTCTTCTGGACAGAGGTGAAGACTCGGTCAGAACAAGCCAGGTCAAAAATCAATATCATAAAAAGTCACTGGAGCAACGCAGGAATGTTACACCAACAAAAGGCAGAGTAATACTGAAGTCCAACATTAAAATAAACAGTTCAGGATGAAAATGTGGTTATCTAGGGTGATAAATTATCACGTGTAGCACTGTAGCACTGTAGAGTAGGTCCGGATTCCGTCTACCATTAGGCCGGTTATGCAGAGAAGGTAGCGAGCGAGTACTGTGGTGCCCGGCTACCTCAGCAGCATGATCAGGAGAAAGATGGAGAAGGAGGCTTCTATAACATGTTGCCGACGCCCCTGCTGTCGAAAGAGCAGACAGACGCAGGAAAGCCACATTTGTAAGTGCTTACAGAGGGAAGTTCTACGTGTACTCTCCAAAGTAGAAACAGACAATTCCATGGGACCCGTTGGGATGCACCCGAAGTTATTTAAATAGCTCCAGAGCAAAACTCCTAACAGACTTATTTAACCAGTCATTACTGACAGGCAGGCCCGGACTGGCCATCGGGCAAACCGGGCATTTGCCCGGTGGGCCGGATTGACTTAGGGGCTGATGGAGCTGCAGCTCCAGGCCCCTACCTTAAAATAGGCCCAGTCAGGACCGAACTGACTGGGCCTATGCGGCCTCTACTGCCGCATTAACGCAGGGCATAAGGGGCACCTGCCCTTTAAGCCCGCCGCAACTGCGACCGGGTCCGCCACTCTAAGGGGTCGGGAAGCCCCCACAAGGGCCGGCCTTACGGGTGTGCGGCCGCACAGGGTTTAAATTAAAACATCGGGGTTTTTTTTTACTTTATTTAACATCCTCCATGTTAAATAAAGTTTTTGTTAACTTTATTTAACATGGAGGATGTTAAATAAAGTAAAAAAAACAAAACCCTGATGTTTTAATGTAAGCCCTGGCCGTAGAGGCCGCATAGGCCCAGTCAGTCCAGTCCTGCCGCGGGCCCGGCCGCAGTTGCTGCTTGCTCCGGCAACAAGGTAAGTAGGGTGAGGGAGGGGGGTGCAGTGAGAAGGGGCAGAGGGGGGTTAGATAGTGAGAAATGGGGAGAGGGGATAGATAGTGAGAGGGGGTACATAGTGAAAAGGGGTACATAGTGAAAAGGGGGAACATAGTGAGAAGGGGCAGATTAGATGGGGAGAGGGGGTAGTGTGAATGCGTATGAGAATGAATAAATGTGTGGATGAATTGTGTGAATGCGTATGACAATTAATGAATTCATGTGTGGATGAATTGCTTGAATGATTTGTGAGACTGCATTAATGAATGTGTTCATGATTTGTGTGAATGAGTAAATGCAAAGATGGTACATGAAGGGTGGGCTTTAACAATAAATAAATAAATATGGGCTGCTCGGGCTTAAATGCCCGGGCCTATTTTTTGTCCCAGTCCGGGCCTGCTTACAGGAGTCGTTCTAGAAGACTGGAAGTTAGTAATTCACAAAGAAGTAGCAGGGAATACTCAGCCAACTACAGACCAGTAAGTTTTACCTTAGCTTGGCAATGGCTTGTATGATCAAAAACAGCATGGGTTAACTACAGAGAAATCTTGTCAAACTAACTTATATTTTTTGATTGAGTGACTAAAGCAAGAGACCAGGGAGCAGCAGTTGGTATAGCCCAGGGGTAGGCAACCTTCGGCTCTCCAGGTGTTGTGGACTACATCTCCCATAATGCTCTTACAGTCATAATGCTGGCAAAGCATCAAGGGAGATGTAGTCCACAACACCTGGAGAGCCGAAGGTTGCCTACCCCTGGTATAGCCTATGTAGATTTCAGTAAGGCATTTTACACCGTCCTTCATAGAAAACATATACATACAACGCATTCTTTTGGTTTGGATGTAAAAATATTTGATTGGATAATCCAGTGGTTGAGTGACAGGAGATTGAAGATTGTAGACACATTAACCCCTTATTTGTACCCAACAGTGCATAATCCAGCTTTCATATTTCATGGTCTAGGGATACCAATGTCTCCAATTGAAGATATCTCCCAGTGGTCTGCATCTTGAACACTCCATTAGGCTGAATGTGCCAGGAAAAAGGCTTGTTAGAGGATCTAATGAAATCACCACTGTCAAATTTAACTAAGCTTTAATCACACAATCAAGAAAATAAGGGCTGAGAAAAAAATAGTTAGAGAACAGAGAAATCTGGTTCACTTTAGTGTTTCTAGATTTCTCTGCTTATAAGAAATAGACGCTCCCAGTGACGGACATACAAATGTATCATGGATATATTATTCCTTCTGAAGAAGCTGAGAATATAAAAAACTTTGAAACACTTTGAGGATGGAACCTACAGCTCGTTATTAGACCATTTGAGCCCACTTTGGGGTTATCCAGGATGCTGATGGGAGACTACAGGGAGACTCATTGCATTATTTGCACATACTTTGATGTGCATCAGCAGCTTTACCACCAGACCAAAGTTTGTTGTAGTAGCATGCTACACATGTCTTATTTGGGACATCTTTGAAACAGGCCAATTCAATTAGGTATTATTTTGTATAAATAAATTACTACCACAAATTTTGACAAAGGCCAGTGATAGAATTAGTGCATGGAAAGAGTTCAAATATCATCACTTGAAATACACTGAGGTGTCTAGTTTTCAAAGATATGTGGTTTGATGGGGTAAATTGAATAGATCGGTTCCAAAGATATCCTAAATAGGACATTATGTAAAAATCCCAAAATAGAAAAATGGACACCTCCTAAATGTGGCCTTTTAGCCCCCAGACAACCCAATAAAACTATGCATGGGTGGTATCACTGTACTCAAGAGGTGTTGCTGAACACAGATTGGGGTGTTGCTTGGCAGTAATATATACCAGAAGCTGTAAAGTCTTACCTGAATTACAATGTGTGTCTAATGGTATCTAAAGAAAGACCTTCTTGTCCTGAAAAAAATCAATATAACATTTGTATGAGTACAGTAAATGAGAAAGAAGACAATTACAGCTAAATACAAACAAAGCAGAAATGTTAGAGCAGCCATTGTCACAAAAGGTACAATTGAGAAACAGCCACAAATGGGATAACTGGAAAAAAAACAGGCTGCACTTTACCAAAGCAGGCCTAATGCATCTTCCCTCGATGACTGCACCACACTTTTTCTTACAACATCTAGAAAGTAAAAAAAAAATGTTTCCAACCACTCATTGCATTTCTGAAATGCCAAATATGTAGAGTTCTACATTCAGAAATACTTACATTTGCACTTGTACTTTTTTTGTTTGTATTTTCACAATATGTAAGCTATGTGCAAGAAAACACAGACGCTCACCACAGCATTGTCCGTTTCACATTTGGGGAGTTAGTAAAATGTAAATGAAAAGTTCCAAGCTTTTATTACAGGTACAAGAAAATACACAAATGAGCAAGGCCGGCCTTAGGTGTTCAGGCACCCTGTGCGGACTACTCCTCTGACCGCTCCCCACAAAAAAGAAAGCAGAAAAAATAACTCTTAACATTGTTAATTAGAAAGTAAAAAAAAAGGTCATTTTATACTAAACACAATCATTGTATTTCCTTTTTTAAACACTTGTTGTTTTTGCATCATATATTGCATTAAAGCAGCTGTATATTAGACATTTGCATATGTCCTAGCTCTCTTATCCCTGCCCACCTTACCATACTGTCTATGGGAAGCAAGATAATGACCCATACTTAATCACTCATTAATCTTAATGACCCTGTGACTAATTAAAGTTATTAACTTTAGCATTGCCATAAAGCATCAGCTCAGCACTGTGTTTAAGAAGAGAAAGTCACAACTGACAACAATGGCGACCTCCAGGTCTTTTGTCATTGCTAACCTACATTACTTTATATAGTCATTTATACTCAAGGACAACAATATTTTTTCCTTGGGACATCAGTATAACCACAAACCACAATACTTTTATATAAATAACTATAAAACACAACAACAGCCCTGTACAACATGTGTACAGTGTGTGTATATATATATATCTATATATGGTGCTTAGTCCGGGCAGCGTGTAGAGCTCTACGCGATTCGCGTAGAGTGGACGTTGTCTACGCGAATCGCGTAGAGCTCTACACGCTGCCCGGACTAAGCACCGGGGGACTCAGAAGCACCGGTAAGTTTGGAGGAGGGAGGGAGTGTTAAATGGGGGGCATAAGGCATTTCTGGAAGCATAGTGCTCTGTGAAATGCCTTTTAACCCCCTTAATGCCACTCTGCCGCCAGAAATGCCCTTTAACCCCCTATACGCCACTCTGCCTCCTGAAATGCCCTATACCTCCCTATATGCCACTCTGCCCCATAATATGCCTTTTAACCCCCTAAATGCCAGAGTGGCATATAGGGGTATAAGGCATTTCTGGAGGCAGAGGGGCACATAGGGGGTCAAAAGGCATATCATGGGGCACAGTGGCATATAGAGGGTTAAAAGGCATATCATGGGGAACAGTGGCATTTAGAGGGTTAAAAGGCATTTCTGGGGCAGAGGGGCAAGCCAGGGGGCAGATGTGCATAACTGGGGGGGGCAGGTTGAAAAAAAAAGGAAATAAAAACAAAATATTTTTCTCAATCGTAGCTTTTATTAACAAACAATTGTTCACATAGTTTACATAAATTAACATTTACTGGTAAAACTTTTTTCCTATAGGGTTGCCTTATATTCAGGCTTTTTCTTTTTTTCATAAATTAATATTCAGATTTTGGGGGGTCGTCTTATAATCAGGGTCGTCTTTTAATCGAGCAGATACGGTATTAACTGTGTTATTAACTGTTGTAATATATCTTTGAAATTTGATTCTCTATAATAATTTAAATGTTTAGCATGTTAATCACCACTCGGTGTCCATCAGTCATTTTATTGTCCCCATCCGCCATGGCTATGTCTCCTTCTCAGCCCCTGTATTGTCCTCATCAGGCCCTGCCATGACCCATCCACAGCCCTTGTATTGTTCCCTCGTCACACTCTGCCATGTCCGGCTCAGCCACTTTATTATCTACATCAGCCTCTTCCATGTCCCATCTACTACTGCCATATCCCCACCAGTCAACACCAGCTCCTGCCATGTCCCCCCCCCAGCCCTTGACTACCTTTTTTATGAGAGGGCGGCATTCCATAGTGGTCTGCTATAGAAGGTCCCTATTTTTTTAAGCAACATCATTGTTGCCATTGTTCTTATGTAAAAGTTATGGGGAGAAAATAACCCAGTAGCAAGAATAGCAGAAAACTTGGAAAAATCCAGAGGGTCTCAGACAACAGAAAGACACATAGAAATGCATAGCAGAATTTAAGGTCAGACAGTGACGCATCTCCATCTGGTTGGATTATTAGTAGACGTGCGTGTTGTGGTTCACATTAATGCATAACGTCGAGCTACGACATTCTGTGTAATAACGTGGTTGATGCTAAATAATCACATTGTGTCTGAAGCCATCCTGACAGTGTCCCATTTCAAGGGCGTCCTTGGGAACAGTAAAACAGGAAACCAGGGAGGGGGTGAGAAGAGCAGTAGGAGGAACATTCTTTTGGATCGAAACCTTTCAAGTTAAACAGGTATTTCAACTTATACTGCTATACCAGGAATCCAGTATATATTTTCATATTATGAACAAGCACTGGGGATAGGGAGCATGACTATGACTAACGAACAGGTCTGGGTGGACAGGGGAGTGAAATGCCAGATGAGTCCTGTAGACTGGAGTCCAATTGAAATGCAATAGGACTGATTCATGACTGAGAACAGACCAATAAAACAATGACCCACCTCCTGTGAGGGCATTGGAAGTTGGAAGTACTGAGTGGATAACCATATTTTGTTCCCAGCCCAATACAGCATGCAAAGTTTAAACTTGCATGTGGCAATACATCTGTTGAGAGGCTGGTTTTTACCCAGGTCAGACAGCAGAATACAAAGAGTCTAAAAGTTGCAGCCTATACCAAAGTCTCTAAAACCATTCAAAGTAATCCTGTAGCTATGGTGTAAAACAGCATAAACACTTTTCTGATTCACGCTTTCAGTTAGTACACTGGATGGTGGATGGTATGCTGAGGACAAATACACCAGGGGTTTGCAGAACTCCTTTTAAATTTTAGAGGTAAATTGAGCACTTCAATGGAGGCAAACAATATTTTTAATAATGAGCTGGCAAATCTCTTTGGAAACTAGAAGTCTTATTATAGGGAATAACATGTGAGACTTTCCCCACTACTATATAACTGGCATTGGCAGATCACAAGTCTACAATAAAATCCATGAAGATTGACTACAAATATATACCATCTCCTAGAAAGAGACTATCCATGGATGGCTGGAGTCACAAAATATACGTAACTGGGTGAAAGATTAGAGTGGGTGAGTACAAAAAGGAGAGGCCCCACACAGGCACTGATACCTTGGCCTTTGTGTCGGCTGAAGAAAATCAATGTGATTGATTAAAACATATAAAGTAACACAGCGAAGATATGGCAGAACAAAATATCATATGTCTCTGTAGTGAAAACTCCAATCTTCTAATCCTCAACACGTTTCACCAGCTATCACTGGCTTCCCCAGGTAGAAAGAAGTGCAGAATGCTCCTAGTCCTCAAATCCTCATAGAATATATATGTATTCTTAGAACTGGGTCTCAAAGTAATGTGCAATACAAAATTCAATTTTGTACATACTTGAGATTCATGTGATCATTGTAAATGACGTGACATCTCCATCCAAGTGTTGTTTCCTTTCTACAAGGGCAACTTTTTTTATTTTCTTTTATCTCTATTTTCTATTGGCCACATTGTCAATTACAGCTCCATTCAGCTTTCTGGGAAAGGATGCCACTGGGTGGAGGAGATTCTTGGTGCCAGAACTTTGCGACAGTATGGCTTCCATTGCCATAGTAGAAATGTCAACTTCCACAATACAGTACAATGAAGGATCAGGATGTTTAACCATAGAATCCTGTCTTTCAAGTTCATCAAAAGCCTGCTGTGCTTGACTATTCCATGAAAAATGGGATTTGGTGGTAGTCAGTAAACTAAGGACAGGACAGCGGTAGAAAAGACCAATCCATAAGGCCAATACCTAAGAAGGATCCACTTGTATTAATTTAGAGCTGCGTTCAACTGTGGAAGTTTCAAATTGACGTTTTGAGATTTTGAATTAAGTCCATGAGTTCTTAAACACTCTAAGAACAAGTTTATGATGTTTGAGTGTGCTAGAAAATATAAAGATAACATCCAGCTAACAGAATATACCATTTACAAAATACTAAAAGGTAGCAGGAGCAGTGGCGTTGCCAGGGGGGGGGGCAGAGGGGGCCATGGCCCCCCCTACATTATGCCGTGCCCCCCAGTGTGCCCCCCCAATTGAAACGCTATACCATTGACCCGGTGTGCCGGAACACTAAGCTCCAATTGCAGCCGATGCGTCTGACAGTTTCAAAGTGGCTGTAAAACCGCCTCCGCTGGCTGCTTAATGGATTGCCGGCATGCCAATCACTGACTGAGGCTCTTCGTCCTGCCCCTTTGAAGGGGGCGGGCTCTTACGGAACAGTTGCTTGTCACTGCCTGAGCGCATGAGGGAGAAGAGCAGTCTGCTGTGTTACAGTGGAAGAATGAAGGCCAGCAAAAAAAGTATTTTATTTTAAATAAATAGTGGAGGTGACAGAAGGAGGGACATTAACAAGGGGGGGCTGCATTGGGAAAATTAAATAATACAAAAAGATGGTGGCTGGGGACATAATTACACATCAGGGTGTTAGAAGGATGTCACATATATCAATACACAAACGGGGGGGGGTGTTAATACACATGGGTATGGGGGCCATTATATTAACCAGTACAAGGGGTTGGTGCATCAATACACAAGGGAGGGGGGCTGGCTGGGGGCATCAAATAAATCAATACACAAGGGAGGGGGCTGGCTGGGGGCATCAAATAAATCAATACACAAGGGAGGGGGGGCTGGCTGGGGGCATCAAATAAATCAATACACAAGTGAGGGGGGGCTGGCTGGGGGCATCAAATAAATCAATACACAAGGGTGTATTGCAAAAATGCACAAAGGAGGGTGGCGGGGGGGGGACACAAATACACAAGGGTCAATACACCCAAACAGCAAAGCAATGTAGAAGGCATTTTATATGGTTATCCCATCCTGATGTGGGGGTCCATGTGGCAGCAGAGCCTGTCCTGATGTATGTGTTTGGGTGTCAGTGTGGCAGAGCCTGTCCTGATATGAGTTTGGTCATCTGTTTCCTGGCACTTTACTTGCTGTAGAGGGTTAAATAGAACTGTAATTTTTATTTATCCAGATTTTGTGGTCACTTCAGAGGACAAAACTTTCTAGGCCTAGAAATCAGAGTAAAAGTAAAGTTTTTGTGTTATTTCAATCTGAATATATTATTAAAAGTTAGATGTTGGTTCAGAGTTTGTGAAACTCAATTCTTGATTACAGTATACAGGACGCTATTCCCCTTTGGTTTCACAGGCCTTCACAGACCAAGTGGTACTCAGCTTAGTTATATGCAGCTGTATGCATTGTGTTATCTGTGATGAGGTGTTCATTTGGTGACGCAGCGCTAAGATGGTTGTGATGCATTAATGGCTAAAAGTTTTGTTGAAGTTTCCATTATGTCTAATCTCCTTAATTTATTTGGGCCTTTTAACTTTTTTGATTTCTGGGATTTTAATAATGTGATAAAAAAGAATGATTTATAGTTGTTTGGATGTCAAATAGTGTGTCAAATTCTGTTGATCTGTATCTGCTATGTTTCCATACATTATTTATGTATACCTGCAAATACAGGTTTTTTTTTTTATCTCATTCAGTTGCGTGTGCTGTTTCCATGTGTTGTTTATTTGATCTATACCTGAACTACAGGGTGTAAGTAAAAGAGCGGTATGGGGAGAGGACCTCTCAATGTCACGGTGCAGTCAGAAGGAGGGAACACTGCACTGACTCTCACTGTCTTCCCCTGATCTGCAGTCAGTGTGGCAAATATATTGGCAGCAGGGTCTAATATTAATATATATTGGCTGCAGGGGCTAATATTAATATATATCGGAAGCTGGGACTAATATTTATATATATCGGCAGCAGGGGCTAATATTAATATATATTGGCTGCAGGGCCTATTATCAATAAATATTGGCTGCAGGGGCTAATATTTATATATATTGGCTGCAGGGACTAATAATATATATCGGCAGTAGGGGCTAATATTAATATATGTTGGCAGCAGGGTATAATTTCTATGTATATCGGCAGCAGGGTATAATATAAGTATGTATCCGCAGCAGGGGCTAATATTAATATATATCCGCAGCAGAGGTTAATATTAATATATATCGGAAGCAGGGTGTAATATTTCTATATATCTGCTGCAGGGTCTAATATTTATATATATTGTCAGCAGGGTCTAATATTTATATATATTGTCAGCAGGGGCTAATATTAAAGAATGAAAAATAACTGTCACTTTAGCTGTTATTTTGAAATCATATTTTAATCACAGTCTTTACTTCAAAGAGATAAGTGCATATTATGTAGTTAAAAATGCATGTCTAACGTGTGTGTGTGTATATATATATATATATATATATATATATAGTGTATATGTACCGTTTTATAATTGGCCCCCCTACTTTGGTCCCTGGCCCCCCATGTGCCCCCCCTAAATATGAAAGCTGGAGACGCCACTGAGCAGGAGCAACAGAGTACATATGGCATGACCTTATATGCCAAATGTCCATAATGTGTATGAAAGGCTGTCTTCGATTCACACCTTTTTCTTGTACTTAAAATGCACAATCTTTTCAAGTTCTCTCCTCACACACTAATTAGTGAAATGGTGTGTTGGCTACTAAATCAACATGTTTATAAATGGCTTTAATTAGTAAGTATAAGTGACAGATCCCCTTTAAGGTACAATGTGTGAGTTTAATGAAAATTCCTCCTAAATAAACCAAACCAGTATTTTTCTTTATTTGTACATATTAGTTTTCAGAAATGTCACCTTTCCACCCCATTCCCAACTCTCCCTAAACATCACAACATCCAGCTTGGGCCATGACCGCCTCACCCTGGGATATCGTGAAAGCATTGGCTTGGTTTGGACCCTCGAGGCCTGGAGCTTGAAAGCCCTGATTTACATTTTAGGGGTTAGCTACCTTTAATGCACTCATTGTATGTGTGTCTCATGTCCAAATTATTTTGTTTGTCCCAGGGTTGTCTAAGTGTTTTCTTTACTCTTAGCAAGGTCATGTACTTGACTTTTTTTGTAAGTTTAATGCTAGATACAGGTAATTATAATCGACATTACATAATATCCGCTGCTATGTCCATTTTGTTCCCAGAGAGGTAACTTGGCATTGATATGAGGAAAAATTATTTCAAGACTAAAACTAATAGCAGGAACATTTGTTTGGCTATTGTGCTTGCAAATGTGTAATCTGAGAACATAATGGATTGCAGGTGAAATCACCTGAAATCATAATCATACTCTTGTGTTACAACACAATATAATATCATGTGCACAACCTTTCGGCTATAAATTAGACCAGATTCCAGATAATCCTGGTTTTATATATTTTTTTTACTTGACCGTAAAGACAAATAACTAATGTCATTTGGCTTCACGTTATATAGTCTACCTTTACTGAGAAAGTGGTAGATAAATAGAACAGCCTCCTATCATAAGTGGTATATGCTAATACAGTAAGAGAATTTAAACATACATGTAATAGACATCAAGAACTGACTAAGGCATGAGTGACCTCTTGTTCTATCATTTGATTTCCTTTGAAATAAACATTCCTGCTTAAATCTCTTTATGTATTTAAATGTTTCAAGCTATACATATTGACATATAAACAGTTGGGTTAAGATTTTGATGCCATTTTATTTTGTTCTTTTCTCTTTTAGGTACTGCTGTAAATGGTTTAGTAAATGTTGTAATTTCCACAATCGAGAAACGTTATGACTTGAACAGCTCCCTAACTGGCTTGATTTCTGCAAGCTACGACATCGCCTTTTGCCTTTTGTCACTTGTAGTCTCTTTTTATGGACAAAGAGGACACAAACCAAGATGGCTTGCCTTTTCAGCTTTTATGATTGGATTAGGATCAATTGTGTTTTCTTTACCTCATTTCTCTACTGGAGTATACCAGTATGGAAGCAAATTTAATGGTAAGTAGCTAATACGCCTTTTCTTGTTATATTCACTCCTTGTTTCACTTCTGAATAGATTCTGCTATTACCGAGCTGTCTGAAGGTCAGATTTGTTCAGTTACTTAGCATATACAGTATCTCACAAAAGTGTGTACACCCCTCACATTTTTGTAAATATTTTATCATATCTTTTCATGTGACACTCTGCTACAATGTGAAGTAGTGAGTGTACAGCCTGTATAACAGTGTAAATTTGTTGTCCCCTCAAACTAACTCAACACACAGCCATTAATGTCTAAACTTTGGCAACAAAAGTGAGTACAAGTAGAAATGTCCAAATTGGGCTCAAAGTGTCTATATTTTCCAGCACAGCCTTAACCCTCTTGGGCATGGAGTTCACCAACGCTACACAGGTTGCCACTGGAGTCCTCTTCCACTCCTCCATGACGACTTCACAGACCTGGTGTATTTTAGAGACCTTGTGCTCCCCTACCTTCTGTTTGAGGATGCCCCACAGATGCTCAATAGGGTTTAGGTCTGGAGACATGCTTAGCCAGTCCATCACCTTTACCCTCAGCTTGTTTGGCAAGGCAGTGGTCGTCTTGGAGATGTGTTTGGGGTCGTTATCATGTTGGAATACTGCCCTGTGGCCCAGTCTCCAATGGGGGTGATCATGCTCTGCTTCAGTATCTCACAGTACATGTTGGCATTCATAGTTCCCTCAATGAACTATAGCTCCCCAGTGCCAGCAGCACTCATGCAGGCCCAGACCATGACACTCCCAGACCATGACACTCCCACCACGCTTGACTATAGGCAAAACACACTTGTCTTTGTACTCCTCACCTGGTTGCCACCACACACACTTGACACCATCTGAACCAAATACGTTTATCTTGGTCTCATTGGACCACAGGACATGGTTCCAGTAATCCATGTCCTTAGTCTGCTTGTCTTCAGCAAACTGTTTGCGGGCTTTCTTGTGCATCATCATTAGAAGAGGCTTCCTTCTGGGACGACAGCCATGCAGACCAATTTCATGCAGTGTGTGGCGTGTGGTCTGAGCACTGACAGGCTGACCCCTCACCTCTTCAACCTCTGCAGCAATGCTGGCAGCACTCATACGTCTATTTCCCAAAGACAACCTCTGGATATGACGCTGAGCACGTGCACTCAACTTCTTTGGTCGACCATGGAGAGGCCTGTTCTGAGTGGAACCTGTCCTGTAAAACCGCTGTATGGTATTGCCCGCCGTGCTGCAGCTCAGTGGTGTACTCACTTTGGTGAGATACTGTGTGTATATATACCGTATTTGCTCGATTATAAGACATGCTGCTTACCGGGCTTTGGTCGCGAGCAGCGTCTCTGCTTCTAGTAGCAGGAGAACAGGAAGCTAGCAGCGTCCTCATATTACTCTACCTCCCCCCTCCTTCCTCTGGGGGCGGGGCCAGAGAAGTTGCTCGCACAGCCGGGCCCCTGCAGAAGTCTTCGAGTGAGAGATCTGCAGTTCAGGTAAGGGGGTGGGGGAGGGTTTTTGTGATTAATGTGTGAAGTATGTGTGAATAATGGAATGAGTGAGTATTTAAATGTTTGTGAATGAGTGTGTGTGTGATAGCATGGATGTGTAAGGGGGGTGGTGGTGGTAGCATGGCATAGGGAGGCTGTAATCCCACTACTATCATCCCCAGGTTCCAGCATGTACTGGCTGCCTTGGCTTGATAGGAGTGTGATTGCTGTTAGCAGTTATATATATATATATACACACCGTATTTGCTCGATTATAAGACGACCCCCCAAAATCAAAATATTAATTTAGGAAAAAAACAAAAAGCCTGAATATAAGACTTGTTAGGGATATTAATGAGACAAAATAGGCAAAACCAATATTTTATCACATACGCAAAATAACGACGCTATCAAATATTGTAGTACCACATCCACAATATAAATTTAAGGAGATACCCTATATTTTATCTCCGATCCTAAATTCTTTCAGATCGCCGAAAATTATAATTCAAATCAGATATATATCACCAAAATAATCAATCAAAAATATTTATTTATTGTGAATACAATTTATAAAATCTATGTATGAGTCACACAGTGCATAATATAAAACACAACGTCCTTAAAACATGTAAAAATTAAATCAATTCAAATACAATATATTATCGATAGTTATCAATATGAATTAGTACTATATGAGTCTAACACACAATTAATTTCCAGTCCACTCAGCAACCAAAAATTTATAATAATCAGGGCAGTAATAAAGATGTCACTATTTCTCTAATATTAGTTCAACTAATATAACAAATTAAAAATAATTTAATCGTGTCTAAGAGTATTAGTGAAATTCCTAATAGATGCAAATAATGTCAAACTTCATCTATAGGTAAAAATACCTTTTCATTATTGTTATTATCACGGGTTATAAGCTGCAGTCTCACAAGCCGCCATATACAATAATGCAATATAGTACTTCCCAGAAACAGGGAATTCTATACGAAGAAGACAAAATTCATCTCTATTCAGAATAATAAAACAATTATAATTACCACCACTTGTTGCTGTTGTCCAACTGGTCCTTGTAGAAATTAATCCAGGTTCAGTGGCAAGAAATTAAGTGGAAAAGAATATAACTTTCTACCAGTTATATAGGTTAGAACTCAAAGTAACTCCAAGAGTGAAATATGGTGCCAGAATCTTAAGATTCCAATTCTCTGGGGTAAATTTGGTGAATAAGTCCGTCCGGGTCTGTCTGTTTCAGGGTGCGATCTTTTTAAGGTCCGTTCTTTTTTTATTCAAGACATAAGCTTAAAAACTGAGCTTATTATCATAGCCTCCACCTCTTGATTGGAATTCTCCAATCATAACGGTGGGTTTTACCCATAAAAATTAGGATTTCTACTCATATTTACACCGTTGTAATTTCTTAATTTACCTGTGAGAGACGCTCTGGTCTAAGAATTAACTTAAAACCATTACATATGTGTTTGGAATTTATCCTTGGTCACCCTAATCGCCAGGTGTTACCTCCTAGATAGTAACTCAGGCCTTGGTAGTCTTACGACGTATCCCCCATTCCAAGTTACATTTCTAAAGATATGCAGCGTCTACTCCTTAACTTTCTCATGGAAGATAACATTAATTGTATCATATATACGCTGAAACATCATTATACATGAATACTCCTTTGTTCTCAATTATAGAGGGAACAAGGACAAAAAGAAATCATCACTACATGATTAAGTAAAATAAAATGGCTCTGACTCCATTTTGTGTTCATGTAAAGTACAGAATATATGGAATACATGTTTTCTATGATAAAATATCTGACAGACTACCCTATAGGAAAAAAGTTTTACTAGTAAATATTAATTCATGTAAACTAATTTTCATATTTAATAAAAGCTATGATTGAGACAAATATATTTTTTATTTCCTTTTATTTGCCAACCTGCCCCAGCCAGTTATGCACATCTGCCCCCTGGCTTGCCACTCTGCCGCCAGAAATGCCTTATACCCCCTATTTGCCACTCTGCCCCATGATGTGCCTTTTAACCCTCTATATGCCACTCTGCCCCATGATATGCCTTTTAACCCCCTATATGCCAGAGTGGCATATAGGGGGTTAAAAGGCATATCATGGGGCTGAGTGGCATATAGGGGGTTAAAATGCATTTCTGGATATATATATATATATATAACTGCTAACAGCAATCACACTCCTATCAAGCCAAGGCAGCCAGTACATGCTGGAACCTGGGGATGATAGTAGTGTGATTACAGCCTCCCTATGCCATGCTACCACCACCACCCCCCTACACATCCATGCTATCACACACACACTCATTCACAAACATTTAAATACTCATTCATTCCATTAATCACACATACTTTACACATTAATCACAAAAACCCTCCCCCACCCCCTTACCTGAACTGCAGATCTCCCACTCGCAGACTTCTGCAGGGGCCCGGCTGTGTGAGCAACTTCTCTAGCCCCGCCCCCAGAGGAAGGAGGGGGGAGGTAGAGTAATATGAGGACGCTGCTAGCTTCCTGTTCTCCTGCTACTAGTGGCACAGACGCTGCTCGCGACCAAAGCACGGTAACCCTTACAAAAAAAATACTGCAGTTTTTCTGAAGTAATACTGCAGTTTTTTGGACATGAAAAAACTGCAATACTGCACTTTTACTGCATTATTACTTCACATTTACTGCACTTTTACTGCATTTGTACTTCACTGTACTGCAGTTGTACTGCAGTTATTTTTGTACGGAAGTACAAATGCAATAAAGCTACAGTACTTTGAAGTACAACTGTAGGTTTGCAGTATAAAAAAAAAGTGCAGTAAATGTGCAGTAATACTGCAGTAAAAGTGCAGTATTGCAGTTTTTTCATGTCCAAAAAACTGCAGTATTACTTCAGAAAAAACTGCAGTAATTTTTCGTAAGGGAAGCAGCACGGCCCCAGCAGAATGAGGTCTGATTAGAAGACGACCTCGATTATAAGACGAGGGGTATTTTTCAGAGCATTTGCTCTGGAAAAAACCTCGTCTTATAATCGAGCAAATACGGTATATATATATATATATTAGGGCTGAAACAACGAATCGATAATGATCGATTCGTTGTTGGAGCACTCGGCTCCTTTTACTTACCTCCGCGAGCGTTCCCCGCTTCCGCTACACGCGCCTTCTTTTAGTTGCGGTTCGCTCTGTGCGAGTGGCTCCGTTCGCACAGAGCGGTTCGCTCTGTGCGAGTGGCTCCGTTCGCACAGAGCGGTTCGCTCTGTGCGAGTGGCTCCATTCGCACAGAGCGATTCGCGGGGGTGGGGGTGGGGTTTCAGGGGATGCAGGGCAGAGTGGGGGTGGGGGGGGCAGGCCAGGGTAGGAGACTGAGTGCAGGGCAGGGTGGGGGTGGGGATGCAGGGCAGGGTGTGAGTGTGGGGGCAGGGCAGGAGACTGGGTGCAGGGCAGAGTGGGGGTGGGGGTGCAGGGCAGAGTTGGAGACTGGGTGCAGGGGCACAGTGCAAAGTGCCAGGGCTGGGTGCAAAGTGCCAGGGCTGGGTGCAAAGTGCTGGGTGCAAAGTGCCAGGGCTGGGTGCAAAGTGCCGGGTGCAAAGTGCTGGGTGCAAAGTGCCAGGGCTGGGTGCAAAGTGCCAGGGCTGGGTGCAAAGTTCTGGGTGCAAAGTGCCAGGGCTGGGTGCAAAGTGCTGGGTGCAAAGTGCCAGGGCTGGGTGCAAAGTGCCAGGGCTGGGTGCAAAGTTCTGGGTGCAAAGTGCCAGGGCTGGGTGCAAAGTGCTGGGTGCAAAGTTCTGGGTGCAAAGTGCCAGGGCTAGGGCAAAGTGCCGGGTGCAAAGTGCCAGGGGTGGGGCAAAGTGCTGGGTGCAAAGTGTCAGGGCTGGGTGCAAAGTGCCGGGTGCAAAGTGCTGGGTGCAAAGTTTCTTGAACAGTAATAGTCCACGTCTTTTCAGAATGTTTGGGGTTATTTTGTTTCATAAATATTGTGTTTGGGTTTTTGTACTTTGAAAATATTGTTTTTTTATTACATCATAACAAAATAAGAATGTTAATGTAAATTTTAAGTTGTTTTTTAACATCCAGTTCATTAAATTATTTTAAATAAACAAAAAATTTGCATATTGTTTTTTTTTATCCGATTAATCGATTAATCGAAAAAATAATCGGCCAACTAATCGATTATTAAAATAATCGTTAGTTGCAGCCCTAATATATATATACCTCCAGAAATGCATTTTAACCCCCTATTTGCCACTCTGTCCCATGATGTGGCTTTTAACCCTCTATATGCCACTCTGCCTCCAGAAATGTCTTATACCCTCCTATATGCCACTGTGCTGCATGATATGCCTTTTAACCCCCTATATGTCACTCTGGCATATGTATAAGGCATATAGGGGGTAAAAGGCATATCATGCAGCACAGTGGCATATAGGAGGGTATAAGACATTTCTGGAGGCAGAGTGGCATATAGAGGGTTAAAAGCCACATCATGGGACAGAGTGGCAAATAGGGGGGTATAAGGCATTTCTGGGGCAGAGTGGCAAGCCTGGGGGCAGATGTGCATAACTGGGGGGGGCAGGTTTGCAAATAAAAGGAAATAAAAAAATATATATTTTTCTCAATCATAGCTTTTATTAAATATGAAAAAATAGTTTACATGAATTAATATTTACTAGTAAAACTTTTCCTATAGGGTAGTCTTATATTCAGGCTTTTTGTTTTTTTCCTAAATTAATATTTTGATTTGGGGGGGTCGTCTTATAATCAGGGTCATCTTATAATCGATAAATACGGTGTATATATATATATATATATATATATATATAATTTTTACGTTAGCCCGCATAGCTGGTGTTAAAATAGTGTAAAAAATCATTATCGCTCCAGAAAGTAGCCTCAACTAGCTTTTCAAACAGACACAATTCTTTACATTTTCACTCCAGATTCTATAGATTACAATTCTATGCCTTTTGCTACCAGTGTTTAAGCAGCATGACGTGCTTCTTTGTTCCTTATTGAAGTGTTTATATATCAGCCAGCCATTATATGACAGCATTTTAATGAATAGTTTAAACGTTATGTCTGATATTTCAACATCATCCATATTTTGTTTTTGTTTTTTTACTGCTATTGCACGGTTCTTAGACTATATATTTACTGTGCTTGTATATCTAAGTGCAGTTGTACATGCTGGACTGCAACATTTCTGTAATGAAATTTAATAGCCACTACATTTAATGTCAAACACGCTACTCTAGGACACATTTTCTAAGCAATACTGTTATATAGCATATTTAAGCTTTATCAGAATGAGAATCTAGTGCTCGGGGTACATGGAGCTCAACTAACAGGTATACATTTGGCAGAAGTCATCCTTCAGTTCCATACTTTTCAGAGTCTTTCCCATACTTATATCTCAAAACAATACAGCCATTTTTTTTCTATTATATAAAGCGCTTGGAGCGTGTCCAGAACACATTTGTAGTCATATTAGAAGACTTAGTGAAAGTTTAATCTTGTATAGTTATCTTAATCTTTTTTTTCTGTTTTATAGACATAACTTCCTTGTTACAAGCTTCTCTCATAAAGCAGGGGTACTTCAACATATATAGACATACCTTTTTAAAATGTCTATCATGTAACTATTATGCTCACTATTCACAGGTTGAAAAAATTAGTTAATTGGGCAATTTAGTTTATTTAAGTGATTCTCTTAAGCAACTCTGATGTCCCATGTGTGTCATAAAAGATAATCTTAGCACCAAACCCAACTTGCTGAACCGAAAATCATATACATTGTTTAATTTGATTTACTTGTGCTAGTAATCCCTGAGACAGATAAGGCTCCTCAGTATGATCCTGCAAAATGGCCAAATTACAAGGGAGATTTATGCTCTCCCCACTATCAAAGTTTTTGTCTCTAGGGTGGCGTACCATATTATGATGCCAGTAAGACCTACATCTCTGGTTGGATATAATATATATATATTATATGAAAGCTGTGCCAATCTTCTGTGTATGTAACACTTACTTCACAGCTTCACAGATACAAAGTTGTGATCAGCGATTGATTGTATACCCAGCTCTTACTACATCAGCTAGCATAATATAGTAGAGATCGCACCCAACAGTATATATAGACAATAACTACTCGATATTGTTACAAACTTCTGTATACTTCAAACTTCACTATACCGGAAATGTAAATTGTACATTAACTGTTTAACTGCTGTTTTCAATTACAGATGTATGTGAAGTCTCAGGAACTAACAGCAGTCTCTTAGAATGCACAGGGAAGAAAAGATCCTCACTCTCCAACTACCTTTATGTGTTTATTTTGGGTCAGCTGCTTATGGGTGTAGGAGGAACTCCACTGTACACTCTTGGAACAGCCTTTTTTGATGATAGCCTTCCGACACACAAATCATCATTATACATAGGTAGTATTTATGTGTTTTTATATTGTCATGCTAGTTAGTGTTTAACTAACAAATCATTAAAGCATATATTTAATAATAAATGTTTGATCACTGCAGAAATAGAATAAAGGGGTCTATTCACTAACTTTACTGACCATACTCAATAGAGGTTTCGTTCCTTTGCCTTCAATTAACAAAATTTAACATTAAAATTCCACTTCAGTGTTAAAATAAGTAAATAAAAAACAGGGTCCTGTAGACCCATGTTAACTATAGCAAGGATGTAACAATTGCCTCCTCTACATTCTGCTGGGCTGGAAAGGAATAGAATAGCAAAGAGAGACACAGAGCCCATTCACTCTCTTTTTATCCCCCGTCCCATGGGGTAACACAAGACTAAACCTAGCTGGTTCCTCCATCTCTAAATTCCCCATATAGGTTTTTTCGGACCACAGTTTTTTGAGGAAGAAGACCTTTTGGTAAATGCCAAATATGGGACAGTCTATAACTTTTTTTTGCTATTTTCATTGGGTGTTTGTGCACCTATAGTGTTCTAGGTGCTTCAACTGTAAATATATTTACATAATAAATCAAATTATATAAATATATATAGTATCATATGAAAAATACTAAATCATACTAATTCCATCAAAACCTCTTGTACTTTTTTGTTTGTTTTAGGAATTGCATATGGAATGTCTGTAGTGGGTCCAGCTATAGGGTATTTGATAGGAGGGCAGCTTTTAAACTTATATATTGATTTTGACAAAGGAATAAAGTAAGTATTTTATTTTATTTTGCTTTATTTGCCAGGCTTTCAATTTGATTATCGTATATTGCTATCATGTTTTAAGGTGGACCCTTTCTTAAAGCATTATGCATTCTGTTTAGGAGGATAGATCAAATGGTCAATGAGGCCCCTGCCCCTACTGCCTCTTGGGGATATTTAATAAGACAATGATTAGCCAAGTTAAGGATTTCCTCAACCAACCAGACTCTACTTCACTTTGAGTTCATCCTGCAATTTTCAGATAAAGATATGCAAGTTAAATCACCTTGTATGTGCTCAACTGGAAGGTGCAAAATTAATTGGTGTAGTGGGGTTTAAATATATTAATATACAGTGCAGAACCCATGGAGTGCATCCTTTGCCTCCCCCTCACCTCAATCTTCTGCCCAAAGAGATGTGAGGGGAGTAATTTATTTTTTTTTAAAATTGGGGGGGGGGGGAATCATCTTGCTCTTTAGTAACAATCTATTTATGTTGAGAGATGAGTCCTAAAATTTGCCACAAAAAAGAGCCTTTCAAAAAAATATTAATAAAAGCCCAACATTTTAAAAATAATCTTCCATGCGAAATCACAGCAGATTCTAAAACAGATGCTGTTTGTGCCAATACCTTTATTTACATTTTTGTGTAGAGGATACATTGTATCACCTATTAATATAAATGGACCACATATAACTGAGATCAAGTCTAGTCATGCATATCTAATAGTGCTCTTATCCTCTGGCTGAAATAGGTTTTGTATTAACTACTTAATATAATAATACAGTAACTTAATGCAGTAACAATTCCGTTTTCTTCTTTATAGGCCAAATATTACCCCAAGCGATCCAAGGTGGCTTGGTGCATGGTGGATTGCATTTTTAATTTGTGGCTTGGTAACATGGTTGCTAATTGCTCCCTTTTCATGTTTCCCTAAGCATTTGCCTGGTATGTATTTTATAACAAAAAGAATAAATCATCCATGTCTTGAAAATATAAATTACATGTTTTTTGTATTCCACAATCATGCCTTATATAGGGTATATAATATACAACTAGGTAGTTGACGATGTAGATTATCTTGTGAGTCTTCTTAAAAGAGCCCACTCTTATCAGGAGACGCAGCTTCCAACCCAACCAACTGGCCCTGTTCTATAGCAGACCAAAATATATTTTACAGACAGACCATACATTTGACACACATTTTCGTTGATCAGGACTACATAGAAAGTTATATTGCTTATCTGTACTTTAAATGTCCAAAGTTCTTGTTTTTAATATTCACTATATTTTCTGTAAATAGCCTGTTCATCAATGTATAGCACATTTTAATTCAATCTCACCCATAGCAATGCGTTTTCTATTTTGGTTGGATGTGCTTGGTTAATAATCCCATAACGTCAAGGTTTCTCCATGTCCCTTAGGCACAGCCAAAATTCAGTCTCAAAGGATTTCCCAAGCACATAACAATGGAAGTGAAAGTATCGTAGAAGAAAAAAATCTGGGCAAAAGTTTCAAAGATTTTCCTATGGCACTGATGGTAAGGATGAGCTTTCATAAAACTCAAAATATAAATATTTTATTTAATGCTTAATGATTCATACACTGTATGTACTCTTACATTTAAAATCAGCCACACTGAAGATGTCATGAGTACAGACAGCTGAAAACCACTCCTTTTTTACGCAATTATTTAAAGATACACATTTTTTTTTCTTAAAAAATAAGCAATTGGAAAATGTGTATCCCCCTTCATACTGTCTGTTCAATTTGAAGCACACAAGCAGTCATTTACTGACCCTGATGTAAACATACACATTAGCATGGTAATTTCTTCTGCTCCCTCTGCATGGATCATTCATAGTGAGCATATAATGCCCCTTTTAATGCCATATGAGGCCGCACAAGTTTAATATCCTCAAGGTGTTTGCTTTAAGAGTTATTTTTCTACTTGACTTAGAGGAAGCTATTTAAGAGTTTTTACCTAATGGTTGAGAGGAAGGGATTTGTCTTTGTCATTTTAGACACCTGCCTCTGTGTTTAATGGTTTTTTGAAAGACATTGCAGATGGTGTTCGATTTTGTTTTTATGACTTATGGTATTACCCATATCTGCCCTACTAAATAACATGTCTGTGTTTCTCATAGTTAATGCTGAAAAACCCAGTTCTTTTATCCTTAACATTTGCCAGCTGCTCTGATGCCTTGATTACCACTGGATTTGCAACTTTTCTCCCCAAATTTATTGAAAATCAGTTTTCATTGACATCAAGTTTTTCAGCCATTTTAGGAGGTAGGTGGCAATATAATTTCATTCATGATTCATTTCCATTCAGGTCAATCATGTGCTCTGTAAAAGTGCCAGTGTGATTCAAATGTGACAGGCCACATGAAGTGCATATCTGAATATATCTCAGTTAGGCAACAAGTGAGAATAGGGTGCAACCGCTATAACTTTCAAAAAGGTTAAAACATGACAGAGAACATGTCAGATCAGCCTTTTCATCTTAAGCTATACTGGCAATAATTAAAATGGAAAAGCTGTACTGCCAAGATCCATACCCAGGACCTCTCCAGGTTTCACCCAGGGTCTACAGATGAAGCAGTGCTTCCTTGAGTCTCCATGCCACTTCTTTCTCCAGGCCAGAGCAGTGTTTAACCTTGCCCACTCCTAACCGATCCAGTACTATCGGAGGATAGCCACCTCAGGGGCGTACCTAGAGTATTTGGCACCTGGGGCGGATCCTGTATGTGGCACCCCCCCACACACACACTTTAAAACTGCATAGCTTCTACCGTTATATACCGGCGCAGACACTGAAGGTGGTACAGCATAACACTTACTGTTATCATTATATACTGAGGCAGACATTGACGGTGGTACAGCATAACACTTATCACTATATACTGAGGCAGAAATTGACGGTGGTACAGCATAACACCTATCACTATATACGGAGGCACACATTGACGGTGGTACAGCGTAATCCCTATCACTATATACTGAGGCAGACATTGACAATAGTGCAGCATAACTCCTATCACTATATACTAAGACAAACATTGATGTGGTGTAGGCCTACCACTTCATTAGTAGTAGGGATGCACCGAAACGAATTCTGGACTGAAACCGAAAATGCAGCATTTACCTGGCCGAAACCGAATATGATCCCCCCCCACACCATAAAAAAAAATCTAACACTTTTATTTCAAGTAAGTAACACACTAAAATAGGACAAAACAATTAAATAACTATTAATATATATATATATATGATTGTTAACAGCAATCACATTTCTATCATGCCCAGGCATACCCAGATTCCAGGATGTACTCGCAGACTTGGCATGATAGGAGTATGATTGCCCTATCTACCCCTTCTCACTCCCTTTTGTCCTACCTACCCCTTCTCACTCCCTTCTCCCTATCTACCCCCTATCCCCCCGTCTCACTCCCTTCTCCCTATCTACCCCCTCCTAACTATCTACTCTCTCCCACTTTGAAGTTCACTTACCTTTCAGGAGTCCTGCGGTGGGGGTGCAAGGCCTCTGTCTCCCAGCTCTGCCACTGTATGGAACAGTATAGAGTGATGGGAGTTATGATGTACTAGAGCATAATTATATAATGAAAAATACATTGGAAATGGTACAGCATAACACCCATCACTCTCACACACTTACCAATCCGCACATATACCAATCCACACACATACCAATCCACACACATACCAATCCACACACACACCAATCCACACACACACCAATCCACACACACACCAATCCACACACACACCAATCCACACATACCAATCCACATATATACCAATCCACACATACTAATCCACACATACTAATCCACACACATACCAATCCACACACACACCAATCCACACATATACCAATCCACATATATACCAATCCACACATACTAATCCACACATACTAATCCACACACATACCAATCCACACACACACCAATCCACACATATACCAATCCACATATATACCAATCCACACATACTAATCCACACATACTAATCCACACACATACCAATCCACACACATACCAATCCACACACATACCAATCCACACACATACCAATCCACACACATACCAATCCACACATACACCAATCCAGACATATACCAATCCAGACATACCAATCCATATATACCAATCCACACATATACCAATCCACACATACCAATCCACACATACACCAATCCACACATATACCAATCCACACATACTAATCCACACACACCAATCCACACATATACTAATCCACACATACCAATCCACACATACCAATCCACACATATACCAATCCACACATACCAATCCACATATATACCAATGCTTTCCTACCTTTCCTCTTTTCTCCTTACAGCTTCTTTTCCTCCTCTTCTCTTCTTCAGTTCTTCTGTCTTCTTCCGGGTCAGAGGGTACGGACGGCAGTAGGCGCGGCTTTAGTGTTGTGCGCCGGGATCTGACAACAAATCCCGGCGCACAGCAGCTGTTGCCGCGCGGATCGCAAGGGAGCGATATCGGAGGTCTTTAACAGACCTCCGGCTCCCTTGAGTGGTTTTAAGCCGGGTTCAAGGGTTGAACCCGGCTTAAAATCACTCAAGGGAGCCGGAGGTCTACTAAAGACCTCCGATACCGCTCCCTTGCGAGCCTGCTCCTCCAGCGGCGGACATTACTGCCCGTCTCTGGAGGGGTGCCGGGTGCCGGCAAGTTGGCACCCCCCTGATGAGCGGTACCCGGTGCGGACCACCCCCCGCTAGGTACGCTACTGAGCCACCTCCTTATCAACGGCTAGCCCCATCCATCTCACATCTGTGCCCCTTGCATTCCTAGCCCACCCCTCCCAAAACTACCCACTTGGAAGAAGGAGAGATGTTCTGAGGTATGCTAAAGTCCTCCTAGAGTTACACTGGAGTTAAACTGGAGGGAAACTACATACCAAGTACCACTGCAGAAAGAAGGATTTCACCCATACCGCACCCCTCCTGTGGAATTCCCTTCCCCGTTCCATCAGACTCTCTACCTCGTACACAACTTTTAAAACCTCTCTGAAAACCCACCTGTTCAGGGAAGCGTACAACATTCCTTCCCATTACTCCCAACCATCATAATCAAGCCATATGAACAATCAACAGCTTCAACACATCATTAGAACCAGATCAACTCATCCCCATCCAAGCAGTCCTCTCCTATTGCCTCACTTCCCCCTCAACCACCGACTAGCCCTCTTCTCCTTTGCACCAGTTTGTTATTGTATGTGTTTTTGTATGTGAAATTGTTCTACTGGCTGTAAGAGCGCTGCAGAATCTGCCAGCGCTTTATAAATAAATGTAATGTAATCCTACAGCAGATCTTACCACAATCTATTGAGTAAACAAACATTTACTCAGAATCTGAAAGACGGGAGTTTGCAGGAGAGATTCACATTTCAGCTCATTGATAACGCTGGATTATAAAGGACCAGACTCTGAAAGAAGTGCTGAACTTGATGTAGATGATGTAATACATGTTGATATATTTAAGCAGTTGGTTACATCGTCAGTTGACAATATCTTGCCCTTGTTATATGATAGGGGAAGTGAACATACAGTGTGTTCCGTAATTTGTTCACAATTATATATAATTTATGATTTACACTGATATTTCCACGGGGCAAATGGAAATATATAGCTTCTCCAACAAATCTATAATAAATACTAAAGACTAAATAGGTTATCCCATGAGAAATAAATAGATTTCTTTGTTTTGTTTTAGGTGGTGTTCTTATCCCTGCAGCAGCCATTGGACAAGTTATAGGAGGCATCATTATTTCTAAATTCAAGATTGAATGCAAAAATATAATTCGGTTCTCAATAATAATGTCTTTTGTGTCAGTTGCACTGATGACTGTCTTTATATTTGCTAAATGTGGGAATGACCCATTTGCAGGAGTGTCCATTTTATATAATGGGTAAGTATAAAGTATGTAAAGTTGTGCAGAGATAGGCTTTATTTTTGTGGAATCAAGCTCGTAAAACATGTTACATAGAAACATAGAATTTTTCCTGATGTAAAGACTTTAATCAGTCCTTGATCCTGTCTTAGATTCAGGATAGCCTCATGGTTTTTTGCCCATGCATGTTTAAATTCCCTCATTGTCTTAGCATCTACCACTTCTGCCAGAAGACTGTTCCATGTATCTACTTTGCTACATTTCATCTGAGAATGTTTAAATAAACATGTGCGGTCTCAGGTTATTTGCAACAGGGATGTCTTTTTTAAACTCCCTGTTGTATACTGCCCTTTAGCACCATCTTACACACAATTAGTGAACAGCAGATTATTTTATTATTGTATAGTATTGTAGTAGGAGACAAAACAATTCTATACATAGTGTTCATGGGCAAGTGCTGTGAAGACTGGGGCAGAAGAAATCCCTTGCTTGCAGTTGCCAGCATTTAAAGAGACAGATCAAGCTAGTCAGTGCTTTGCTAATAATGTCTTTGTACATATTCAAGAATTACTTCTTGTTAAACAATTAACTTGTTATACTGCAAACTTATATCAAATATAAATTAACTATGTGTATATGTTTCCACCATACTAATATTCCTGTTTGTGCTTTATTTTAGAACAGGTAAAATAGGGGAAATAACAGCCCCATGTAATAGCAACTGCTCATGTGAACGCTCGTTTTATGACCCAGTTTGTGGATCTGATGGAGTTCAGTATTTTTCTTCGTGCTACGCAGGGTGTACTTCTACTACATTAGACGGTAGTACAAAGGTATCTGCAATTGACCATTATCTATGATTATTATTGTTGTTATAAAGTTATATTGGTTTGGCTGTTTTACTGTGAACTGTGACCTAAGAATAAAACCTAAGAATAAAACAAATAGAGGTCAAATGATAAGGCATGCAGAATTTAATATGCTCCATATGCTGGAGTTTGAAGGGGCATTATGGGCGTCACGGTGTGCTATAATAGTCACAACCATTCTGATATTTACCTGAAACTGTATCTGTACATGTGCATGCATTCCCAGCATTGCCAGATGTGACCCCGGGACTAAGTAGATCATTTAGAATTTCCACTCGGAAGCAATCAGTGCTTCATTTATGTTAAAGTACATTAACCAACTCCAAATATGCCATTACATTTCTATTATTCTATTTTCTTGAAGCCTTATTTTAGGATATATGATGTCATCAGTCAACATCTTCAATAAAATAAATTTTATGATGTAGTATTTCTGGTTAATTTGACACAATTATGTAATTGGTACAGTGTTTTGCAATCAAACCTATTTACTAGAGTTCTGTAACAAAACATGAGGACACATTTAAAATAGTTTAAACCTTGTCAGGTCTGTCAAATTATTATAGTAAAGTATAGGCTTTTGTGTGAGGTTAGTACATTATTAATACAATATGCCATTCTTTCATATGCCATAGTGTATAATTTTACATCTAAAACTGGAAGAATGTTTTGGCAGGTACAGCACATGCACAACTTAATTTCTTTTTTGTTTCTTCTTTATTTTTCAAAGATTTACAGCAATTGCTCTTGCATTGGAGAACAAGTTCGAAAAATAGCAACATTTGAAGGCAGTTTTAATATGTCTGTAGCTACTCCTGGAAAATGTGAAACCACCTGTACAACTTTGATAATATTTATGGTTTTTTTCTTCTTTGTGGTTGTTAGCACATTCATGATTGCAACTCCAATAACTATGGCTATCATAAGGTAAGAAATACAAAATTAAAATGTTGATCCCTATATTTTAATAATAGAACCATTAGGCTAGGTTTACACTTGGGTTTTTGATGAAAAACGCCAAGAAAACTGCCACTGCATTCTCCTGCGTTTTGGCGTTTTTTCTGGAGTTTTTTCTGGCGTTTTAGCCTTTCTGTGGAAATTGCTTTTTTGACCTTAGGCAGTTTTTCCAGCCTTTACACGTTAGAATTTTCACCCAGCTAAAAGGGATTAGGATAAATGGCAAGTATCTGCCCCCTCCTGATGTCATTTTCTTGGTAGAGTTCTACTTAAACGCCCTGGCGGACCCTTTTGTCTCTTTTCTGTGGTTTGTAAGGCATGCTTTATTCCGAATGTCAGCTCCTCTAGGAAGATTGGCCCCAAATGATGGTGCAAATTGTTTGCTGTTGCTTTTGGCAGGCAGGATCCAGTTGGGTATGTTTGTTTGTAATGGCATGTTTGTTCCAAATGGTGTAAAATTGAATATGAACTTTGTTTTGTGTGAAACTGTTTGTTTCCAGCCTATTTCTCTTAGGACACACAGATACTGGGTCCATCCTCTGCATTGTAGCTGTAGAAAAATACGCCATAAAAACGCCAAGGCAAAACCCACATGGCGTTTTCATGGCGTTTTTCTCTCCCATAGACTTCTATTGGAGAAAAACGCCAGAGTGTCAACATGCTGCGATTTAGAAAAACTGCCACAGAGCCCAAAAAAGCAGTAAAACGCTGAAAAAACACCAAACAGAAAAACGCCAAGTGGATATGGCATTGTGCGATTTCCTATTGAAGAACAGCTAACATCTGGCCGCAGCGTTTTTTTTTCACTAATAAAATGCCGTGTTGCAGAATTGGCGTTATTAAGGGCGTTTTTGCAAAAAAAACTCAAGTGGAAACCTAGCCTTAGGCTAGGTTTCCACTTGGGTTTTTGTCCTGCGTTTTTTTTCTTGATGAAAAACGCCAAGAAAACTGCCACTGCATTTTCCTGCGTTTTGGCGTTTTTTTCTGGAGTTTTTTCTGGCGTTTTAGCCTTTCTGTGGAAATTGCTTTTTTTGACCTTAGGCAGTTTTTCCAGCCTTTACAAGTTAGCAGTTTCACCCAGCTAAAAGGGATTAGGATAAATGGCAAGTATCTGCCCCCGATGTCATTTACTTGGTAGACCCCTTTGTCTCTTTTCTGTGGTTTGTAAGGCATGCTTTATTCCGAATGTCTGCTCCTCTAGGAAGATTGGCCCCAAATGATGGTGCAAATTGTTTGCTGTTGCTTTTGGCACGCAGGATCCAGTTGATGCGTCGCGTATGTTTGTTTGTAATGGCATGTTTGTTCCAAATGGTGTAGAATTCAATATGAACTTTGTTTTGTGTGAAACTGTTTGTTTCCAGCCTATTTCTCGTAGGATACACAGATACTGGGTCCATCCTCTGCATTGTAACTGTGGAAAAAACTCCATAAAAAACGCCAAGGCAATAAACCCACATGGCTTTTTCAGGCTAGGTTTCCACTTGGTTTTTTTTTGCTAAAAACGCCCATAAAAACGCCAATAGCGCCACCTGGCATTTTTTTAGTGAAAAAACGTTGCAGCCAGATGTTAGCTGTTCTTCAATAGGAAATCGCAGAATGCCATATCCACTTGGCGTTTTTCTGTTCGGCGTTTTTTCAGTCCTCTTTGGCGTTTTTCTGCTTTTTTGGGCTCTGTGGCAGTTTTTCAAAATCGCAGCATGTTGACACTCTGGCGTTTTTTGCAAGGACATCTTGACGTTTTTCTCCAATAGAAGTCTATGGGAGAGAAAAAACGCCATGAAAAAGCCATGTGGGTTTATTGCCTTGGCGTTTTTTATGGCGTTTTTTCCACAGTTACAATGCAGAGGATGGACCCAGTATCTGTGTGAACTACGAGAAATAGGCTGGAAACAAACAGTTTCACACAAAACAAAGTTCATATTGAATTCTACACCATTTGGAACAAACATGCCATTACAAACAAACATACGCGACGCATCAACTGGATCCTGCATGCCAAAAGCAACAGCAAACAATTTGCACCATCATTTGGGGCCAATCTTCCTAGAGGAGCAGACATTCGGAATAAAGCACGCCTTACAAACCACAGAAAAGTGACAAAAGGGTCCGCGGGGGTGTTTAAGTAGAACTCTACCAAGTAAATGACATCAGGGGGCAGATACTTGCCATTTATCCTAATCCCTTTTAGCTGGGTGAAACTTCTAACTTGTAAAGGCTGGAAAAACTGCCTAAGGTCAAAAAAAGCAATTTCCACATAAAGGCTAAAACGCCAGAAAAAACTCCAGAAAAAAACGCCAAAACGCAGGAAAATGCAGTGGCAGTTTTCTTGGCGTTTTTCATCAAGAAAAAAAACGCAGGACAAAAACCCAAGTGGAAACCTAGCCTCATGGCGTTTTTTCTCTCCCATAGACTTCTATTGGAGAAAAACGCCATGATTTCCTTGCAAAAAACGCCAGAGTGTCAACATGCTGCGATTTTGAAAAACTGCCACAGAGCCCAAAAAAGCAGAAAAACGCCAAAGAGGACTGAAAAAACGGCAAACAAAAAAACGCCAAGTGGATATGGCATTCTGCGATTTCCTATTGAAGAACAGCTAACCTCTGGCTGCAGCGTTTTTTCACTATGGGCGTTTTTAGCAACAAAAAAACAAGTTGAAACCTAGCCTTACAGAAGTTTTTTTTTTATTTGGTAGCAAACAGCTGGTGATATACTTAAAATCATTTGATTAATTACCTGTGTAAGCAAGTTAAGAAACTGCTTAGGGTGCTTTTAGACCATGAAGTGGATTCTTCAGAGTTATCACTGTAATTTATTTTCCATGAATACAAATATGTAGCAGTAAAGTAGTAATGTAAGTAGTAATACAAACTATATCTTCATTTTATGTATTGTTGTTGTACTAATTTATTGCTGGTTTGGCCACATGTGCTTGAAATAATGAAATAGACCCTGTTTCATTTACTCTTAAGTAATCTTAGTACTTTCTCCATACATTCCAGATAGCATTAGAACTAAATTCCCCTCCTATATATTTTCATCAGTATTTTTGTTTCTAATTAATACAACTTTTTATTTTTCTGGTTTCTTTTACATTTTGTTTTTAATTTATTTTTTGTTTGTGATTATTGTGTTTGTTTGAGTAATTTTCACTTAATCCATATTTTCAACATTTCTGGTACAGGAATGAGACATAATTTCTAATGGTTTTCTTTTAGATGTGTACCAGATAAACAAAGGTCATTTGCCCTTGGAGTGCAGTGGTCATTCATTCGATTGTTGGGTAAGTAGCAAGCAGCTGCTTAGACTTTCACACACTGAGTTTTACATTAATTCTACATTTCTTAAAAGTGTCCATTTATTCATAACATTTAAATTGATAATTTTTTTTTATTAACCCTGAAAATCCACGCTTTTAATGGACTGTGAGGACATGAAAAATTTGGATCTAGATCATTGGCAAAGGCTGTTCTGGAATGCTTTAGAGAGAAAATATTTGGTCAACAGCACTCAGTATCTTAGAGCTGTTAAAGATACAAATTATATCATTAACTCCTTCATGACAAAGCCCGTACATGTACGGGATCACAATGCATTGTTTTTAATGGGTTTAAGGACAACACATTGTACTTAAGGTGAGAAAACTGTAAAATGGCATTGTTGGTAAAATAAAAACGTATCTAAAATATTTAAAAATTATGTGGATAGTAAAAGAAAAACCCAGAAACATAATTTAGCAGACACGTGTCAGCACCAAAAAATGCTAGATTTCCACAACCTGCAAAAGACTATTTATTTATATACATAACTGCATCAGATGTTTTAGAGATGTAAATTTACTATTTTAGAATTGTTTTAGCATGTAAACCTAATGCAAAATTAATACAAATTTAGGAATAAAAATGTGTTCATATTTTTTTAACTGTGGATTTTGTTTTATTTTTACATTTAAGGTTCTATACCTGGACCGATTACATTTGGTGTTCTAATAGATAGTAGCTGTATGTTATGGAACATAAATGAATGTGGTTCGAAGGGAGCTTGCTGGACATATGATAATCCAGACACGTCATATAAATTGATTGCCATCAGTAA
Organism: Sceloporus occidentalis; assembly: GCA_023333645.1. Classification (NCBI taxonomy): domain Eukaryota; kingdom Metazoa; phylum Chordata; class Lepidosauria; order Squamata; family Phrynosomatidae; genus Sceloporus; species Sceloporus occidentalis. The sequence goes on from JALMGF010000016.1 coordinate 9,688,417, forward strand.
GTAATAACTGCAACAAAAAAAGTCTTCATGCTGTAGTTCAAACAATAGTGGAAATGCTAATTTGGTTTGTTGATTTCTGCATGTCTCAATCATTTCCCCGGTGATCAATGAATCCTTAGATACAATAGGCACATGTCTATGCTACTTGCAGCTCAGGCTAAATTTGCAGGCCTTCTTTACACTACCTATTATGTGTACGATATCTGAGAACTTTTGTCGTATCTCAGGCTGTTTAATTAGGAGGAGGGCTACAAGAATAGAGTTCAATGGAGATTGAAGAAGGTCAGTGACAGACTGGAAATTTAAGTAAACCTGCGCACCTTAAGCCCTGCTGCCAATAAAGTTCTATCTGTGGACACCTGGTGGATACACCTGACCACACAAGCTAGGTTTTTACACTTGTGCAGATGTGTATCAAGCTTGTGGCCACAGAATTACAGGACCATTAGGCACAAGCCTACCAGGCATTTGCCAGGTTTGCCAGATGGCCAGTCTGGCCTAAACAAGATGCAGGCTAAAACATGCAGCTCTGAATTTAAACTTCATATTCATATTTTTTAATTTCTATTTTATATTGGAATCCCAACAATATGGTTTCATTTCAACTATATCTACCCATTTTAATGATCAAAATGAAGGAGAAAAACAGCTACAAAAATGCATATATTTTGTATTTTCATAATTTTGAAAAGAAACTGGTTAAAATTTTAAGAATGTGTGGAAGGAGAAATAAATATATTTAAGGCCTCTCTGAATAAAAACATATGTTTCCTTAACTAGGTACCAATATTTGCATTTCATCCCTTACCATATGACACAATACAGAGTTTTGTTTTCTCCTCCTACAAAAACAATGTGCATAACACGGTTTTGTCTGCCACACATGATGTTCAATTGGAGGCCTTACTGATAAATGTCCCCAAGGGCTGTAAGCTTGCAAAACATCACAGGGCTTCCCTAATCAAAATTAGAGAGATAGCATTATGTTATTATGTCAAGATTCAAAAAGATTCATACCTGCCAAGTACCCCTGTTTAGGAGACCCCCAGGAACCCTCTGTTGTTGTGTCTTTCCCCGATGTTCTCTTTCCTAAGAGCTCTGGTATGTATTGCTGGGTATCATGACATTGTTCTAGAGACCTAAAAGTCACAATAATGTATATATAAACAGCAGATTATGGGTTTTCAAATAAAAATTATGTAAATAAAAACAGTATGCATCTTCTAAATGTTATACATAAATATCATTAGGTTAAAAAGTCTCTGTAAAGTCTTGCCCCATAGTGATGCTCCCCTCAAAGTGTTGTGCACTAAGTTTATTCTGCTATTTTTGTCTCATTTAGGTGCAGCAAGCAAAGCCATAACTATACTTTTCCTGTTTGTGGCATATTTTGTTTACAAACCTCCACAAGGCAATGTAGAGACTGTGAAGGACAGCGATAACGATAAGGTTATCTCTTCCGTGTCCCTTTGAATACGGGAATTTTTGTACGTGCGACCACTTCAGGAATTATCGAATAGCAATAATGGACATATTTGGTGTAAATAATTGTCTTCATGAACAAAACAGGAAGAATCAGATGTCAAGGGTTTTGAAAATATTTAAGGAAGAAAGATGCGCACAATTTACAAAGAGGAAGAAAAAGCCTTCTGCCGGAATTAATGAAATGTTCTACTGAAAAATTTTAAAACACTGTACAGAATTTTACTCAAAGGTTATATTAACCTTTTAAACTAGTATACTGTGTGAATACAACTGGTGTATCATTTATCAAGGTCGCTCTTAGCTACAATAATCTAGCACACACAAAATAAAACAGCTTCTTGATAGCATTCAGAATCGCTGTATATGATGAAACCGTTGTTATTCATGTGATTTTGATAAATGACACTTTGAGTACTTTGAAAGTAAGAAATTTTGTCATAAATGACAAAATTATTACTTTGCAGTAATTGCCTTTTCAAATTTAGGCCTATGATTTTTACAACTCATAATACAGCTACCTCTTATTAAAGCACATTTGGTAGAAATATGCTATTTTAATAATTTAAGATGACTTGAGTGTACAGGGGATTTATTTTTATTATTATAATACAGTTTGTGAGTAGTTTAGCAAGGAACTTGCAGTCTAATAATGTATCATTTAGTAAGAGGCAAGAATATTAGCTCATTTAGTTTAATACACTGGTCTGCTAGATGGAGCACACATGGGGCTCTCTAGGGCCATCAGCATGTCTGAGGTGTCTATATGTTCTTATATTATATATTGGGACTGGCTCATCAGGCATTCAAGTTTGAAGATCCACCTCATGAGCATAATTGGTAATGCTAGGGTTTGACCCAGAGTCTCCAGGTGAAGCCCTGCTTCCCTGGGTCACTGAGTCACTTTCCTCTTTCTCTGGGCAGGGGTGTGGTGTTTGGCCACACCCACCCTAATCCCCCTTTATATCACACTCAATTGTGTTTGGGTCTAGCCCTACCCACACAACTGGATAACCCTGCCCCCTCATGATGCCACTCCCCTAGAAGGGGGAGAGTTCTGGGTAGTCTGCCCTGAACAGTTCCAAGGCCTGTTCATGAGTTAATTAGACTGCGCTACAATAAATGCATTGAGGAAATGAGAAATACTGAACTGAGTTTACCACAAGTCTTTGTTTTAATCGCCTTTTGTTTCTAAATGGATAATAAAAGAGAAGCGTTGCCACATTGTTCAGTAGCATTGATTTTGTGTACAGACTAATGTTTTACATGCTGAAAGGTCTGGTTTAAAGAACGCATTGGGTATCATGCATTAAATTACAAATAAACTGATGGAATGGTCCAGCTATAAGGAACATTTTCCCATTGTAAGAGATTATTGTCTTAAGTATGATACTAACCTAGCACCATGACTTATATGAAACTTTCATGAGGTCATTGTCATTTGTCAATTACTTGAACAGTGAATAAATATATAAGATAGACATACAGGTACAGTAAGTTGTCTGTGTAACTGCCTTTGTATACCTTGCATATAAAACATGTATATGGGTGTGCTTTTATGGGGTCTCAGGGATTTCTTTTATGTGTAGCCGAGAACAATGTATGCATCTCTTTCAACCTTGCAACCAGCATATAACGGGAAGAGAGACTAAATGGACCCTGGGAGACGGACACAAGGGGAGGAATGGGGACAGACAGATTTAGGGTCCAAAGAGGAATTCTTTGTCCTACTAAAAGCAGTAGTACTTAATTGTACTTAAACACACCCAGCATAGCATGAAGTTCATTATGTTTTCAAAGACACTATGAAACACCTGGAAGTTTATTTATTCAAAGAGCAAAATCTTTGGTCTGCAGATAAGATCGATATATAATGTAGGACTATTTTTGTAGCATTCTATAACTGTTTACAATATTTATGTTAGGACTAGAACTATGTGCTTTCAGAATTTTGGAAACCACAGCCTGTTGCTCATATACACCCACTAGATGTCAGTGTTTGCCTTTTTAAGTAATACAAGGAAACTGCGTTGATCTCTACATATTTGTGAGCTTATCCAATGACGATTGATACGCTCACAAATACAATACGTTTTAGTTTAAAATCTCAATTACCCCAAATTTGTCTTGATTTTCTTTATTCACTAAAAAGTCAGGTGCATTCTAAATAGTTTACACATTTACTAAAAACTGAGTTGTTTGTGAGTGCATGCAAGTGCCTGTGTCAATTTTGGTAACTGCTTGGGAGGGGAGGCATCAGCATGTGAGATGACTTAACCTCTGTCAAGGCTGAGTTGGGATCGGAGCGCAGCGCAGAGAGACACCGGGTGCAAGGGGGTGAAGTAAAGGGTAATCCAGCACACAAAGTCCAGAATATAGCCAAGGGTCAAAAGTCCGTGTAATCAAATCAGAAGGTTCGCAGTACAACAAGGGTAATCCACAAACAAAGTCCAGAAATCCAGCCGAGGTCAAAAGTCCGTAATAATCCAAAAACAGCAACAGGGTATAGGAATCCGGTAGGGAACTTGAACAACCAAGTACTGAAGGTACAGGGTTGCAGGTTTAAATAGCCCGCCTAATTGTTGCTCCTTCTCTAACCCCTCCTCTCTCTGTGGCTGTCAATTGGTCCCTAATCCCTCCCCTCTGCGGTTAGACCGCAGGAAACGCCTCCCCTGGCTGTCAGTAGCGGTCTGGGACCGCAGGACACGCCCCCCCCTGGCTGCCAGCAGCGGTCTGGGACCGCAGGACCCGCCCCCCCGCCATACTCGTAGTCCTGGCGTGCGGCTGCCGCCGCAACGGAGACCGGGGACGCAGCCCGCGGCACGGAGATGCCGTTCCGTGTGGCCGAGGATGAAGCTGGTGAGGACCTCCGTCGCCGACGGGTTGGGACCCGACGGACACATGGCCGAGGACGCGGGCGCCCGGCGGTGTCGCCGCCGGGCGAGAGCCCCCGCCGACGACCGGTAGGGTCCTGACAGGATCCCCCCCGGAGACGCCACCTCAGGGGGCGAGTGGGTGCAGGTTTGGAAGGATGTGCCAGATGGAAAGCACGGATCTTCACGGGAGCATGGAAGTTGGAGGCAGGTTCCCACGTACGTTCTTCTTGGCCGTAGCCTTTCCAATGAACCAGGTATTCTATACGTCCATACCGATGACGGGAATCCAAGATACCGTCCACTTCGTACTCGTCCGCACCCGAGACCGGGGGAGGTGGAGGAGCTTGTGGTTTTCTTTGGTGCGTATCGGGGAACCATTTCTTGAGGAGGGATACATGAAACGTGGGGTGTACGCGCCATGTGGTAGGGAGATCAAGGCGAACGGCCGAGGGACCATAGAGGGTGGTAATGGTGAAAGGCCCTAGGTATTTGGGACTCAGTTTCTTTGATGGTCCCGGTAGTTTGATGTGGGCAGAGGATAGCCACACCTTGTCTCCGACTTGATAAAGGGGTGCTGCTTGTCTTCGTTTATCAGCATGATCAAGTTGTGCCTTGTGCAAGTGGGTCTGTAGGGTCTGAAACCCCTGTTGTAGGAGTTGGAGTCGGTCAACAGCTGGGGGAACCGTGGCCGTAGGAGGTATGTCCACATGGAACTGCGGGTCGTACCCGTAATTAGCCTGAAAGGGCGTCATCCGAATCGAACTCTGTACCTGGTTGTTGTATACGAATTCAGCCACTGGTAACAGAGGGCACCAGTCGTCTTGGAGGTGTGACACATAGCAACGAAGGTACTGTTCTAGGATCTGGTTTATTCTTTCAGTTTGCCCATTGGTCTGGGGGTGATATGCAGATGAAAGAAGTCTCTTGAGACGTAACCCTGTACAGAATGCAGCCCAAAACCGAGATGTGAACTGCACCCCTCTGTCGGATAGCACCGTCTTAGGGATGCCGTGGAGACGAAAAACGTGACGGATAAACAGGTCAGCGGTTTGTGCGGCAGTTGGCAATCGGTGCACAGGAATGAAGTGTGCCATTTTTGTAAACAAAAAACAAAATACTGTCTGCGCTTCTCACCCTAATAAAGTTGGCAACAAATATATAAACATAATATAAATGAGAGGTTTTGGTTATATGAATTGGCCAAAGCATAATTAAGCTCACCCGCCACGTCAAGGCACACTCTCAATAGGGTGAGAACCTACTCTCACCTCCTACATAGTGGGCACACAAAGCAGTTTATACTGCTACCAAAACCAGATTAATGTGTTGGGGGAGGTGCAATTAAACCTCCTCCCATTTAACCCCTGGACAGCAAGCTGCAACCAGACTGATGAGGAGCCAACAACCTTGCACATATTTGAGGTTGTTGGCTCCTCATCAGTCTGGTTGCAGCTTGCTGTCCAGGGGTTAAATGGGAGGAGGTTTAATTGCACCTCCCCCAACACATTAATCTGGTTTTGGTAGCAGTATAAACTGCTTTGTGTGCCCACTATGTAGGAGGTGAGAGTAGGTTCTCACCCTATTGAGAGTGTGCCTTGACGTGGCGGGTGAGCTTAATTATGCTTTGGCCAATTCATATAACCAAAACCTCTCATTTATATTATGTTTATATATTTGTTGCCAACTTTATTAGGGTGAGAAGCGCAGACAGTATTTTGTTTTTTGTATACATTGTACAGCCAACACACTGTATTTGCAGCATGCTCACACTGTTTGGTAGGCCTCATATTATACATTTGTATTATTTGAGCCTGAGACTAGCTTAGCGCACCGACATTTTTTCTTTTCCCTGCCATTTTTGTAAGCCTATCGACCACTACCATAATGGTATTATGTTGTTGGGATACCGGTAGGTCCACTATGAAATCCACCGCCACTTCTTCCCATGGTCGTTTAGGTATGGGTAGTGGTTGCAAGAGACCAGTAGCCTTGACTGGGTGTTGTTTAGTTCGGGCACATGTATCGCACGATTTGATGTATGTCACGATGTCCCGTTTCATCGCAGGCCACCAAAAGGACCTCTTGGCCAATTCATAGGTTTTCCGAACACCACCATGTCCGGCTAGAGGATGATCATGTACGGCGTTGAGGATGTCGGGTTTGACTTGATCTGGCACGTAAAGCTGGCTGCCTCTGTATAGGAGACCATCTTCAGAGTGGAGAGGGACGTCACACACAGGGGATGGTTGAGTGGTACTGTGGGTTCGGAGCTTCTGGAGTAGAGACGTCCGGAAAGCAAGAAAGACGCCAGCAGGGAGGATGGTGTTCTCGGCCTCTGTGGTCTTTTCTTGTTCGTCGTGTAACCGGGATAAAGCGTCCGCTTTTCCATTGCGGGCGCCTGGTCTGTATGTTATGTGTAGGGGAAATCTAGTGAAAAACAGAGCCCAACGAGCCTGTCTAGGACAGAGTCTGCGTGCCGTCTGGAGGTATTCGAGGTTCCTGTGATCCGTAAACACTGTGACAGGATGTTGAGCGCCTTCCTTGCTTGAGGACTCTCAGAGCGGTCTCCGCTGTGGCGGTTCTGTGAGCGCAGCGCAGAGAGACACCGGGTGCAAGGGGGTGAAGTAAAGGGTAATCCAACACACAAAGTCCAGAATATAGCCAAGGGTCAAAAGTCCGTGTAATCAAATCAGAAGGTGACTTGTATTGTGGAAAATTTTGAAGCCAAATCAATTACACATTTCCACAATTGCAGTTCGTAATGTTTTATCCCCATTTTTTGTGACTTAACAGCCTTATAAATCATCCCATAGTTTCCCAGCCTTGGCACAATTAAATGAGGAAACAAAGTAAATGTAGCATGTAGCATGTAACAAACAATAAGATTACTAGATGAACAGTAATTCCGTCGACAACCAAATTACATGGGAGGCGTTGGTTCCTCCTCATTCTTGTGATCATTCACCTGAATGTCTTATAATGTAAACTTCTTGCCACGTAGCATTTGTCTTGTCAGTTTGCTGCTTGATGAAGCTTTTGGAATAATTTCCTGAGTCACATAGATCTACAGACTTAAAATATGCCAAGCTATCACCACAGTGATTTATTCTCATTAAAATAGGGCTAACAATATTACAGTAGCTGCCTTCTGACATTAATTACGAACCTCATGACACAAAGGAGTTTATTTTAGGAACAGGACTTTGACAGCATAGCATCTTATACATAGGTAGCTTTAATGATGTGGCTTGGGTTTAAGGTAAATGCAATTAAACCATTTTTAGAAACGGTGTGAGGTTTGCATTGAAAATCCTTAAAGGTAAACCTTCCAACTATTATTCAGGAACGAATATGGTTTTTGTGGCCAAGCCGGCAATGTTCCTAATCACTGATGGCAGTTTGGATTTATATTTATATTGAGACAAAAAATTCCAGAATCCATGAGTCACAACAGAGAGTAGATCTGCGAAAATATGCACTATTACAAAAATATATAAATTGTGTTCACTAAAGATAAACCCAAATATAGTGTGGATGTTCTGTGCCTCTTCTGTGCCTCACATTGCCGGACATGCTAAGATTATCCTATTTCTCTATTGATGCTTGGGACCACTTTTAATTCCCAAGTGCAAATTGAATATACCGTATGGCATAATATTGTCTTGGTTTCATTATGCGGTCCTAGCGCAACAAAATTTACAAAAAGGGACTGTCTAGAAAAAAGGAGCAAATCTCATAATCTCATAATGGAGATACTACCTAAGGTCATTGTTACTCTAGACAATCTGGTGTCTATTTATGAAAATTAAAAATATTAGAAAAACCAAAGGAAGTAACCCAAACATGTTTAAGTTAAACCAGTATAGGAGTCTGTCAACATGCTTGGTGTGCACATTCCAATCAATTCAGCACACATCCACCAAGAAACATAGTAAAGAGCAGAACAATGACCCAGAGTTTAAATGCTGCCTAAAGATCTTGTTGCCCTAGCCACCCCTGTATAATTGCCCCACACAATTGACCCCACAATCTTTAAAAAAGAGAAGCACAGGTGGCAATAGCATCCATACACTCTACAGGTCCTCTTGTAGCAGGCATGCTTTATAAATGAGTCAAGATTGTGTGAAATATCAACTGCTTGTGTTAACATTATCAGTCCTCCTTCATTGTTAATGGGATATTTTACTTTAAATTATGCTGTTTAACTTAGACAAACCATTCCTTGACCTTAGCAAATATATCCCTTTATTGTTTCTTTTGTTGTTTTAATCAGTTAATAAAGACAAACGTCACACAATTAAGATTCCCTTGAAAATTATGAATGATGCAAAACACTTTTTTAACATAAAAAAATGGTATTTCTTATGCTACATTTAGACAGAGAGTGTTAAATTTGGATAAATAGGTGGAACAGCGCCATTAATGGAATTTGAGAACATCAGTAGATCAGATGATTATTGCTTTTTTCTTTCGAATCATCTGTAACATTACATACATCACTTCTGTGCGCTCAATTTGGTATAAGTGCATTCTACTTGTAAAACGGTTTTCCATTTGTATCTAAAACAAGATTGGGACTGGTACAGGTCAGTTTGGTTCACTTAATTATTTTAATGCAAGCTGTACACAAATCTGTTTGACATTTTGCATTTTTTCAATTCTGGATTGTAACATTTAGCTAAGTAAAACCAACCAATTTTAGATCATAATAAAACTGAACAACTTGAGTGTAAACATCTCACATTACACTGGCCAGGTAGCTGGGGCATGTGTTAGATGGCAGATAAGAACCATTTGGCCCACCTAGTCTGCCCATTTTTCCTGATGGATCCTAACCTGTCCTTGGTCTAGTGTTAGATATAAGATAGCGGTATGCCTATTCCGGGCATGTTTAAATTCCTTCACTACATTAGCCTTTACCACTTCTGCTTGGAAGCTGTTCAACTTAAAGTATCTTGACACATTTTGGATGGACAATAAAGCTACTCAAAGACACACTACCAAGTGCCGCATCTTTGTCCTCGGAGGACAAAGTTGAAGGCTCGGTGGGGGATAGATTTGCTGGGCACTAGTGGGAGTTGTTGCCTTATAGCCTTTTGCACTTACTGTCTTTGCAGAAGAAATTATGATGGAAATTTTTTTTATTAAATATTCATGCAACAAAAAGAAATTATGATGGAGCCAACTCCCTATGCTCACCTTCGTTTTGGTTGATCACTCCCTATGGGTTTGAAAACAAAGTGGAATAAGACAATACAAACACTAAAATGATTTTAATATTAAACAAGAAACCATGAATTATGGGTGCAATGACAGTATGGGAAATGTTTAAAAAACTGTGATGACCTTCAGAGTGTAAGGTTTACAAGCAGCAAGTTATTTGTGGCTTTGGGTAATAAGTACAAAGTCTATAAAACAACTCACAAATTGTTTTCCTTTGCTCTGTACTTTATATCAGCTGAGAACAATATAAAAACTGAATTGATTAATCATTGGTTTGCATGCATACATGCCAAGTTTTAAAGCAGCACATACGGGGCAATTGCATTGCAGTTTGTAGCTAAATTATATTTTAACAGGAGAAAACAACATAGCATTAAATACAGTATTAGTATATTGCCAAAGCAATATTAATTGAACCAATTGTCAGAAAGGTGTGGAACACACTGGCTGATAAGTTTTTAAAAATCATCTTGATACCAATTCTGCATATATATTGTGTTGCTAGACACATAATTGAAAATTTTGGTAAAAATCTATTGAATAGATTCAATATAAATCAGTGTAAGGTAATGCACTTTGGTACCAAAAATGAGAAGGACTTAGGTATAATTGTAGACCATAGACTTAGCAACAAAGTGCAGTGCCAGTCAGTGGTTGCAAAAGCCAGTAAGGTATTGGCATGCATAAAGAGGAGTATTAAATCACGAGAGGTAAATATCATTTTACCTCTTTATAAAACAATGGTGAGACCTCACCTTGACAATGCAGTGCAATTTTGAGCACCAGTTTATGTTGTAGAGCTGAAGAAAGTGCAGAGGCGGGCTACAAAGTTAATTAAAGGAATGGAGAATTTTAGTTATGACTAGAAAAACTGAACTTGTTTACACTTGAAAAGAGACGTCTAAGATTTGTACAAATACATACATACAAGGTCAGTATAAACAGTTTTCTAGTAAACTCTTCACCAAAAGGTCTCTACAAAAGACACGGGGGCATCAGTTGAGACTTGAGGAAAGGAGATTTCAGCATCAGCATATAAAAGGGTTCACAGTAAGAACAATAAGAATTGGTAATTGCCTCAAGTAGGGTTTTTTTGCTTCCTTTTGGATTACCTTTAGAACTTTAGAACTAGGTATGTGTTTTCAATACCTGAAAAAAGTCTACTGAATACATTTCATATTTTAGTTTAAAAAATTTTCACATGCAGTCACTATATTCTGATTAAACATAGAATAACTATTTATTTCTGTGTTTTTTTATGCAGCTCCAAAGCAATCATTTTACTTCCACAGTGTATAGTAATTATTTATATGTTATTTAAATCTTTAAATATTACATTTAATTATAACTTGTCAAATCCCCAGAGGGGTCCAAACACCTTAATACAGAATGATCAGATAGTTTGTACAGAACAAGACAAATAGTGAATTCACTTAAGTTTCATAGGAAAATATAATTATGTGTTATAACGTCTATTATATGGTTTAGCGTATATAGCATGTTGTTATTTTTTTTTAATAATCCTGAAAATATACTTACTGATTAATCCTTGGGTGACAGGAGTTTTAGTCTGATGCTTGGAGGGTTCAATATGCCCATCAAAGCTGACCTTTTTGTTCTATAGACCACAATAGCTAAATATATAAATACATATGCAAACACAAATATATATATATAACACATTGTAGAAAAATAGATACGGCATCTTTGTGCCTTGTAAATGAATCAGCTATGTATAGAGAAACCAAGAAGATGCACCGTTACTAATATAAAAATAAGATTATTCCACAACCTTCATATGCTTGAATTATTGCTTCATTTTCTGATTGGCATGTCAGTGTTGGTATAGGATAATAAAAATCCTTCACAAGCACTCAATGTCACATTTGTGAATCACTATCATTCTACACAGGATTGTTCAACTCAATATCTGCTTTGTGTAAAAATGATGGAATGCCATTGCTGTTGAAACTTTTACATTTTATCTGTAAATGACAGCTTAATCCACTGCAAGATGGTCACAAATTATTTCCCAGAGAGCCCAGTATATGGAAGAATTATTACTTTATTATTCCAAAATGTAAATCGTTTAACATTTTACATTTCAAAAACAGGATAAAAAGAATGTCTAACATTAGTTTAAACCTTGGGGAATGTTTAATTAACTGTGATATTAGGATGAAATTTAAAATTTGCACTACATCTTTCTGAAATTAATCCTAAACTATATATATTCAGTTTAGTTCTATACATATATATACAAAAATATATTTGTGCATAAACCCAAATCTTTCATTGTGCTGCCTTTTGCCACTAACACAAAATAAAATAAAGCCTTACTAAATGTAAAAGTCTTCGAAGCAATTACCCCCCTACATGATGAAGGCACGTGGAAGGCATGTCTGGGCCTGTCAGTAAAATATTTACACCAACCTTTGTCGAATGAAAAGAGCGGGAAACCAAGGGGGAGAATCACTAGTACTAAACTCCTAAGTACCCTGCCTAAATTCACTAACATGTATCTAAACTAAAGTAACTGATTCTAACCTAAGAGAGACTTAAGTATGACCGGCATGCTTTTCGCAGGTCGCCCAGTAAAAAAGTAAAATTTTTAATATAATGCATATATTTCCTGAATAAAGCATTGTAAAGTATTAGATATTGTGCTTCTAAAATGTCCTTCATATTTTAGTAAATACATACCCTTGCTTCTCTCTAGTTTATTCACTAAAATGGCACTTGGCAGTTAAATCATGATTTTCACTCCACAAATCTACTGTGTATAGTAGGACAGTGTGGGCTGACCCAGCCTAATGCATATTAGACATGTGCAAGTCGGCCAAAAAACAAAATTTTCAGCTTTAGTTTTGGCCCATACATCCAGAGGATGTCTCCACAAGATGGGCTTTAGGTGACGTCCTTTCCCCCGATTGGATGATCCAGGATAGGACGTCACTGCAAGCACCACCATTTTGGTGGACGTTCCAACAGGGTTATGTCCACAGAAGATTGAAAACAAAAGAGAAGACCCTATTAGTGCAAAATTGGAAATCATAATCTATCCCATCGATAGCTCATTGTGTAAGATTGACCTAAGATAAAACATTAAAACACCCTTCTTTTTGAGTATTCTGACCTACACACAGAGCCTTTATGTCTCCCCTTACATACCTCATACCCCTTTCTCCCCCCTACTCAATTCACTCTTTCTTCTTTTTCTTTCTTTCTTTTTTACCATTTCTGGAAGAGCGTACTACAATACAAAAAAGGCAAAAACTTCTCTGAAGTATATAATGCTAGTGTATTTTACCTTTCTATATAATTGTGTGAGCCTGACACGCTTATCACATTTGGTTATGTTATTTTGCATTACTTGTTCATTGTAATGTTATGAATCTGAGATATAACATTGCCTACCATTGCCCCTCCTGAAATTGACTCTCTTTGTAAACTCTTCTAATAAAAAAATATTTGTTCAAAAAAGAAAATAGAAGAGAATTGAACGTAGAAGATACAAGATGAAGAAGAAGATGCTGAAGTCAAGGTAGGGAAACATTTAGAGAGCGTGAGAGAGTGAACAAGAATGAGAGTGTGTGTCCGGCATCCAACCTACCTCGGCGGCCGTGCAGGGTCCCACCACGAACTGCCTCCATGTCCGGACAGCCAAGACGTCGTACGAGAACCACGCGGTTGCGGCGTGGGCCGCATCCCCGGCCTCGATTGAGAGGCATCTCGCGGAAGATGGCCGCGAACACGTTGTCCATGGCGGGGGGGAGTGTCTAACTTCCCAGTTCCATTGAAGCTAGTGCAGGAGGTAAGCAGAGGGCGGGGAATAGGGAGGATTGACAGCTCTACACTGATGGTGGATAATTAGAGGGGAGGAGTCAGGATCTGGCAGGGCTATATAAACTCCCAGCACTGTTCAGTCAGTGCTGGCTTGTTAACTAAGCGGTGCTCCATTCCTGTATGCTGATTACCTGAATCTTACCCTTCCTTACCCTTATCTTGTTTGTGGATTTCCTGGCTAATTTGACCTCGGCTTGTTTACTGGACTACGTAAGTTTCCCGGCTATTTTTGACCTCGGCTTGTTTACTGGACTCTGTGCTTATCTATTACCCTGGAACTCGGCTACGTTTAAAAGGACTCTCGTGTATTTCTGTACTCCCTGACTACGGCTTGTGTTAAGACTTCGCTTCCGGTATATGCCTGTCTTTTGTGAAATAAATACCTGCTTGCACCACTTTGGCATCACCTGTGTTTAGCGTCTCACTGCGCTGTGCTCCGTTCCCCTACCTTCTGACAGTGTGTGTGAGAGTGTGAGTAAATGTGGATTCACAAATTTTGGATGAAAATTCAGAGGTTTTTGCTTCACTTTCATCTGATTTGTGTGGGTTCTGATCTTGTTTTCAGGGCTTCGTACGAATCGCTGAATTTACCAAAATTTGGTACGTTTGCAATTCATACAAATCACAATATACCAGTCTAGTGCCTATTTAAATTGGTAAGATAACTTTCAAGAAGTCTTAAGAAATGTATCCTTAATGAACAGTGTTTTTCTACCCTAACGATCAAAGCTTCTTTTTTTTAACCATTTTTACTTTTTATGTTAGTGCACCTACACAATTAGAAAATATTTATATGTGTAGTTCATCATTTAGTAAGTTATATCGGTAAAATGCTCACCTATGTAATACATGTTTTGTTTAATTGAAACTGTTCAGTTGGGGCACAGTGAAGGGATTTTTAACAAATAAATATTTCTACTGGGAGGGGTAAGAGTTTTTTTATTTTTTCACGTATAGAAGCAAAAAAACAGTCCAACCCTGCCTTGAACCGTGTGAAAAAGTAATTGCCCCCTTAGTTACTAAATCAAGCGAGTAACCAAATTGAATTGGTAATTGGGTTCAATTTACCCAGCCATAATTACTGCCAGTCCTGTTGAATCTAAACATCAATTAAATAGAACCTGTCTTGCAAAATTAAGTAGGTGAAAATGTCTCAAGAAGCAATCTAAAGAAATTCAAGAAATGATGATACAAAGTCATTGACATCTATCAAAGCCTTGTATCTCTACTGCTACAAAGGGACTCTAGCGAACCAAGTTTTACAAATGGAGAAAACTTGGAACAGTGGTAAACCTTCCCAGGAGAGGCCATCCTACTAAAATCCCTCCAAGTGCACATCAATGACTCATCCAGGAGGTCATAAAATAACCAAGATTAACATGTAAAGATATGGGTCCTGTTACATTTGGCGTAAAGCTAACACAAAATTCCACAATATATCATATCACAATATATCAACAGTAAAAGTGCTTCAGGACCTACCATAACTAATGGAACCATGATCTCTACTTTGTACCAGAAAATCCTGAAGGAGAATATCCGGCCATCAGTTCTTGACCTAAGGAACAAACATAGGTCATGCAGCAGGACAATGATCTGAAGCACACAAGCAAGTCTACCTCTGAATGGCAGGATATTCTCCTTCAGGATTTTCTGGCAAAATGAAGGTTCTGGCCTAGTCAAAGCCCTGACTTAAATTGAGAGGCTATGGCACAAACTAAAAAAGGACAGTTTGCTCAAAAACCCCTTCAATGTGGCTGAATGAAACCAATTCTGCCTAGAAGAGTGGACCAAAATTGCCCAAAAGCAATGTAAAAGACTCATTGCTAGTTATCACAAACATTTGATTGCAGGTGTTGTCGCCAAGGGTGGCAGAAACCAATTATTAGGTTTAGGGGGGCAATTACTTTTTCACATGGGTGATATAGGTTTTGATTAAATATTCACCTTCAGTAAACAAAATAATTATTTAATAGCTGCGTAGTATTCCAGTATTCTATATTTGCACTTAAAAAGAACTAACAAAAATTGATCCCTCAGAGTAGGAGATTGAGCGGCAGCAGCAACAGAGGTAAAGACACATCCAGCCACTTAGTATAGGACAAACATTTTCCAAATATTAGAAATAAACAACAATAATTAACCACTCCAGAGTAAGGAAGGAGATTCCATCAGTGTGTGGCTACTACTGACAAGTTAAAATTGCGTCAGCAGACTTATATGTATCTAATGCTTGTCAGGTGGTTGATTTAGGTTTTGGGCAGATCGCACCTCTTCCTGTTTATGATCCACTCCTTCATTTATAAACTCTACCCCTTCCTCTTTAGACTCCACCCTTTCCTCTCTGTATATTAAGCATGGATACCGAGCACCTACTTATATATTTTGTTGTTTTGTGCACCATTTCAAATGTTTTAGCTATTATTTTAAGGGATAATACTCATTAAGTAAAATAATGAAAAGTGCAGATTCAACCATTTTTGCCAAGATCCCAACTATACTAGTTTCATAGATGCTCAAATTGGTTGAATTAGCACATGGTCAGTCCATGATGTCAGCAGATATGCCACACCAAGGCTTCAACTGCTGTCACTGTACATTCACACACCATTTGTGCTATACATACAAGACACACTACATATCAACACAGCCAGTCCTTTATACTCCTTTTTATCAATGCATCATGAAAATGACATTGATGTTTTTAATTACTTAAATTGTATTATATAACTTTAATTAAAGAAATGTATAAATATTTTAAACTAAAATAAGTGCAAATTTTTGAATCTGAGAAGATACCATGCAATGTGGGTTCATTTACAATGATACTTGCTTTGTTAGAATTAGTTTAATAAATATTGTTCTGACGCCTGTTCTTGCATAAGAACATTATTGGTCTGTTATTATCTATTACGTGGCATAGTAGTTTAGAGTTATGAGTTTTTGAGATCCCTCAACATATTTGTAGACTTCACAGCCTCATAGTTCTATACAACACCATATTGCAAATAACTATATTATTTTACTTATGGGTTTTTGAGATTAAGTAGATCAAATTATTCATAAAAGCTTTATTTACATATCTGCCAAACAGACCAGCATAACAGAGAAATATAAGGTAAGAGGTAAACTTACACTACTTTTTTCATCCTACACACATGTTGTGATCACAAGAGACTGTGAGCCAGATGAAGGGGTGTCATTATAGTCATCATATTTATATTAGCATATTGCAGCTTGCCAGCCTACCCAGCTTAAGGCTTCAGAGTTGCTCTGTCTGACTGTGCATTGTTTCTTGCTTGTGACGGCAACTTCAGACATGCGGCTCCCGCTCCACCCACAAACATTATTAAACGTGCCAGGTGCTTTAAAAGGTTCACAGTTTAGCCTGTGGTGCACATACACATTTCAAAGAGATATATGTGCATGATCTTATATGTTTATAAATCACTTTCCTCTTAGCCCCCCCACTGGATTTCTATGGGGTGTAAGTCAGGGGACTGGGATGGCCATGGTAGGATCTTGATTTTATGGTCAGTAAACCATTTTTGTGTTGATTTTGATGTATGTTCTGGATCATTGCCCTGCTGGAATATCCAACCACTGCCCATTTTAAGTTTTCTGGGAGAGACAGTCAGGTGTTCATTTTAAAAATCTGCTGCTATTTGATAGAGTCCAAGATGCCATGTATCCTATAACAAAATGTCCAGGTCCTCGGACAGAAAAAGCCAAAAAGCTCTATTTCGGTTTCGAGTTGAGTTTGTTTTTTGGATTGGTTTTTACAATGCTTTTACTTTTTTCTTATAGCTACTTCCCATTTTGTGAAACTCAACAAGCCTTTGCCGCACATCACAGCTATATTCCTTGGTCTTTCCCACAAGGAGCACAATACAATGCAGATCGCATAGCACATGAATGGTGCGGGTCTGGCGACTGACCTGAAACGGAGTGCGAGTTGTGATCAGGGCTGGCTTTAGGTGTTCAGGTACCCTGTGCGGGCTACCCTGTGGTGCCCCCTCCCCATCATCATCCCCAGAGTTCCCTTGTCCCCTCCTGCACTGTACCATACCTCTCTTTTCCACTGTCATGTAGTTCAGGTATAGATCAAATAAACAACACATGGAAACACAGCGATGCAGGCATAGAACAACTAAATATTACACAAACTCAGCATTACAAGTGTAGATCACATGACTCTGGGGCAGCTACTATGCTGGGTCACAAAACAGACATTTAATAATTAAATCGTACACATACCTATAAGTACAGGAAGGGAGAGAAAATGAAAGAGAGAGTCGTAAATTAATTAAAATATAGACGGCAATATATTAAGCAGTTAAAATGGTTGTTGGACAGATACACACAGACAAATCTTATATTCTGAGATTTTGCCATTCCTTTTTGTTTGTACAAAATGCATTAAATTTTGTACAAATCTAAATGCACAAGTCGTAGTACTAATATTTAATTATTTTATCTGCTCATATAATGAACACATGTAACACTACAAGTTACTATTATGTCCAACAAATTAGCGTCAGGTGTACCATAACATTGTACTCTTGTCTGGTGATATTTAAGGCTGCATCATTTTACTATAATACCTTGTAGAACTCTAGATTAAGTATGCTCTATGTTCAACAAATAATATGTTGTCCAAATGAATGTGTTATCATCAAAATGAACTGCAATTCAGTCTGCCTACTGCCATGTCTTTCTGACATTAAACTAATTTGAATTATTTTTTATATATTCTACAACCATTTTATATTCACTTGCCCATAAAAAGCTCACTGAAAGGTTATAGGAACAACTGCACGCTTATGAGGATGGTTGCTTTTATGTTGCATAAATTCAAGGAACCGTAGCAATAAATGTCAAGTAATAATTATAATGAATATTGCTACATTTCAGAATATAAACTGGCAGTATAAAGCCTCACAAAACAAATTAACAAATGAGAGGTTTTGACTTTTTTTAAAAAAAAGTTTTTTCTTTTATCCAAACTAAAAAGCTAAATTTGTTAACCTACAGAAACCTTAGACTCACACAATCCTAACCAAAGTAAATACATCAATTTTAAACACATAAACCAATTTATTTTTCAGTTTGTGATTTGTCTAAATATCTGTTTCGGAAAAAGAAAAAAAAATAATAATAAAAAAAAAAATATATATATATATGGCTTTTGCGGTGTTTAACAACCATATGTAGAATATTAATAAAGCATGCCTCTACACCATAGGCAGTTACAGTACCTAGTCCACCTACATTTTAGTGCCAGCCCCAACTAAAGTACATAAAAAGCAGACATACACTATATGGACAAGTATTGGGACACCTGACCATTACACCAACAGGGACACCACATCAAACTCATCCACCTACATTACGAGCCTTGCTTTGTGCACTATGGCAAAGTCATGCTGGAGCAGAAAAAGGCCTTCCTCAAACTGTTGGTGACTTTCACCAGCACTTGGTGACCCCACTCTCTGACTTTACGTGGTCTTCTGCTTTGTGGCTGAGTTGCTGCTGTTCCTAAACGCTTCCACTTCCTAATAATACCACTTACAGTTGGCGGTGGAATTTCTAGCAGAGATGAACTTTCACTAAATTATTTATTGCAAAGGTGGCATCTTATCACAGTACCAAGCTTGAATTTCCATTTTCTTTCACAAATGTTTGTAAATGCATACTGCATGGCTAGGTGCTTGAGTTTACACCTTTGGAAATAGGTCTGATTGAAACCTGAAATCAATAATTAATTGGTGTGTCCCAATACCTTTGTCCATATAGTGTATATGTGATGGAAAATGACATAACCATTACATCTTAATAATCTTATATCATATTAACTTCCAATGAGAGAGATGTATTTGTTTTCACTTTTACATTATTGTATACTCACATTCACCTTTTTAGGTTGAGTGTCTTGCCTTAAACAGCTTCAGTGGGTTTGGAGTGGGAGAGACATAGGTAGGAGGAGACATTTAGTGACCCAGAGGAAGAGTTATCAAACCCTTGAAGCGTGCTGCCAAATTTTTGAGCTTGAGTGTGTGCAGGCTATCAAATGTGTTTTAAAAGATCAATGATTGTGCCTTGCCACTGCACTTGTGCCTCCATCTTTTTTTGAGAAGTGGCTCTCCCTTGTACAAAAACATTGGCTGGCGGTTAGAGTATCCATGTTAGTTAGTTTGTGGGCTCTAAAAACCTTACATTTTGCTATAGTTGTTCGATCAACTATAATCTTTTTTTAAAATACTAAAAAAAATTAGAAAGTCATAAACATTCACCAAATATTAAAAATGACAACGGTTTAATAACTGCTATAGTATACCTGATGATGATAAATGTTTGACATTTTTTGCACTCATCTTTCAAAAATACAGAATTACCTTAAATTAGTTGACCTAATCAGAACTGCTTTATGGTTAAGAGACACTGATTTTAACAGGAGGAGAAAGAGAGAAAGACAGTAAAAACATTAGACCTTGATTTACAAGAATTGACTATGATGGTTCAAAATTATGTATAGTTGTTGAGATGATAGATAAGGAATATCAAACTAAAGATATATTTGTTTATTCAGTTTGGATTGATCCTTTCTAGATTTGTTCCAAGATATATATATATATATATATATTGTGACAAACCCTATAGCAGGAGGGCCATACATGTCACTTTTAGGGGTCCTAAGCACAGTCCTCTAGGGCAATCAGTCTCGGAAACACCAGCTTGTAACAAAACAGATCTTTATTTTTAATTGCTGAAACCCCAAAAACCAAATCATAAAAGGAAAAACCTAGCTCCCAATTGGAGCCCTCTCTAACTAAACTATGCTGGTCCAGACTGACCAGCCTAATCACCCACTAACTCAACCTCCCAGCCAGACCCAGCTACACCAGGCTCTGGAAAACCTCCCCCAGACAACACACAAAATGTCCAGGCAGGTGTTGCCTCACTTGGCTCAGGGATTGTCTTCTTCAGGGCCTCTCCTTGCCCTGGGAGCACAGGGAACTTCCTCTTCCCCCAACAGTCTCTGAGTATCAGGCGCCAGGGGTTTTTAATGCCCAGCACCTGTGCCTGACGCCAGCCCCATAGAAATCCTGTACTGGATCCTGCAGACTTCTAGCCTCCTGGAAAAGCCGGCATGGATATTCCACAGAATGGGGGAATGGAGCATTGGCCCACCCTGCTCTCCAGTTGCTCCACCCCAGGGACCTATATGTATAATCTGCAAAGCAGCTGTACTCAGATGCCATGCTAATCATCTCCCTGGGGTTCACAATCTCACAATATATATATATTGTGACAACTATATCTGTGTATTGTACTTTTTTGTCCCAGGATCACCTTTAAAACGCTAGGGTGCGGATACAGAGGAGGTTTTAAAAATCAAAAGGGCTTTATCTGTTTGTTTGTTTTTATTTTCATGTGGCAAAGTCATCAGCATCAGATTAAGCAAAACAAAAACAGAATTCTTGCTCTGCTGAGCACTTACTAAACATGTCTTTTCTCCTGACTATGCTTAGGGGGCTTGCTATTTGAAAATATCCAAAGCATCAAGATATCCCCCACTCATATAGGCTTTGATGTTTGCTCCCTTATGTCTCCCTGACATAAATTGGTTCTCTCCCTGAGTGCAGGCTGGGTATGATTATGATTCCAGGGATTCCAAAAATACAGACAAAGCCATTAAGAACTATCTTCAGTGGGACTTCAGGAGTTCTGGAAGTGATGGTATGAGCACCACAGAGCCCTGATCTTAACATCCTCCAGTATGTCTGGGGTTACATGGAGTCTAAGGCTGCCTATATCCACAGAAGAACTATGGTTAATTCTTCAAGATGTTTAGAACTACTTGGAAATATTGACTTAGATTTTGCATTTTGTTAACTGATAAAAACTATTAACACATTTTTTCACACTTGCCTAAAGCCTTTGCACAGTACATATTATACATATTATGTTAATCCAAAAAATATCAAATGAATCAAACTTTTGGATTTATTTTGTTTTAAGGGAGTTTACTGTTTCCTCATTTCATAAACTCGCCATTCAGTTCAAGATGCATAATAAATTAAATATGTTCAAAATGGAAACATTTTAGTAAATTGTGTATTATAACAAAAGAAGGTGATTTAAGAGTTGAAGGATGAAAACTATGGCATGATATTACAGCGAAAATAGTAAAATCTATCAAAGTAAAGGAATAAAAAAAATATTTGGGAACTGCATGAAGCTATTACGGGGAACAAAGACATGAGAATAACTTGGTCAATTGGTACATCTGGCCTATTCTAGTCATTTCATAGTGTGATTCTAATGCTCTTTTGTAGACTAAATATCACTTCATAGCCAAAGTCTAGTCCTACACATGCACATATTGTGTTTTAATCTATTTCTAATCTAAAGACACACGGTTGTGCATATTCAAATGATTACAGATGCACATTTTATAACTTATACATATTTTAAAAGGGGGTCATCTACCATTTTTATTACTAGATTAAAGTATTTTTTATATTGTTAATGTCTTCTATAAATACAGAACAGTGCCTGAGAAAATCTGCTATAATAGGTAGCATACTAAATTAGAATAAATGTTTTGTATATTAGTATCAAATAATTCAAGCAATTTATTTTAAAAGTTCATTAGACAGGCTCACTGGAAAATAATTGAAAGGACAGAGTCTGCAGATTTTATGTGAGTCATTAGAGCTTTTGATTTAGTTTATTATAACAGGCTGCTAAGCTAATACCTCTATGGATGTTTTCGTAAGCTAAATAACAAAAAATGCAATAATCATGAAGCCTATTATTTCCTGTTACAAAACACATAATTATATACAACACAATATTTAGATAGTTGGCAAACTATTTTTTTTGAAAATTACTGGAAAAACTGCATTGAAATATTCCATTATTATAGAAAATTAAACTATAAATAAAATCCAGTACTGTGCTATATGTACTGTATTTATTATTTTACTGCTTAATTAAAAAGCCATATATGCATAAAAAGATAGCTTATTATTAAAAAGTGTGATATAGTTTACTAATCACTTTTACTAGACGTGATCAATCTCATTCAATGAGACTTTACTTGAAACAGAGAACAATCTACTGAAAGTGACTTCTAAATTTCACCAAAGTTTGGGTTACTTCCTAAACATTCCAAGGTACAAGGACTACTGGCGTCTGCTGTGAAACAAATGACAAGGCATTGTAAGTTGGGCATTGGTGGGTACATCATATAGCCAGGGTGATAATAATGAGAAAAGTAAACAATGGATAGCGCTAGGATACAATGTTACCGTTCTTTGAAAATGGGGAAATATTTGCAGGAAAAACCTTGTTGAGTATTCAAGGATGTATATGTCTCTATGATTGTGACACCATGACATTTCAGGAAACTGTACATTTTTATCAGTTTTGAGCTTATCAATACTTTTTATTACGTTAGTAGGAAAGGGTGCAGAGAAGTTGCAAATGTGCTTTTTATATTTTATCCAGCTCTAACAATGGATGGATGTAGTAAATATAAGTAGAAGCCATTTAGCCACGCCCTTTACCTTTTAAGTAGCCAAGACTCATTATGGCTTATAGGAAATATAGCCCTGGACGTCAGCCTGAAACGAAATGCAATTACTCTAAAATGATATCATGTAGTGTTCATTTCACTAAGCCACAAGTTTTAACCCTGTGTGTGATATGAGATTTTCAAAGTGCACCTTGGGAGACAACCACATTTCTTATATGTGGTGGGACCAGTTGCATCACTCAGGGGCTACTGGGGCTGAAACCCCAAATCTCAACTTCATAGCCCCAAATGGAGGCTCTAAGCATACTTTAGCCCAAGAGTCTCCATTCACTGTTTTGGGTCGATTGGGGAGATCTGGCCTAGAGATGCAGGAACAGAGCATGGTGATGTAAGGTCATAAGTAAGGAAGCAAAAAAAATCTACAGCTGAGCTAAGGGGGTGATTAAAGGAAGGAGGGAGAGGGGAAGGGGGAAGGAGGGAAAGTGTATAAGGGTGAGCATGCATGTATATATATGTATATATGTACAAATCTATGTATGTTTGTGAACATGCATGTGTGTGTAAGTATGTGTTCCTGGACGTGATCACATATGTGTATGAGCACAGACATGTATGTGTGTGTAAGCATAGACGTGCATGACTGTGTGCGCACAGACGTTTATGTGAGCGCAGACATTTATGTGTGTTTGAGCATAGTTGTGCATGTGTGTATTAATATTATTATTATTATCTTTTATTTATATAGCGCCAACCGTTTACATAGTGTGAGGACAGATGTGTGTGTTTATGAGCATGGATGTGTATGTGTGTTTGCGAGCATGTGTGTGTATGTGTAAAGATGTGAGCATGTATGTGTGCATGTATGTGTATGTGTGTTAGTATGTGTGCATGTGTGTTGGCGTGATTGTGCACGTCTGTGCTAATGTCAGAAAATGTTTAAAAATGTGCGCCAGTGTATATGTGACTGAGGGAGAATCAAGGGAAAGGTAGGGGATGAAAGTATAACAATTAATAAGAGTAGAGATAGGGAGAAAGGAGAGAGAGATAATGAGATGGAGCAAAGATGGGACAAATGGGAGAGATAAAGAGAAAAAAAGATTGAGAAGGAGAGATAAAGAGAAATGGATGAGATCAATAAAAAGAGAAGATATAAAAGAGAAAGAGGAGGAGAAAATAGAGAGAGATAAAGAGAAATGGGAGAGAGAGAGAGAGAGAGAGATAAAGAGAAGAGGGATGAAAGAGAAGGGGAGAGATAAAGAGAAGTGGCTCAAATATAAGACTAAATTATATATAGAGAGAGAAAATGGAAAGACAAAGGGAAAGAGGAGGAGAGATATAGAAAAAAAGGGAGAGCTGAGGAGAACTAGACAAGAATAGAAATATAGGGGGGATAAAAGAGAAGAGGAGAGATAACTAGAAAGGGCATAGATAAAGGGAGGTAGCGAGAAAAGGGAAACATGGGCAAAAAGGGGAGAAATAATGGGAGGGAGGAGATATCATGAGATAAGGGATAAATTATAAGAAAGGGGAGAGAAAGAGTATTTGAAAGTATCTTTTACATCAGGCATGTGTATGCATGCAAAGGTAAGCATAAGCCAGGATGTTTATGGGTAAAGGCAAGTGTGTATGTGCGTGTGTATGTATCTGTTTATGGGCAGACCTCTGTAAAAGTAGAGTATACATGTGTATTTTGACAGGCTATCCATTACTGTTTTGGGCCTAAGGGTTATAGAATCTGGGTGCTGGAGCAAGTCATGTAGGTGTAATCAGTGTGCTGGGGAAAGTCCTTATGTACGTATTATATAGTTAAAATTGGATTTCAAAAGCAGACAGTCTTGATTGCATATTTCACAGAGGTTGTTGGAAATAAATCAGAATTTTGTTAATTTATAACTGTTTTGTTTTGTGTGTGTATGTATATAAGTGCAGTGTCTGCAGGGACCACTCTTAAAGTGAACTGCACTGCTATCAAATCTGATATGGGCTCTAGCCCTGCATCTTTTGGAGACCTGGAAACACCCATGGGTGGCACTACATGGTCCCCTCTCCACATTCACTTACTGTTTCTGTAGCAGAGAGGATGCTGCAGAGGATGCTCCTGAGCCAACTGTAAGCCATCTTTCCGGCTCCCAGATGTAAAAAACAGTATGTGCAAGACTTTTTTTAAAGAGGAAAACTGCAATTATATTGTTATACTCTCTGCTTTCCTCTTACACTAAAGTGAGTTTTGGTGATCCACCACAGACCAACCTGAACTGTAGAGCATGCAGTCAATTTGGCCATATTACAATTGTAAGTTTTGTATTTTGTCCATCATTAGCAACTGTAATTCTGAGTTGACTGCTAATGTAGGTATGAACCAAAATAAAAGTCAAACACCCCTGATGGCTATGCTGGTTTTCATATGAATTAGGTTAGAATAAGGCAGCATTCATTTCCTTATAAATCCTGTAGCCCATTCTAGAAATGTAATGTCTGTGCAGTGAAAGATGCTGAGTATCATGATATTGCTTTATTTTCTGCAAAACTAATACCTCTTTTATATGGTCCATAATAACCTCTCATAATTGAGTTCTGAAGAATAAGAATATGTCATTACAATCATATTATTTTATTTCTTGTCAATATACAATATTTTAATTGCTTTGACAATTCAGTTTCATTAAGTGAAACCAATAGCACTCAAAATGAGCAAGGTTGATATTGTATGTGTATTTTCATAAAGCCATTTAAGAAAAAAAACATTTTTTGGTGCACAATGCCATTTAATTGTTTTGATCTCGGTTATGGACAGCTGGCAATCATTTATGGCAACAATTTATCTGTCTTGAACAGAACCTTGTCCTCTGTATAGAAAAGTGACTATATAATTCTTCTACTTAAAAATGAAGACACAATAAATCACATTAAGCACAGCACTTATCAATGTCCCTTAACATAAGCATGGCATTTCAAAAATAATTCACAGTACTTTTTATACTCTAAACTCACCTAACTGAGGTTGGGCATATGCTACACTGATTACTTCAGTTATTCATCAAAGTATTTTATTCCATTTACGTTTTAAAAGATAATAAATTATTCAAATCTGCATCGATATCTATCTATCTATCTATCTATCTATCTATCTATTCACCTATCTATCTATGCTATATGGACAAAAATATTGGGACACACCTCTTAATTATTTAATTCAGGTGTTTCAATCAGACCCATTGGCATAGATGTATAAAATCAAGCGCCTAGCCATTCAGTATGCATTTAGAAACATTTGTGAAAAAAGATCGGAAGGGCTCAGTGAATTCAAGCGTGGCACTGTGATAGGATGCCACCTTTGCAATAAGTCAGTTCGTGAAATTTCATCCCTGCTAGATATTCCACGGCCATCTGTAAGTGGTATTATTGGAAAGTGGAAGCGTTTAGGAACAGCATGGTACATAAACGTCACCAGCGTTCTGCTGATACCATAGAGTTCCAGACGTCCACTGGCATTAATATCAGTACAAAAACTGGAATGTATTTCAATGGCCGAGCAGCTGCATGCAACAGCCTCACATGACAAGTACAGTGGCAAGCATTAGCTCGAGTGGTGTAAAGCACGCCATCACTGGACTCTGGAGTAGTGGAAACTTGTTCTGTGGAGTGACGAATCACATTTCTTTGTTTGTCAGTCTAATAGGCGAGTCTGAATTTGAGGCATGCCAGAGGAACGTTACCTGCCTGACATTTTGGGCAATGCTAAACTTCCAACTTTTTGGGAACAGCTTGGGCAAGGTCATTTTTATTTCCGGCATGACTAATCCAAGCAAAGTCTATAAAGACACAGTTGGATAAGTTTGGTGTGGAGAACTTGACTGGCCAGCTCAGAGCCCTGACCTCAACCCCACTAAACACCTTTGGTTGAACTGGAATAGAGATTGCAAGCCAGGCTTTCTCGTCTAACATCACAAATGCTCTACTGGATAAATGGGCAAATATCCCCACAGAAACATTCTAAAATCTTGTGGAATGCATTCCTAGAAGAGTAGAAGCTGTTATAGCTACAAAAGGGGGACCAACTACATATTAATATAGAATGTGATGTTATAATAGTCCCTGTTGGTGTAATAGTCAGGTGTCCCAATACTTTTGTCTATATAGTGTATATTGTAAGTCTCAATGGTAATGATCACATAATTAACTGAAATACAATATTGTACTCATTACACATTCAAAATGAATAAAAACAACATACATGAAGATTAGTCACTATCCCAAATCTATTTCAATGTATTATTTAACAAACCATATAGTGAAGTTTACAGATTAAAGTAAGTCATATATTTTTATTTTCAGAATATGTACTGTGATCATATAATTTCATCCTGATTTTAGAAATTACTGGTGCATAGTAAAATATTAATTTATTGGAAAATAGTCAATTGGTCAGGTTAAAAATACAATATCTACTTCAAATAAGTAAACATGGTTTTAGCATTTATTTCCTACTTGAGGGCTAATTCCGGTAAGTAACTTTTTGAATGTCTGGTATGCTCAAATATACTTAGTAAAGTTACAACACGATACACACAAGCCATCTGGTAAAAATTTTTTTGTTTTAAATAGCTTAAATATAAATCCACTCAAACAGTAAACAAGAAACACTGTTAATATATTATTTTTACAGCCATGTAGCTATTATGTGTGATACGTGAAGCCTTGAATAAACAGAATAACAGATGCATTTGTCCTGAACAATTTCAAATGGCGGAAAGAGTTTTGCAGTGGACACTTTAGGCATGTGTTTGACAGGTATAAAAACCTAGCAGCTGCTGAATAGTCTTTCCAATTGACATCATCTTTTAATGGTAGCCCTGTGAAGTTCAGCTGCTGAATGCCACTTACTGAGAAGACAAGAAGCTTTGATTCCTGGTAGCAGCTAAATGCAGCCTTTATGTAAAACAACACAAATACTGATACTCTTTTCTTATTTTACTTAAAGGGACACTCTAGCCATCATATCCACTTTAATGCATAATTAAGAGATCCCTTTACATTTTCATGGTGTCCCTGTCCCCCTTTCAATTGCATGGGGGATTCCGTAGAATACCCTCATATGCACTAGCCACTTTTCCCCCTCCAGCTATTTCTCATGTTGGAGATGCACATCTCCCACCACATGGCATACATACAGTATCTCACAAAAGTGTGTACACCCCTCACATTTTTGTAAATATTTTATTATATCTTTTCATGTGACACTGCTACAATGTAAAGTAGGGAGCGTACAGCCTGTATAACAGTGTAAATCCCCTCAAAATAACTCAACACACAGCCATTAATGTCTAAACCTTGGCAACAAAAGTGAGTACACCCCTAAGTGGGAATGTCCAAATTGGGCCCAATTAGCCATTTTCCCTCCCCGGTGTCATGTGACTCGTTAGTGTTACAAGGTGTGTTAAATTTGGTGTTATCGCTCTCACATTCTCATACTTGTCACTGGAAGTTCAACATGGCACCTCATAGGAAAGAACTCTCTGAGGATCTGAAAAAAAAGAATTGTTGCTCTACATAAAGATGTCCTAGGCTATAAGAAGATTGCCAAGTCCCAGAAACTGAGCTGCCGCACGGTGGGCAAGACCATACAGCGGTTTCACAGGACAGTTTGCACTCAGAAAAGGCCTCGCCATGGTCGACCAAAGAAGTTGAGTGCACGTGCTCAGCGTCATATCCAGAGGTTGTCTTTGGGGAATAGACATATGAGTGCTGCCAGCATTGCTGCAGAGGTTGAAGGGGTGGGGGGTCAGCCTGTCAGTGCTCAGAACATACGCTGCACACTGCATCAAATTGGTCTGCATGGCTGTCGTCCCAGAAGGAAGCCTCTTCTAAAGATGATGCAC
Organism: Sceloporus occidentalis; assembly: GCA_023333645.1. Lineage (NCBI taxonomy): Eukaryota > Metazoa > Chordata > Lepidosauria > Squamata > Phrynosomatidae > Sceloporus > Sceloporus occidentalis. Next base: position 9,717,267 of record JALMGF010000016.1, read on the forward strand.
AAGAAAGCCAGTTTTACTGGAACCATGTCCTGTGGTCCGATGAGAGCAAGATAAACTTATTGGGTTCAGATGGTGTCAAGCGTGTGTGGCGGCAACCAGGTGAGGAGTACAAAGACAAGTGGTGGTGGGAGTGTCATGGTCTGAGCCTGCATGAGTGCTGCCGGCACTGGGGAGCTACGTTTCATTGAAGGGACCATGAATGCCAACATGTACTGTGACATACTGAAGCAGAGCAGGATCACCCCCCTTCGGAGACTGGGCCACAGGACAGTATTCCAACATGATAACAACCCCAAACACACCTCCAAGACGACCATGCCTTGCTAAAGAAGCTGAGGGTAAAGGTGATGGGCTGACCAAGCATGTCTCCAGACCTAAACCCTATTGAGCATCTGTGGGGCATCCTCAAACGGAAGGTGGGGGAGCGCAGGGTCTCTAACATCCACCAGCTCCGTGATGTTGTCATGGAGGAGTGGAAGAGGTCTCCAGTGGCAACCTGTGAAGCTCTGGTGAACTCCATGCCCAAGAGGGTTAAGGCAGTGCTGGAAAATAATGGGGGCCACACAAAATATTGACACTTTGGGCCCAATTTGGACATTTCCACTTAGGGGTGTACTCACTTTTGTTGCCAAGGTTTAGACATTAATGGCTGTGTGTTGAGTTATATACCAAATATATACTCCTGTTATACAGGCTGCACACTCACTACTTTACATTGTAGCAGAGTGTTATTTCTTCAGTGTTCTCACATTAATCCCTTAAGGACAATGGGCAGTCCCTGAACCCATTGAAAACAATGCATTTTGAGCCTGTACATATACGAGCTTTGTCATTAAGGGGTTAAAATATATAATTAAATATTTACAAAAATATAAAGTGAGGTGTACTCATTTTTGTGAGATACTGTACCCACAGTCAGCTCCCTAATGTGCATGATTGGATAGTGCTGCTGTTAACCCCTTAAGGACCATTGATGTGCCAGGCACGTCAAGGAAAAATGGTCAGTTAACGACCCGCTAAGTGTATTCCATCCTTTTGTACTTTTTTAGGTGCTCACCTAAGCAATACTGACACTCAATTTTAAGAATACTGTAAAAAGCATGAGCCCTAATATCCAATGTAAGTACCATAGAATCTTTGAGGTTTGTACTATATGCAGTACTTTAGATGAATATTATAGGATCAGTATTATGTTGGTATTATCGTGATTTCAATATACATCGCCCAATCTTTTCACTGCACATGATTTGATAGGTGTTTTTGTTATGTTGTTATAGGACAGTAACAGATACAAGGACTATTAAATAAGTCACCAAAAATCTTCATGATTATATGTAATAGTTATACCTGGTATTATTTTCTCGCCATCTTTCTGTATTAGTGGCTACTATTAAATGATTTACATTCTGGTATTTGAATAATCGCCTCTACTGTTAAAGTATTTATGGTCCAGCTGGGAGAGGTTTTTTTTCATATTCTGTGCACAATGGCTAAAGAATTTGTGACATGTAGAGTGGCATTATTTACTTTCTTTTTGGAGGTCATTGTCTCTCTTCTATATACTGTTACATTGTTGGAGTCCAAATAACAACCTGTCCACACCAAGCTTTATCTCTGTTCTTGCGTAAACACCAGACTTCTTCTCTCTAAAGCACTGAACGGTAGCGTCCCAGTATAAAGCATATCACATAGGGACATTATTCATAGAAATGTTTCTTTTTTGTTTATTAGTTGACCTCTGTGGGTGGAGTGGTGAATGGAATAGCTGGAAATGTCATGGTCAGCAAGCTTGCACAGTACAACCAGGAAAATAGATTACCAGCATTCACCTAAGTTAGTTAGCTGAGTCCTGCATCCTTTGCATTCATATACTGTTTATACATATCAGCATACCTGTAAACAGGGCCGGCCTTAGGGGTGTGCGACCTGTGCAGGGACTTAACTTAAAACTTTTTTTTTGTTTGTTTGTTTTTTTAAACTTTATTTAACATCATTCATGTTAAATAAAGTTTAAAAAAACCCCCGATGCTTTAATCTAAGTCCCGGGCAGGGGCGCCGAGCGGTTGCTCGTGAAGTTCTCAGCAACCGCTCGGCGCCCCTTACTCTCCGTGACTCCGTCGCGGTGCCGGCATCTCATGTGGGAGCGCCGGACTATGACATAGACAAAAGCAAAATCATATGTTTTGGGGTTTGACACAGACCCTTCAGATCAAGCCCTGGTTCCTCAAGCTTCTGGGTTTGTTTTAAATTTTTCCGTGCAGGGTAGAGATTTTTAGTTCTCCTCTCCCCGCCTACTAAAGGCTGTCTAGAACTAGCACCAGCCCAATGTGGAGCAAGAAACACCCCTATTAGCCAATTTTTACTGAGACTCATAATCAGTCTTTGGTATTGTCTTAGATTCAGGATGCCCATCCCATTTATTTCTAAATTCTCTCACTATATAAGCCAACCAGAAGACTATTCCGCTTATTGTGCCCCACACTATATTTATACAGAAGTTATTTTTGGTGAAGCAAGTTTCCCCAATGGTTTATTCAGAGTTTGACACTTAGGGTGGTACAACTTGACTCCCATCCAAAATATAACGAGCCTGACAGAGGTATACAACAACTTCCATCACCACAACACCATAACTCCTATCATTATAGTGATCCAGACACTGATACTTATTATAGCAAGACAGATGTAGACATTAATGCCTCCCATTACTACATACTCTGCCAGACATTGTACAGCTAAACTCCCAATATCACATCAGTATGTTAGTATCTCTTTTTAATTGATTGCTCAAATAGGTCTTGCCCCAGCACCCAGACTGGACACATAGGACTTGCCCAGCACCCAAATTGCATCCAAACAATGTGCCCATCACCCAAGTCACAAGCAAATGACTTGCCCAGCACCCAGGTTGCATCTACAGGACTTGCCCAGCACCTAGATTGCACACATGGGACTTGCTCCAGCACCCAAATTGCATCCACGGGACTTGCTCAGAACCCAGATTGCATCCACAGGACTTGCTCAGCACCCACGTTACATCCAAACCACTTGCCCAGCACCCAGGTTGCATCCACAGGACTTGCCTAGAACCCAGGTTGCACACATAGGACTTGGCCCAACACCCACATTTCACACATAGGACTTGCCCCAGCACCCAGACTGCACACACAGGACATGATGCAGTACTCAGACTGAGCACACAGGACTTGCCCCAGAAACCATATTATGTACATAGGACTTGGCCCATCACCCAGATTGCACACATAAGACTTGCCCCAGGACCCAGGTGGCACTCTGAGGACCTGCCAAGAACCAAGATTGCACACATCGAAACTGCCACCTTTCTTTCTCCTCCTCATTATCTCTCCCCTATGTGTTTTTTTATTTATTTCAATATTCTTACTACTTCTCCCCCTCTTTCTCGCTATCTACCCTTCTCCTCCCTTTATCATTATGTACCACCCCTCTACCTCCCTTTTTTATAAATTTACCGTGCTGAAGTCCTGAGGTGAAAGCACGAGGCCTCTGTCTCGCTGCTCCGTCGCTGTGTGTGTGCGGCTTCACTTCTGAGTGCTGGGATATGAAGTCATATTTTGCCGCTCATCTACGCGCGCTCCCACTACGACAGTAAGAGCAGCGCCAATGTGGGTGGTGGGATGGAGTGGAGGAGAGTCGCGCGAGTAGTTGCTGAAAACTTTTGAGCTGTGCACCAGACTCAGCTGCTACACTATCAACCATTCTACTAATTTATTTAAATAATTTGTCATTTGGCTTGTTCTACTATGAATGTCTACCCCGTTCCAGACCTCTGCAAAGAGACATACTTTTAACACATTTTGTTATATTGCTCATAAAAATATTAAAAATTATGGGCTCCAATAGTAATCTTTGAGGTACTCCATAATTTTGTAGCTGTTGTTAGGTAGTATAACACTTCCCCATAGGTTTTTTTAGCATGGTTTGTTCCAAATATCTACAGAAATACAATGGTGTAATATTTTTCATCCAACACATTTAGTTGGATTTTCAAGTATGTCATTGTAAAATGAATTTAGTAGCTATTTTATTGCTTAAATGTTCTGCAAAGTCCCGTGCAAATTTGTCAATCAAAACATTTTGCTTAGAATTATGCTCAAATCATGCATGTAAATTACCTTGGCCACATATTCTAGTAATACTTTATAGGAAGCAGCTGCGTTATATACATTTTTTATGTTTTGAAATGTAACCATCTCCTATTATGATTGTACGTTGGAAAGAAAAATTATTTGTTGTGGGTTTTTTTCTGGTAAAATTGATTATGTTTTTGTTTGTTTATCAATATAACATACTTACACATTTTTATTTTTTTTCAAAAGATCTGATTTCCCAGTTGACCATAATAAACATGCAGATCATATTTTCGATCTTGACAATAAATTAGGTTTTTATATTAGACTTGGGCGCCGGCCAACTCTTCATGTTCGTCTTCGTGTTCGTCTTCGCATTCGTCTTCGTGGGGGGGAAAAATCTTCGTATTCCATAAATATTCGCCCGTTCCTGTGTTCAGTTTGGGCGAATTTTCATGTACATTCTTTGTGTTCGTTTTTTTTCTTTGTTTTTTTGCCAATTTTTGTAGAAGGGGGTAATACGGGGTTAATGCAGTAGACTTTTAAAATCCTGGTGCCACAACTTGGCCGGGAGAGACCACTGGTCTCCCCGCTCCAAGAGTTAAAGGTCCGTACGAACGACCAATAGAGTCGCTTGTACAGACTCTTTGAGCGGGGAGACCATGGTCTCCCCAGGCCAAGTTGCACTATTGGTCGCCTGCAAGGGCCTCCTCTGGCATCAACGAATGCCAATTGGCCTGTCTCCCCTCCTGACGGCGAACCTATGGATTTCCGCTCCTGTAATCTACGCAGTATTGCAGGGGTTAACAGGAGCGGAAATCCGTAGGTTCGCTGTCAGAAGTCAAAGGGCCATAAGAACGACTTTATTGGTCACCAACAGATTCGCTCGTATAGACTTTTAAAATCCTGGTGCCGCAACTTGGCCGGGGGAGCGACTCATACGGACCTTCAACGCTTGGAGTGGGGAGACCATGGTCTCCCCAGGCCAAGTTCTGCTGTCAGGAGTTAAAGGGCCGTGCGAGTGAGTCTATTGGTCGCCTGCAGGGGCCTCCTCTGGCATCATAGCTTGATTTTCCTTCATTTGGATTAGAAAGGTTAGGTTGAAGGGCTAAACTTGATGGACTTAGGTTTTAACTTTATTTACTATGTAACTATGTAACTATGTTTTAAAGGGACAATATAATGTCCATGACACTAAAGTAGTAGTGCAAATATGTATGACTTTAAAATCAAAATTTAGTAACAAATTTACAGGTTGATAATTGCCTTTTAGACATTGTGTGCACATGTATTGCCTCTTTAACAGCAATAACTGATGCTTCACTCACTGATTGTGAAATGAGTAAAATTAAAAAACTTTGCCAAGTTTTCTCTTTTCAAAATTTCCTTCTTTAAAATGATGAATGAATGTACTTTTGCAGTAATCAAGCAATCAGGTACAATTTCCATACTGTGCGACATAAACTGGATTATTATGACAGCCAATCAGAATTCATAAATCTAGAGACATTAAAGACTGAGCCCATGTTTTCATTTTAAGATAAAAACAAAACACTTAATAATTAATTAATAAATTATCAATTTATCAAATTATTTACCTAATAAGTTCAAAGTGATTTACAGGGATCAATAATTAGATATAGATATGAGAGTTTTTTGTTTTCTTGGTGTTCTAGCACATAAAAAAATATTTACTAAGAATAAATGGACTTGTTTTGCATCCATGTAAACATTGGTCCATTCTAAGATGGCAACTTTGCTCCTTATAGGAGAAACATATGTAGCCCTTCATAATTCTTAGTTAATAATGGTGGCCATTTTGGATGAAGCTTTCTCCAGCACAGCCTAATTAAATCCAGTCAATAACACTTAGATTGTGCCTTTTGTGCCTTTTCGTGCCTTTTTGTAGTCAGTATGGCTCTTTGGAGATGTTCAATGGGCAGACTTATGGTTAATACTGTGGAGGTAGCGTGCAGACCATGTCAGGCACCTTAGAGAGCATGTTAACGTATTTATATTACAAATATGTTTTACAAGCATTAGGTGTAAAAGGGGTTAAAGTAATCTGACCTAACTAAACAACATTTGGATAGGCCAAGACTTTTATTTAAATACAAATGTATTCTCTTAAAGCCCACATCAAAAGGAAACTGTACAACTGTAAATAGAGTATTGCATTGTCTGTGAAAGCAGTTGTGCCTGTTTGTAAAATATGTGTGATAAGATCTGTAAAAAGAAGCCTGAAGCTTTTGTTTAGTGTGAGCCCTTTGATCTCTGTAAATGTGATGTCATTGTCCCTATAAGAATTGTGGTCTCTCCTAGTACCTGGTTACAATCTTTACATTCTTGTTGCAGTTACTTACATCTCTGTTGTGTCCTTGTTACCATACATCTTCATTCCCAATGTAACCCTGTGTGTGATAGCCTTACATAGGCTTCATCTCAGTATTAAACCCTCCATTTTCTTATCAAAGAAGCATTTTCTTGTTATTATTTGAGCTATGGGGATTTAAACTATTTACCCCTAGACAGTGTTGTGTCGGCACCTGGAATCCCCTTTTCCAAGTATACCCCATTTGCGACAAATACAACCTCAGCAGACCTCAAATACAGATGAAAATAGATGGTAAAATGCAACAAAAATACCCTCAGAGGGCAATTTGAAGTTTAAAAAATTAGCATTTTTCACAAAACACAGTTTAGTGAATAAGCCACATTATGGAGAAGTTATACTATGGAGTTAATTACCTCCATACTTTAATTCTTTAAGTCTACTAAAAAGCTAAAAACCTTGCTTTTTAAAAAAAACTCTGAATTTGCCAGAGACTACAAGCCCAATTATCTTCTACCCATATCTTTTTCATTCTAAACGCATTGTTCTTACAACCATGACTGCATAGCTAAGTAAAATGGACTATAACCTACCACCACTCACTCAGGCATTAGGGCCAGTATGATAGATTCTTAGGTTTGTAAAGTTTTTCATGAAATATTCTTAAAATATATGCCCCATAAATGTTTAACCCTTTAAGGACAATGGGCGGTCCCTAAACCCATTGAAAACAATGCATTTTGAGCCCGTGCATGTACGGGCTTTGTCACTAAGGCCTTAATACTTTCTATTGTAACTTATAAAACAAAAAATACATTTCTATATTTATTTACGATCCTTGTATCAGCCCTATTATCAAATAAAATAGCACTGACATCAAATAAGGTTAAATCTGAATCACTGAGTGCATTTAAAACGCTTAATTGATTACTTTCATGCGTACAATGCTGCTCATATACTATCTACGAGAAGAGGCCAACATACAATCGCCAATTATTTTACAAGGATTCTGTCTATAAACTTTTCCAGCTGTAAATTTTCCTTGAGACGTAAGAATCATTGTTTTCTCCCTCACAGCTGTCTGATTACAATGCTAAGATTTTAGGAGTTTCTCCTTAAAAGTGCCCTCTTTAACCCCTTAAGGACAATGGGCGGTCCCTAAACCCATTGAAAACAATGCATTTTGAGCCCGTACATGTATGGGCTTTGTCATTAAGGGGTTAAAACTTTTTGTTTTTACAGATTTCTTTTTTCTTTCTGCCAGTAGATATTATCTTGCAGAGGATCATTTAGAAGTACTTTTGAAGAAAGATAATCTATTCATCTTTTTCCTTTTTAAGTGCTTTATGCTGAGTAAAAAGTATGATATTTATACCTCTATTTTCTGCAGTGTTAGGATCAGCATTTTCTATGTTCTATATTCTGTTTAGCTAGTAGTTTCACATATCTGCTTACTTTACCAATAGTGCGGCACACGTTTTTTTTTTTTGCTTTTTCTTTAATAATAATAGACATAGTTAATATTATAGTAAACACAGAATCAGTAGTGAATGGCATTATTGATTACCAATTCTATCTCAAATTCATGTGAGTTTTACTAGTTTTATTGTGGTTGGATACAGTGTACATGTACAACTATTTTACTATTTGGTTCATGACACAACAAAAAATAAAAAAATGCAGTCCTCCCTGTTTGTTACGTTCTCCCTATAGAGCCTTTGTACAGTTTCAAGCAAAAAAATATCAAAATTATAGTGGACAGAATGATGCTACCAATATTTTCTCACTAAGAAAATATCTAATATAGGCATTTTTATTCACGTCTTTATTATGACATTTATTCATGTCCTTAAATACATTATATCTTGTAAACAAAAAGTAGATTAACCCCTTAAGGACAGAGCTCCTTTTTTTTTGCAGTTTTGCTGCACTTTTCTTCTCCTCGTTTAGTGTACCCACACAATTAATATATTGTTTTTTCAAGTCAAGAACTGCTTTATTTAGATAAGATTGTTTTGATCATATCATAATATATCATAAAATATGATGAAATATCAAAATAAATGTTTATGATTTAAATTTTATTTTTTTTTACTCTACAAAAGCTAATGAAAACACCTGCTAAATTGATTCTAATAATTTGTCATGAGTTTAGAAATACCCAATATTTTAATGGTATTTAAAATAAAGGTTACAACCAAACATACCCCATCACTTACTCAGCAACATTTTCTGAGTACAGTGATACCACTCATGCATAGAGTTGTCTGGTTGTTTGGGGCTAAAAGACCACTTTAGGGAAGTACACAATTTCCAATTTTGACTTCTGGCCATGTCCCATTTGGCACATCTTTGAAGCTGCCCAATTCAATGTATCCCATCAAACCATATATTTATTGTTGATTGCCTCCTCTTTTAAAGCACATGTCTGCCACCACTGTACATGGCGCACATTGTTACATACCTAGGGATGTTCTAAATGAGCTGGCCATGAGACTCTTTAAAAATGAACCCTTAGTAGCCCATTGTAAAGATTCTATGTATTGACCCGCCAAATGTGTTACCCAAACTGCTCTAGTACCAGCCCTAATGGAAACCTTGACTTGTCATTATTTAAAGATACACTTAATTGAGGGAGCAAAATGCACTCAGTGGGACTCTTAGATATCATCAGATCAATATAAAGTCTGGTCCAAACTGTGTAAACCTGCCTCTTCATCATGAGACCCTGAGATTGTCTAAGCTCATTTAACCTCATGACATGCCATGCACGTCGGCTGTCATCAATGGGTTTAAAGGGACATTCCAGTCACCATATGAATTTTAATGCCTATATGATAGCTGAGTGTTTTTTGTGCGGTCCTCACAGCAAATTCATGGAGGAATTATGCATAATCTTCCCCAATATGTATTTGGGTCTTTTGTCACCTCCCAACTACCGTATTTGCTCGATTATAAGACAAGGTTTTTTTCAGAGCAAATGCTCTGAAAAATACCCCTCGTCTTATAATCGAGGTCGTCTTCTAATCAGACCTCGATTAGGTTGCCAGGCTGCTTACCGGTACTTTGGTCGCGAACAGCGTCTCTCCTTCTAGCAGCAGGAGAACAGGAAGCTAGAAGAGTGTCACATAACTCTGCCTCCCCCCTCCTTCCTCTGGGGGCGGGGCCAGAGAAGTTGCTCGCACAGCCGGGCCCCTGCAGAAGTCTTCGAGTGAGAGATCTGCAGTTCAGGTAAGGGGGTGGGGGAGGGTTTTTGTGATTAATGTGTGATTAATGGAATGAATGATTATTTAAATGTTTGTGAATGAGTGTGTGTATGATAGCATGGATGTGTAAGGTGGGTGGTGGTGGTAGCATGGCATAGGGAGGCTGTACTCACACTCCTATCATCCCCAGGTTCCAGCATGTATTGGCTGCCTTGACTTGATAGGAGTGTGATTGTTGTTAGCAGTTATATATATATACCTCCAGAAATGCCTTTTAACCCCCATATGCCACTCTGCCCCATGATATGACTTTTAACCCCCTATATGCCACTCTGGCATATAGAGGGTTAAAAGGCACATCATGGGGCAGAGTGGCAAATAGGGGGTATAAGGCATTTCTGGGGGCAGAGTGGCAACCCTGGGGGCAGATGTGCATAACTGGGGGGGCAGGTTGGCAAATAAAAGGAAATAAAAAAATATATTTTTTTTTCTCAATCATAGCTTTTATTAGATATGAAAAAATTGTTTACATGCATTAATATTTACTAGTAAAACTTTTTTTCCTATAGGGTAGTCTTATATTCAGGCTTTTTGTTTTTTCCTAAATTAATATTTAGATTTTCGGGGGGTCGTCTTATAATCGGTCAAATACGGTATTTGGCTTACAGGTGAACACATCTATCTCTGCTGTGCCTACAGTATATCCACCACCAATCAATTTTAGCACTTTCAGCAACTTTCCCAGGCACAGAAATAAACGTTAACGGGACAATTTAACATCTATGGGAGCCCTTTCCTGTAGTTGTCAGTGGTGTAAAAAAAGGAAAAACTGAGGGGGGCGTTGTGCTCTGAGCTTCAGCTGCCTTGAAGAATGAATATAAGGTACTTGCATTGTTCCTTGATAAAGTGTCACTTTAACATATATTTCAGGCTGAATTTCTAGTAACTATGTAACTATATAAATAATTTTATAATTTTGAAAAGAATAAACTTGCAGATTTATACAATTATATCAGCATTTTAATGATTAATTAAATGTGAATTACAGAGTAAAACATATCATTACTATAATTACTTCTTTGAAGTTCTTAACATAGAATATTTTATATTCATCTATTTAATATGTTTTCTACTACTTAGTTATACTGAGTTCAAATCCCTTTTCAGATTTTAAGTTAATATGTTTGACACTACATATTTTTGGTGCAAATAAACATTGATATGATATTTTTTTCCCATGAATATTTATACATCACAAAGTAGTATTTATTTTTTAACTTTTTGGCTATAAAAAAAAAGAAAATATTTCGGTATACAAGTTTGTATCCAAATCAATTGTTATTCTGATAGGACAAAAGATGTGTATAAGGTGTGAATATCTATTATAGCAGACTCTGAACTCTGAATGTCACGGGGGTAAGGAGTAAAGGCATCAGGCTACCCTTCATATGCTAAAGCACAGCTATCAAATACTTACTTGAAAATGTACCATGCCCACTGTGCCAAAGCCCACCCAGTTAGCATAATTTAGCCCCATCTAGTTATTATGGTGCACATTATATCACAAAAGTTCACAGATGTGCCATTGCACCCACAGGACTTGCCAATGCCATGAACCCTTAAGGCAACATGATCAATACCTCTTGTGTCAGCTCTATTGCCTTACACATACTATATAAAATCAATGTGGGAGGGAGTACATTTGGCATGGAGGGCATATCCAAATAAAAACCAAGAATAACCTGGAAATTAATCAGAGGCATTACTAGAGCATTATATATATGCATATCACTAGTTAATACAATCAATTAAATATTAAAATAAGATTGGCTCTATAATAAAGAAGTGAACAATAAGTAATTTAATTATTAAAAAACACAGATGCAGCAACATCAACTTACAGACACGGGTGAACTACAGATAATACTACAAGGTATTGAAGGCACCGCCTAAGGTGCCTGACACACCAAGCTTGTGGTCACGAGATGTTATGTGACCGCATTGCAGACAGGGGTTATTCCAGAGCCTGAGCTGGGGAGTGGCACTCACACAAAAAGACACACCCATACCCAATCACTAACAAACATGCAGAAACAGTTACATACCCAAACACGCTAACATACCCACTCAAACACTTGCAATAACCTACCCAGACAAACACACACAATCACAAACCCCCACACACAATCACATACCCAGACACACACACAATTACATACCCACACAGACACTAGCCTACCAACATATGAATATACCCCTACAGACACATTAATATACCCAAACAAATGTCCACACTAACATACCCTGTCACATAAACACTAACATACACAGACATATACGTACACACAGGCACATAACCAGATACATATTAAAATACCCAGAAAAACACGTCCTCAATAATATTGTGAGACACACAACTTCTCCTTCTCCCCCCTCTCCCCATCACCTTTCTCCCTCTGTGCTATAGGGTGGATGTGCAGATTCTATGATGAACGCTGGCAAATGGCATCATATCCCAGCCCTCATTATCAATCGCTGGCACACAGTGTTGGGGAGCACTGAAGCTGAGATCTGAAGGAGCAGACCTTATGCTACTTTAGTTTTGTGCTGGTTTTAGGGAGATTTGTGATCCCCCAAACAGCCCTACATCCACAGCTGTCAATTTCCCAGGACACTGACATACCAAAACAGTTAAAACAGTAAATTCCGTCAGTGTATTGAGTGGCTGTTTAACTGCAAATAGTAATTTTATACCCTGGGCTTGGCTGGTCAAACCCTGTTGGGTCAGACTTGTCCACTGAAGACCTGAAGTACTCCCACCTGTTCGTATAATATAACGGTGTTTCTCAATCTTGCGTTCCTCTTCCTGGGAAGAGCCTGTAACTGGACTTAAACTAAACAAAAAAAGATTTAATTTGCAACTTTTGTTTTAAAAATATAATACAATATGCAAAATGGTATGATGTTAATGACCTACCAGTATGGGACATTACCATGCTTTTATTCTTCTACAGTTATGTGATCTACACACAGAGGTTCCTTTAGAGTGTTTTTAAACACTAGATTGTTATGGTTGCACCAATCAGATTAATACTGCTCTAACTCTGCGATCTCAAATTGCTGCCTGTATTTGAGTGCAATGTGATAAAACCACTGCTATATTAGAAGGAAAAGTGAATCAACATTTACAGCACTGTACAGATGCAGTAAAAACACTATGCAATTGAGCATATTGTCAATATATATTACAATTTCAGTACAATTTCAAAATCCCCCTATTTATTTTGCTAAGCATAACTATTTCTGCATATCTAAGTAGCAGCTGTACTGAGAAATATGTAAAATGTTTTACATATAGGTTAGACATTTTTGAAAGTGTCATGGGAGGCTTAGTGGGGCGTTTTATGATGAAACCCCTATATTGCTGCCATTAATCTACAAATTTTGTCCATACCAACCTTTTTTCCCCCATGTGCTTTTATTTCCTATAAATATCCATAACTGGAAACTCTCCGGGTCTGACTTTAGTTTCTGGCTGAACCCATGCTTCCCAAAGTTTTAGGGTGAGTCCCTTTTTTCTCTGGGCAGGAGAGTGGAGTATGTCATTATGTACCCTGCTCCTTGCCATGTTTCCTATGCCTATGCCATGGCTAGCCATGCTGCTTACATGTGGTTGACCCTTACCCTATTGCAACTAGGCCCATCCCTATGTAAAGTCACTCTTCCAGAAGGTGAAGAGCTCCTGGTAGCATACCCTGAGAAGTTCCCAGGTATGCCAAATCCCCACCTATGTAGTGGAGGAAAGGGTGAAATGTTTAGTGCCTAGAGCAGCTTGTGCTATAAATCAAGACCAGTTCACAAAAAGTTAATTTGTTTGGCGATATTCTGCTCTTAAGTCAAGTCATGTAATGATGTTAAGCGATTTTTAAATTAAACTTCTTTAATGCAACTGGGAGGAGCACTTTAGCCTTTCAATAATGTTATAAGATGGCCACATAAAAGAGGTTTCCATACACCTCTTATCTCAGGCAAGTGAATCTAAATCTCTTAACACAAGAGCACCATTGCTTTACCATAAACAATAATCCCTATATGTTATTTTTATATTATATAATTAAATGTTTCATGTAAACTCACAAAAACCTGGAGTGCAGTATCAAAAGTTACATGGTACAAATTAAGATAAATAGATATATTGGATGTTGTGATAACAGGGAGCACAGATGAACTTATGTTCTCCTCAACAGTGTTTACAGTTTTAAGGCTTCAGGGGATTTAAATGTCCATGACCTACACTTGCACAGAAATCCCAGGCTGGATAGCCACAATCTTGCATGGACTTCTGTGGGAGAAGGGAAATGAAGCATTGCCCCACGCTGCTATCCAATGGCTCCCATATGCAGTTAGGACCCATATATATAATTTGCACAGCACATGTGCACAAATTACAAACAAGTCATCTCCCTAGGGCTTACATTGTCACTACATACTATATATATTTCACTACCTGGCAAGGTCCTCTTACTTTAAATATTATTTCATGGGTAGCTGATGTACTCACTTGTTTCCGAATCTCAGAGTTTTGCATAATTGCAACCAATTAGTTTTTGTGAGTATGGCCTAAGAATACATATGGTATGTTTCCAATATTTAACTTTGTTGACTCATTCAATGAACATTACATAACCAATGTCATAGACAACAACTTACTTTCAGCATTGTAGAAATGATAGGAACATTGAAACGTGTTTGATAAACTGTGTTGAAATGTTATCATCTGCTGCCTTCTATTTTGGTGCTTTCAACTCAGAGGAAATTTATTGATTTTCTCTCGCTTCCTTTTTTCTCTACCCACAATCCAGAGGGGTGCCTTATCATGTGTATAACACCATTTCATTCTAGCAGGAACATATTCAACGTTTTTTTTTTTTATAGATGGAATTTGTCTCCCTTGCTATCAGTTACCAGCTTTCAAAATTATTATTTCATCATGCATACAATGTAGTTAGTTTGCTAATTGATGGTTCAAAGTAATTGAATATGAGGCCACTAAAACAAACCACAAATAAGGGGATTTCCACGTGTACCCTTTTACTTGTAGACTACACTATATGGTGGTCACTGAAAAGCAATGTGGCTTCTTTCTGTACATTGATCTCACATCTGTATACAGAAAAAAACGTCTGTTTTCTTTAAACAGTTTGCATCTCCCAATTGATGAACACCCTTAGTAACAAAAAACAAGCTAAAAAGTTCTAAAGGCTTTATTATATGAATTTCCATTTAGCCTGCCACTCTTTTTTCACTCAGTATCCATGGATGATATACGTATATGCTTTGCTGTCATTCTTTTTATATATGTTGAAGAGCATGAATAATCAGATTTAATTGTGTCTGAGGTTGCCAATAGTAAGTATGTGAGCTGGTGTGTAAATAAAAGATAAGTACCTGTCACAATTGTCAGTTTTTTCTCTTTTTCCTTGATGGATTGCAAAGGGAATATAATAACATTACCTCAAGTTCTATAGTAAAGGTCCAGAAAATAAATTTGAAATGGTTAAATAATTACAATAGTAGGATATTTAAAAAAATCTAATATTAACATGATGAGTATGACAATTATGCTATGTTTGCACTGAAAACTAGTTTGTTGTTACTAGAGAGGGAGGGTATGTGGTTCTAATATAAAAGAACAATATCTAGTAAGTACTTAGAGAAAATACCTCAAAAACTATTTTCTTTGGTGGCCGTGTAGCAGAGAAACATTCTTATTATTAGTGTTCTCTCCAGAAGCAGTTTCATTATTTAGGCAGGCTGTTTAAGCTGGGTCCATTTTCACAGTCCTTCGCTTAAAAAATTCTACCCAAATTAGCATAAAAGAGACTGTTAAATGCAAATTAGAAATAAATCTGTTTATAGCATTTTGTTTCACTTGTCTTGAAATCCCTCTTGGTTATTTTTATGGCTTCTTCCTGTGAAAAGGTTTTTCTAATGATCAATCACATAAGTTATGGTGGGTAAAGGTGATGGAAAACCCTTCCACTTAAAATTAAGAGGGTAGTAGAAGCATTATTAAACACTCATCTACAGACACCAGACAAGCCAGAAGGTTTGTTTTCCCTCAGAAATCTCATAGTGCTGCCACAACCACAAGGGATTCTGGGTAGGCACATGCAAATACGGTCAATAATAATCACCTTTTGCCTCTATATCCACTTTATACATGGATCCCTTGAAAGTAATTGCTGGGCAAGACAGCCTTTAGACAAAACTTGGGTAAGAGTACTATTGGGATACCTGACCATAACAACTAAAGGGACTTTTATGATAATCACATTCTAAATACCATATTAGACATTAATATGTAGTTCGTCCCCCCTGCAATGTACATCGACATGTCGGACCACAGTGTGGCTCTTTATTAAGATAACCAAGTGACAACGAACGGAAATGACCCCTATGACGTAGACGCCCCGCTCACTCCACAAAGCAAGGAGTGAGACATAAAATTCCACATGCCTCCCTCAATTATACATAATACAAGACAAGCAAAAATGGGGCAGAGCAGTGGAGCATTAATTCCTTGAGATTTAAATTAAAGCAAAAGGAATTCCATATAAAGTAGAAACAAATATAGTGGGGAGGCATTGAGAAGAACAGAAAGAGAGAAGAAGGGAATGCATCACCATAGCTACCAATGCAAACACAACAAGGTACATGCTTAACAGCAACAGAATATTGAAGTTGCAGAATACAAGGAAAGGCATCAAAAGGCAAGGTATATACAAAATAATATTCTGTGTGCATTATGAAAAGATAAAGTAGCAACATGTTGCAATCTCAAGGGGTACTTGTACCTGCTTGATCTCGCTCGACCTCCTGACTTTGGCTTTTGACCTTTGGCTTGTTACATGGTTATCCTGAAAAACTCCTGCTCCAAGACCCCTGCTTGCTAACCATTTGTGATCATGCATTACCTGCCTTTGACCTTCTGGAAGGATTGTTGACATTTGGTTTTTTTTGGACTGCCTGCTACTGGGTGTCTTCACCTTCTGTCTTAAATCTCCCAGCCCAGTCCTTAGGCTAACAATGCATTGTCCTTAGATTTAAGTTTATACCCATGCTGCTGTATTAAAAATTAAGATCCAAGTTTGTATACTTTTGGAAATGTAGGCAAGTTATTATTTGTTAACTGTTTTTATAATACTATGCAATACTAATTTTATTGTAATAACCACAAACCAAATTGAAGATAGTTATGCATCTATCTGATCCTGGAGCAGCGTGAAATGTGTGTATAGAATATTTATTTTGTCTATTTACTTAGGCAAATGTAAATTGCCCTTTCTATAATGTTTCTCTTTTTTATCTTCAAGTGTAAAATTACACTTTATGAAAGATAATTGTCTGAATAAACTTGGGTCATGACATAATCAAGCTTTTGGTGCATTAGTATTTCCATTATGCAATTTACTTTGATCATACTAATAATAATAAAAAAGCACTAACCTTGACTGTTGTTATTATTATAATTTATTCATCTGCTAAAGCTGTGTTGAAATACTATAAACTAATGGATAGTATAGTTACTTTAATGAAATAGAAAAAACATTACAGGCATAGCGCTCTTCTTTACATACCTTTACCAATATTATATACCGTATTTGCTCGATTATAAGACGACCCCCCAAAATCTAAATATTAATTTAGGAAAAAAACAAAAAGCCTGAATATAAGACTACCCTATAGGAAAAAAAGTTTTACTAGTAAATATGAATTCATGTAAACAATATTTTCATATTTAATAAAAGCTATGATTGAGAAAAATATATATTTTTTTATTTCCTTTTATTTGCCAACCTGCCCCCCCCAGTTATGCAATCTGCCCCCAGGGTTGCCACTCTGCCCCTAGAAATGCCTTATACCCCCTATTTGCCACTCTGCCCCATGATGTGCCTTTTAACCCTCTATATGCCACTCTGCCTCCAGAAATGTCTTATACCCTCCTATATGCCACTCTGCCCCATGATATGCCTTTTAATCCCCTATATGCCAGAGTGGCATATAGGGGGTTAAAAGGCATATCATGGGGCAGAGTGGCATATAGGGGGTTAAAAGGCATTTCTGGATGTATATATATATATAACTGCTAACAGCAATCACACTCCTATCAAGCCAAGGCAGCCAGTACATGCTGGAACCTGGGGATGATAGGAGTCTGAATACAGCCTCCCTATGCCATGCTACCACCACCACCCCCCTTACACATCCATACTAACACACACTCATTCACAAACATTTAAATACTCATTCATTCCATTAATCACACATACTTCACACATTATTCACAAAAAACCCTCCCCCACCCACTTACCTGAACTGCAGATCTCTCACTCGCAGACTTCTGCAGGGGCCCGGCTGTGCGAGCAGCTTCTCTGGCCCCGCCCCCAGAGGAAGGAGGGGGGAGGCAGAGTTATGTGACACTCTTCTAGCTTCCAGTTCTCCTGCTGCTTGCGACCAAAGCCCGGTAAGCAGCATGGCCCCAGCGGACATTTTGAGGTCTGATTAGAAGACGACCTCGATTAAAAGACGAGGGGTATTTTTCAGAGCATTTGCTCTGAAAAAAACCTCGTCTTATAATCGAGCAAATACGGTATTATAGTAGACCACAACTGATATAGACCACAACTGAAGATACTTAAAAGGGAAAAAAAATGTATGTGTGATTTCAAAAAGTTTTTTTAAAAGAGAGCAAGAACTGTTCTCATGCTTGCAATTTACCTCCATAATGGGTACTCCAGTACCAGCCACACGGCGAGTCTCCCTTCTGTATCGCGTTGGGCTGCAGAGTGGAGCTAGGCTTTGCATACAGCCCCCCAGATCCTCCCAACAACGTGTAGTATCAGACTGCCCTTGGCTTCACTGCATCATGTGGTGCCATTGCGTACCAACCCATAAGGGGGTTCTTAGATGAGCCTTTACTCAATTCCAGCTGGGGAATGTCTAGATGCCAGGTACACCCTATTTAAACCCTGAACACTTGTGGACAGGTGCTTAGTTGTATTGTGTGCCTGAACATGGTTTTTCCAGCTGTGTGTCGCTACCTGTTTGTTTGCCTGTTCTTGTTACCTGACCCAGTTTTGTTTGTTTTTTTGTGACCCAAGCCACTTTTACTTTATTGTTTATTGGACTTTTCGCTATTGGTGAGGACCTGTGCTGCCTCACTACTGTTGCCGACCTCATGTCCTGATTTTGACCTCCCTTTTTGGGATATGTTTGTGCTCTTGTTACCTGGCTTGTTTGACTTAATTCCTAAATGATCGTCCGGCTCTGATGCTGCAGTTTGGTCATTATGAGTGGGTGACCGCAGTTTTTGGCCATTCCTACCTAGGGCCCCTCCTCCTGCACTATGGACCAGGTAAGGTCCTGATAACTATATACTGTGTTTGGAAAACCATATTACGGTATTATTAAAGAAACTGTGAATCAACATAACCTATTCTGAGATGTATTTGTAATTTTAAAATTATACTCTCACTCTCTCACACTCTCATACTCATTCATGCTCTCTAAATATTCCCCTACCTTCTCTGGAGACCACTTCCGCTTCTGCTGACCACTTCCACTTCTGCATCTATTCAATTAACCTGGCGGGAATTTACATCAAAATGGCAATGCTTTCGGTCATGTCCTCTCTGATGGGAGGGTTTGGGGAGAGGACGTTCCCGCAGGGTTATGTCCGCGGAGATGTAGATGAAGATCACAGATTGCAGATAGAACAGAAGAGAGAAGGGAGAAGATACAAGTTAGAAGAATTTGGATCATGGATTCAAATAATACTTAATGTTTTGATGCAAACATAAGCAATTCTAGCAAACAAGAAGTAAAAGTTCTATTTTTTAAGTTTTTTTTCTTGGTCCATATATCTTTTAATATCTTTTGAAGGTACTCCAACATGTAGACTTTATAGACTTCTTGGGTTAAATAACCAGCTGAGCAACTGGTCATTATCAATTCCATGCATTTTTGGATAGGATAGCTATCCCAGTTGGTTATGGTGACTGACGAATCTACGTTAATAATTTAAACCCTCAAACCAAAAGTGAATCTGTATAAGATCACAAAACTAATGAGAATTAACCAATGTAGCTCTAATTCTTCTTCAGGACAGTAACAGAGCTCCAAGAGTCCATAAAGTATTCCTGAAAGTTTTCTGCCCTAATAGACATAGTTATGTATTATTCTTCTTATTATTATTATTTCTCACAATTACTAAAATGAGAATATTAGATAACCAATAATATTGTAAACATAAAAATCTTGCATTTTCAGGTATCACTTCTTTCAATGGATTTTCTGTTAAAATTGTGACAGGGATTAAATATTGATAATCCCTAATAACAATAGTCTTTAAAAAAAAGAATATTCCAAAAAGAAAAGATGTAAAAACTGGGGCATCAAGCAGCTGCTTAATCAAAATGAAGTAATAAAAATTTACGCAAATTACTGTATGTGCATCAAACTTGATAAAATACGACAGAGAGTTTCACTGAAACCAAATTATGCATTTAATTACACTTATAATATATTAAGGACACTAATTAACTGTACCATTTTTGGCGCTGTGTGTTCAGTTAAATATGTTTCAAAGACAGTAGACTTCATGTCTAGGCATCCGGAAATGTCTTGATCTATTACTGAATTACATTGTCATACTCAAGTGAGCAATAAAGCTATAAATTAAGACGCTCCACTCACATATTTCATACTTTATTATGAATGTGTTGCCTTTGTTCTGAACAACCTAAGAAACAGATGGATGTGAATTAATTCATAGTTAATGCAATAATAAATGAAACGGTACTATATATATATCATTTCATAATGGAGGGGTTGGTGTAGACGACATTTAAAGAAAATGAGTATGAGTGTCTCTTTTAGATTTTCACTTACTAAATCTTGTATTTTTTTAAATGCATAACTTAAAGACTCTAAGGTTTTCCTTGACTGAGTTGTATTAAAAAAGGAAAATTGATAGGGTTATATAACTGAACCTCCCAGTGAATTGAAAATAGAAAAGCTCCTTGTAGAAGTTTAGAATAAGAAACAGAAGATGAAAAATGAAGAACATAAAAAAATATGACCAGACCTTTTCTTGTAAGATTTGTCTACATTTTATTCAGCCATATAAGTATCATAAACATATGAATAAGTCTCCTTATTTATCCCAACAGTTGTCAGCTATACTTAAAATTCAAGTTCCTGATGTAAGGATGATCAGGTTAATCCTAGACTATTTGGCACCCCAGGCAAGAATACTCTCTGATACCACCCCCCTCATTTATTAAAGACAGTTTAGCTTGATAGTAACATGCTTCATTTAAACACTTAAAGAAAAAAAATGGCAGATCTGTTGAGGTTAATTTACTTAGCAAACTAGAGAGTACAATTAATGTTTTGTGTAAGCATCATTATGCTTCGTGTTGTAATTGGTCAGAACACGAAATTGTTAGGACAACTCTTGAAATGACAATGTTTGATTAGACAAACTATTGTTGCTTCTTATTCTTTGTATATGTAAAGGAGAATACATTTGAGAAAGAGGATAGTAATTTGGAACTAGTACTGTCAGGCCAGGATGGGCCACCTGAAAAATCAAATACCTGGAGGACCAGTCCCAGCTGGTCCCTTAGTGTGCGTCTGTACACCGCAAGAGTGCATGTAACGTTATTGTGGGAGAAGGTCCTGTAGAACATAGTAGACCAATCCACCAGAAGGCAAGGGACTATGATGATCACAAAAACAGAGGCGAAGTCAGCAAACCATGGATAAAAACAACTAGCCAAATCAGGATCCAAGAACTAGGTCAAGAAACCAAGGAGGGTGGTCACGGAAGCCGGGTCAAAAAACTGATAAGCACAATCAAAGTAGTTTATTAATCATTAATAATGGTGAAGTATAGTACAAGGTACCTCTGAAAAGTGGTCCCAGTTTCATCCTTTTTACCTCTGTATACAGTAGTATGTAAGTCTTATAATGTAGGTTTCATAAAGAGAAAAGGTTTTTCTTAGAAGGTATTATGGTCATTCTTCTAAAAAAACTACTTTTTTGTTTGTAGTTTTTGTAGATTTAATAAGACATAATAATTTAAGGTCACTGTCAGCTTTATTTCAAGCATCTTGATTCTACTGAGCTTTAATGCTGAAGAGGTGCCAAGGAGGTAACTCAAAAGTATTTTGCTCAGGTGGGGCTGTTTACTTTGTACAGGTTTGATGAATTTAGCTTATTGTTCAGTTGTGGCCGTGTTTGGCATATTCATTTATATTTTTCTGACAGAACGACAGGATAATATTTCCAAATATATAATCATTTATATATTCTGAAATAGAACTTTGAATTAATTTTTACGTGCCTTCCTCTGCCTACCTTCAGATGAAGGCTTTTAGTCTAAATGTTGAGGGTTTGTCTTGTTTTCTTTATGCCATTGTCTCTATTCTGTAAGTTACATTTTTTGGCTTTTTTTGAGTGTGTGTATCTTGTTTTGCATTAAATTGATTGGTCTATTGAAACCTGTATGCAATTGTTGACTTATTTGATTATATTGGTTCTGGTATATAGATTTTTTAGAAAAAGTTGCGGAGCTCATCTTTTATTTTTTTATTATTTTAAAATTACACCTTGTCTTGGGCAAATGCATTTTCCTTATTAGTGCAATCACACAAAATAACATACTGCTTTTTCAGGATAAGTAGGGTTTTAATTTGAAGCCATATTCGTGCATATAACAAACGTATCAGCACCAAGATTTAAAAAAAAATTATAAAAACAGGGGGAAATACTTAGACTTTCCACCACAAGATTTGTTCCTCTGCTTAAAAAACTCTAGGGCCATTCTAACCACTTTGATCCTGACTCAAGAGTAGTTCAACACCATAAGAGGCATCAACTGATTACAAAGAGATATTCTGGACAAGCGAAGGCCCTTGAGACTTTGTTCTATTCCTTTTGTTTGGAAAAGAGTACTAAGATGTGAATGTATTTATAAATGTAAGGCATTTTAAAAACATAGGTACACTTTACAACCATCGTGCAGAAATGAAGTACTTGCGCATATTTGTGATCATATGGGAACTGAAACAGTTAATAGTGACTAGATAGACACATATATATATACCGTATTTCTCCGGCGTATAAGACGACTTTTTAACCCATGAAAATCCTACTGAGATCCTACTGAATTTTACATTTCGACATCTTAAATATTAAAATGCAAGAAAATCCACACTTTGTATGTATGTGGATGAGCCAACACTTATTAGCTTTTGATAAGAGTCCAGGGTTACTTACTAACTTCAATGTACCTATTTGAAAAGAAAAATTTTAGGTAATGAAATTTTATATACCGTCTAAAATGTCATGCTAAATGTCATTGAATAACAGAATCTATTATTATCATTTGGCTTAAAATGGAAAATACATGGAAAGTTATTATATTATATTTGTTCTTCTCACAGTTTGTTAAATCTATTTAAATGTGACCCGTCATATTTTCTTTATTTGTACCTACTAATTCTAATATATATACAAGATAAGATAAAAAATATATATATATATACTAAAAATTGCTACCTATTTTCCTATTCCAATAATGAATCTCACTGATCTACTTCCTCAAAACTATTGTCAATCGCACTTGATGGGTAATTGTAAGAAACATATTATAAGCAGCCAGAGGGAATAAAAGAAATGAGTGCAGTCAGCGACATGTTTTTGCTTATGCCAACTAGGCCTATGGTGCAATATCCAGGAGATGCCAGATTCTTCAGAATCCCCCATATGCATTTGTCGCCCCTCATCCCCTCACCTCAAATGTCAGCACAATGCTGGAAATTTGTGTTGGAGATAATACATTCTGACAGAATTAGCAGGTTCGCAACAATTGCGGTAGCTTGTTTAACCTGTCAGATTTTTTCCCCAGGAAATGTGGCAAAGCTTAGTTATATTAAAAAAAGAAAACACTCATATTTTTGATGTACAAACACTATCGTGTCTCACTTGGTGGCTGTCCTTTTTATGTACCTCTTTTCATATCAGTTTAAGTAACTAAACTTTAAGTCTAATGAATATGAAATCAATGAAGATATTCAAAACATGTAATATAGTACGATAAATTAGATCACTAAATTATAATTAATAATTAGACGTATAATAATAATGTAAAGGATTGTACAGTAGCATTTAACAAGCTTTAAGCTTTGGGTCAAAGAGCTAAAATTCTGGGCTTGTTTTCATGCAAAGGTGGCAGTGGAAGAACCTCATTGTCTATGCGTCCACTGCACTCATGTCCACTGATCTGTGCAGCCAGAATGTATACAGTATTTTGTTATTGCACATGCCCTCTGCTTAATGTGGGACTCTCATATCTTTGTTAGTTCCTAAGCTATATACTTTGTTACCATGTGCCAGGTCTCCTTCCCATGTTGCACACTGGTATCCCTCTTGACCTTGCCTGCCCATCGACCCATTCCAGTCTCCTGTTAACCTGTCCATGACCCTTTCCCTTGGCAGAATTCTCTGATTTATGCCTTTGGCCTGTTTTTGGACTTTCACTACAGGTGTGCTTCCTCCATTTGACTCCTGTGTGGTCTTGGCCTTCTTACCTTGTTTGACTACTCTCTCGAGTTTCTCTGTTGGTTACAATGCTCTTGGCTTCTACATATCTATTAGACATTATTCACATTTTTTGTCCCTCCAATTAATTTGAGGGAGAGGGCGTCACCAGAAGCCCCATCATTTTGGTGGAATTTCACGCATGGTTATTGTGGAGCTTCCGGTGAGGCAATAAATACAGTGGCATAAGAGGTACAATAGTCAGACAGACATTTTGATCAAGCTACAGTTGGTACACCTAAATCAGGAAAGAACATCTTTGTCCCAAAGAGCTTATAGCTTCCAATGTCCCCAAAGAAGTTGTTTCTGTTATAGACTTGAACCACCCTGTGTATCTAAAAGCATAAGCCTACAAATGTACAAAACTGTGTTACTGCCTCTTTACAAATAAAATAATGAATAACAGAAAATAATAAATTATTACAATCCTATAAAAGTAACCCTAAGGAACCAAACTTTAGCTAACTATTATTAAGAATGGATGGTTACATTTATTATGTTGTAAGTATCATTTTTTTTGTCCACACCTATAACATATAACACTATAACAAAAAGGAACTTTTAAACAGTATTGTAGTTTCTATGGCAACCACCTACCAGTGCTCATTTTTGTGCCACATGGCTGGTGTTCCTGATGAAAGTTATTAATGAGTGAACATTTTTACAATTAATTAATAAATTGTGTAAAAGATTCGGTGCTTTTTGGGTATTCAGCAGCACTAGGCACAATCTTTCAAGTGCTGAATATACGGTAGTTACAGAAGTGTTACATTAAGCGGAGTAGGTGGAAAAGCACTTTAAGTGGGGTACCTCTATATGTGAAATGCTCCTGATCTTGCAAGGTTCATAAGAGATTGGAAAGTCACCAAAATGTTCTTCAATGCGTAATTTGTAAGATCGCAAAAGAGCTGATATAATGTTACCACTGTAAATTACTTATTAACATAGGGACATATGCCAGTTTTGTGATGACTAATATGTGGAAAGCTTTCTGCAGAGATAATATTTGACCAAATACAAATAATCTTACAAGGAATTGTATATTCTAATACCAGTTACTTTATTTTGAACATACAATATTTGATTATTATATGTGTAGTCACATTTTAACATACCTATATAGAGGATTACGTTAATTGTTTTCATATTGTTTAAGGAAAGTAAATAGAAAATAATGAAAGTAATAAATTAATTTATTGTGATTGAACTTATGTCTCCTCCTTGCTTGTCAATAATAAATTGCCATGAGAAAAATTGATTTGTTATTGATCCAATGTTCTAGTTTGTTTGTTGAGTGTGCTAATTTAATTAATATTAATTAGTAATTTGTTTGTCTATGATGATTAATCTCCGTGATTAGTTTTAGGGCAAATTTAATAACCATCCTTGGATTTTAGTTGATATGCTACAGTCGCACTTTAAAATAGAATATATTAGCACTGATGAGATTGACATAAATCATAAGAAATGGAACTCTACTAATGTATGCCACAATTAAAATATGAAAATACTATCCATTTGACTTGTGCACATGGACCAAAAATTATTTGGACAATTTTTCATTTTATTTTTGGTCCATTCATTTGCAAAGAACAAATTCAGAAGCCTTTTTTGGAACATACATGTGTTTTTTTCTCACTTTTCACTCCCTTCTCTGACCACCACCTCTGTGTTCCTGCCCTGAAGCTTATTCTGAAACAGGAAAACAGGTTGTCTACATGCACACCATGTAGACAACCTCATCCAGAAAGAAACAGAGACACAGAAGTAGTTGTTGGAGAAGGTAGAGAGCAGGGGTGTAACTAGACGCCTCAGGGCCCGGGTGCGAGAATCTGTTAAGGGCCCCCCCACCCCCCCACCCCCCCACCCCCTCACCCCCCCAAAAAAACATGATTTTTACCCAACAATTTTTTTTCAACAAATTCAATTTACATATTGAATCATATCTGTAAAAAAATCAAAGAAAAAGGGGCGCATGTACAAAGGGCATAATCCAGGGGTGTCCAAGTTTTTTCTGCAGTGGGCCACTTCATCAGAATTGTATACGTGCGCGGGCCGCACTAATTTTTCACTGTGACAAAAAATATGGCCTTTAATAAAATATGCAGATTAAAATAAAGTAAAATGACACAAAACCTTTACTCTTCCTCTCACTGATTTCTGGGCCTTGAAAGTTTTGCAACTACAAATTCAGGATTCCCTAGATTTATTCTAGGGATGAACTAAAACGAAAATTCTGGACCAAAACATTCAGGGTTCACTTAGCCAAAACCGAAAATGACCCCCACCTTTAAAAATAATAATAAAAACTCACATGTTTAATAAAAGTAGGTAACACACAATTGGACAAAATTAGCAATATGACTTGGCATGATAGGAGTGTGATTGCTAACAGCAATCACACTCCTATCATGCCAAGTCAGCCAATACACGCTGGTACAGGGTGGCTGTAAGTGCAGACCCCATACTGCTGGGAGCATCACTACACAAGGGGGGCAGCTGGCCAGGTTTCAGCATGTACTGGCTGACTTGGCATGATAGGAGTGTGATTGCTAACAGCAATCACAGTCCCATCATGCCTAGGTTCCAGCACTTACACATCCATGCTATCACACACACACACACACTCATTTATTCATATACTCATTCATTCACAGATTAATTCCCTCAATCACGCATATTCATTCAAACACCCTCCCCACCCCCTTACCTGCACTGCAGCTCCTCGATGCCGCTCACAGACTTCAGCAGGGGGCGCGGCCTCCCTCTGCCTTCTCTGCTAAAGCACAGAGGAAGTAGGATGTCACGTGAACTCCGCTTCCTCTGTGCAGTCCAGAAGACCCTCCCACAAGTAAATAGCAGGGCTTGAGGTACGGCTCGCGTAAGATCGGTTGCCCTGGCTGCCGATCTTACGCGGGCCGCACCTCGAGGTCTCGCGGGCCGCATTTGGCCCGCGGGCCGCATGTTGGACGCCCCTGCCTTATTTAAAAAAAAAAAAAACGGAAAAAAGATTTCGGGCGGCCCCTTGGCTTGGGCCCCCCTGCCGCCGGGGCCCGGTCGCAGTCGTGACCCCTGCGACCCTGGTAGTTCCGCCACTGGTGGAGAGAGGGAGAGAATGAGTGAGCGAGGGAAAAAAATGACACATTCTAAACAAATATTAGGAGCTTTCTCCTTCATTTTCTTGACTGGGGCTTCCTTGTCATTTTTTGGGACTTTCTTACAAAATAATTTGCTCAAATTAAAGTTCATACGAATGGGAATGCACAAGTCTACTAGCCCAAGTTGCCCAAGATTGAACAATAACTGTGGAACTCAATGAGACCTATAGCAGTTGAAAATGTAAAAGTGTTATAATCGATTCCAATCTAGCAAAATAATCTGGGTCTGAATGGTACATATGTGGAACTGGGGCATGTTAAAAGTGGATATGGTATGGTCAAAGTTAGGCAGAGTATGGATGGGAAATTAGTTAAGCTGCAACTAAGCATGCAAGCCCTAACAACATGTCACTTTAGGCAAAAGTCTGATCCACTGTTAATGGAATTCATACCTAAATAAAACTGCAAATATAATTTTTTTGTTGAAACACAACTTACTGAGAGGAAAGAGCAAAGCAATTAAACGGGACACATAAGAACAAAACAGCCTATGAGTACCGGCTCTTGCATTAAGCGACAGTACTCCAAGCAAAGAGAATGAACAATATATTTGGCCCATCACTAGCAATAATGTTTCTCGAGCTGTATTTAGTTATACAAAATAGTGTAAACTTGTAAAAAAAAAGTGAGAAAGTGGAACAGTACCAAATCCAAAAACATCGAGTCCTAGAGGGGTTTCATGGAGGTAACTAATAACCCTCCTGACCACAGGATGTATTATTAATTCCAATAAAACATGGCTTAGATGAACAATGACACAAAAAAATGGCCTCTGAATTTTCACCAACCACAATGTTTCACTTCTGATACACAGAAGATCAGGCTGTTGTTAGGCAGCCTAGGGTCTCCACTGTAAGCAGTAGCTGGCATCACTAGTTTCCACACCAATCGATCTGGTGTAACGGTGCCTGGACAGAGTCCGGGTTGCACCAAAATAACAGATAATTCCCGAACTTCCATTTTCTAACAGCTGTGTCAGTGCTGACACTCCTAGAAACAATGATAAAGCCCTTTTCAGATATATGTGGGTCTATGCACTAAGAAGTTTAATGGTCAATTGAGTTAAGGGTTAACTCAACTCATGCTAACATTCAACCAACATGTAAATTCTAATCTTTGAGTTGTTCCTTTCAGTGCCTGCAAGGAAAGCTTTGCATTAATTTACATCTGCAGACATGCAATAATTATAGTTTAATTTAGGGCAGCTTCAATTGACGGCACTATGTACACTACACCCTCCCTCCTGGGCTGCACAGAGAGATCAGAGGCTAAAGAAGAGGATTAAGCATGAAGGGACAGGGGACAGATACATAGCAGGGGAGAAGGCAAGGGCACAGACCGGGCAAGAAGGGCCCGAGAAGGCTGTGGGGAACGGGTACAGAGACAACTAGGGGGATAATGGCAGGGAGCGCATAGAGACCTGTGGGGAGACAGCAGGGTGCACAGACAGGACTGAGGTCAGTAACAAAGAGAGAGACTTGTTTTGGGGCCACAAATTATTAAAGCCCATCCTCAATAAGCTTATGTAGCAGGAAGAGCTTAACTCACCTTGTATAATACAAACCTAAATCAGTGGGGTATATACACAAAAGGTTGAGCTGCTGGGAAAGTTTGCAGGAGAGTTGAAATTTAGTTTACTCACATACTATTCATTATGAAGAAAGGCTAAAGAAAAACTAGTTTCTCCAACAAGAAGGGCTGAGCAGACCCTCTGTATCCAATGGGTGGGGAGACTTTTTCTTTTCACACAATTAACAATTCATTATTCAGAGCTATTTAAGCTCTTCCTGTAGCAGAAGCTTACTGGGTTTGGACATTCTTAATATATAGTGAAGCAAGTGAGCTGCATCTCTCCTGATAAGTCTCCCCAGTGAAATGTCTTTGAGGTCTCCTCACCTATTGCATTGTCCATATTTTGTATGCAATTTCATATTTTATACTCTTTTGGCCTTTTCATATAGGTGTGTAGTTCAAATCTTGCCTCATAAAATTAAATCTTACTGGGACAAAAACAAAGCATTGCTCAAATTCATTTCAGCAATGTGTTTTTCATTTCTTGTCTTAATAAGTTTGCTTCTCAAATAGCTGTAATGAGAAGGCCCCAGGCTTTGGGAATTATCATTTCAGAAAGCTGTTTGATGCCAATTATAGTATCATTTTATTCTGAGACATCTATCTACTTTTCTACTGCTTTCTCAGACTCCACAAATTATCTGTGAATTCCTCTGTATCAAAATGTCTTACGAACATGTGAAACTATTAATATCTTTATCTTCTATACACATAGGTCCAAACACACTTACACTTGTATTCCATGCTAATATCACATCCCTGAAAGCCTTGCTCTAGACTTGACCAAGACCTCTTCATGACAAATTCATTAAATTCATCAATCAAGTTCAGTATGATTGCAAACCTGCTGGGTGAATTTAGACAGGCCATGGGTAATAGTACAAAGTTAGAGATGTGTAAACTGAAAATATATCCATAGTAGGACTATTGTGTATAAGGAAGAAAATGAACTTGAAAGTTCTCAAAATAATTTTCCAGGCCTGTTTAATTATGACCCCTTTTAAAAACCTATTGACCTATAGATTGTCTTCAAATTATTTGTTTTATTGGTCTGAATGACTATGTATGGATTTTTTTTATTCCTATTTTTAAGCCACGTGTAGATTCTTTGTACATGTGTATGGACGTGTGCAAGAACCAAGTTTTGATAAGCCCTGTTTCCTCATCATTATATCATAGTTGCCAACTCTCCCATATTTGCCTGGACGGTTCCATGAATTGTGACCTTGTCCATGTGCTTTTAGTGTCCTGGGACATGTCCTGGAAAATTGGTAGTAGTGGGTGTTGGGTGCGGGTGTTCATGGATCTCCCTCTAAGCAGCTTAAAATTAAGGGAGCACAAGGTCTGTTCTTTCAGACCTCTGCTTCTGTGCAGAAACAATGGTGTAGGAGGAATAATGTGTGAGTGTGGTACATTTTCAAGTACGTAATTGATAGCTGTGCTGCAAAGTGTCCATGTATTTTTTTTCAAATGTTAGCTAGTATGTCCTATAGTGTCAAATTAAGATGGAAGTAAGAAAAGCCGCAATCAAACAGCAAGTTTGGGACAGGCAGAAAAGTAGCAGAGGTCCAGATAACAAGCTGAGGGTCAATAAGCCAGTAGTCCAAATGGGGGTACATGAGCGTAGAAACAGAGGACAGGCTAGCACAAACAAACACTAGGTCTCTGGAAGCTGGGCTGCAGAATAACATGGCACCGAGCTGCAGGTGCTCTGGGGCTTTATAGCTCCAGGTGAGCAGGAACGCCCTTTTGCTATGTGGACCACGATGTAGGTATCCAGGAGATCACTAAAGATATCATCACGGAAATGCTGGAGCATTGCAGTGCATTGCATTGAGTCCAAACAGCATCACCGGGAATTTGAAATGTCCATATCTGGATTAAAATTTGTTTTCCACTCATCCTCTTTCCACACACGGACTAGATTATAGGGATCACGCAGGTCATTCTTGGTGAAGATACAGGTGTCTTTTATTCAATTCAACAGTTTGAGAATCAGAGGTAAGGGGCAGCGGTTCTTGATGGGAGCATGGGATTTGATGATATTCTTTCCTGTCTACTCTCGCAGACGCGGCAATCTAACTGGATTACCAACAGGATCAACTCCTCCGCATGGCAGGAAGTCCAATACGGGGTAGCTCATGCCTCATGTTGTCATTGAGTCTGAGACAAAACTAGTCTATAAGGGTGGAGCTTCCAGTGATGTCCTCTACCCAGACCCAACAATCGAGGGAGAGGGCATCACCAGAAGCTCCTCCATTTTGGCAGAAGTTCACAGGGAGATCATGTTTTGTGGAGATAAGGATGAAGAAAAAAAGAGAGAGTAATGCATGAGAGAGAGAGTAAATGTGGACAAGCGTGTGGGAGAATGTGATTGAAAGATCCCACGAATTTCAGATGCAATTTTGGCACTTTTTCCTTAATTTTTGTCCATTTTGTGAGGGGTCTGGCCTTGTTTTCGGATATTTGTACGAACTGACAAAATATGCAATTGTTGTTACATTTGGAATTCATATTAATTTGAATGCATAAGTCTAGTATAGACCAACTGAATGAGACATACAAACCCTCTATTTGCAGGTACTGATCAACTGAAAATCATAAGCAAACTCATCATTGAAGGTATAGATCACACCCCAAAGGCCAACCCTGGTACCCAGAACACATCCACACGGCTTGCCCCAAACCTAGACTAGTCTCATTATCTCTTCCCTTTTTGGCCATCTATCCTCTTTCTCATTCCCCCTTGTATCTCTTCCCTTCTCTTTATCTCTCCACCTCTTTTCTTTTTCTCTCCCATTTGTTCCTATCTCCCTAATTGCTCTGTTTTTCCTTTCAAACTCTGCCCATTTTCTTGTGTCTAGTAAGGAATCCCTTTTCTTGAAATCTTTGCTCTTCCAGTCTCAGAGGATGACCTTTGGTTTTTTTTGTACATTTCTGTTAATCAACAGGTGACTGGAGAGCTCTTTATTTTGGTCCTGCACATATTTATACAGTGTTATAATATCATCTTTAAGACGCCGTTTTACTAGACTTTTTTAGTCTCTATTCATAACTAAGGTCTTTCAATGCCTAATTCATACTATGATAATGTAACTCTAAAATGCCATAGGCACACATTACTAAACTAAAAATGTTTTTTTTGTAGATACAAATGTATATATATATTACTTATTTGGTGCGTCAAGCCCTTAAAAATAAAACAGGACATTTATTCTGGAACATCAGTAAGCTCCCTGCAATGCTTTTTTCCCAAAAGCTCATCATTTTATAGTTAAAAAGCATTAAGGCAATATTTTATTGTAATCATTAATAAGATTCTATTAACCTTTTTAATTTTTTTCTCTGTTTTTAGTTGTGATAATGTGTGGTCAGGCAAAGCCCTATACATCCATGTTTATACTGGGAATAAATTGTGCAAATGGGATTAAAATCAAGAGGCACATTTGTCTTTTCCACTATATTATGCAGAAAATATGTATCTCCAGAGACTTGTTTCAACATCTGGTTCATGAGCTGGATAAACCTTTGAGAGCTAAAGAAAAAGACATCAGACATGTAAATTTAACTTAGTGTCATTATACAAAACATAATTGAATTGGTAGACTAACATACCTTTTGAATATAGATAATTATTTCAATGTTTTCACTATTGTTTTGCTGTTTTCTCTTCACTGTTACACAGAGATCTGGCTATTAATACATCACATTCAGACAATTTAAGAAATGTTAAGCTCAAAATCCAAGGACTTCTTTACCTTTCTCTGAGTTTTGTAGTTGTTTAATTAGGAAGGTGTAATGAGTTATTTACACATTAGAGATTAGCTAGGTAGGACTTCTTTTTATGACAAAGACAGTCATAGTTTAGTTATCAGTTCTGTTATGGGCCATATGGTAAATATTTTATCTGCTTGGAGACTGACATTTGGAACTAGACAAAAGCTCTAAAATATTAAAGTACTAGTTATCACAATCCGCATTTGTCACTATTTTTAACACAGGAATTAAAATATTATTATTTATATTATGTTTGCATAATTTGTCAGCATGTTGCTTGGTGTTGTGAAATGAGTGGACATGGTGTGAAATTGTATGATATAATGGAACAAAAAGTGTAGAGGACCCTTATGTGAAAGCCTGATAGACAGGTCAAAGTGTTTCCTAGGGTTAAAGTGGTGATAATGAGAGAGGAGGACAGATGTAGGCCTTAAGGTGAATAATCAAATGTAGCATTCTGTATCGTAAAATGAGAGTTTTGCAGGTGATGACCATGATTTTAAATAGAACAGCCAGCCAGTGTAGAAATTTACAGTAGGATAACATGTTAGGAGAACAATGGAAAAAGATGACAAGCCTTACAGCTGCTTTCATTATGGAATATGGATGGCATTAATTTAGACAAGAGAGAACAAGTGCTTGAACTAGACTCTTTGTGCCTTGTGTCAGTATAGTTTAAATATGGTTATATTTACGAACTGAGGCTGACAGAGCTTTGAGATTTATTCTGAATTATGTTTAACTTTATTCCAGAGTCTGCTGTTCACCTGCTTTTGTGTAAGTCTTTCCAATGCCAGTGGTTTGGGGATATACTCCCCCCTGACATTATATGACATAGACCTTGCTCATTCTTCTCTTTTAATAAATGTATAAAAGCCAGAAAGTTACTCTGCATCCATACCTATTGTCAAATGATGTAAAGTTCACTTTGGTTTTTTTCTTTAGGATTTGCTACATACAGTTACTATTCCTCACTTTATATGTTAACATCTAATCATCCTTTCTTTAAAAATCCTTTATTTATCATGCTTCACCGACTTTCTGAAACAATTTATTTCATTTTGAAATGCTCTTTAAAAAATTAGTTTTTAATTTCAAATATAAAGATACTTAACAGATTCTTCCTTAGCAACCAATCTCTTAAGAAAAGAGTGTATTTTAAGCCTACTGTCAGATATAATTAACTTTTTATTGACTGGAGCTTCACTGCTGTTGTTTAGTTTGAAAAAAACACATTTAAGCAATTTTAAATGAGAATTATGTATACAATACATTTATTGTCAATATCAATGTTCTATGGAATCTGCTTGTTCTCTATAAATATATAGGATTAGGTTCTATGTGCCCCAATTCTTCCATGTAATATATTTAAAAATGTAAATGTAAAGATTAATTCTAGAATAAAATTAACATAGCTAATGTGATCTTACATTTTCTTAGAGATATTAGTAGTGGCGTAACTACAAAGGTCCATCTCTCTCTGCGACCACTTGTTTGTGTCTCCTCGTGCCAGCTTAATATTGTTCTAAACAATTTTGAACCAACATGGGGAGTCAGGAATGCAGTGGGGTTATGGGGAGGGGTGTGGGTGGGTGTGAGTCAAGGGGTATGTATATTGTAAGTATGTGAGCATGAATGTGTATGTATAAGTATATGTTAGCATAGTTGACTATGTATAAGTGTATGTGGGCATGGATATGTATGTTTGTATGTATGTGAGCATGGATGTCTATGTATAAGGGTATGTGAGCATGACTGTGTATGTATAAGTGTATGTGAGCATGGATGTCTATGTATAAGTGTATGTGAGCATGACTGTCTATGTATAAGTGTATGAGAGCATGGATGTCTGTGTGTAAGTGTGTTTGAGCATGGATGTGTGTTTGTGTGTGAGCATGTATGTATATGTGTGAGCATAGATATGTAAGTGGTGTCACATGGAGTGTGTGTGTGTGTGTGAGTGAGTAAGGATAATTGTGTTTAAGTATGTTTACACATGTGTGCCAGAGTCTATGTTGTAGGGGGGCTGTGGAAAAGATGGCACATGCAAGCTAGTTGGGGCAAATATGGCAAATATAAGCTGTTTGGGGCAAAGGTGGCACTCACAAGCTGCTTGGGGCAAAGGTAGCACTGTGGGTCATTTTGTTTGGTGAAGTTGGGGGGCGCCAGGGTAATTTTTGCTCTGGGGCCCTGTAGTTTCTAGGTATGCCCCTGGATATTAGATATTTTATTTAAACCTTATGTCCCTTTGGTAAACTGATATATCCTCAAAA
Source organism: Sceloporus occidentalis (assembly GCA_023333645.1). Taxonomy (NCBI): domain Eukaryota; kingdom Metazoa; phylum Chordata; class Lepidosauria; order Squamata; family Phrynosomatidae; genus Sceloporus; species Sceloporus occidentalis. Next base: position 9,752,364 of record JALMGF010000016.1, read on the forward strand.
AACAGTGAAAACTATATGTATGTCCAGCATTTCTGTTACAATCTGGACCCGCCCCTGTCAGCTGGAGCAAGTATCACTGGCAATAAAAATGCAACTAATTAATGATAATTCAGTGGCAAAGAAACAAAACATTGTTCTTAATAGGTAGATGTCTCAATGTTGTTCAAGGTTATTGCCGGACAACACAGGTACAGTATGATGTTTTTTCTATGTTTTCATGAGTATTTTCTACTCAGCATCTACCGATTGCTCTAAGTTTGGGAATAGAACAATCCAAGGGCAAATAAATATTCCTGTCATACAAAAATAATTATAATAAAACAATAATAAAGGGTGCATTTCAAAGTTTGCGTATTTTCATATAGTTAGAGCCGAATTGTTACCAAATTAATCGATTGTATAATATATGTGTTTGATGCCTAAATATAACTGTCAAGCGCTATAATGTACCAATAGAAATACTTTTTTCACTCTGTGATGGCTTACTCAAGTATACACACCCTTTTAACTGTGGTTGGTTACATATCATAAAGGGATAGACAGCGACATGCCCCAATTACCAGACGTCTTTAGTCTTTGTTCTTCCATCTAGTCTGCTGTTCAGTTTTCTTACTAAATACTGCATTAGAAACATAATTTCCAGTGCTGTTTTATGCCCAAACCAAAAATAATTCCTCAAAAGTGTAAAAGGTGGTCTTGTTCATAAGGTTGAACAGGAACACTTAATTTTACATGATGCAAAAGTAGGTCTTATTAGCTGTTACCTAAACAAGAGTGTATTAATGTTTTGTCTAAGTGGGGCAGCACCTTTAATGTGAGCTACTTCTAACCCCTAGAAGAATTTTTAAAAAGTATTGAAAACTGTTTATTATAATGTTGCTTTAACTCCTTTGTCAGAATGGCTGGTTTAATTTTTTAACTTTTCTGCGGTGCCCATGTTTAGCTGTAGTTTTCTCACACAAGTTATATATTGGGTTTTTTTCAGGACAAGAAGATGTCTTTAGATATCAAAGTTTGTGATAGTAATTTTTTGTGGGGTTTTTTTCACACACGTACCATTGGTATGAATTTACCGCTCCTGGCATATGTCACTGTCAAACATCACCCCAATATATGTTCAGCATCTCCTGCATACAGTGATACCCCAATGCATGGGTTTGTCCGTTTCTTTGGACACTAAAAGGCCACATTTGGGAAGTGTGCATTTTTCTAATTGTATTTTCACATGTTGAAAATTCTACACACATATCCTATTTGGGATATCTTTGAAGCCATTCAGTTGAATTGGTTCAATACCCCATCAAATCATATATTTTTGAAAACTAGACACCCCATGGTATTTCAAATGCTGGTATTTTAATGCTTTCCATGCACACATTTTACCACCAGCCTTGATCAAAGTTTGCAGTAGTATTTTTTGTGGGTTTTTTTCACATACATTGTACTTTCTGTATGACTTTATCGCTCCTGGAATATGTCAGTGTCAACCCCCTGATATGTCGTCATTGACATCTTCTGAGCACAGTGATACCTCTCATGCAAGAGTTTGTTGTGTTGTTTGGGGGCTAAAAGGCCAAACTTCTCAAACAAAAAATTTGACATGTGGTCATCCTACCCTCATGTTTTATTTGGGACATTGTTGAAGCTGACCAATTCAATTTACCCCATCAAACCATATATGCTTGAACCGAGAATCAGGTCTGGTAACCAGTAAAGCGGGAAGCCAAATCAAATCCAGAAGAGTAGTCAACCAAGCCAAGTCGATACCAAACGTTTAGAGAACAGGAGCCAAATCAGTAAACAGGAGCGAAGTCAGCAAGCCAGGTCAAACGAATAAATCAGTCACAGTGACTCGCACAGGAAAACAGCAGAATACACCAACCAAGGGTGACCCAGAAGAGGAAGTCCAGGTTTAAATAGGTAAAGGTGGAGGTGTGTCCTGCATTAAGAGGTCACCCAAGGTTATAAGAGCACCTTACAGATGTAACGTGCAATATTAAGTGAAGACGCCGACCAGGTAGCGGCTTAGGAGGAAGCGTCGCGGGACCGGCCACGGAGCGGGACCGGAGAGGCAGGTAAGTCCTTAAAGTCCTCTTCTCCTCCTGTACCAGTAGTTTTCAACATGAGTCAATGTTATTATCAGTTGTGTATATTGTCATGTTAATGTTATTTTAAATATATTGTAATAGCACTACGGAATTTGCTAAAACAATATAAATAAATCTAAGGTAATGTAAGCACATGAAATCATAGTCTAGATAAGACAAATGCCCCAAATCTGTGACATTTTATACATTGCAGTAGCAGCAGTTATAATAATTTAATAACATTTCACATGACACCATTATTAACTGAGAGCCATAGTTATGCTTAATTATATTTTATTCCATGTCATCTACAAAGATTGTATTAGAAATATCTGCCTCTTTCTTTGTGTAAGAAATCTCACAGATGTAGAATATGCTACATCTAATAAACCTTGAATCATTCATGGCATATACTGGTCAAAGTGAGGATGTTGAATAACCCAATAATCTTAAAGTGTACCTGTCGCCGAAAATGAACTTGACATAAATCAGTAGAATATAAAAGGTACTCATACATTAAGTAAAAAATTTTTCACACCATACATTTTTGTGTAATAAAATGGGTTGTAACTAAACTTGGGCGCCGGCTAACTCTTCGTGTTCGTCTTCGGGAGGAAAAAAATTTTCGTATTCCACGAATATTCGCCCGTTTCTGTGTTCGGTTCGGGCAAATAATTGTGTACATTCTTCGTGTTCGTTTTTTTTCTTCGTTTTTTGCCATTTATTGGTTGATGCAGGAGGAGGCCCCTGCAGGCGAACCTACGGATTTCCTCTCCCATTAACCCCTGCGATGTTGCAAAGATAAGGAATGCTAGAGAGGGAAGGGAACAGGGATATTAGTAAACGAAGATGAAGACAAACGAAGATTCTTCGTGTTGTGTGTCTTCGTATACGTTTTGCCGCCGCCATGTTTGTTTGTTCGCCATTCCTGCTGAACAATGAAAATGCGCCCTTCATGTTCGTTTTCATGTTCAAAAAAGAATGCCCAAGTCTACTTGTAACCCATTAGTTGTTCTTTAACAATTACATTACAAATACAGGTCAATATGGCAAGCTTAATGTAAGACAAGTTACTCCTGCAACCAAAATCTAGGGGGATGTCCTATTGCTACAAAGGCCATTTATCCATTAGTCTTTGCAGCGGCACTTCTCGATACCTTAAAACAATGTGTTTAATTGTTAAACACACCATGAGTTCTGTTACCTTGCTGGCGGTTCCCGTGCTGCCTCGAGCAGGGGAGCCGAGACGCAGCCCGCGCATTCAGCCCCCTGCTCGTTCCGTTCGCGGGATACGCGGTGAGGTCCGTCCTGCCACTAGACGTGCGCCCCCGTGTGGATCAAAGGATCTAGACGGGACGCGCGTCTCAACGTCATGAATATTCATGCCGCGTCTTAAAGGGGTATTTAGCTTTTTTCCTCCTCCCCCTAATTTAGGGGGTAGGAGGATCCTGGAGCAAGAGGGATATTTAAACCCTCAGTTTGCAAGTATCCCTTGCCTGTGATAGTGCCTTTATTGCCTTCACTAGCGTTCCTGAACCTTATTTGCCTTTTTGTTGCCTGAACTCTGCTTGAACCTGACCACCCGTTGTTTGCCGCCTGCCCTTACCTGAACTCAGCTTGTACCTGACTACCCGTTGTTTGCCGCCTGCCCTGACCTTTGCTCGTGACCCCGACTATCCGATTGCCTGCTCCTAGTATCATCTGTTTGTTCCTTCATTGCTCGTCATCACCGCTTGGGGGCGCCTTTCCTTGTACTGCAGCGTGGATCCACAGCCTGAACCGCCGTTAGTGACAAGTTCTTAGAGGTGGGTTAAATGTTGGAATAGTATGATTATGTTGAGGCTAGAAGTTGTCTTTAAATAATAATCAACAAATAATTGCTCTGCACTATGGATGAATCAATATAGCCCAAATGTTAAATGTATGAAATCGGAAAACATGGAATAACATTTAAAACTGACAAAACACTGAAATCGTTAAGCGGGCAAAAGTTCAAGTTTGATAATCCACATCGTTATAAGCCACTTACAAAGTTAGATGACTAATATACAATGCCATCTGACTATCAAGCTTAATACATCACATATGTTTTTGAATTGTGTTTGTTAACAAAAATGGAAAAAGAAGTCCTTAATATCCATGACAACATGGCAAGTTCCTGTTTTTCATGATGATGATACTTTCAGTTCCTACAAAATACGCCATTGTCCTTTTTGAGCTTGGTTATAGATGCCTTGACGTTGAGTCATAGAGATTATGTTGGAATTTGCTAACAGTAACTCGTGTAGGTGTGAGTAGACTTCCCAGACAAGTAGAATAGTTAGGTAATCTACTAATTGAGGAAATAACTAAAATGACATTGAGGTATAATCATGGGCGACATTAATCTTCCAGATGTGAACTGGAAAACCAAAGTAGCTGGCTGTGTCAAGAGTACAGATATTATAAACTACCTACTGGATTTATCTTGAAAACATGGAGTTGAAGAGCCAACTCGTAAAGAGGCCATATATGTGTTCAGCGACATCTCCTGAGTACAGTGATACTTCTCATGCATGAGTTTGTTGTGTTGTTTGGGGGCTAAAAGGCCACATTTTTCAAACTGAAAATTTGAAATGCGGTCACCCTTCCCTCATTTCTTATTGAGATTTGAGAGCCGACCAATTCAATTTACCTCGTCAATTTTAAAAGCAGTGTAAAATTACCAAGGGACAAGCAAAGGGGTGCTCCTTTATGTTTCACTACTTCATCCCTGAGGGTTAATAGTATAAAACATGCCAGGATTAGCCAAAATCACTAACATAGGGTTACATCTATCCCATTGTCATGGCAGTGCCCATCACTTTGGTAACAGGATATGTGCAGATGATGCATGGACATTACAGCAAACCACACAGTTGCATAATTGTCACTGTGTATGATACAACTTTTACGCTACCTTTTCACCTAAGCAGTTGCCATTTAAACCCAGGTCACAAGCCCTCTGGGTTCGCTACTGATTTAGTGTTCATTAATACAGGGCTCGACAAATCCCAGGCGCCAGGTCGCCATGGCGACAGAGAATTTTGTCCTGGCGCCTAGGTTTTGTCAGCCTCTTACATCCATAAAAAAATGTGGATGTAAGAGGCTGAGTCACCACACGGGGGCGCTGCTGCAGCACAGCCACTCAGAGCCCACCCCCGAGCCTGAGATCACTCCCACGGAGTGATCCTGTAGGCTGAAACCGCGGTTGCTGCAAAACCAGCAATCGTGTTTTCAGCTGCCACAGGCAGCTTCAGGGAAGGGGGTTGTGTGTTGATTGGTTCCCCACACAAGTGTGGGGACCTGACCCAACACCCCCCTGCTGCCTGATCGCTCCATGAGAGCGACAGTGCAGCGTTAACCCCTTCAATGCCACACTTGTGTATGACACATTCGTGGCATTGCAGGGGTTAACATTTTTCCCCACAAGCTTGTGGGGACTAAATATCAGTCAATGCTGTGCTCCAATGGAACATCAGCATCGAAAGAGTTAAAAAAATAATAATAATAATAATAATTTTAAAAAAAACAGCACTGACCTGAAAGTCCAGGGTGCTTCCAGGTCAAACGCTGTGAGTTTAGTAAGTGGGCTGATGATGATCCGATCACTCCTAACCAACTGTTAGTTTTAAAAAATCCTGGCTCCTAACTTTTTTACCTGGCGCCTAGATTCACAACAAATTTGTCAAGCCCTGCATTAATATTCCTTCCAGTTCCAGATCTCTGCCTGATCCTGTGCCAATTTTGTTGTTTGACGACCCTATCATCTTGAATGTATCTGAGCTATCTCCTGCTTACCCTCCTACTGGGATCTTATACCCATTACATTATATTTCACAATGCCTATTCAAGAATACTTAAAAAATGAAGCCTGGAAAATGTATGTCTTCGCCCCGTAGGTTAATGTAACCCCATCCCACCATAGATGCTCCCCTGCCCCTTCTTTCACTATTAATTTCACAGTAAGCTGCAGGTCCTGCCTTTTTATTAAAACCAACATCTCCCGTAACAAAGTGAATTAGAGAACCAAACTAATATGAACTTGGCTGCAACTCACAAATCAAAATCCATCAACCCATTTATAAGACTGCAAATAAATGTTTAAAATACTTGTTGAGTTGCAGTATGCATCCCATGCCCCACACCCGAGACTCTTTAAATATTTGTCATTTCTCAGTCTATCACAAAGATTCTATTTCGGAGTTACATGGTGGTGGCAGACAACTGGTTCTATTAACAATCTTTATAAAAACCATACACTGTTTGACTATAGATAGTCCTGTGACTACCACAGATCTTCTTGAAAAGCAAACAAGGAGAACTTCCCTAACTAACATGTTGATGCAATACTTGACTAAAAATCTAATAAGAATGATAGAAATCAACAGTACTTGAATAAACAAGACAAAACGACATATAATTGTAAATATTAGTGAAAAGGGGCAAATTGTTGCATTGAATGATGATGTGGAAGCAGGTGCAGCAAAAAAAAATTTGATTACTGGGAAATGGGGCTCGCTAAGCATTAGTTTAATGGATTGGATGATCTAAGTGTTTTATGAGAAGATGAATTAATGGTGTTAATGAGGTGTGATATGAACTATATTATAACCTAGTTAAAGTCCTAGTTTAAGAATCCATTAATATTTAGTGTAAAATAGGAAACTGTTGGGTAAATTAACGTGTCACAAGAACCCAGAGATATAATAGAGACTATAGATTTAATGATTAGACATACTTTATAATAGCATGTGATTGGTTCGCCCTGAGAATTGTGTAATAATAAAATATATATAAAGAATGGGATACCACTTGAGTAAATGTATTCTTAAAATATGTTGCATACTTTGTACATAAAAATATGCATTCTACTGTTTTGCCCTGTTCAATAATTTGTTTTAGCAAATAAACAACTGATAAAATAATAACTACCAAAACATGACAACATTAAATAATCTCGCATTCCCTATTCAAGATTTTAGAGTGGATGCATTTACGCTCAGCAGAGCCCACTCTCCCCAATAACAATAGTATCACACAAATATAGGACGGTCTATTATAGAGTGTAAATCCTTACACTTTCATTTCTTTGCACTCCAGATATATGGTATATGTATATATATATACATCAAAATGCATAAAGGGATTCATTTGCTTTTGCTTTGTTTCTGTGGATTTTGAAAATATTTCTATTTCAATTATGATGGCAAATATTCCAAATCAATACATTTTAGTTAGAAGAATAAATAAATAAATAAATATCACCATAAGGATTCAGACTCAGCTGCACATAATAAGAGGGAAATATTGTAGCAATCTCATCCTCATCGTCCTTGTCACCCTTAGAAATGTGTCAGTTCAAAAACTTTGAAAAAAATTGTGCCACATAAATTACCCTAAAATATCAGGTATATATTATACAGGTATAACTTTACACTCAATTTTGTAGGAAAAAAAATGTAGTAGTTGTGTATAATACACACCCACTAGATTAGGTCACTGATTGGTGAGATTGATCAATCATCAGTGCCTTAAAGAGTCATTAAAGAGTAACAATTTATAAGGTTAAAAACTGATACAAATAATATAATACATTTAACAAATGTTGTATAATAAAAAATCTGTAACCACTTTGAGATCATTTGTAATCCCAAACATGCAATTTGGTTTGCCTGCCGCCCCCCGTGGACCTGCAACCTCAGGCCTAGTCGGTCTAGCTCAGTATATGTCACTGAGCCTTGCAGGCACAGAACTGGAAAATCACATACAAACTCAGCACTGAAGGTATGTCAAATTAATATCGCCTGGAAACGGCAGGCATAGATCACAGGTTGCGCAGACAGCCCTGGCACCCATGTTGCACACATAGGACTTGCCCAGCACACAGATCGCATCCACAGGACCTTCACAGCTCCCAGGTAGCTCTCCTCTTTCTTAGTATCCCTGTCCTGTCTGCCGCATCTCCCACATCTGCCCATTATGTAAGGGGGCCATGGCACACTCTAGCCCCCCCTAGTGATGTCACTGTATAGAAAGGGAATGTGAAAGGTGTGATTACTAATAAACTCCTACATCTCCTACTTCACATCTCCTGCTAATTTGCTCCTGCTGCTACAGTAGATACCATTGCAAACAGGTCAGCTGACAGCAGACCCGGACAGGCCATTTGGCACAACAGGCAAAGGCACCATGGGCTTCTGCATGACATTGCTCCATACACACCTGATCTCCTGTTGTGTGCAGCTACCTGCTTTATATGCCCAGTCATATTTACCTGTGTTGTCTTTGCACTGCTGGTGTGGTACATGCATGTGCAATACTGAGAACACATGTGAAGGCATTGGGGAAGCATGTGGCTAGTACATTCTCCATTTGCAGAATAATTCAACATTCACAGCTAGCAGCCGTCTGTGCCAAGGCTAGTGAACCATCAAACCAAAAGGGGTTTGATGACAACAGTGTCACCAGAGACAGCAAAGAATCAGGAGGGGTTTTATACAAAAAATGTTTTGTCAATGGAGATCATTTGTAGCCTCCACTCTCCAAACATTTCTAATGTTGGTTCTGGTTATTAAACTCTAAGTTAAAAAAAAAGCTGTCCTCATAGTTACAATAAAATCTGTATCACAGTAATATGCAGCTCCTTACATGCCTGGCATGGCAGGCTGCTGACAGTTAACCTATTCAGTCAGTGATGAATATCTGCCATGGATATGAACAGGTAACCCACTGTTGGAGGCAAGTTTACTGGTGTAATCAAGAGAGGAGACATATTAGTCCTATTTAATACTGTATTTACGTAAAAAATGGGGGGGGGGGTAAAACTACACTTGCACCAAAGCATATAAAAATTGATTTGTAAATGAAATGTTGCAAAATTGCACATGTGGCACATATATATAAATATTTTTGCCAGGTTTTTATGCTCAAACAATCCTACCACACTGCAACCACAACAACTTAGGTTGTAGCATCACATCTGTTTTTTTAACCCCTTCACCACAAAGCCCATCCCTGTACAGGTTCACAATGCATTGTCATTAATAGGTTTAAGGACTACCCGTTGTCCTTAAGGAGTTAAAGGATGGTATTTCACAGGGCTGTAGCTTCCATAGGGTGCACTTGAGCCACCCAGCTGTAAAACTCTTCCAGCTTTCCACTTCTATAAGCAGATGTGACATCATTACTGGGCGAGATCTCCGATCCTGCCCCAGGCAATAAGAGCTCTAGTCATGGATCAGGTAGCTCCATTTACACAAACCATTTTAGGCAACAGTGTGCTGTTGCATCACATTCCTACATAACTCTCAATTGTCACTATGCAGGTCTCACAATAAGGCAGACTCAATTATTTTATAATAGGGTTATATCCGAATAACATACCGTAAAACACGTCATAGAGTTACCTGGATCCAGACACAGACTTGTAAGAGAATCTGCCAATTTACCATCTCATATCACTATTATCTTTGTATTTATTTAGCGCTAACAACTTACACAGCACATCTTACTGTACATACATTCAAAGGGTATGACAAAACTAGAATTGACAGAGACAAACCAATAAAACCAAAGAGCGCCCAAGTTTACAGTCACAATAGTCTATGATTTGCCATCTACTGCTTTTCAATAGGATTGGAGTCAAGTCTGAGACCCCTGATTAAATCTGACATTTTGCAAGTATAGATACAAAGGGCATCATAATGTGTGTATAAATAGACTATTATTTAGTAGAAACCAGACTTTGTAGAAGAAAAAAAAATACACAAATAAATAAATACACCAAATAAACCTTTAACTCCTGCTTTAAAAAGGGTAGAAGCTTACAATAGGATACCAGATCCATCTCACATATGTACCCCCATGTCCAGCTTTAAAACGATTTTACATTCAAGCCACTAAGGCTAAAGAGTGACGTTAGGGGGCGGGGCTGACATATATCCCTTCTGAAGGGGGCGTGGCCCACACAGATCGTGGGGAGGGCTGCTCCTTGTGAACTGAAGAAGGAACCTGCTGCTGGTGCTGCTCCTTGCACTCTGTGGCTGCAGCCAGCATACGCCTGAGGACCTATATAATAAGAAGCTGCATCCAGAAGGATACTTACATCCCAAACCATTATTTCCTATCACTGGTGTTTTTTTCTCTCTCTGTGGCTGGTGTTTTTTTGTTCCTCCTTTATTTTTAAACCATCTATAGAAAAATTGATATTTATAGATATTGGTCTAAAGCATCACAAAACGGATTTGGGGGATTTGTTTCAGGGATTGTGAGACATGCGTTCAGTAAGGAAAAGGTGGACTATCTGCACCATAAGCATCCTCCTGATCTTTTACAAGACGAAAGAGATCGCAAGACCGGAGGAGCACCAGGATTCCCAACTCACAGGGTAAATGCGAAGTGCTAACAAATGGAGAAGGTGTGCAGTTATGTCTGGGTTCACTACGGTGTGTGGGTGCGTTTGTATTGCGTTGGTCTGATACACCGTAACTTGTTATTTAACCATCTGACTGCCACAAAGGGTGTGTATGTGTGTGGGTGGATTTAACGCTGTTCACCGGGGAAGGGTGACCATGTGAATGCCAACAGAGTGGGGAGAGTGCTGCCTGGCACTTCATGGGTTAAATGGATGTTCATTTGCTCACTGCTTAGTTTAGATCTTTCATCTTTTTCAATGGGTGCCTGGTAGGGGGTGACACACTGAATTGGAATCTTAGAGGAGTACAGTGGGGCGTTAAGGGTGCTGTGGGGCTTGCACCAGTAAGGGTTAACCTGCACTCACAATAGCTGCCGTAGGTTTTTACTTCTGTACTTGTAAGCTTGCTGTGTCTGCTAAGGATTTCCTCTGTGGGTTTGACAATCTAAGCGACCGTTGTCATGTGCTGAGAGTGTCAGTTACAGGCTGGGTTTCTGCATCCTTATGTTTGTTTATGTGGTTATCTCCATTGTTATTTCTGTATCAAGAGATAAAAGCCACGGATTTTCGTGTTTATTTATAATGCAGTCCATTGCTGATGTTCTCCATTGCTCTGGTAAATTGTGATTATATCCCCTTTCATGCAATGGCAGCTAAACACTTCCAGCAACTTAGTTTTCCAGCACATCTTATACTGTCAACCCCAGTATTTAAAAACTTCCAACTTTTTATTGTTAATCCTGTTCTATAGCAGAATAGTATTTTTTTACCATTCATTTGTAATAGTTTAGTAGTATCCACACAATATGTAACAGTAACTGTTTAAATGATTCACTATTTAACAAATAATTCTAATTCTGAATTGATGACCATCATATGTAGCTGCCTCTGCTTGCCCATACAGATCCTGTGTTTTCTTCTATTGTTTTTTACAGACAGAGCTTTATGGTTCTTTGTCTTCCAGATGTTACATACATACAGAATTCCCCAAGTCACATTACAGATTGGAGTAATTGTTTGTATGTATCCATGCTGAACACTATGTTAATATTATTAATAGTTAAAAAACTCTTCTTTGATGTCTATAAAACCCTATAGCAGCTATAAGGGCCGAACCTCACCCTAACCTAGGAATAAAAGGTGCATAGGAGCCCTAGCGCTTCAATTTACATTGGCTGCCAAGTAATAATCCTATGTTAATGATTCATGTTTGATTAACTACTGTTTTAATAGAAATTACTTTTTGGGCTAGAAGGCTTATCTGTTTGTTTGATATTTGAGAAGACAAAAAGAATGCAGCGTACAATCCCAACCAAGGGGCACAGAGGACTAGCAGAAAAAATACAGGGTATAAAAGGGAAGGTCAGGAAAGTCAAGCGTCTTAAAAAGAAAAAGGGAGCTGACTATAAAGACTCAATGGTTCAAATCAAGAAGAGAAATGGAGAAAGACAATGCCATGGAGCCAACATAAAGACACAGACAAAAAAAAAAAACGTGCATAGAGAATGAGAGGAACAAAGCATCAGAAAGACAAAGAAACAGGCCACAAGGTGCAGATAGAGAATGTAAGAGAACCATATGCAAGTGTATTATAACCTGTAATGTGGTAAATTAAGAGGAGTACGGATGGAGTTAAAAGACAAAAAAAATAAATCAGAAAAAAACTAAAGGTTTTAACTTTGTCATAAGAGACAAAGTAATCATTTCAGAAGTGAAATCTCAGGAACAACAGTGACTTAAATAAAGGAACACAAAGGTCCCTTTAACCGTCGGTGTGCAGGTGGTGTGTAGCACATTGCTTTCAGAGGCAAATCAATAGTGTCTGAAAGGCAGGCTAGATGGGTGTGAAGCATGTTGTGTGGTTTCGTACAGAACTGTCAATCATATAGAGGATCAGTTTGACAGGTCTGGATATCAAATGGTATGGCAAAAGTCACAGATAAATAACTCGTATTTTACCGACAGAAGTGACAGCCAACTACATTGGGCAGTTATTAAGTCTCACTTGTCTGTGAGCTTCCATTGATTGTTACCATAACACCTTGTGACCTTATGAGGAGGGATATATATATATATATAAGAGGAAAATATATATATATACTTCCCTTTCTCTTGTTGACCGGATACCCAGCTGCAGCCCATAAAAAACACTCTCCAGGTGTTTGAAGTACACAAAAAAGACTTTTAATATTAGCAATATGCCCCCAGCTTAAGCTGCGTGTCTGCGTTTTGTGTACCATTAATGGTTACAACTTCTAAGGGGAAAAACAAAAGAAAGCAAAAAATAAAGCCCACACAAAAGGTTTTTGTTACAATAAACACATGAGCGTACGCCGTTCAGATAGCTGCGCCCTCCTTCTTAATTAACTTCACCAATTACAAATCTGTGGGTTGAGACAGATTGGGTGCACTCCAATTCTAAAGCCTTCTGCTGCTCCTTTTGTATATTATTATTCAGAGCCAGAGACCACAAATGATCTCGCTAGGAAAATATACTATCTCTGTGGGACATTAGTATTTTATGAAAAAAAGAGCCATTTTAAGCACAGCTTTCCTATTTGGTGAAGATATGGCTTTGGATGTCATCCAGTTTACTTGAGACATCATAATGGAAAATTCAAATACCCAGATTGTGAATATGGTAATTAGCAAAACACTTCTGGCTTCTGCAAAAGTAATTGGAGCCTATATTATGCAACCATGTATGCGTTTTGATTTACATATTTTTTTGTTTGCTTTTCAGCTGAAACATTATTTTATGCGATTTGTTTGTCCTACGCCGAAGACGTGCATCTGTGTCCTGCTTTAGGATATTTGTTAAAACATGTGCAGTATTCATCTTCCTAATTTAGTAGTGGAAATGACTAATAAGAATTGTAATGGTCTCAAGAACTTTTTTTAAAAAATATTGGCAGAAACTCAAAAACGTGAACAATTTAGGATAAAGGCCTTACAAATTCAGCACATCAGTTTGTGTTGTTATCATTAGAAGGGTCCATTAGAAATAATTACTATTTCATTTCCAGTATTGATTTCTTTTCCACAATATTAGGAAGTGCTTTGTGCAAATAAAATTATTTGCATGTAAAAATGAACACAGTTCCATTTATTATTATTATTATTATTATCATATTTATAGTATACTTACAGAAGTAAGAGTTTATTTAAAAAACAAAAAATAAAAAGTTGATAGAAGTTCAATCCTCTTGCATGGTGGGGTTAAAGCAAGTTGTGCAGTTTAATACAAGCAAGTATAGGTTTACATATATGGCAAAGAATGCTAATTACCGTATTTGCTCGATTATAAGACGACCCCCCAAAATCTGAATATTAACTTAGGAAAAAAAAGAAAAAGCCTGAATATAAGACGACCCTAAAGGAAAAAAGTTTTACCAGTAAATGTTAATTCATGTAAACTATTTTTTTAAATAAAAGCTATGATTGAGAAAAATATTTTTTTTGTTTTTATTTCCTTGTATTTTCCAACCTGTCCCCCAGTTACGCACATCTGCCCCCAGGCTTGCCACACCAATATGGCACTGTGGCCCATGATATGCCTTTTAACCCTCTATATGCCACTGTGCCCCATGGTATGCCTTTTGACCCCCTATGTGCCACTCTGCCTCCAGAAATGCCTTATACCCATATATATCCCATTCTGGCATTTAGGGGGTTAAAATGCATATTATGGGGCAGAGTGGCATATAGGGAGGTATAAGGCATTCCAGGAGGCAGAGTGGCATTAAGGGAGTTAAAAGGCATGGTATAGAGCACTCTGCCTCCAGAAATGCCTTATACCCCTATATGCCACTCTGGCATTAAGGGCGTTAAAAGGCTTATTATGGGGCAGAGTGGCATATAGGGAGGTATAAGGCATTTCAGGAGGCAGAGTGCTCTATTAAATGCCCCGTTAACGCCACTCTGCCTCCTGAAATGCCTTATACCTCCCTATATGCCACTCTGCCCCATAATATGCCTTTTAACCCCCTAAATGCCAGAGTGGCATATAGGGGTATAAGGCATTTCTGGAGGCAGAGTGCCCTATGCCCCCATTTAACACACACACGCACACACACACACACACACTTACCGGTACTTCCAATTCCCTGCTGTATTGCCGGGGCAGCGGGTTGACGTCTCCTTCCGCTGCAGCCGGAAGGAGGTGGAGTTGGCAGCGGGGGTTTGTCTGCGTCCATCGCGGATCCCTTCCCCGGCTGTCAGAGATCAGAGTTCCCCGCACCGGTGCGGGGAACTCTGATCTCTGACAGTCGAGGAAGGTATCCGCGACGGACGCAGACAAACCCCCGCTGCTAGCCACACCTCCTTCCGGCTGCAGCGGACGTTGTCTACGCGGATCGCGTAGACGTCAACCCGCTGCCCCGGCAATACAGCAGGAAGCGCCGGTAAGTGTGTGTGGGGGGGGGGACAGGAGGATCCAGGTCCCCTGCAGCGGTGCGGGGGATCTGGATCTTAGTCTCATAATCAGACCTCTATTTGAGGTTTGATTAGAAGACGACCCCGATTAGAAGACGAGGGGTATTTTTCAGAGCATTTACTCTGAAAAAAACCTCGTCTTATAATCGAGCAAATACGGTATGTCAAAGGATCGCTTATAAGTACAAGCAGTCCTCAACTTACATCAACCCAACTTTCATTAATTCATATTTACATCTTCCTCCTGTTTTAAAGTTGTTGTGGCAGCCAATCGCATGAATGAACATGGATGAGACTAGACTATTTCTTTAAAGGGATACTCCAGCTATCATATGTCTCCCTTGCACATGCATTGGGGGATTCTGCAGAACACTCCATGTGCATTTGCCCCTTTCCCCAACCACCAACTATATGCTCTGCTGGAAATGTGTTCCGGTGAATAAATTTTCTTGCATTTGATATACTTAGTATAAGTCAGCTAGAGTGCTGGCTCAGTGAACACAGCAGGGGCATACCTTGAGTATTTGACACTTGGGGCAGATTCTGTATGTGGCACCCCCAATTTGCAAACTAGAAATCTGAAGAAATAAATTATTAACTTTTACTGAACAGATATGGTACAGCATAACCAATATCACGGTATACTGAGCCAAAATAAAGAAGCATTATCTTTATTTTGGATTTATTGAGGGACTTGGTGGTACCCTGGCTCGTGCACCATTTTACTGCTGAGTGCTGCGTTCCAACCTTTCTTTTTGGGTATACTGAGCCAGACATTGATGGTGGTACAGCGTAACTCATATCACTATATATATACTGAGCATCTCAGCCTCCCCGTGCCACTACTGCCCCTGAAACAGCCTGCCTGTGCCACCTCTGCCTTTTTGGGAGCCTGCCTTTGCCCCCACTGGACTTGAAACAATCTGCTACCTCTGCCCCTGAAACATACAACTATACTTTGTAATGTTGTAGACCCAAGGGCTCCTACATGCCCCCCATGTACCCAGTATGTTTATGTGTTGTGTCGGTTCTCATGCTAGAGGTATATGGTGATCTACCACAGCTTTATCATCAAGGTAGCAGCCTTTAGTCACAGGAGCAGGCCTGCCAGCCATTTATGCGCATTGGGTGAACAGGCAAATGTGAGCAAATCTTGTATGCATGCTGTCCAGGTTGTCTGCGTGTGTGTTCTGGCTTAGTTATAACATTCTGGCTCACCAAGAACCTTGGAAAAATAGAAGGTGTCACAATAATTATGCTGGGAAGAGAGATGAAAGGTCCCAATTGTGATACCGAGCAAGTATGTTTTTTACGACAGTGTAACATTCTGGATTATGGCTGATGCTAGAGGATGGATTTTGGAAGCTGTTATTGCAAAAATAAATTGTGAAGCAGACTTACAATGTAAATAATGTATACAGGAGCCAAAACAAAAGTTATTTTTTATTTATTTGTTATTTTATGCTCATTGCTAATTACTTTTAAATCCTCTTTGTGGATATAGTATATGTTCACAAACCATGCTTGATATCTGTATATGAACTACATAGCTGCAATAAAAATCAAATAGGTGTAAATTATTTATTTTACTTGGATGCTTTGTCTCATTTTAATGTCTCAGTGTTGTTCCCACTTGGCTGTTCTCGCAATAATTGTGAATGTTCTAATCTGCATTATGTTTCTGGAATTTTAAGAGAGCATTTTAACAGTGATAATGAACATTGGAGATTGTTTGACGTTGTTTTGTCCTTAAATCGATGTGCATAACCCGAACACTTATATAAAGCACACATTTTATACTAATAGACTTAAATTATGACTATTAAGAGGCTGTAGCTTTTTCATTATCTAAATGTGACAGTCTGTTCTGAGACTCTTTTGTTGTTTCCAGCAATCTTTAGTGTTTTCCCTTACTGCTTATACTATGTGCAACCTTGGTAGAGTGAGTTTATAGTAAAATGCTTTGAAAGATGATGTCTCTGTTTTATGCTTAGCTGAGTTCACATCCTCATCGTTGTTTAATATTTGAAAGGTGGGTCCATCCCGATTGCTACTGACAGATGCACCCAACTTAGAGCTCCAGTACCTGTCACCCTGCATGGGAGCTGTCTAAACTGAGTTACTATACGCCATTGTCACCTCTAATGTAAATTACTAAATATTTTATTTTCCCACTGCACAGTATGTACGCCTTATTGTCTTTGCCTGTTTTTAGGAGGAAGCACAGGTTTTCTTTGAGATCATTTTCTGCCTTGAGGACTGCTTGTCTAGAAGCTTAGAATATTTGGTGGCTATGGATAAATCACAGTGTCCTCAAAATAATTTATATAGAATCAGCAGACAAAGAAATGTGTATAAATCACATTTAATCTAATTGCCTTACACCAGGGATGGGGACAGCCTCCCAAGAAAAATGACAAATTGTATACAACTTTTATAGTAAAGTATAATGAAAAATCTATCTAGTTATGCCCTCAAGAGTAATCTCCATGTTTACTTTTATAGCTCAACAGAGTACCAAACAATTGCAAAGGAATATATGTGTAAAACTTCATGTTCCTTGATAATAGTCTGACAATTTTTTGTTCTATAATACCCAATGGCCCCTGAGACTATTCCATATATTAAAGTCTCTACACATTTCTTGGAAAGTCTGGTTATTAGGACCATGTTTCTTATGTCACATTAAAGCCCTTTTAAGTCCTAATCCCTACTGCATTTTGAGTCACTTAGAAATTGATTTGTAGAAAAGCAAACAAATAATTGCTGATAACTATTTTATTTTCTGTTAAAACGAAGCTTGTGAATTGTTGTGCGAAACAAGATAAGCTTATCCAGCCATTTTGGCTCCATAGCCCGAGTGGAACAGATTTTATCTGGTACTGATACAACTCCCACAACCATCTATGGCACTGTCTCTCCCTCTTTCTTTCTACCTTATGTTTTTCTACACCCTATCCCTTTTAGATTGTAAGCTTGTGAGCAGGGCTCTCTTTGTCTAATGTATTAGTTTGTCTTAGTCTGTCAAATTTAGTTTTCTCATGCCCTTTGAATGTATGTACTGTACAAATGCTGCATATACTGTTTTGTAATGTATGTAATGTATGTTACTGTCATATTTGAGAACACCATGTTTATTATTATTATTATTTATTATTATTATTATTATTTTATTTATATAGCACCAACTAAGTTTCAACATGATTCACTATGTACCATACATGCATGCTTATGGCAAGTGCCAAATTTGGATGTTATCTGCACGGAGTATTATGTATCCCATGTACCAATAGGCCTATAAGCAAATGCTTAATGATTGTTTAAATGTCACATTTTCCTGTGGGATGTAATTTTGGCTGTGTGTTTTTCTGCTGCCAGTCTATCCAGATGCTTAGAAATAAAAAAAAGCTTGCTGAATTATGTGATTGAAGTTTCAACTAAGTAACACTAAATAACAATAGTAAAGGAAAATCACTTTTGTCCACCAAGACATTGGTGTGCTCAGTTTAGTTTTATTTCCTAAAATCATTTCGTTTTGATTTGAGTATAAACATTCTGCAAATATACAACTATATTATTTCTAAATGATCTAATCGGTAGGCTGGGAGGTAGAAGACAAAGCATGCTGGTAAACCTGTTTGGCGATTGGCATCGCTACTGAGCCAGGTAGCATCTAGGATGTTCCTATTTCTGAGGTTTAAGATTCTGCTGACATACAGAATACCCCATCACCCATTTCTTTTCTTAAACCAATCATAACATCAAAAAGTAGCAGATTGGATTAAGTATTAACAGTGATGATAGCCCAGTTCAGCCCAATATCTTTACTGCAACCCAACTAGGGATTCGTTTGTGCTGTGTGCATCAGACTGTGGTGCTTTTGGGACATCAGCATTCAAGAGGAAAACCTAAGCTTATAGAGTAAACTTTCAAAATCAGAAAACCACTTACTTTTCTCTTTTTAAAAAATAAGCCCTAAATATAGGTGTGCTTTACAAGTATTTTTAGTAAATTAGTAATGATGCTAGTAATGACTCTGCTTTACATTTATTATTTTTATTAGTAATGACGCTAATTAGAATTCTTTCTTTGTTGCATTCCAGAGAGGGTGAGCTAACGTTAAGTAGACTGATGGTAAACAACACTGATAAAATACTAAGAAAGGAAGGATCGGCAATCTTTCGCCATGCTGGAGAAGGTTGGAAAATCAATTCTTCATTGGCTCTGGAGATTAGGTGGGTAATCTATAAAGTATCAAGCTAGTGTGTTACTTAATTAATTCAATTTGATTTTTAGAATTCCATACCAAAAATAAATATTCTGTTTCAGCTGTTTTTTAAATTTTAACAATCCTTAGCCTCCCAGTTAGATCTAACAAGCGCAGTGCCCTCTTTCTCTTCTGTATCCGTGTGTCTTAACACGTTATTGTCAGTTTTCTATATTGTCAATTTTAATGTTTGTGTTCACTTTCACCCTATTGTAATAGTGGTATGGAATCTGTTGGCATTCTATAAATCAATGTAATGTAGCATAATGTTATAGTCACAAATATATGTGCTTTTATTCCACTATAGCATCTACAATATTTCAAATTACCTGTGCCATAATTAACAGACAAAAACTGCCTTAAAACGTATAATCTCTGCTCTGCTTAACTCCTGATGACTGTATGATCAGGGAACTGCTGTAAAAGCGAGAATGAAGGTGGATAAAGTATAATGGTATCCACTATTTTGATTAACAAAACAGCAGATTTGAAATGTATTTCATAATATAGTTTATCCCCATATACAGTGGATATAAAAAGTCTACACACCCCTAAAATGCAAGGTTCTTGTGATTTTAAAGAATGAGACAAAGATGAATCAGAACTTTTTCCACCTTTAATGTGACCTGCAATGTGGCCAAAATACTGCAGCAATGTCTAATAGTGTTTTCTGGAAGGTGAACCAAAATTAAGTGTGCAATAATGCCATTTGCATGAGTTTTTGCATCAAAATTACTGACAAAATTAAATGTTACATCACACATGGGGGTATTGCATTAGCAACAGAAATATGTGTAAGGCAGGTAATTATGTTTTCACATATTATGTACTGGAAGCAAGTTTAAAAATCATCTGAAGTGTGTATGTTAAGTTTAGTGACTTATTATTATTATTATCTCTTTTTTATATAGCGCCAACAATCTACGCAGTGCTTAATACAATACATATATTCAAGGGGTATGAAAAGACGAGAGAGCCCTACTTATCCTCGTCAATGTCCTGTGTGTTGCTTAGTAGACATAACACCGTTAAGATATTAAATGTGTGTTTAATAAAATGACAAAAGCTTACTGATTCTTTACCACAGGCTCCTATATTGCATTTTATACCTTGTTTGTTACATTCCAATCAAAATCAAAGTGAGAGAAAGAGGAACGGGTGCAACATCCACAAAGTATCATATCATTTCATTAACATCAGCGATGCATGCATAACCCGCAGTAAGATGCGTTTCTAATAAATAAGAGCTGAAACGTTAGTTAGGACAAAGGCAGCTGAAGGAATATTGTTAGGATGGTTTGAAAGACTACTTTTAAGATGAGCTCCTGAGGCATCCAAGACGAAGCTGAATTACTTCTGTTTGGATTCTTCTGGCTGGTCCGCCTTTGGCATACAGTAGTGGTGTGTCCTGACTGGACTTTGGCTCAGTTCACTGAATTCTTTAATCAGTGCTTTAAATTGTCTTTTTGCCCTAGGGAGGAAGTTTGGTGCTTTATACTTACTTTTAGGATATTCCAGTAGGAGGAAAATAAACACATCTGTGCAATCAAAGATTGGAAAGCAGGAAGCACCAGATTGTGATTTGTGAATAAAACAGGATATAGAAGGAGAAAAACAAATGTAAATTGGCTGTTAACCATTACGAAAAATTACTGCAGTTTTTTCTGAAGTAATACTGCAGTTTTTTGGACATGAAAAAACGGCAATACTGCACTTTCACTGCAGTATTACTGCACATTTACTGCACTTTTACTGCAGTTTTACTGCACATTTACTGCACTTTTTTTTTTTATATTGCAAACCTACAGTTTTACTTCAATGTACTGCAGCTTTATTGCATTTGTACTTCCGTACAAAAATAACTGCAGTACAACTGCAGTACAGTGAAGTACAAATGCAGTAAAACTGCTGTAAATGTGCAGTAATACTGCAGTAAAAGTGCAGTATTGCAGTTTTTTCATGTCCAAAAAACTGCAGTATTACTTCAGAAAAACTGCAGTATTTTTTTGTAAGGGAATATACAGTACAGATACATTCTTCCTGGCTGTGAAGTAGCATCTATAAAAGCCGGAGAGCCAGAAATTACCCTTCTCTGTTCTTTTTCAATGGCAAACTGTAAAATACTTATGATATCTTCCGTATCTCTGGCAAGGGCTGGAAAGTTGTATGTGCCCCAAGGGATTCTTATCACCCCTTGTTTACAAGGCAGCTGGTAGATGCTTTTGATTTCACTAATTTTATATGACAAGTGTTTTGAAACACTGTTCCAATTCTGTACTGCTTCCTTATATAGGGATATAATAACCAAAATTTTTTTGGAAAGTACCAGAGTATACACCAGAAGTGGTATAGCGACTATGCCGTGCATTCAGTGGGTGATTGATCTACTGTTTAAAGTTGATCTTGTTAGAGTCTGAGCACTTCCTGGCTTATATAGCTTATTAAATACCATTAGTATTAAAATCAGACGTTTTCCCTTGTGTCTCAGTTTAGTAGCACAAAAGAAAGATCACCCCTAAGAGATCTGCTGAGTTTACATCACATCAGTTGCTAATTTTGACACAGGAGGTTGCAAAATGTTGCTTACTTTGAACAGTCACATAAAATACACAATGCACTAATTCAATTATTTACTATAGTGAGTTTAATGATTATTGTCCGGTAAAAGTACAACACAAAGAGATATAGGCCATTGTGTCTTCCAGACACACAAAGTAGTTCATTACTCTCTTCAGACACTGCTTGTTGGCTACCAATAGATGCTCTTCCAGTACTAATTTACAGATTTTCCATGAAAAAGATCAGGGTTTGAATAGAATGAAAATTATTCTGTATGAAGAGGCTAAGTATTTGTGGCCTGCTTTATCTCTGTATTTACTTTTTAAAATAAAAGAGATATAGCATGAGTCAAAGAGAAAATGGAGTCTTTAGTTAAAGTTGATACGTGGGTCAACATACAAAATAATAAAGGGTCACATAAGCTTTCAGAATCTCAGAGGTCTCTTCTTCAGACAGAAATTCCATCTGAACAAAGACCTCTGATGTCCCATAAGCTTTTGCGACTCTAAATGTCTATTTTGGCCCACCTAAGACTAGAGACTTTTGAAAATCACAATAATCATTCCAGACATTACTATGCAATTTTGATATATATATATATATATATATATATATATATATATATATATAGCAATGGGACACAGATGCAGAGACGGAAAATGCATAACATAATAATATTAAGGAATACATCATCATGTCCTATAAACAAAACTTAATATCCATGTGGAATAGAAAGTACATATACCATATCACAATTGGAAGAAATAATGTAGGTCAAATAGTAAATCTTTCTATTCTGCAAAACCACCTTGTTCTGGGGGCACTTTAGCATTAGTTCAGTAAATATTGAGCTCACTCACATTAATAGCTGTTAATATACTGAATTCCCAGGTCTCAATCTCTATCCTAGCCTACCCAACCTGTCCTACGTAATAAAATAGTTTTTCTGGGTCCAGCTTATCCTTAGACTAGCCTTAGTGGTTGGTATAGTCAGACCCCAGCCTATGATCTAATGGGTTACTATGTCAAAGCAACTGCACACAAGCTGAAGAAACATATGCACAATGCCAAGTGTCCGCTGGAATGGCATAAAGCACAATGCCACAGGACTCTGGAGCAGTGGAAATGTGTTCTCTGGAGTGATGAATCATGCTTCACTATCTGGAAGTCTAATGGACAAATCTGGGCTTGGCAAATGCCAGGAGAACACTACCTACCGGAATGCATACTGCCTACTATACAGTGTGGTGGAGAAGGGATAATAGTCTTGGGTTGTTTTTCAGCTAGGTCCCTTGGTACCAGTGAAGGATAATGTTAATGCTACAGCATACAAGGGGTATTAAACAATTGTATGCTTCCAACTTTATGGCACCAGATATAGGAAGACCCTTTCCTGTTCTAGCATGACTGTGCCTCTGTGTACAGAGCAAGGTCCATAAAAACACGGTTTTAACAAGTTTTGTTTGGAGGAACCCTGACTTTTAACCTAACTGAACACATTTGGGAGGAATTGGAACGCCAATCATCCAATGCCAGTGCCTGACCTCAGAAATACTCTTTTGGCTGAATGGGCACAAATTCCCACAGAAATCTTGTAGCCTTCCCAGAAGAGTGGAGGATGTTTTAGCTGACACGCTGAGTGGGGGGCAAGTCCGTATTAATGCCCATGGTTTTAGAATGGGATGTCCAACAAGCTCATATAGGTGTGATGGTTGGGAATCCACATACTTTTGGTCATGTAGGGTATTATTATTAATAATATTTCTTGTCATGCCAAATAATGTTTTCCAAATCTAGGCACAGCTCACATAAAATATATATGTGAACAAAGTCACCATCATCTGACTGCAGCTGTGGCTGACTCATTTTAGTAAAACATTTGCATAGATCTGATGTATTAAACCCAACAGGAACAAAAAAATATTGAGAAAAACAGAGGAAGTGGTGAGTAATACTGTATATCAATGTTTTTTCACAACTCAAATTCTTGTTGCTCCATTAAAATGGTGTACGTATGAAATAAAGAGAAAATGATTCTTATTATATTAGGTCTCCTCAACTTTGCATGGCATTCATTTCAGTCAAAGAATATAAAGTAAAACAATAACAAAATGTATTAGTAACTATGGATGAGTTATTTGCATATAGATTCCACTTATAATAATTTGATTGTTTTATATAGCAGGCCATTGGTTTCCATACCCTCTGGGAAGACAGACTGCCTGGTTTACAATACACATTGTGATATTTGGAAAAAGTCTTACTATAGCTATTTGTTAAAATGCTACAAATAACCATAAGCCTGGGTATGGCAGAGGGAATGAGGTCATGCTTAGGGTAAATGCTCCTGGGAGAAGGGAGGAAAACGAAGCAGCTCTGAGACTGGAGAAGGAAAGCATAAGTGGATTGGCCTATTCCAAATACTACATTTTATAGTTTAGCACATTATTATTATTATTATTATTGTTATTTTTTATTTATATAGCTCCAACAGTTTATGCAGTGCTTAAAACAATACATATATTCAAGGGGTATGACAAGACAAGAATTGACAGACCAAGACAAACCGATACTCCTGCTCACATTTAATAAATCTATGCTATAGCGTTTATAGATTAAAATGAGGAATTGGCATGTTTTCTAAACCCATCGTTTTGTGTATAAAATAGAGACAGTAATCTTTATTTCCTGTTCTCAAGATCAGTATAATAATTTCTTACCGTTTTGAAATGGTCAAGGGCTATATATTCAGAATAGAACATTGAGATGCAGATCCCACCTTCTCTTATTCAAAATGTTCCGTAGTTTTAGAGCTTTGTACTTTAATGCAAAACATAGAGGTATGTAACATAGAAAATGCAAAACATAGAGACTGTAAAACAAGCCATGATCAAAAGGAAGTTTTGAGAAATGAGTTTAGATAAAAGCTGAGAAGGTGGACATTCTACTGTAAGATCTAGTGAAAACCTTCAGAAATAATCTATAGGGACTAGTTCTATAGCATGTTATAGCATGTTGTTACAGTGTGTACGTGTGAGAGTCAATGGTGTTAGCGGTTGTGTTAGTATATGCTGTTGGCATACGTGTGTGTAAGTAAATGGTGCTAGGTAGGCTGTGTGTGTTAGTATTTGGTGTTAGCATGTTTGTGGGTGTTAGCTTGAGTGTCAGTGTATAATGCTAGAGTGTCAGGGGTGGGCCTAAGGTTAGAGGTCGAAGGAAGAAGAGGGGAACAGTGTGTGTATGCATGTGTAAGTGTTTGGTGTTAGAATGAGTTGGTCTTAGAATGAGTTGGTATGTAAGTGTGTTTGTGTGTTTTAGTTGGAGAGGGCACTGCACCCAGGAGCCACTAACCCTTGGCTCACCCCTGCTAAATGGAACACATAATATAAGCGCCAAAAGAACCTCTTTGAAGGTATAGTGGGTTATGAAAAGAGAGCCACTGGGTTTAATTTACTAGGCTGTCTCAACCTTAATTGGGTTTAACGGAAAATAAAAATGTATGGTTAGTGATTCAGTGACCTAAAAATGTTTTAAACAGACAAATTTACCCTTTTTGCAAGAACGTTATTGCTTAGCATAGTGTATGTAGGACAGTGATGGGCAGGATTTATTTTTAAATTGTTGGCAAAGCTGCTATACTCCAATATATTACATGTATTATTGGGTAGTCATTTTAGTGAGAAATTGGATATTGTTTATAATTTGACTAGTATCAGGTATTGGAGAATTCATACTAAGGCAAAATACTTAGATGGTGTCTGGTTAGGGTGTTAGGGAATGAATTATTAATCAGTGTATTTTCTTGAGTAGCTGGATATGAATAATTAGGGTTTCAATTGAAGTGATTAAAAACTAAGTTTTAAAATTAGTGTGGATATTCTTTTGCTCCTTTATCTTTATGGTAGAATTTGACTCCGGGTTTAAGTATCCAATATCCAATACAGCTAGATTTGCAATTCTTTTTATCAAATTAACAAAAAACTTTCCCAGCTGTGTTTCAGTGTCAGATATGTCCATGAAGATATTAAGTACAGTACTTTACAGTATAGTATGGTACCATCAGACATTATTATTATTATTTATTGTTTATATAGCACCATCAAATTCCGTAGCACTGTAAAAATGGGTGGGCAGGACATAATAAGTAGGATGTAACAAAACAGTTTGACTTACAGAGACATCAGGGGGAACTCCCACCGACTTCAGTGAGCAGTCCTGGCCACGTCCCATAAGGGAAGTCTCCGGGTAGCCGGAGATCAGAAGTTCCCAGGTATGGTGAGGAGGCCTCTGCTCAAACGAGTTTACAATCTAGAGGGATTTAGGGTGTATTACACAATAGGTAAAGGGTAAACGTACCATTGGTAGGGATGGACCAGCCACACTAGTGTAAGTATTGCAGAATAGGGACTAGGAGAGGTGAGCTAAAGGAATATGTATATTACAGTATAGGATGGTACTACCAAGGCTGAGCTGGCGATTTTCATACCTTTTAGCACACCAACAAATTATATAAACATATAATTCTAAATGTTTTCAAAAACTCTTAATGAGACCTAAATACTTGCTAATATTTAAGCAATACTGTTTTCAGCAGAGTAGCAACTTACACTCATAAATCACATTATGCATTATGAGGGGACAACCAAGTGAACCTTCTTTCCTACTAGAAGAGGAGTTCGGGACAAATGCATAGCTCAACAAATCTCATTGATTTACCTATATGTTATAATGGGCCAACTAGCCAAGTCTTGCTCAGTAGGTTCAGTGGGGGCTCCATTCGAAAATTGCAACTCTCATGTAAACTCATGAGTTATCTTCTGGTCTCAGAATAAACTCTGAATATCTCTACAATGTTTAGTGTACCACCATATCTAAAACACTGCTTATTTCATAAAGTTTGTTACTATGCATCATATCCTTTGAACATACATTTCACACAAGGGTCATACCAATAGCATACATTTCACAAAAGGGTCATACCAATAATATAAATTTCACATAAGGGTCATACCAATTAAACATTCATGGGGTAGGCAGAAAACCACCCTGAATCTAAGACAAGGCCAAAGGCTGAGTATGGTCTGTGTCTGGATGGTTCTGCCATCAAATTACTAAATTCTAAATCCACAAATCAAAACCTCAAAGGAAAGAAAAAGTATCACAGCAAGTATCCAGTAACAGCAGAATACTGGTTCTAAATTTGTTTAAATTACCCTTAAATTGAGCAATAGGTTCATGAGTAAACAAAGAGCAATTCTATGTTGCTTGTACACATGTCCTTTATAATAATAATGTATTATTTTCTGCTCAGAGATAACAAACAATCAAAATGCTGTACATTAAACATATATTCTTCCTATCTTACTCATACACGTGTACTGACTACAGGAAGACTCATCATTAGACTTGTGCATTCGTCTTCGGGCGAACATGAAAACGAACACGAAGAGTGCGTTTTCGTGTTCGTTCCGAAGACATGAAGAAGAGAAGACAGTGCAGGTAAAACGTAGGCGAAGACGAAGACTCACACACGAAGAATCTTCGCCTTCGTCTACTAATCTACCCGGTCCCTCCCCCATCTAATTTACCTTATCTTCACAGCATCGCGGGAGTTGACTGAAGTGGAAATCAGAAGGTTCGTCGTCAGGGGTTACAGGGCAGTGTGAGTGAGCCTATTGGTCACCTGCAGGGTCTTCCTCTGGCATCAAACAATTGGTTGATGCCAGAGGAAGACCCTGCAGGTGACCAATAGGCTCACTTGCACAGCCTTTTTAATTCCTGATTTCCGCTCCCGTTAACCCCTGCAATGCTGCGTTGGATAATGGGAGCAGAAATCTGTAGGGTAAAGGGCTGTGCAAGCGACCAATAGGCTCACTCGCACGGCCCCTTACCACTAGTTGCTAGGCAGAAAAAAAAAGCAACCTGGGACCCTGCTGCACCAGTTAACTTAAAAGTCCGTGCCAGTGACCAACAAAGTCACTGGTACGGACATTTAACTGACACAGCAGGGACACCAGTGGTCTCCCCACTGTGTCAGTTAAATGTCAGTGCCAGCGACCAACAAAGTCGCCGGTACGGACATTTAACTTAGTATAAATAGCTTACTATAACTTCGGACAGAATGCTGCCCTCTGTTGGTTTTACATTAAGTAGCATATGCTTGAAATCCAAAGTTATTCTGCTACTCAACGTAAAACAAACAGAGGGCAGCATTCTGTCCGAAGATATATTAGCCATATGTGGCAGTGTGTTCATTTTCATTTATTAATTATTTAAATAAAATATATCCCCATGATCCGCTGGTCTCCCCGCTGCAACAGTTAAATGTCCGCACTCGCAGACATTAATTTTGTCGAACTTCCAAACTCTTTTTTTCTATTTATTTTGGGGTTTTTTTGTATTAAACTGTTAGACGAAAGGATCATGGGAATAAATGCAAATGAGCACACGGCCCCATATGGCTTATATATCTTTGGACAGAATGCTGCCCTCTGTTGGTTTTACATTAAGTAGCATATGTTTGAAATCCAAAGTTATTCTGCTACTCGACGTAAAACCAACAGAGGGCAGCATTCTGTCCAAAGATATATTAGCCATAGTCTAACAGTTTAATACAAAAAAACCCCTAAATAAATAGAAAAAAAGAGTTTGGAAGTTCGACAAAATTAATGTCCGCGAGTGCGGACATTTAACTGTTGCAGCGGGGAGACCAGCGGATCATGGAAATATATTTTATTTAAATAATTAATAAATGAAAATGAACACACTGCCACATATGGCTAATATAGCATCGGACAGAATGCTGCCCTCTGTTGGTTTTACACTGAGTAGCAGAATATTCTGCCCGAGAATATATTAGCTATATATGGTACTGTGATCATTGGTCGACAGCAGGAGGCCCCCTGCTGGCGACCAATGGAGTTGCTGATACACACATTTAAAGTACTGGCGCCAGAGCTGCGTTAACCCCGTATTAACCCCTTAACCGGAAAAAAACGAAGAAAAAACGAATATTCGCCCGAAGAGAAGACAGGAACGGGCGAATATTCGCGGAATACGAAGATTGTTTTTTCCCCGAAGACGAGCACGAAGTCGAACACGAAGAGCCCCCTGGTGCCCAAGTCTACTCATCATACACAATCAACAGCAAAGTTTATACATCTAGAGCCAGAACATTGAAGACAATTTTCAGAATGTTTCTAGCTTACATACAAATTCTGCATTTAAAGGTTTCTACTCCAGGAGTGGTGGTAAAAATAGAAACATCTTCAGGGCAATGTTATACCCCTCATACCGTGTGCCAATGTTTTTCACATGTATTATTTAAAATTGTGTATGCTGGCCTGCATGTGGGCATTTGAGATATGTATCAATTTATCTACAACAGTGTAGCGGGGGAAAATGAATGTATATAGGGAAGTTGTTAAGTTTATACAATCATAAGACAAAATTGTTTGAATTTTGCTATATTATGAATATATAAAAGAAAAAGGTTAGCATTATTATTACTAAAACATCTACTAAGTAATTGAATGGCGTAAGCAGACCACTAGTGCCCTTTAAATAATACATTTATTGTATATACGTACTTTTATACAATAAAAAAGTCTAGATTCCATAACACACTAATAAAATGTAATACATTGTACAACTCTTAAATAAACACCCTGCACACGCACAGACAAGAAATAAACAATAAACCAGTGATGATTTAACTCTTTCAATGCCAACATTGAAGCCACTATACTACTCCAAATACTGAAATAATTAACTTATTACCTAGCACAGAACAGGCCGTACCCAGAACAGTGCTACCTGCCATCCTCTCCGCACTGCTGTGTCTGGGCACCGGGATATCATATCTGGGCACCTTACATGTAACGTACGCGTGACACGGAAGGAAACTAAGCAGGGTCTGCTTTTAATCCAATCAAATATTCACTTTAACCTCCCATATTTGCCAAAATTATCTGTTATTTTTAAAAGAAATATAGCAGTTGGCACATATTATTACCTACAACAAATATATTCATTCAATACAGGGATACAGATGCATAAAAGAAAAATTAGCTACTGGCTTTACCGCATTGGGTATAATTTTTATTTAGGAAAAAAATAGTTTTTTACTCTGCCTTTTATTATTGAATTGTGTGAACCTTTTTTAACCATAGCTGCAACTCTTCCAGATAAACTTGATTCTTCCCAGGGGTTTTTTTTCTTATAATTTGCGTATATGTATAAGATATTTCATGACATCTGCTGTACAATTTCCTGTTTCATAAGCCAAGCGTAAGTGTAATAAACTAACGTTTAATCCTCTACACTAAGATATTTTCAGACAGCTGCATATTAGTCATTTGTATGTATTGTAGCTCTGTTGTCTTAGTCCAGTTTACTAGACAAACACCATTGTCATACTGAGTGTGATAATGAATAGAATGGCTTGGTCTTAATCACCCCATCTAATACTCTGACTAATGAAAGTCTAGGGAGGGAATGCGTACATTGTAGAAACAGGACCTCATTCGCATTGCCATAAAGAATCAAAGCAGTGTGGTGTTTGAGCAGGGAAGGTCACCCAAACTGTCACATGACTAACAGCAATGGCAGCCTCCAGGTTTGGAGATAAAGGAAGTTTATTTGAACAAAATGAAATAAAACCAAGTTTTCCTTTCTGTATACAGCACTGGATTTCAGGGACAAGGAAAACAAAACTTTTTTTTCCCAAGGGGGCATCCAGGAATCATTGGGACATTTTTCTAACCTAGTATGAACTATTTGTGCAAATTTTATGTGTAAATATATAAATTGTTTTTTTTTAATAAATCATTTGTTGTGTGATGTTTCTTTTCTTTTAATAGTGTGAGTTATTGTTTGTATGCCATTATACTTATACTCAATTACCAAAATTGTTATCCTGCTGGGAAAAATAATTAATATTGTCACTTTAATGACAAGCAATAGTTGTGTGAGAGCTGTTCGTATTGAAATGAAATAGAAATATCATATAATTATATATCCACTTTCTGAAAGCTTAATTAGAACTTGAATGTATTATCTTTAATTTCGGATTTTTTTTTTTATTCAATGTTACCGATATCTGGGTCAGCTCTGCTTTCAACGTGAAGTCTTTTTGTTAAGGAAAAATCAAACCATTTTTTTTTACGTATAAATAATAAATTCAGTGAATTCGGTCTCCCTGATTTCATCCATAGTCTGTTTTAGTTTTATCTACGGCTTCACCTATAGATATCTTCACAGCTGCTATTAGCTTAGCCGCTTAAAGAGTAGTCATATTTCTTTTTGCAGGTATCACAGAGTCAAATCATTTTTAATTTATCGTTCAATGCCTTCAATTTTTAGGTTTGGTGAATATATCTCTTAGGGGTTTATTTCCTAGAGTGGGAGTTTGCAGGACAGCTGTGGTTTCATCTCCATGAATGGCTTACTCTTAGTAAGCCTCTTGTCCAAAAAGAGCTTAGTTGGCCTTGTATACTGTATACATATATAAATGCCTTTCTATTATTGGTTTTCGAAATGTCACAAAGAAGATATAATGCCTATAGATGCCTATTAATCCTAAAATAATTGTACAACTTATAATTGTACTACTTTGTTGCATTGTAAATATTTATTCTGTACATTTTTTATATAATAGGCCATACTAATAAAAAAAATTGTTATTCCTTGTCAGACATCTTACAGAAACATACACATGTATTTTCTAAAGCTTTAGAAAATTATTAGACCTTTCCAATTATATAAACATATACTTCCACCTGTATTAACAGGCATTATATAACAGTTTTGTAATTTAAACATAAATAACATGTTGGTTAACTCACCATATAGAGTAAAAACAAGTATGTACAATATTGATGGATAGCATTAAATTGCTTTCTGGTAGTTCTGCAAGTGTAATCCATTTTTATTGTGCTATAACCTCAAAAACAAGCAGAATTTAATAGAAAGTAATGCCTTCTATTGATGATAATTAGCTCCCTGCATCGGAACAACTTTTATTACAAATAAACCAAATGCTTTCAAACATCTACAACTGCACCGTTAAAAAACATCACTCTAAACTAAGGCATTGGTCATTATATACAGAGATGTGAAAATGTAATAGATCTGGAAGCCATACAGATCACCCGGTACATGCTTTAGTACTCCTTTATCATCTTGATTTATTTTATTATGGGTTCATTGCAGTAGACAATAACAAGCTGTATTTATAAATGTGTTACTTACTTTATGTTATAATAGAATGCTCACTAATATTCTCTATGTATTGTTGTCTCAAACCTCAAAACCTGGTAAAATAAATGATTTAAAATATTTGCTCTTTGTGCTTAATGTATTTTACATCTGAAAATTATGACGCAGGCTCTTTTCTGTTATTTTTTTTCTTTCATCCAGAAAGGATATTCTCCGATTTTTGGATGCGGAGAGGGATGTGTCTGTGGTTAAAAGCAGTTTCAAGCCGGGAGATGTTATTCATTACGTTCTGGACAGACGCCGCACTCTAAATATTTCACAGAACTTACATAGTCTGCTGCCTGAAGTATCGCCAATGAAGAGTCGGAGGTTCAAGACCTGCGCAGTTGTTGGTAATTCTGGGATCCTCCTCAACAGTGGATGTGGCAAGGAGATTGACAGCCATGACTTTGTAATAAGGTGAGTTGCCATCTGTTGCTAGAGATTAACACTTGATATGGATCATTTGGACCTCTCAGTCTAGGGCTGCAGACACTATCTATCAAACTCAAGGATTAAGTTGAACTGCACAGTGACTGCAGTGATATATTTGACAGTATTTTTCCACAAAATGTGTGACCCATGTGCCAGTTTTATTTTGTTTCTAGTACTCGTTCATCATTGAAAAGATAAATGCCATAGGATTTATTTAAAGTTGATTTATCTGTCTGCAGTTGTGCTATATATATTGAGTAGCCTTACTTAATTTAATATATAGCAATTTAACTTTTCAAATAGAGGATTTCAGTAATTGGTGTATTCTATATTTGTGCAAGCTATCATCCTTTAGGCAGGCAGCTATAGAGTGTACCTGCAGGTATAGCCTTATTTCTATGCCCTGATATATACATACTTCCTCCCTAGCCTCATTTTTAACCCTTTGTATGCCACACATCCTGTTGCTAATAGTGTATCCCATTTGAAGGGACCTATATATCACATTTTTGTTTTTGATTTTGTTTTGTTTATTTTTCTTAGTTTAGCATTTTCCCTTTAGCAATTACTTTTATGAGAGCAATTTAGCCTCTTCGGCATACCTTGGAACATCCTAATCTGAAAGACTATCCCAGAAGATCTCAGTTATTTGCTCATACATTTTGCTATGGGTTTATGGCTTTTTTTTAGCATATAGATAAGGCATATTGGGAAAACAGAAACATAGAAACAAGTGACGACAGAACCATTTGGCCCATCTAGTCTACCCAACCTCTGAACAGGTTAGAACATTGGACAGTGAAAATAGATAATAAATACAAAAAGAATTAAGACTTCTATAGGGATTAAGATAGAAAACATGAACAAGCAAACAAAAAAGGGGGAGAGAAGATCTCTCTGGTGTGGCCCTTTCAGGAGTGGTAGATTGGGATTTTAGGAAATATTAAGCTATATTGATTGCTTGGAACTGGGAGGGATATATTTCATACAAGGAAGAATAGAGTTAAATTAAAAAGGGCCAGCATTAAGAAAATAATTATATTTGTCAATTTCAGTAAAAAAAACCTGTAGACTGTGTGTATCCAGTGGTATTTCTATATAAAAATATTTCCTGTAATTTCACTTTGGAGTTGCAGGATTATAATGCAGCATTTCCAGCAAGGATACAATACAAAAGAAAGTTTTCCCAAAGTAAGAAAACCTAAAAATCTATGCTAGAGGAATTTACTGAAAAAAGAGGACGTTTTGAACGGAATGCTGCATCTTGAGTCTCAGACGTCGCTGACATCTTTCTGCACCATTGATATATATATATGAGGGACGCATAAAATGGAATCAAATAGAGGTCTGACTACAAGACTAAGATCCAGATCCCCTGCAGCGCTGCAGGGGACCTGGATCCTCATCTCTGGCAGCCTCTGGTGCTACCCGCACATCCTCTGGGGGCTTCTATGGCGGAGCACCGGCATCACATGACCTTCCAGTGCTCCACCATAGAAGCCTTGGCGGAAGTGCCGGCAGCAGCGGAAGTTGTCTGTGCGCATCCTGCAGCTGATTGCTTTGTGTAGGAGTCTATACTGAACGTAGTTGGCGAAAGTCTGACTATAGATTAATGCTACGTTCCTACTACTCTGCTCTCAACCTTGCTAAAGAAACCTACTTCACCTCCCTCATCTCCTCCCTGTCTCACTACCCTAAATGTCTACCCTCACCCAGGAGTACTGGACTCCCTCATCCATTTTCTGATGCCTCACATATTTATGTCTATACCCCACACATGGCTTTTCTGTCTGGGTTGCTTGGAGTTTAAAATAGGCCCAGGTTTAGAGACCCAAACTTCTTCAGTAAAGGGTGATCAGGATTGAATCTCGGCAGAAGCTATACCTGCTCAGTATGCAGAGAGACCATCCGAGAACCTATGACTTCAATGCTTGCAGAGAACTAAAGCTTTCCGGACTATCATTTCATAAGAAATATGCTCAGAAAAAGTGTTGGGGTTTTTTTTATGTATAGTGTTTTCAGAGGGGGTTAAAATCTCCCATACTCAACTAACATATTAAAAAAAATGTTTTCTACAGTGACCATAAGAAATAAATGAATTTGTGAGTATCTTTAGTTAAATATATTTAGTTGAACCAAGTTCATTGTTTTATTTCTTCCACAATTTTCTACCTAAATTGCTAATTTGTTTCCAGGCGAATGACATGAACCTTTTTGATTTTTTAATACTCTTCCATAAAGCTGTTCCTTGGGAAATCAGTGAAGAGTATCTAACTGTGCTACACAATAGCTGCTAAATTCAGGAGCTCAATGATGCTATAAATGTCCATGGGATTTCCCAGAGCTTTGCAGATTCTTACCAGTAATTATGAATGTTCTGACCTTGTAAAACACTAACAGAGCAGACTTTTAGCATGTTTACTTACTGATAAGAGAAAACGCCTATTGTATCCCTTACCTCTTTATAGGTAAAGAGTACAAGTAACCTGGCACTCTTATGTGAGATATTGCATTAATTAAATGTATATATTTATGAAGTGTACTATTTGTGAGGCAATACTAGAATTTCATTAACAAAATAGTGGAAAGTACTTTGCAGGCATGTGGATCTTGAGCAAAGATGATGGAATATACAAGGAAATTGTCAAGAAAGTTATAATAAGTGACTCATAGACTGGAGTTTACAAATATATTGTAACCCTCTACATTTTTCTACAAGCAGAACTATTAGTTTTCCCACATTTAAATACATTACATAAATTTTACAATTCTCTACACTACAAAAACTTGTGTCATGCTGAAATAGAAAAGGGCTTTCACTAAACTTTTCCCACAAAGTTGGAAGCATAGCATTGTCCAAAATGTCTTATGGTATGTCATGCTTCCAACTGTATGGGAACAGTTTGAGGAAGGCCCTTTTCTATTCCAGCATGGCTGTGCCCCAGTGCACAAAGCAGGGTCCATGAAGACATGGTTGAATGAGTTTGGTGTGGAAGAACTTGACTGGCCAGCACCCCATCGAACACTGCTAGGATGAACTGGAATGGAGATTGAGATCCAGGCCTTCTTGTCCAACATCAGTGCTCTACTGGATAAATGGGGAAAACATCCCCACAGAAACACCCCAAAATCTTGTGGAAATCCTTCCCAGAAGAGTGTAAGCTGTTATAACTGCAAAGGGGGAAGTAACTTCATATCGATGTCTATGTGTTTGTCATAAAAGTCCTTGTTGGTGTAATGGTTAGGCGTCCCAATACGTTTGTCCGTATAGTGTGTTTTTGTGCCGTTTCTGTACATTCATCTTATATGTTTCTGTTATCAGGCTCTCTATGGTTGTTTCTCACCATTAGGTTATTGTTCTCATATTATTAGGTTATAGATTGTTGGTTTAGACAGGCTAAAGGGATAGCTACAGGACAGAGACTTGATTAGGTAATGTTAGCTGTGTTACATTCAGACACATATCCTAGCTTCCTTGAGGTTCACTTTTAACCCGTTAACAACCTTAGGATATTCTATTAATAAAAGTAGCCCAAGCAAACGTAGGAAATAATGTTATGTCCTGATTATTTGGTATTGACGTGTATATTTTTGCAATGGTAACCAAAGATCAGATTGACTCTGTGACGCCCTATAAAGCTTAATGCCCCTTGATACAAACAGTGTCATGTGTCTCCAAAGAGAGGTTCACTTTTAAAATGATATTTTGGAATTGGGGATTATATATGTGTTATATATATATAAGTAGTGTAGCGTAAATATATATATATATATTATTTGTTATAATATATACTGTCCCTTTAGACTTTTAAGCTGCATAGAAAATACAGTTTTGTGTGCTCAAACTGTTGGGATTTTTTTGCTAGAAATATCAGATTTCAGTTGTATTTTCCACTAGATCAGCATGTTCATATCTATTATGTACTAGATTAAGAAAAAGGACAGATGCACTGTATTTCAATTATTGTAAATAATATTAAAATATGCTGGGTCTTTTTTCTTTTCCTAGTAACGTACAAAAATAGTGTAATTGCAGCTTTATCTCCCAGGGGTAAATCCAGAAAGATGCATAAATTTCAGACGGAAAAAAAAGAATATAGATTTCTGAAAAATGAAGTGTTTAAATTGCATACTATGGGGATTTTTTGGCAAAGCTTGTAAAATATTGCAGTTAAAAAGGATGGGTAAATAATAAAAGTTGCTAAAGCTGCTAAGCTGGTAAGTCATGTTAGTGATTGTAAGACAGACAATGTGGTTTTGTAAAATAAAATTGGAAACAGTTTGTCTGAGACTCACATGAGGCTATAACGGTTGTTTAGAACATGCCAACAAATTATCTCCAAAATCTTAAAATTCATTTGTTCTAAGTGGATATTATGAAAATGTTAAAATCACTCACTATTTAAAGAGCTCTTAAGCTGCCCAGATTGTAAATCTATTTTGTAAAAGCTTAGGGAAAACACAAACCTAGTGATGTACATTCCGCTTTTTAATTGTAAACATATGATTATTGTATGCATACCGTATACTGCAGTATTGTAATTAATTATAAATGGCAGTGTGTACTAGACAAACAACAAAACAACTAGGCCTTCTAGCCCATTACAACTTCACTTTTTCAGATTGTATTCTATATGGATGTGCTTGTATTATTCTAAAACGTGTAAAAAATAGGTTTTGATGTTATAAAAATAGCATTTAAACATTAAGTTGAATGCAATATGTCCTACACTATTATAGCTTTCCCTACCAAGAGAAATACCCACTATATAGAACAAATATTCATATAAATATAGATTGAGATCACTGAGAAAAAAACCCTTTTAAAGAGGGATTTCATTTTTGTATATGAATATGGCTTAAAGGAAATCTATTAGCAGCATTGTGTATATATCACTTTTATGTTCAATGGAACTGCCTAGTCTAGTCTGCTGAATTTGACACATTTGTAACTAAATGCAGAATTGGAAACATTATCCCTTGTGCTTTGGGCTGTGGTTTCCCCTTAATTTACCAGTGATTATTCTAGAATAGAAAAACAGTAAAACATTCTCTCCTCATTTGAGCCTGAAATGTATTCGCTGTGCAGATGACATATCCACGTATGGTACTAGCTATCTCCCCATTCTTTTTTAAACCCTATGTATCACCTGCTCAAAGTAGTCAGTCAGTGGCAAGAAAGTGCTTCCAATGAAACCAATGGGATCCCTTTCCACACATGCACATGGAGGGTTGAACATGCATGAAAAATTCCCTAAGCCAATGGCAGAGGTGACTGTATGTGAGTATATCATGTGCAGGAAAATGTGTACAGCTGAAACACATCATAGAATCCACCCAGGCTAAACAGACCACAAGAAAACATAAAGGGATCACGTAGCTATCCATCTTATTTTGTACCAAGCTCATTATTCCTTCTCCATACCCCTAAATTGTTATTCTGTATAAAATCCAGTTTTAAATCATAACTAATACAGTATGAACCCTCTACGCCTTTGTTTTTTACAACCCTACTTCATTTAATGATCTGTGACCATCATTTTTATCACTCCAGCAATCTTGTTATATTGCATTCTCGCCGCTCAGGTATAATGTGTTTCATCCTCATTGTCATAACACCTTCACAGCTTTTAGTGTAACTAAATTAATTTATTAGCGCTGCCTTTTTTTTTCACTCAGTGTAACTTCTTTCCTAGAGGATGCCAACATCTACAGCAAATTAGCATAACAATTATTTTCTCCCATCTCCATCTCTTTACCGCATCCATACAGATTCTCCACTAAGAGAGAGGGGTAACTCAATAGGGAAGAATTATCAGGGACAAAAAGTATTTATCAAAATTATCAGGGACAAAAATGGAGGTTCCTTGTAGTATACATTTAAGATGATTTATAATACAATTAACACCATAACAGAGGTTTATTTAGGGTACAGAACATACATATATGTATATACATACATACTAACCCTTTACCTTTAACATATCTCCTGCATAGTTTGAAGAGTTTGTAAAAGGGGCGAGGGACCCCTCTGCTGCTGTATGCATTAAATGGCATATGATGGGACACATCAAACATGTATGCATACTTTCTATTGTTGTATTTAGCGCTGGTTTTAGGTTTTGGGGTTATATCTACCAGGTTCTCAACCAATTACCAACAAAGGTCAAGCTGTATTTAAAATTAAAAGTAGAAAGAGCAATTCTCCTTCAACGTTCTAAAAAAGTCGAACAGCAAGAACATTCATTTGGCTGCCGTGGTGAATGTTCCACTCTTATGACTTTGAACCCAAATTGTTTTACATAGAAAACCAGTATTACATTTGCAAACATGTCTGGGAGTGTTTATTTCTATACAAAGTTTGGAATAATTTTGAAGTAAAATTACAGATAGAAAGCAAGAAATGTTGTAATCATCTTGTATTTATTTTATGATTATGTAATCAACCCAAATTATTATGCAACTTTTTAAACTATTTATACAAATTGCTCTAGCCTTAATTTTCCATTTGTTTTGCCATGGCTACCTAGAGGTTTGTATTCATTTTGGAATGTATATGATTCCTGGCAAAACATGCATAATGTTCTCTGCATTAAAAATCACCATTTAGTGAAAAGGAAGAAGATATATTTTCTCCTCTTATGCCTGTTTTGCTTGGTAGAGTATAGTAATCTAATATTTGCAAAACTACCAAAGGGAGGCAGCTACCATTTGGTTTTAGTAGGACTCAGCAATGCATTAGTCACCCCAGAGATAAATAAATCACATACTATTTATTATGATCTAACTTGTTCAAGAATGCCATGTGGAAAGGGATTAAAATAATGGAACCTACCCATTATATGCTTTCTATTAGATAACAAATGTGGTGTCACTGGATACATTACTGCATAGGATAAAGTATTATTTTATAATTAAAAGGGTTAATGATCCTATTCCGTTAAACTGTCTTGCAATAACCATCCTATACAACATTTTACTGCATTACAAAACAATCTACAAACATAATAGATTTTAACACATGACTAACTGTGATTGACGTGGATTTTGTGTACAGAGGGAACTCAAAAGATTCACCTTCACAACTAATAATTTGTCTCAAGTGGGGAGGAAATTAAGTGCCATGAAAGCATCTTGACAGAGTCATAAGCCAGGTTGATAATGCTAGCAGAGTTCTTATGTTGTGTAACAGATTGCTTCATAATTACTGAGGTAATGGTGGTAAAGCAAACACATAGAATGTTATCTAACAAAGTAACCAAACTCCAGAAGTCACGTGGTACCTGAGAGCTCCTTTTAAATTTCTGTGCATTTGCCAAGGGGAGGCTGGGGGTGCTGCCATGGGTCAGGCCTAGGGTAAGGCCCAGTGTAAATATGCCACTCATACTAAATGTTTGTTTCTGTAAGCCTAAATTGTTCTGTGTACAATGTATGGTATATGTATTGTACTGTCTGTGTCCTATATACCCTTTCTGAAGAACTGTGGAACATGATGGTGCTATAAACCTCAATAACGAACAATCATATAATATATTATTATTATATATATATATATAATATAATCATAATGGGCAATTCAATGAGAAGAATACCTTGTTTCACCAGACCATGTGGTTCTTGGAAACGCCCAGTAACATGTAGAATCCCATTAAATTATGCAGTCTTTATTTATCATTAGCTTGTCTTAGTAGAGTTAGAAAAATCCTCACAACATTTTTATCTTGTCTGTATTTTAATTAGAGATAAGGATATCCATTTTATTATACACTGTAAATTATCAATTAACTACAGCACATCAAATGCATGATTCAATTTGTTTTAACTGCCTTTTTTATGCTTCATTTATTTGGCTAAAATTTTATTACTCAATTAAGTAAAAAGTTAAGAGATAGAATAAGTTTCTAGCAATGTTATCCCTGGAAGACATATCAAATATTACTCACTATTAACTATTAATCATTTGGTTTGTATACAGAAATTAAGATGCAGTACAGACTACAGTCCAATTATTAGTTCATATCTTGCTAGTGAAAATAAACCACATGCCTACAACAAGGGTAATGGTTATAATTGAACGATTTAAAGAAGAATAACATCATCTTCTTTTTCCATATTCCTCCAATTGCGATATTTCACGTAGGTAATGTTGATCCATGGAAAACTGAAACAGATACAGTGTTTACGTTTATTTATTCTGGGAAAACTGAAATGGAAATAGTTTTTTTTTTCCTTCTTCTGGATCAGCAAACAAGGATAATATGTAATTTCATGGGTTTGTGTATGTTTGGCAGCCTAAATAACCATGTAATGACCTTTATAACAATTAAACCAATATAGTATTTTACATTGCCTTGCAAGAGAATTACTGTAATATTTTATGAATGCTCCTGAGATATGTTTTCTTGGGTGAATAGCTAGTCATAAAAAGTTTTGATGGGGAGGATGTTGTCCGGTTTTTATTTTTTTGGGCCAGAAAATGGAGGCTCAAGTGGATTTTGGTCTAGAGATCAAAATAGGCTTAAGACCCTATATTAGTATCTTACCATTGAACTGAAAATGAGTCAATGTTTCCATATAAACCATTATATCACAGTGAAATATCATCCAGATACTTCCCTTCTAAACCACAAGGTACTTTGACTAAAACGAATAGTTGATGGGTCTTGAGTTACAATTAAATAATAGTCCCCCGCCGGAATAATTGTCAAATTGTCGAATATTGTCAGGAGCTTGTTAAAAGGCTGTTTTGCACATTGACCTCCTTTGTGAGATCATTTGGTTTATGTTCTTAGAATTCAACAAATTATTTATGCAACCAAGAAACAGTATTTTTAAAATTTAATTTTAAGGGTAGTAAACTGTGTATGAAAACAGTATTATGTGAATTTTATAGATACAGTTTATGTGTGTATATATATATATATATATATATATATATATATATATATATATCTCTTTAGGGCTGCAACTAACGATTATTTTCATAATCGATTAGTTGGCCGATTATTTTTTTGATAAAATAATTAAATAAACAAATGATGTTAAATACAAACAGCAGAATAAAAAAACTTTGATAAAATACATTTCTTGTCTTTATTTCTCAACCAGCCCCCCCCCCCAATTTATGCACATTTGAGCCCAGGCTTGCCACGCTGCCTCCCACATATGCCCCTCCACGCTGCCTCCCACATATGCCACTCCACGCGATACGCCTTATACCCCCTGATACACCCCTCCATCCTCCCCAGACATGCCACACTGCCTCCCAGAATGCCACGCTGCCCTCCCCACATATGCCACTCCACGACACCCCCACATATGCCACTGTGGCCCCAGATATGCCTTATACACCCTGATACACCACTCCGTCCTCCCCAGACATGCCACACTGCCCTCCCCACATATGCCTTATATACCATATATGCCTTATACCCCCAGATATGTCTCTCCGTCCTCCCCGGATATGCCTTATACCCCCCCCCCGATATCTCATAGTCCCCTCATAGAGTCACAGACCCGTTCGCATCACACTGACACCATACTTTTATAAATAAGTACTGGGTTAATCTTCACTGCCCCCAGGATTTAGATTCCCCTTATTTTGCCCCCCTTTACCTCTAACTGCACCTTAAATTAACTTTATTTAATTAATTAACCCTCAGTCCTCATCATTAAATTAACCCTAAACACACCATTAACCATAACTACCCCTAAATTAACCCTAAATACCCCATCAACCACAACTACCCTAAATTAACCCTAAACACCCCATTAACCATAACTGGCCCTAAATTAACCCTAAACACCCCATTAACCACAGCATCCCCTAAATTAACCCTAAAGACCCCATCAACCACAACTGCCTCAAATTAACCCCAAACACCCCATTAACCACAGCTGCCCCTAAATTAACCCCAAACACCCCATTAACCATAACTGCCCCTAAATTAACCCTAAACACCCCATTAACCATAACTTCGCCTAAATTAATCCCCACCTCCCCTAACTTTCAGCAGCCCAAATATTAATATTATACTTACAGTTAGATGAGTGTCACAGCCATGTGGTTCTGGGAGAAGGAAGGGGCGTGGCCAGTTGTCACAGTGATTACAGGGAGGGACTGGTAAGTAGGAGCTGCTGCTGTGAGTCACTGAAACGGATTAAATAATGAGGGGTATTTTTCTGAGAATTTGCTCTGAAAAAACCCTCATTTTATAATTGATAAAAATCGATTCAACTAATCGATAATGAAATTCGTTGGCAACGATTTTCATTATCGATTATTATCGATTTTATCGATTAGTTGTTGCAGCCCTATATATCTTACTTGAATTGTTCAGTGTGTTTTATAACAGTAGGTAATGACTGATATCTTTGGGGACCAGTTTAAAACATTTGATGCCATTCCGTACAATCTACATGATGGAATGTCAAAGGGTTAATATGTAGAGAGTCAAAGGGTCAGGTCATTTTGAAAGTTCCCAGGTATGCCAATTAAGCAGCCCCTTCTCATAACATAATTACCTCTTTCTCGCTACCAAATGTTATTGTGCTGTAATGTGGCACCCTGTATTCATTATTTTATGTTATGCTTTCCAGGTGCAACCTGGCACCAGTGGTGGAATTTGCTGCTGATGTTGGAACTAAATCGGATTTTATTACCATGAATCCATCTGTGGTACAGAGAGCATTTGGAGGCTTTCGCAATGAGAGCGACAGAGAGAGATTTGTCCATAGACTATCCATGCTCAATGATAGTGTCCTGTGGATCCCAGCTTTCATGGTCAAAGGTGGCGAGAAGCATGTGGAATGGGTTAATACATTAATCCTTAAAAATAAACTGAAAGTACGAACTGCATATCCATCACTGAGACTCATTCATGCTGTCAGAGGGTAAGTACCATCAAATGACTAACCTGTTCTAGAGACCACCTATTTCATACTTAACATTGTATCTGAAGTAATGATTTATAAGGAAATGTATGAACTGGGCATGTATAAGCAGACTCAATTCAGAATGGCGTGTTTGTTCACTTTGAAATATATTCACATATAAATACATTTCCATTTTTCCCCTTATTGATTTAAATTGAGCAAGCAAGTCTGCAGCAGAATCAAATAATAATGTTTGGTGGTACAACATTTTATTATGTGTTCATTTTTATCTACAGTAAGATGACCTTAATACAGATGCCCCAGTAATATTTAGTCATATTTTAACAAAGACTGGATACATCTTAGTGTGAATTCATGTATAGTATTTCACCAAATCTCATTAAAAGAATAGCCAGAGACAGATGTAAAGATACAATTTATTTTGTATGTGGCTTTTAACCTTTTGTGAGCCAGGGGGTACATGCCAGGCTGCTTTATCCACCAGGATTAATGAGTACTTGAAAAAGACCCACTACTTAAGGATACCAGCAATGGCAAATTGTCCCTTCATCCACTGACAAAGAAATAATACAGCACCCTTGCACCCGTGGGTAATGTGGGCATTTGGATACATGTGTTTGATGTGCTTGATCCAGGGATCTAAATCCCTAAGGATTCTGGCACCTTATGCCAAACCTGTGCCCTTCCTGTGCCCTGAGAACTTTACCCCTGATGTCCCGATTTTTCAAAACATGAGATTATCAACATGTGATTTTACAGCTCCATTTTAGTTTGCTCAGTTGGAGCCCACAAAAGAAAAATGGATATAGCTTCATTAGCCCAAGAGAAAATGGAATCTTTAGCCAAAGACAATTCTTTTTATTGAGCTAAAAAAGAAGTAGAGTTACAAAAGCTTTTAATACCTCAGTGGTCTCTTCTTCAAATCTGAAGAACAGACTTTTGGGTTCAAGAAAGATTATGTAGCTACATCTTTTTTTCTACACTGGCCCAATAACCGGTATCAACTTTGACTCCTGTAATCTGCAGTAATCATTTGACTTTATGTATTTCCTCTTACATTGTTATTTAAGGCA
The DNA here is from genome assembly GCA_023333645.1 of Sceloporus occidentalis. NCBI lineage: Eukaryota > Metazoa > Chordata > Lepidosauria > Squamata > Phrynosomatidae > Sceloporus > Sceloporus occidentalis. The sequence continues at coordinate 9,796,806 of JALMGF010000016.1, forward strand.
CTTGTGCATTTCCCATTAATGTCACATTGACAGTATATTTATATTCCGGTTATGTGGATATGATTTCCGCAGCAGCTGGTCAAGACCGTCAGAATTGCATTTAGATGCAGAATTCATGTGATTACTTAACCATTAACCATTGGAGTTCTGGAAATGAGCTTAGATGTGTCACCCTCATTCAAATTATTATTTAATCTTAAAATTAATTTATCTTTGAAAAGCAAAATGTGCCTGGTTTCACAAGATCCATTATACATTCTATTGATGTTGCAAATTGATGCCCTCGCATAGGCTCCCTGTGGAGTGCATGTAGTACAGGATGAGAAATCACAACAGGTTTAATAATAGGTAAAAAAAAAAAAGGGTACAAAGTAGACTTGGGCACCAGGGGGCTCTTCGTGTTCGTCTTCGTGCTCGTCGTCGGGAAAAAAAAAATCTTCGTATTCCGCGAATATTCGCCTGTTCCTGTCTTCTCTTCGGGCGAATATTCATGGACATTCGTTTTTTCCGGTTAAGGGGTTAATACGGGGTTAACGCAGCTCTGGCGCCAGGAGTTTAAATGTCCGTATGAGCAACTCTATTGGTTGTCAGCAGGGGGCTCGTCTGCCATTGGTTGATGGCAGACGAGCCCCCTGCTGGCGACCAATAGGGTCGCTCGTACAGACTGTTAAACTCCTGGTGCCGTAACTCGTCCGGCAGATCCCACTGGTCTATCTGTTCTATCATTTATTAACTGATAGAACAGGGAGACCAGTGGGATGTGCCAGGTAAGTTGCAGCATTGGGGTTTTAAAAGTCTGTACGAGCGACTCTGTTGGTCACCAATAAAGTCGTTCGTACGGACATTTAACTGATAGAACAGGGAGACCAGTGGGATGTGCCGGGTAAGTTGCAGCATTAGGGTTTTAAAAGTCTGTACGAGCGACTCTGTTGTCGCTCGTACAGGCGCAAAAACGCACTCTTCGTGTTCGTTTTCATGTTCGCCCGAAGACGAATGCACAAGCAAAGAAGGAGCCGCTGAAAGTTCTCCCTTCCAAAAAGTCATTACCCTGGGGCTTACCTATCAGGTTAATAAATGATATGGGTCAGTTTGCTATTTTTACTACCCATCATTGGTAAATGTATCTTTTTTTTACAGCTGTATGGTAACTGTGCCTCCATTTTTAACTAGGTGGAGTTTAATCTATCTATCAATCTATCTATTTTATAAAATTCCCCTCATTAAAGACGAGATCTGGTCAACCTAATTTATTACTCTACGTCTCTATGGAACAGCGTAGACTACTAAAGCTGAGGAACACTGGTTAAATATACTGCAGAAAGGGCCTCAGTAAATTGCCTGATAATGTAGCGATGTCATTATATATATATATATATATATATATATATATATGTAATAAGTCAGAGGCAAACCAATAAATCAGGTAAGCAAGCTTACGATATAGAGAATGCAGAAACACAACTGTATAGAAGAAGGATACCTCTTATGCTATGATGTAGGAAATCACGATATTACTATCTGTTAAATATTATATTTTGTGAATCATAAATATAGTTATTTCATGAAAATAAACTTAAAGTATGAGACCAGGGTGACATTGCTGTAATGTGTTTTACCAAACACATTTTTGACCTCAAGGTCCTCTTTAATTTGCTGTAGAACAGTTAAGCTAAAAGTTACATTTGTTACCAGGGAGACAACTGTACTCAATTGGTTAGCTACATTTGAAATAATTGCCATCAGTTGCCTATATTGATTAAAATACTGCCCTTTAAAAAAAGCTGACAGAATATTTGATGTCTCACTCTTTTATTGACTAATATTGACTGCACCTGCTATTTAATCCTCTGATGCCCAGGAGGTTGGTGGCAAAGACATTGTTAATTTCAGGTTAGGGATTATACTTGCTCACCTACCCGTTATAGAGGCATGTCTTCTCCTTTGCTTACATCAGACCTTTGTTGGATATTGATGTGCCCAGCAACACTGGCTAAACCCAGGGTGGTAGATCCAGGGGGTGGCAGCTCCTCTGCAAGAAAGCAGGGGCAAATTGCCCTTTTGGGTGATCAGACTTCCTGGTGCCTTACTTACCAAATGGACCAGTTGTAGCCAGTCCATTTAGATCATGAAGGTCTGTTCATTGCTAGCACAGTTTCCATAGCATGTGGTTCCTTAAAGTTTCATATCCTTGTGCTTAGGAGAGTGGATGCTGGAGCAGAAGTAAGTTTTGGGGGCAGCTGGGATTCTGCTCTGGGTCAGGCTTAGGGTAGCTCCCAGCCTAAATACACCATTGCCTAGGAATTTACAGGGCTACCCCTGGTGGAGGAGGCAGGAAGAGTCAGGGGTTCCTTAAGGAGCAGGCTAAATTCAATAGACTTGAAAGGGGTTGGGGTCTGGGTAGTATTAAACATTGAGAATAAATATTGATTGGGAAGACTCATGGGAGAAATGTGGACAGTTTCCAGGTATGGGCACTGGAGATCATTGAAGGGCATGAATCTATACAACACACATGGACCTAAAACAGGTGACTTGGTAACTTTTTGTTTTAAAAAAATGAACCTTTAACATTTCCAAGCAAATATCCATTACATATTAATCACCTATTCATCCATGACTGGACTGGGGCAACACCAAGTCATGTTTATTTAAAGGACACCAGCCCACGGATTGAGTTATTACATGTTGTGCAAATGACATGTAGATCCAATGGTTTTTGTGTATGGATAGCTAGTCCATACTTGCGAAATATGATGATGCTTTTAAATCAGTAAATAATTAAACCAATAATACTATGTGTCTTTATTGAGCAGTATATCATCAAATGGAAACAAAAAAAAATTAGTATGAGTAGTGGCATTCATTTGCTAATGAATACAAGGGCAGCTAGACAGACAAGATGAGGACCCAAAGATGCAGTTTCTCTTCAAGAGTATTATCCAATGAGAAGGAATTGTGGCAGTTTTTGTAAGAGCATTATCTGTAAATTTATAAATGATAAGTTTCCCAAAAATGCCAATACAAAGCCTGCATATGGAAGGATGAATAGATTTATCCACCGAGTTGATGAATGTTCCTTTAGATTAACAAAAGCTTTTGGTGTCTTCAGTAGAATGAAAGATGTGATTGTCTGACTAAACCGATAAAATGACTGATTTAGTACGTGAGTTAATAACATATAAAATATCACTACCCACAAGATTAGAGGTGTCATTTATAACAAGCCTTGCTGCACAACAGGGTGAATAGCCGTGTTTAAATTATTGTATGACTTCCCACTGAAATCAATTTTTTCTTAGCTGTTTTTGTAAGTAAGTTTTTGTGATTAAGGTTATCCTGCTGCACCATGCTTTTATTTTTCTCCAGTTGAGATTTACATTGGGAATTGGGAATAGGTTAGTTTTTTAGTCTTCTTTTGACAAAGTAGGAGTTTGGGAAAGTTTTTAGTGGATTAACATCACATCTCTAAGGTCGAATTGGAAGCTTGATGGTTTATTTGCTTGTAAATCAATATTTATTTATTTTATAAAGGGCTATTTTAACTTAGCAAACCTGTCACGCTGGAGTTGATGGTAAAGCCTGCATGACTATTTACTTTCCCTGCACTGAACTTATCTCTCTCAGATTCTGTGACTGTAACACAATGAAGAGAAACCTTCCAAGTCATGAGCACACAAAGGTAATTCCACTGCTGTCACTATCAAGCTGAGAGAGCCCTTAAATTTACATGCTTCCCCCCCCTAGAAATGCAAGAGTGGAATTCCACAGAGTCCCTCAACGTGAATATGCCCCAACCTCCAGCGATTTTCCATGCATGAGAAGGCCGAACACATATTCTGGCTTATGATCTGTTCACCACCACTCACTAGTACTGGCTCGCGAATGTCTTGAGGTATCTTCACGTGCGCATTTATTTTAATGGGAGTGCTTCCCTGCCACTGATTGGCTGCCTCAAGCTTTTGGTAGCACACTTGTTGTAACGAGCAGAAATCCTACTTTGTCTGAACATTTGGGATGTTATACATTTTAACTTTTTTAGTATTTGTTAAAAACATCTTGTTAATGGAGATTCCTACCTGCCTTTTCTTCTTTCTATGTATGTGAAGACATAAAAGGATTTCATCTCACTGATGTTTTGAGATTCTGATTATGGGTTCTATTCCCTAAAATATAGGTTACATTTGGGGTAGAGTGTTGTTACTAGTACAATATGTAGTACATTTTGTGTAGAGAAATGTACAGGTTGTCAATTTCTTGCAAGTTTAACACAGTTAATGTTTAGTGTATTTCTATAGCGTGTGCGATAACAAAGGATTCCGACAAGTTTCCCCTGAGAGTGAGCAGAGCTAATATTAAACATTTTATATTTGTTAGGCTAGGTTTCCACTTGGGTTTTTGTCCTGCGTTATTTTCTTGATGAAAAACGCCAGGAAAAACGCCAAGAAAACTGCCACTGCATTCTCCTTTGTTTTGGCGTTTTTTCTGGAGTTTTTTCTGGCGTTTTAGCCTTTCTGTGGAAATTGCTTTTTTGACCTTAGGCAGTTTTTCCAGCCTTTACGCGTTAGAATTGTCACCCAGCTAAAAGGGATTAGGATAAATGGCAAGTATCTGCCCCCTCCTGATGTAATTTTCTTGGTAAAGTTCTACTTAAACGCCCCGGCGGACCCTTTTGTCTCTTTTCTGTGGTTTGTAAGGCATGCTGTATTCCGAATGTCTGCTCCTCTAGGAAGATTGGCCCCAAATGATGGTGCAAATTGTTTAGTGGTGCTATATAATCCCCACACCCCTATGAAAATCATATCATTCACACATTTCTTCTTTATTGTGAAGTCAAGAAGTAGAGAGCAAAAAAATCTACAGTATATATATTGCTATATGAGAAATGATTTTAATAATTGAACACCTCGTTTAATTTGCAATTATGTTTACACAAAGACACTTCTTTTATAAACCTGTGCTCTTCAGAATCTATGCAGTTCTCCAATATATCAGGTATTTAGCCTTAAAACTGAGACAGTTTAATCTAATTTCTGTTAAATAACACTCATATCTCAAATAAACAAGGTGTTGGCAGCAAGTACATTGCACCTTCATGTTTTTTTATTTCTACATGTTGTACATTATGTATTGCTTAGTTTTGATGTGTTTTTACTGTATTGATTACTAGCTAAATTTCATTCAGATGAAGGCACCTTTGCCAAAAAAAATGGCTACAGCAATGCTTTTTATTCTTCCATTTGGCTTCTCTTTGATAGTGTCTTTTGTTTCCCTTTTTGTTCTCACATGAAATATTTGAAGCCATTCAAGCTGAAGTTACCATTTTTATAGAAAAGAAGAAGCTTAGTTGCATGTCCTTAGCCATGGAGCTTTTTATCCCCAGTTTTTTTCTAAGACTTGGGCCAGGCTCCTCAGATTCTTCTGCATGTTGATGGTATGCTGCATGTTTCATAACATATAAATTCTTTCATCTGGATAAAAAACAAGTATTTTGCCCTGTTTCGTGTACTATGGAAAGATTTCTTTAAAAATGCAGATTACACAATGGTACGTCTCCAGAGCACAAATAATTTTTTTGGCCCTAGAAAAGAATTTCACTTATTCTGACATAACATAATATGTGTTTTTCTATTATTATTATTTTGCTTTGGTAAAACTCAGACATAGTCCATTGACCTGGGCTTTAAAAAAAAAACCTTTAGTATATTTTTTTCAGTTGTGACTTGGAAACTGATTCTGAAACTGATAACCATTGAACCGTTGTATTAAATCAAACACTGTCCAATAGACCTCTTAGCTGTAGTCATACTGCAACTCTGTTCCATTTCCTTGTTATTGTCAAGGAAAGATTGCTTCTGGGAATTAGTTTAGCAAGGAGCCCCTCTATCAGCAGTAAAAATGGTTGATATGTTTACGTTTATCATAATGTAGCTCATTTGTATTCAGTGTTATTTATATCTTATTTGTGCCTGCAGAGAATTGTCTGAGAATTGCGTCTGCTTCTTTTTCATAACAGCACCACCTGTATAAAATCATTGGATTATATTAAGGTCTGTGCTGTAATAGAAGAACATTCTGAGCTTTATACGATGTTCTTTACGCATCCTTATTATTAAGCATAAGTTTATGTTGTGTTTCTTTTTCTTTTTAACTTATTAACGATCATTTATTATGAGTGTGTGTTATTGCTACACTTTTATATGGACAATTGGACTTTGCGCTTTTTATATTCCTGGCCTGGGATCACGTTCCCACAAGGGAAGGCTCTGGGTAGCCGGAGCCCAGAAGTTCCCAGGTATGCTCATGTGCACATGTGCCATTTTTTGCGTTTAGAAGGCATGACTGAGTTTATTCACACAAAACATGCACTCATTATAATTGCCACAGTAGAGCCAGGTCCCTGAAGATTCGTCTTTCGATTGGACGATGTGGGTTGTACCTTCTTGTCCCCTTGAAGACTTCCTTGGCCCCCCATCTTTTGAGATCTGGACCTTGTTTGACCTTTAAGGGAAAAGAAGATTGGATACCCAATGTAGCCTTACATGAAGCAAAAGCACCTTTACAATCTTCACAGATGAGGTTTAAGCATGACATCTCTGGCTTTTAACTTTATTCACACTTTTATATTTCACTGGATTTTTGTGTATATTTTGTATTGGTTGCACTTTTTTCATCTCATTTCCCTGCTCATATTTTTTCTGTCTTAGAATTTTAACTTAAATTTCTATTAGGATGCAAACGTTAGTTTATAAATTTGACTATATTGATACTACATTAATAACAATTAACCTAATTTTAAGGCAAGTTAAAAAAAACAAAAACAATTCACACTTGGGCAATTGACACTTATAGACTTACAAACAAGTTTTACTCCTTGTATAGAGTATGTCCATGGTATTTCTTTCTTATACATAATAACATGGATGTGTTTTTGATTTATATCATTTACCATATTTGCTCGATTATAAGACGAGGTTTTTTTCAGAGCAAATGCTCTGAAAAATACCCCTCGTCTTCTAATCGGGGTCGTCTTCTAATCAGACCTCAAATAGAGGTCTGACTATGAGACTGAAATCCAGATCCCCCGCACCGCTGCAGGGGACCTGGATCCTCCTGTCTCCACCCCCCCCCCCCACACTTAGCGGTGCTTCCTGCTGTATTGCCGGGGCAGCAGGTTGACGTCTACGCGATCCGCGTAGACAACGTCCGCTGCAGCCGGAAGGAGGTGTGGCTAGCAGCGGGGGTTGTCTGCGTCCGTCGCGGATACCTTCCCCGACTGTCAGAGATCAGAGTTCGGCACCGGTGCGGGGAACTCTGATCTCTGACAGCCGGGGAAGGTATCCGCGACGGACGCAGACAAACTCCCGCTGCCAACTCCACCTCCTTCCGGCTGCAGCGGAAGGAGACGTCAATCCGCTGCCTCGGCAATACAGCAGGAAATTGGAAGCACCGGTAAGTAAGTAAGTGTGTATGTGTGTGTTAAATGGGGGCATAGGGCATTTCTGGAATGCTTTATACCCCTATATGCCACTCTGGCACTTAGGGGGTTAAAAGGCATATTATGGGGCAGAGTGGCATATAGGGAGGTATAAGGAATTTCAGGAGGCAGAGTGGCGTTAAGGGGGCATTTAATAGAGCACTCTGCCTCCTGAAATGCCTTATACCTCCCTATATGCCACTCTGCCCCATAATATGCCTTTTAACCCCCAAATGCCAGAGTGGCATATAGGGGTATAAGGCATTTCTGGAGGCAGAGTGCTCTATACAATGCCTTTTAACTCCCTTAATGCCACTCTGCCTCCTGAAATGCCTTATACCTCCCTATATGCCACTCTGCCCCATAATATGGATTTTAACCCCCTAAATGCCAGAATGGGATATAGGGGTATAAGGCATTTCTGGAGGCAGAGTGGCACATAGGGGGTCAAAAGGCATACCATGGGGCACAGTGTCATATAGAGGGTTAAAAGGCATATCATGGGCCACAGTGCCATATTGGTGTGGCAAGCCTGGGGGCAGATGTGCGTAACTGGGGGGCAGGTTGGAAAATACAAGGAAATAAAAACAAAAAAAATATTTTTCTCAATCATAGCTTTTATTTAAAAAAATAGTGAATGAATTAACATTTACTGGTAAAACTTTTTTCATTTAGGGTCATCTTATATTCGGGCTTTTTCTTTTTTTCCTAAGTTAATATTCAGATTTTGGGGGGTCGTCTTATAATCGAGCAAATACTGTATTTCTGAATTTTGAGCATGTATATTATTGCTTTTAGATAAAAGTACGTATTGTCAGCAACAGAAGATGTTACATTAAACAATCAAATTATGTGTGGCTCCTTCACATGACATAATTAAATTTAATGACCTAACTGCTTACCACTTAAAAATAAATTATTTCAGTTTCTTTTTCTAGAGCAGCTAGTAGGTAGCAATAGTGTCAGTTTAAATTACTATACATCAATGTGGTAAATTAAGCTTGTGCTCCAAATGTGATCAATATGGAGAGGCTTCTAATTCTAGGGAGTAACATGATATATCACTCTTTCTCTAGGAATAAAGAACTGTTTAGTTAGAGCCTTCTAGAACCAGGAGAATAACTTGTTAGTAACTTCTGATTAGCACATATCAGTATAGTGAATGTAAGCTTTTTGATTTGACTGATGACCTTGGCCTCTTTCCATACTATCCATTGAATCAAAACACTCCCAACACTATCCATCCATTCTAAACTATCATTCTGTATCATTTCTACTGCTTTGTGTAACTTAACCCATTCACATTTTGATGACATAATTACAGGGAAGAGTGATGAGTGGAAGGTGACAAATATGCCCTTTATCCATGTATTTTAATAAACTAGTATGTGTCTCAGCTTGCAAAGATTCTAATAGTCTTATAATGTACTATTTTACTATCATAATTCCAGCTTGCTAGGTAGTGTGTATCATGTATTATAGCTTTCAGTTTTGAATATGGATATAATTTAGAGCTTGCTTCAGTACCTTTTTGGCAACTGCTCATCTGTGTCGTTGCCAGATGTGCTTTCTATCTAATACTATAATACAGTACAAAAGACCAGGGGAATACTAGCGCTTTACTGAACATAGCTACAGCGATATTTAAATGTGTGCACTTTATGTAGTTATGTGCAACAGGACTATCCATACATTTGACCCTTTTGTTGACTTTGAAACATATAATTTGATAGCAGATAAGAACCATTAGGCGTATACAATATTTAAATGTGAACAAATATTTTTTTATAGAAACATACCGTAGTACATATGTAAATTAGTAATAGTACTCCATAAATACAATGTAATAATCAATATTGTTTCTGTGTATCACAGTATAAAACCCATATAGCCGTAGAGGCTAACCTAGAGGTTCCTGGTGAAGCAACGTTCACCTAGGGCTCTGGGTCGGTTTCTTATTTCCCCAACTACTCTTCAACTACTCCCCACCCTCTAAAGACTGTTTGAGGTCTAGCTCCCCCCCTATATATCTCTAGTCCTGCCCCATTATCAAAGCACTCTCCCAAAGGGAACCTACCTATATCCTGGTGGCCTACCCTAGAAAATTCTTAGGTCAGTATATATATCTATCTATCTATCTATATATATATATATATATATATATATAGCAATACAGTATAGAATCAATCACTAAATTAGTATGCATTATGAAGGAACAATCTTGCTGGAAAACCTCATTCAACCTTAATATTTAGTTTTAATTATTATAATTTATCATTATATTTTTAGGACAAATAACATATCAGGAAGAGAAACCCTTGTAGCCGTTGGTATCTTGTGAAACTAGGGTAAGCTTGTGTGGGAGAGTTGCATAATATCCCGTTCTAGTTCCCCTGAAACCCCTGGCTGCATACCTGATTCTAACCACAAAACATTAGAACTGCAGTTTTGGCAGAAATAAATCACGAGATGCTATTATCTATATGTTTCCTCCAGATAAAGAAGACAACCACTCATAGGAAAGTATGTCAGTGACCTACCTCACATGGTCTACATGTGGTAAAACAATCTTAGATCTAAAGCAAAAGAACAGTCAAAATCTACATTTATTTTACAAAGATATTTTTTAATGTTCTAAATGAATGTTAGTGCCAACTCTTAACAATGGAATTGTAATTATTCACTGATAGGTAATTAAATACTATATATTGTCTACTCGTACACATAAAAGTGACAGGGTACTATAGCTAATTTTATTATAATTACTTAATTTGCGTTTTCGCACCTCCTCAGTTTTTATTTTCTTTCAGATCTCATATATTTGTTTCTAATCTGATACTAAAAGTGTGAAGCAGTTCTAAATTATAATTCCATATTATTGTACTAATGAATCACTTACAATAGCCCCAATTTACATGACAAAGGAGAATCTGCAAGTTTCTTATATATTGCATAATTACTTAACACACCACATGGAAAAACAATAATAATATTAAGGAATCTGTGTTGTAAAAACAAAATAGCTACACCAAATTGATACTTAAAAATAAAAATAATAAGTAGTGTTATGTATAGTTTCTCAAAAAGAACAGCTTTTATTTATTTATTAATTATATATATTTATTATAATATACACATATACTTGTTAAAGTTGCAGTTTCACTATTCATAAGGAGACTTTAAATTTCAGTATACATCTGTACAATATGCTCTAGTTAGCATTGTTGAATTTTTTTATATTAAAAACACAAATTTAAGATAATTCACTTTTTCTCCACTGGAAAAAAAAAATACTTGAAAGAATTAACTAGATGAAGTTTTAAGGAAAGGTAATTAATTTTAGTTATATGATTAAGTATGTTGTATTGCTATGATGCAGGAGTATTAAAACTCTCCTGACTCTACTCTCTCACAACATTTGACACCTTTGTTTTGTGGTTAGAGGTTTGGGTAGGTGGAAAACATTTCTTTGTAATCTTGAGCCCTATTTATAGCTGTGTAGTTGACACACACTTGTTTACACATTATGTTTACTTAGTACACTCCAGACCACTGTAATACACTCATACCCAACAAACATTCTTAGCTCCTAGAGAAGGGTGGCATAAGATGAGGAAAGATGGACTAAAAAAGGACGCTTGGAAGGAATGTTGTCCAGCTACAGCTACATTTGAAGCAGTGATTAATCAATAATGGGCACCAAGTTCTGGGGGTTAAATGGTAGCAATGGTAATGAGAAGTGAAGAAGATGGAAGTGGGGGAAAAGGTTTGATTTGGATCCTTCCGCTATACCTCTATAAGCATATCTGGTTCATAAAGAGGTATATGAGGTTTTTAAAACATTTAAACCAGGAAACATCTTCTCAAAGGGTGTCCTGTTGTCAGAAGGAACTGCAGGTCACAATCAGATGTAGACAAGGTACAATAATGTAATTTGAACATGTGTTGGTTCATTGTCAGCACTAGTGTATACTGTATAGAATTCCCACACTGCATGGTGTCCTTTTATTAAAACGAAAGGAACAAAATATCTATTCTTGCAACAATGCCAATATGAATCTATAGAGGCTATATATAAAAGGTGTTTCTGGTAGTTCATTTCTATAACTTTTATTTTTACTCAGCTGTTGTTCTGAATATAGAATGAGGAATGTGAACATTTGTGTTACTGTTTTGATTTTGAGATGTGAAAGCACTGCGTTTTGGCATTTCACAAATGCCAGTAAATGTGTTTTATAGAGCACTAATACATAATGAATAGCAAATCGCCTTGCACTTTGTTTAGTGGAGATTGCAGACTTCAAGTGTGACGTGTCTGTGTCTGTGTCTGTGGTGTCTGCGTTTGGGTCGTGTGCACCCAGCAATGAAAATGAGGGGGATGGGAAACAACGAGAAAAAACATCCTGCTCCATGGGAAATTAACAAAACCAATCTTTTTATAAAACAAGTCATACTTCAGAATTGTTATTTTATATGGAAAACAGAAACCTGTCCTCTGAGACTTTTGCAGAGTTCTATGAGCTACTATGGCCGCTTCCTTTTGCTAGTCCAGGCATACTAGGGTATTCAAATGTCATGGACTGCTCATGAGAGTCTTTAAAATGCTGTCCCACCTAATTTACGCAATTTAACTATTTCAAAACTAAATGCATCATTACTAACATCAGTCTTATTTGAATGCCCCAAATCTTTGGAAAAAGTAATTGTTCATATTTTGGCCAGGAACACATGACATATGACACATAAGGAGGGACTAATAAGTTGTTGCCATATAAACAGGAGAATATTTCTTAAACATTTCTCAGTTTTTTATGTCATTTTACCTTCAGATGAAAGAATAAATTGACACGTCTGCTAAAGTATATTTGTTTGGTGTGCTAATTTAATGTTTATAAAATAGATTCTTGATGAATCTCAGGATATTTATCACATCACAGGCAACATCTTTCCAACAGACTTTAGAGAGCAGTGAGCACCATGCTGTGGTTCTCCACTAAGCAGCTTTTGTTTCTGAGCGTGTTTATTTATGTGGCATACCTCCCAACATTCTTAAAAGACCAAAGAGGGACCTTTTTATATTAAGCAATGTGGTTGTGGAGTAGCTATGAGACATTGCTTTACTGAGACTTTTTTCTGTGACATATTAATAGTTATTTATATAATATTAATATGGCATATTATGTTTTTACACACATTATTGTCTTTTCTTAGAGCTGTAGAACACTGTAATATACTAATACTCACCATCATTTTTTTCAGCTTTTAGAAAAGAGGGGCAGGTGGGTTTGGGTGCAATTTGACTACTGGAGGTATGATATATGTTTGTATGCATGTGTGTGAGCCAAACAATATGGAAGATATAGTGTGCACACATGTATGGATCTATGTGAGCATGTGTGTATGTGGAGAGAGAATATTTGCACACGCACATAAATATTGGTGAGGCAGCAAATTAAATGTGTTTCTCAGCTGATTTTCCAGTGGTAGGCATATAAAGCTACAGGGTTCATTGCTGAAACAAGCTGGAAACCACAGTGGGATTATGTGGGGTCAAAAAGCATCCCTAGGTAAATCAGTGGCCAGAAACAATGCCTATGTCAAGAAAACTGGGACAGTAAACCAAACATGGTCTTAAAAAGAATCATGTAAAAGTATCTGTGGACCAAAAATGTATATGCTACTCCACCAGCCACATGCAAAATTCTTCACTTTTAGCTGAGCATCTTTTGGAATAGCAGGGTTTAGCTGCCATGTTGATCAACGAGGTCTAGCTCAAATATACATTAGACAGAAGGTTGGTTGCACGTATCACTTTAAATAACTTTTGCTGGATTCTTCAAGTAATGATTAATGGAAAAACCGAGGTAAGCTAGATACCCACGGCCTAACAATACGGCCTAACAATGTAAAGCTGAGCTGTGGAAAGTGCAAAGCACAAATGAGCAGCATAATTGATTGAAATGATTCTCTGCTTTCAGTAGTCGTTGCCAGGAAAAATAATTGCAAAGTAATTCCAGTAAGCAAACCACATAGCCTTTAATGACCTTGAACTAATAGGGTATTTTTCTAAAGACATACAATGAAGTACTTGAAAGAGATGTGACCTCTGTCACAGATGGAAAGCTGGCAAAAAATACATTTTAAATGGCTTAAAGTATCAGATCATGAAATGCCACCATTTGTTAAGAATAAGCCGTGCATGTAAATTGATGAAAAGGATGAATTAATTCAGCCATTTAATTTCATTCACTGGTTAAGTTGCCCTTCTGTACATGTGTAGAAAGTGTTTTAACAAAGTTCAAAAGTTCATCCATCACCCTCAAAGAACCCCATAAATGTATGAAATCCAGGATGGAGCTACATTGGTCATCTTCTAGAGTCTTGTTTGCTCATAATGGTCATCTTTCCCAGTCTAGTTTGCACATGATGGATATTTATCATAATAACTTTAGTAGACACATCATAACTTTAATACCCTTTTATACAGGTAATCTTATTATGTGTCAAATTACTTCTTTATGGGTAATAATGAAATATTTTGAGTTATTTACAATCTTCTACTGCAGTGTCCAAATGTGCCACTATCTTGCTTGAGAGATTTTAATATTGATCAACATTAAAAAAATATAATCACTTTAATCGGTTACAAATACTCTGCATAAATTGTGTCTTGTATTATCACGTTACTCTGTTACAAATACTCTGTTTTGTTATAAACATATGGTACTCTTTTTTTACTCCTGTAAGAACATGTGGGGAATAGGTACTTGCGTGGAGTGTTATAAATCAAGAGGGATTGTGCAAGAACTCTCATCTTAAAAAGGAATAGTTGGAATATGCATATTATTCTGTGTTTGAAGACTGGTGTAGAATTAATTCACTAAGAAGATCTGGAGTCTGTAGGTTGTAGCATATAGTTTCTGGGCAACATTGTTGTTTGTCCTCAAAAAGAAAATAAAGCAACCTAGCAATCAGGAAACCTCACTGTAGAACTAGTTAAAGGGGAAGTGTCCTACTTTCCACAAGATGATGTCAGCAGGCTAAATAACGATCCAAGTCAAGTCTCAAAAACAGCAAATCCAATAAGCTGTTAAGTATCTTGCCTTCTGCCAACAGGCTCATTAGAGCAGATCCCAAAGCACTCTTCATATTTGTGACCTCATGCTTTTACAGTTTAACAACTATTTTACTGACCATCCGATTTTCTGTTCCTCTTTTGGTTCTTTTTTATTTTAATCAATGCATTATTTACATGAGTGCAGACCAAGCGACGTTTACAATCCATTTATTTGCTCATGTTTTCATCACTTCCTTCCCTCAGCACCACTTCCTCTTGTTATTTTCTTTTCTATAGTTCTTACACAAATTATATTTCCTTCCGGGCCATTCATCAATCATAAATACATTTCTAGAGCATATGCACATGACACAGCGAATTCTTTCAACCAGTAAAGTTATCTTCCTCCTTGTTGAAATTCACCCAGTAACAGAACACTTGCAGGTTTCCTGCATTTACTCTTGGAGGAAATAGCATGTTTGCTTATATTCGTCACTTGAGTTTGCCCGTGTTTAGCAACTACACATATAACTTAAGATTCTTCACACAATGTGTCTGAAATATAATACTTCTGGCATTTTCTGCTGACAAGTGAATATGTATTTAGTCCCTTGAGTAATATTAAAATTATAATAACCAAAAAGAATAAAACAAAATATGTTATTAAAATTTTTTAGCATGAATGGGTGGTTCCCCTTCAAAATGCTTGAACTGAGTATAGAACAATGATATATATCATACATCAAAATTATGTTTAATACATAAAGTATAGAGGTTCAATCATAAAGAGAGAGAATAGTTCTTCACAGCAAGGAAATGCAGTAGCTGGTGAGGTGGTGCTTGCAGATAATTTGAATGAATATATAGAAAGTTAACTAAAAAACATTAATCTACAGTTGAACACAATTTAATTTGAAGTTGTAAGGAAAATTGCATCCCCACAGCAACTTCACCTGTTAGGGACCCTAAAGAACTGCCTACGTCCTGGGGCCACACAGTGGGACTCTGTGCCGTCCATTAACAGCACGCATAACTCCTAGAATTAATGGCCATGGAGGTCAATGTCTGAGCAAAAGCAGACCTGATGCTCATAGGATAAAGTTTCTTCCCCTGTCTAGAGAGGTAGGCAAGTGAGAGAGGATGTCGGAATATGTTTTGTAATAGTAATCAATGTTTTTCTTAGGTGGTGTGCGCAGAAATTTTTTCTTGCGCAAAAATTTTCCTAGAGCCAAAATTTTGTGCGCACAATATGCTTCTGCAAATGTTACATTTAAATAGTTATTCTATATTTTTGGTACAGCTTGCTCATAGTTAATAACACTACATTATAGTGTGATTATATACTATTAGTTACACAACAGTATTACTTATTGTAATGTCAGCCTGTCTGACAGACAAGCCTCTCTCCTAATGTCCATTTTGCTCTGTCACACAGTCCATGTAAAGCGAAGTTGGTGGAGCTGAAAAAATTCACATTGTAAGGGGGTGGAGCTATATATTTCCACCCCTATTGACTTCACTTCCATGGTCTGTTTTAATATTGTTGTTGAATTTTTTCTGTCCCATTTTGATGTGTTACTTACTTTTAATAAAAGTGTGGTTAACACACCAAAACTGGGCAAAAAAATCAACAACAATAATATATATATATATATATATATATATAATTGCTTAACAGCAATCACACCCCTATCAGCATAAACTACAGCATAACACCCATCACTCTCACACACTCTCACTGAATATTTTCCTACCTTTCCTCTGTCACTGTCACTTTTCCTCCTCCTCTTTGTTCTTCCTCTTGGCTCTTTTTCTTCTATGTTCCGGTGCAGTGAGTGCGGAAGGCGGAGGGCGCGCACATCGTGAGGGAACAGGATCGGAGGTCTGCATTAACAGACCTCCCGCTCCCTTGATTGACTTTAAGCCGGTTAGAGGGAGATCCTTGTCCGTCTCTGGAGGGGAGTCGGCGTGGTGCCACCCCCCTGATGAGTGGCACCCGGGGGGGACCGCCTCCTACTGGTGGCGCGCACAATTGTCGGACGTGTGAGCTCTCTCTAAAGGCTATGTGCACGTGCACAAGCGCACAGCTTAGAGGGAACACTGATAGTAATGATACCTCATTGTAAAAATAAACTTGCAGCGTTTTAGACAGTCACTATGGTCCTTAATGGCCATTGTTTACCTGATGTATACAATATCAGTTTGTGTGCACAGGTTAAAAGACTATAAAAGACTCAAGTTGTGAATAACATCACTTTAAAGGATATCTTCATGGAGCATTCCTATTTTTTTCATAAAACCTTCTTTCAATACTTGTCAACTGATTCAATCTCATCATTTGTGACTGGGTGATTTAGCTAGGATTTACAATTTAGATTAATGATAGCTATATTATTCTACTTCTCCAGTAAACTTTAGCTGTTGTAATTGAAGTAGTTGAGCATGTAAGTTAACGATATTTTTGCAATGAAGATCAATCACAATCCTTGACTTCCTTTTAGATTTTCACAATAAATTATGCAGACTGTAAGACTAAAGTAAGAAGTGATTAAAGGATAGAAAAAGTGCTGAACTTGTTTCAGAATGCTTGCATTTAGGGAAACAAAGTCAATAAAGAATGCATATTTTAGAATAGATGTGTTTGTAGTCCTACAAGTGGGAATGGATATCATAACAAAGTTAAAAATTGATTTAGGATTTTACTATTAAGATGCTGAATGACCCTTTTCACTTCACTTGGTGTAAAAAAGGAAATGTACTTAATTTGTGTGCCTAACATCAAATTGAGTTTCATTTTGTGTTGAACTGTAATGCATATGACTACAAGAGCCAGTCTAGTGAGATAAGAGTGGACTATTATATTCCAACCCCAAGCATTTGTCCCAACTCAGCAAAGTGCTAATTGAACAACACAGTTCACTGCACACCTATGAAGAGTAGTTCATGCTTTGAGCAGGACTGTCTTTAATGTAAGGCAAACACAAGGGGCCCGTAAGCAGCTGTTCCTTGCAGCTACCATAGTCCTGAGGTGGCGGTCTATGCCACCGCAAGAAAACATGTGACCCAGCACTTCCTTCATTCTTTCACACCACTGTTGGATATCCTGGGAACCGATGTCATATCCTGGTTCCCAGCAGCAGGGGGCACTCAAACCATGGATGATGAGTTAGTGGAGATCTTATTAATGTATATAGGGAAGGCATCCACTGAAGCCATTAATAATAAACACCACAGACACATTATGCTAAATGCCACTAAAACTAAAGTACTAAAGACACATCCAAATTTAGAAGAATACTATAAACTGATGTTTTAACTGTATTTTAAAGAAAAGCAGACTCCTTAATAGAAATCTTGATATTTATGAGTTATACAGTTCTTCAACAGCCTCCTAGTTCCCACAATGTAAACCTCTGATCTTCAAATACCGTTCTGATGTGGCTCCCTTTCAGAACAATCTCCTGCAGTGTGGTACTGGCATTAAAGTAAGCACATCTCTGCCTCCCATTAACCTTTAGTACTGTTCTCCTTGACAAATTCATTGTTGCAACACTGCAATGCAACAACTTATTATACTTAATAGATGTTTAAAACACACACACTTACTTGACAATTCTCCTTTTGTTATTTTGTTGGGATTGTACAGTCTGCTGAAAAATTAGTTCTCAGTGTGACTATGACCCACTTTTTTCACTGATGATATTTTAACTTTACAGTCACTATACCTATGTATAATGTAATTCTTTGAAATCCTTTTCATGATGGTGCAATCTAGGTTAAGAAAAAAGTGGACATTTAATCTCAAGTAATTTTAAGGCAATACCTCTGTGCAGCCCTCTGTAGTATTTTTTTAACAGATTTTTATGTCTTGCCCTGGTGTTTTGCACATAGAGCACTAATGAAGTAACCTCATGATATGGTAACTCTGGGGTTGCTGCCCTGGGTCAAACCTAGAAAAACAATCCATCCCCTCCATTAATACACAATTAGGAGGAATGGAAAAGGACAGGCGTAGGTGTCCCCTAGTCACACAAAAATCAACAATAAAGTGTCATGTTTCACAAGTCTTTGGTTTTATCATAGAAAAATGGCTAAATGGAAGCTCAGAGCAGTGTGTGGCTCCACATTGTGCACATACTAATCTCAATCTTATTGATTAAATAGGAGGTGTGCCAAGCTAAAAATCACACCAACATAATCGATGGACAAATCACATCACATGGAAATGGCCTTTACAATAGCATTACTTAGTGGTAGGTGGGATTTCAGTTAACACAATTTGGCTCTAAACGTTTAACCATTTTCTTGTGATGAAGCCAGCAGCTTGCTAGTGAATATGTTGGGCACTTTTATCATTATGTTTTGGTCCTACCTTTTTGTGTTTCACCTCTAGTAGTATATACTTTTTGATGAGGCTAGAAGATATCTTCATAGTAATAGTCTCTGGTCTGATAGAAAAATTACATGCAATTTGCCTGAACCCTTTTTGTCTTTATTTCATTTTCAGTGAACATTATTAAGTTATCCTAAAATAAAATAAAATAAAAATTCCACACTTAACCACCAGGGTACTAATCTTAATGTGTTTTTTTCTATGCCCTGTCTTTTACATATGATTTCGACAAGATGATAAAGGTTGTGTTTGCCAAATAAGCATACTATATTACAGGGCCTCCTGGGCCAGCCTTCCATGAAACAGATAATATATGGCAGATAATATTTGTATAATATGTCCAAAACTTCTAAAAACAGAATGTACATGTCTATTGATGTCCTGTATGTAAAATCCTTTTTTAGATTTGTTCCCCATGACATACTTGAAAATGAATACCAAGCATTGGTGCTTGAACTGGGCTCCACCAGCACCCCAAAATATCACAAATATAGACCGTAAGGTCGAAACATTGCCCGTGTCCATTCATTTTTGGACCGCAAATTTAATTTTCTGTCCTTTTGGTCAGACAAAATTTTGCGGGCTTCCTCCCAGGGTCGTACCTAGAACGGCTCTTATAATTGGCAGCCCTCACCGCCTACACTTTAAAATGTAAAAGCACCCACACTCTTACTCATGCTCCCTCACACTCACTTGCTCTTAACCACGCTCTCTCACACTCTCATTAATCTTTACTCTCTCTCTCTCAATGCCTGCCTACCTTCTAAACCGACCGCTTCCGTTTCTCTGCCTCTTCTCTTGCCTCTTCTTAGTCTTCTGTCTCCTTTCTTCGGCCACTTTTCCTTGGCATCAGCTACATTAACCAGGCCTTTTGGAGCACTTCTGCAAAAGGGTAGAACCTCTGTGCAGACCCTCTCCCCTATTGGAGAAACAGGGGAGAGTATATCCCTGTGGTGCATGGCATGCCTCCACCCTTTTGTGGAAGTACAAGTCCAAGAGGCTAGAATATTGCAAATCACCATTTGCTGAAGCATTCTGGGAGGCCAGGTTAACGGCGCTGATACCATGGAAAAGTAGACAAAGAAAGAAGGTAGAAGTACTAGAAGAGACAAGACAAGAAGCAGAGCTGCTGAAAACAAGACAGGGACACAGAAGTGGTCACTGGAGAAGGAGATATTGGTAGAGAGCATGAGAGAATGTGTTTGAGAGTGTTAGAAAGTGAGTGAGTGAGTGAGTGAGTGAGTGAGTGAGTGAGAATGAAAAAAACAAACTGCAAACGAAAGTTCAGAGAGTTTGTATTGATGGGGTCCTTCCTTATTTTCAGACATTTGTACGAATTAACAAAATTTGCACGAATCCACATGTACAAGTCTAATAACTTACTTGAGTTCTTCTTGCCTTTCTCATTTTGACTTATGATCTTTGAATATTTTACATGTTCCCCCTTATGGTTTATAGGAGTATTGGATGGAACTCAATGCTTCAATACGCTAACAAGCTCCAAATTGGAAAAATGTCTGTGCTTTGTGTTTCAGTCTTGGCAGACTCAATTGTATACAAAAGACTCCTGGTGCCTTCTGGTCTTTATCTCAGTAAGGCTGAGCAAAATGGTAATTTAAATCAGGATTACCCATAATGCCTTTCTTCCTCTTTCAAGTGTAAACTTTTGATAAGAAATTGAGCTGTGAGTGCATTTTATTGCCTACCAGCACCACTAATATCTACAAATATAGATGGCAATCAAATCAAACATTTCTTATTTATCCACTTATATATTGTTAGCGTTTTCAAATACAGTAAAATTAAATTAGGTATTTAAATGTGTACCTGTTTTCATGCTTTTTCAGCAGCTTTATTCTATGTTCATCCTCTAAATGCTCTCCGCATAATTTTTTATGGTTCAGAAAATAAGGAACTCATGCCTGAAAAAACTGGAGCTGTGCTGTCTGAGAGAATTTCAAACACTGCTACAGACGTTTGGCCGACTTCAAAGAACTCTGTCCTACCGAGAATATAGCCTTATACACGTGCACACGTTGTTAGCTTACATAAGGTCCAAAGCAATTTTTTCCAGCTGAGTATGCATTTTTAAAATTTCTACTGTTTGCAAATAGCATAAGGCTTGCATGCATACAAAATTGGGTAGAAAATTATTTTTTTTTTTGTCAACAAAAAATATTACTAAGGAAAATTGCCGTGTCTGCAATCACAAACCTCCCTGAAAACGAGATTCTGTATCCTGCTTTTATAAAAAAATTGATTTGAACCCTCTTTTTATCTTCCTATAAATATGTTTTTCTTCTTATGTTATGTTTGTCAGACCACAAAATATTTCAAAAGAAATCACTTCTATTTCACCCACTCCAAGAATAGGCTGTTTGAAATTGGCTGCAAGTCTTTTATTATTAAACAGAAAAATCACAATATTGCAGGTCTTGCAAACCACTTACACTGGCACGTCCTTAAGATGGAAGGCAATGTTCATTCGTATGAAGTCTGGATTTGTGCTAGAAGAGTGCCCCCTTAATCCAGCAGACCATTGTCACTTACTAAGCACAATAGCACTTGAGAAAAAAATGTGGAATATATATATGTATATTTCATTTTCTTGTAGGATGGCTAGCAAAACATGTGTGACATTTTTATAGGACATTCCCTAAAAAATATTCCATTGTAGATCTAACAACAGCTGTCATCCAAAGAATTACTTTGGAATTACTGTTAATAGTTTAGAAATCCACCAAAAACATCATTTAGCATTATGCTGGAGATTATTCTGCTGTGCTTTGGCTTTTCATAGAAATTTCAATTTAATTTATTTAAAAAGCATCTTCTTGATTGCTCAGGCCAATTGCTGGTCAATACCCCTAACCAGTGGTGTATTTAGGTTTTGTGGTTCCCTTGGTCTGACTAAACTTGTGTTCAAATTCAGGCCACACCTTTTCCACTGTAAACTCCACCTCTTCCTCTTTTGGTCCTACCTCCTCTTTAGGCTCTAACTTTTCATATTTGAGCTCCACCTTTTCCTTTCTGTATATCAAACGTGATACCTATGCTTTCATTTTGTGTACCATTTCAAGCTTTTTCTCTTTAATTAACAAACCATTTTCACCAGGATCAGTAATCCATGTCGACTATACTACAGTAGAAAGACCACAGATGCTCAAATTGGTTGAATTAGCACATGTTCAATCCGATATGTGAACATGATGTGCGTAACAGCAACTAGCGTAATTGTACATTCACACACATTTGTGCCATACAAACCGCTCAACAGTGCCAACTTTGTCCCCAAACAGCTTAACATTGCCAACTTTGTGTCCACACAGCTTAACAGTGCCATCTTTGTCCCCCAGTTTGTCTCTGACATCTTTGTCCCCAAACAGCTTTACAGTGCTATATTTGTTCCCAAACAATGTAACAGCGTCATCTTTGTCCCCAAACAGCTTCCCAGTGACATATTTATCCACAGACAGCTTGTCTCTGCCATCTTTGTCTCCAGGCAGCTTAACAGTGCTAAGGTCTATAAACCCCCTACTTCTCTCTTCTTTTTAAAGGGACACTGCCACAATCTTATGCTTGAAGCACATGAGAGTTTTGTTCCCTTTAAAGTATTTGTTTGGTCTCTCTTGCAAATGCACAGAGAAAATCTGCAGAATCCCCACTTCTATGCATTTCCCTCTTTAACTACCCCCAGCTCATAACTTTACAAGCTGAACACATCTCATGCCTGCTAAAGACCAAGTGTGCTATATTCACTGTCAGCCAGCACCAACACTGGTTTGCGCAAGAGCCCCAGGTAGCTAACAATACCCTGTGCCACAAGTGGTACAAAACAGGGTGAATGAGTATTTATCTATTTTTGAGTATTACACTAGTAACAAAGTACTTTAATATGCATTCTTTATTTGTGGTTTCTTACATGCAGTAACATTTGGTATAATTTGTAATCCTCCTTTTTGAATTTAAAACTAAATGCAGCATCAGAAGCCTCATTGCTAATACTATTGAATTCCGAAACCCTTCCCAGAAGCAGTTCCTTTGTTTATGTAATATTGTGTCTCATAATCTTTGCCAGGAACACTTAATAGCTATGTGATACAAAGCAGGCAATGATAGGTCGTTGCCATAGTAACTGAAAATCATCTAAAAAAGATTTTGCCTTACGATAAAACCTTCAGAGGAAATAATAAAATAATAGATCTGCTAAGGTTTATTTGCTTAGCATACTAAATAACTAAATTACTATATTGTATTTTTTGGGGGGGGACACCATAATAATCATGGTTTTGTAGGTTAATGTAGATAGGACTAACAAGCTCTATCTTTAGAAATACATGGACTCACAAAAAAAGTTGTTTTTAATTGTTTACTATGAAATTGATTATTGAATTTGTTTGCATTTTTTCCTGTGGATTAAATGTTTTACATTCCTCTTACTAAATGGAAACCATGATGACAAATCAGTAAAATAAATATGTGTCAAATAGAATACAAGACCAGTTCTCCCAGCAGTGTGTGTTTTCAGTATGTGCTCTTGTAATCACACTTGGATGAATAATGTCAAATTCAGCAGCTACATGGTATGTTCTATGGGCATAGCTTCAGGTTTGACCTGGAGTCTCCAAGGAAAGCCCTGCTTCCCTGTCACTCCAGGTCAGTGCAGGCACCCATTCCCTGCTCACTTCTGGGTACTTCCCAGCTTCTTTTTTGGTGGTGCCAGTTACTTCCCACTAAAGGCTGTCTGGTGTTAGTGCTGCCCATGTGTGCAGCTAGCCTACCCTGGAAAGTTCCCAGTCATGTGTTAGATGGGTACTTATATATATATTGTGATGCCACGTAACATAATATTTGCCATCATGATTGAAGCAGTGTAAACTACCACCGTGATTCTGAATCATGTACAGGTCCTGTGGAGTATGTAGTAGCTGTAATGCAGAACTCTGGGTAACAGCAGCTGTGTGCGATAGTTGGCTAAACATCACTGGGCTCTTGGCATCAGCAGCTATGGGATTTATCTTTATAACCTTCAGACAAAATGTAATAAACAATCTATGTATATTGTGCAGAAATCAAAACAGTTCTGCGTTTCTTGTTTATAGTGTTATATAATAAAAGTTACATATTAAACATTTGTGTACCGCAGTGAACACTGTCGCTATATAAATGGAAATTAAGGGTAAACTCCAGCCATGATATTTGTTTTAGTGCATAAAATAGCCCAGTGTAACCTTTAAATTAATATTTTTGCATGCCCTCTAAACATCCGCTCTCTTTCCCTGCCCTGCGGCTATTTACCTTGCAGGAAATGCATTCCAGCAAACGTATCTTCTGGTCAGCATTTTGCATGCCCAGGATACTCACCACCAGTGGCACGCACAAGAGTTCCAATGAGTTTAACAAGACCCCCTGCTCACATGTTTAGAAAGCACTTCTATTCACTTAATTTCAGTGGGAGTACTTTCCTTCTAGTGACTGGATGCTTCAAGCTATCAAAGCTGCTGTCCCTTTAACACCTAATTACAAATTGTATTAAAAGCATACGGATTTCCACTGTTAAGACAGTTCCTTACTAAAGTGACCGTCGTACCTCTAAAGAACACAGGAGTAAAGAACACAAGTAAATATATGGGTTTACGTTTTTTTTAAATGAAATGTACCCCCTCTTTTTTACATCTCTTAAGTGACTTCACATACAAAATAATTTTATAAAATAAAGAATTAGAATACAATATAAATTAACTGGTTTCACAAAGGTGTAGGGGCCACAATTGTTAGAAAAGTGTGTCTGCTTTTCACATTTATCTGTAAAATCTGAGAAAAAGATACACTAAAACATACATAATTATGGAAGTAAAAAAAACCCGTGTATATTGGGTGAGGAGAAGGTTTTTGTTTTGCTTTTATGGTACTACATACATGGACAAACACATCCTCCCTTCAACATTTCAGTTGTCCAAACCATATTTTGGGGGTCTGGCTAGAGGTGGGGAGTGTCAGGGCCGGGACCATTGTGCCCACCTACCTTACCTAAAGAGCCATCTTGCAGCACTCAGAATTGTGATATAGACATGTGGCTGGAAAGAAGGATTGTGATTTTACCAGACAGCAGGACAGTGCCCAAAAGTTGGGATGATCCCACAGAAAATAGGATGGTTGGGAGGTATGCAAGGGTCACAGCATTAAGGCTGGCTACCAGGCTGCCCACCTACCTTACTCAGAGCCATTTTGCGGCACTCGGATTCAGAGCATTGGAATGTAGCCATGTGGCATCTGCAATGGAGGTTTGTGATTTTACAACTCATTTGGGGTGGTTGGGGAGAACAGCAGGGCTCTCCAACTGGCCCATGATCCCCACTGCCTGGCGATAGCTCTGTAGAACAGCAGGACAGTGCCCCAAAGTCAAGATAGACCCACAGAAGATGGGATGGTTGGGAGGTATGCAAGGGTCACTGCATTAGAGATGAGATGATTGTTACTGATACGATAACACAACCTATGCTGTAGGAAATGTGATATAATGTTGACCTCTAAACTAAAGCATGTATACTTCTATTATAGGAACTTGAACAAGTTTTATATGAATACATATTTTTTATTTAGTTCCCCTCATATATCTTTGTATTATTTAAAAGTAAATTTTTTCTGAGACTTTTGTGTGCTGTTTATCGTAATTGTTGTACAATAAACATTTGATAAAGGTTAACATTATCTTTTTTGTTCTTTTTTTAGGTATTGGTTAACTAACAAAGTACAAATAAAGAGACCAAGCACTGGCCTTCTCATGTATACATTAGCAACCAGATTTTGTGATGAAATTCATCTATATGGATTCTGGCCCTTCCCCAAGGATGTTAATGGAAATCACGTTAAATATCATTATTATGACGAGCTGAAGTATAAGTATTTTTCCAGTGCCGGTCCACACAGGATGCCACTGGAATTCAAGACTTTGAATTTATTACATAACAAAGGGGCACTTAAACTCACAACTGGAAATTGTGTACAGCAATAAAACACATTGAAACTTGGTGGCTAAGGAGAATAAATCATATTTCCTGGGATACATCGTCACTGGTCTTTTTACAGGACAACTTTGTTAGAAGCCTAAGCTTTCGAAAAGTGCTTAAAGCTGAGTTACTGTTGCTCATTGATATGTTAATTGCAAGGTGCTATAAGTTGAGTTAAAATGCCAGGATTTTGAAGCAAGTGCCACTTTCGTCAATAGTAAGCCTGAATGTTTAACTAGTGTTTACAAGACCTAAAAAATGCAGTCACAATGAACCGAAAGAATGAATTTGAATCGATATCCACAGTTTGCAGCAGAATGAGAAATCGGGATTGCTGAAATGGATAGATTTTCTGCAAAGTCTCATGAGAATACGGTAACTAGTTTACAATCAAATTTGATAATCTGTATTAATTTAACGGTTTCTTGCTAATGATTTTGATTGCTCTTGTATCATAGATTTGTAAGAATTTTTGGTTTTGTAAGCTAGGATTTGCAAATGAATGTAGTACATCGGAATAGGAAATGATATCAATTTGATATAACTATGAAACAAGATTGTCTGCCATAGCGTTAGACTCAACCTTATTAGATCATCCTGGTTAACCATTTAAGTGCCAGTATTGATTCCAGACTTAGATCATGTATAATGATCAGGCATCAAACAATTATATGTTGAAAAATCACAATGCTTTCAAAACAGCAATTTTAAGCCATGGTAAACTTTTCAGTGCATACTGGACCCTGGAACAACCATGTTGCTACCAAGAAGACAAGAGAAAAGACACTTATACCTTTAATATTATTTAAGAAGCTTTGGTTTATAAATTATGGGTGCCCTTACTTTTGGTACCAAAGATTTAAATGATTTTGTATAAATTTGTGAGTTTTTTTGTTCTTTTTGTTTTTATATATAAAAAGAAAACAAATGTGCATTTATTACTGCAAAGCTATGCTGCTGGTAACATCTTACAGTATTATTTTTTATTGTTTTGTTTTTTTCACTGAAATTCTTCATGCTTTAATTTTGTAACACGTGATGTAGATTATTTTCACTCAAGTTCAGTGTTTACATTATTTTGTGTCTACTGATTTTTTCGTCTTGTTTTAGTTTTGGCCAGTCTTGTAGTTTACGTAAATAATGGTGATAATTCTGAAAAACAAGAAATGGAAGCTAAAGAATAAAAATGTGGCATTGCTTTTTTATGAGATCCGCACTTTCTTAAGCAGTTACATTTAATACAGTGTTATAGGCAGTGCCATTTTAAACTTCTTTGAAACTTGACCTAAGAAAGCAGTTTTGAAGCAAGCAATGTGTAAATTAACTGCACTTTAGGAAATTTAATTAGTTTTACATAAAAAATAGAGGTTTTGTTATTCCACTTAAATTAAAAAGAAAACACAGCTAGGGTGATAAAATCCAGGATTTTGGGGTGGTCTCCATTAATTAAAGAAAACAGATTTACACAGAAGATTTCTATGGAGAATCAGTTATTTAGTGTGAATTTCATTATGTAATGATGTAATAGTGATATTTCCATCTATGTTTGAAAGATTTTTGTTTTGTGTATTGTTTTATAAAATGTTATGTTTGCTTACATTGTTGATGTTTTTATGGGTACACATTTGTTCTATGTTTATAATGTAGCTGAATAAACAAGAAGTATTACCTTGTAAGAAACTGATGTAACACACAAGTTTTAAACTAAGTACAAAACTAAGTATATTCCATTGACTGGGCATCACACATTATTATTATTATTATTATTATTATTATTATCATTTATTTATATAGCCCCAACAATTTATGCAGCGCTTCTTACAATACATATATTCAAGGGGTATGATAAGAATAGAATTGACAGACTAAGACAAACCGATACATTAGGTGGAGAGAGCCCCGCTCGCAAGCTTACAATCTTGAGGGAATGGGGTGAGGACAACAAAAAGGAACAGAGAAAGGTGAGAGGTAGTGTGGTGGTTGTATCAGTGACAGGGAAGTCCTAGCAGCTAAGATGGTGCGGCTTCTCTGAAGAAGTGGATTTTGAGATTTTTCTTGAATGTTGAGGGTGAAAGCTGAAGGCTCGGTGGAAGTAGGTTCCAAAGATATGAGGCAGCCCGAGTGAAGTCTTATAGACGGGAAAAGAAAGAGGTGATTATTAAGAAGAGCGTTAGACCATGGAAAGAATGTAAAGATCGAGTAGGAGAGTATTTGTTTATGAGTGCGGAAATGTATGGAGGAGCAGTGTTATGGAGGGCCTTATATGTTAGTCCCAGGATTTTAAATTTTATTCTAAAAGTAATAGGGAGCCAGGGGAGGATTTCACAGAGTAGGGAAGCAGAAGAGGAGCCCCATGCAAGGAAGATAAGCCTAGCAGCAGCATTTAGGAAATACTGCAGAGGAAAGAGCGGAGACAGTGGAATGCCAAACAGAAGAGTATTGCAGTTTTCAACATACACATCTTACTTCCCTTTTATAACTTATCTCATGGAAACATAGCAATTGAGAACAGATAAGATCCAATTGGCCCATCAAGTCTGCTCATTATTTCTACTGCAAAGACTCAAACCTCTTTTGTCTTGTCTTATATATTACTATGACACTTGCCCCATGTGCTTTTCATGTACATCTTACTGCACTATTAATACAGACATGTCCTGCAAAACATAATATATGTCATCTTTACATGTTTTGTACAAAACAGTACAGCATGTTTTGGGTAGGTGAATACTATGCTACATAGCATTTATGTTAGGTTAAAAAAACAACACGTTTTTTCAATGTAGTGTAAGGACTACCTGTATATAACACATTTTTCGGCCATGAGGATGCGACATAGTCAGTAGAATAAATGTTTTAGGAAAACATTAGTTTCATCAGTAGTCAGCGCAGGGAAATACCTGCTTTTACTGAAAACTGTATGGCACATCAGTTACAAAAAATTCAAAGTAATACTTCTTGCTTGATTGCAAATTTAAAAATAAACAGCCTTGATTTCAATGTTTTATGCCTTTTCTTCTATGACATTTGCACATTATGTTAGAAGCACTGTATATGTAGGAAAAAGCACAATTGTTTGTATATCGCAATAAGGAACCACTGTCACTGCAGCTGGTGTGGACAAATCCCACCATGCTCAGGGTGCTAGAGGCTACCTGTTGCTGTTTGTATATGAAATGCAGTTTACTGAGTGGTATTCCTGGTCGATAATTATTGTATGATTAATATTTTGTAGGCATTTGAAATAAACAGTGTTTCATCAAAGATCAATGTAAATACAAGTCCTTTTTATGTACACATTTTGTTGTTTTATTATTTAATCATTTGTATGATTATAAAATGTTATTAAAATGTCTTTTGTATTTAAATCCTCTCATATTGTATCCACAATGCACTTAATCTAGAGTGGGGAAACAATTTCTAGTTTAAATTTGTATTTTATTGTGTGATACCTTAACTTGATTAATTTAATTCAAAGATCATTTTCATGTCCTTGATACCAAAGCATGTTAAGTGATGCCATACAAGGATGATGCTACTATGTATTTAGACAATTTTGGGTTGTGAGCAATTTCATTTGCTCTCATGACAAATTACATTTAACAGTGTATATAATCAAAATCTGGTTTTATTGTAAATGTGACTTATTATATATCATTAATCAATCCATGGCCCAGTCAGTTGAAACACATTCTGATCATATGGAGATGACGGAGTAACCGGATCTAACTTAACAGCAAGAAGTTGATTCTCATAGGAGCAGACAAAACCAAAACAGATGTCACCATTACAGATACAGTGTAGGCACAATTTAGGATTGTATGGGTTCTCCCCCATTTGCATTTACAGCTATTCTGTATGATGTGGCGGGATACAAGTTGACCTGCCTCTGTATTATTATTATACTTTATTCATAAAGTGCCGACAGATTCTGCAGCGCTGTACGAAGACGAAAATGTTACAGATAACGACAAGTACAATACAGCAATTGACATACAGATACAACAGGAATGAAGGGCCCTGTTCCTGCAGGAATTTACAATCTAGGTATCAGTATTAAAAAGAATAGACCACTAAAGAGTGACCACTCCCTTGGTTAATAGGGAGCACTGGGGACCCCCGTTTCATTTTTTTTTTATATATTTTATTAATTCCTTTTTTATTATTATTTAATGTATTGGGATGTGATGTTTTGTTATTAAGTTTTCCAAGTTTCAGATGAGGGTATGCAAAATTTAATTTAACTTCCACGATGAGTCACAGGCACTTGCATGCACTTGCAAACAACTCAGGTTTCAGTGAATAAGAGGGATTATTTGCATGTGTTACCATACCTTTAACATGACTCACCACTTGCTCCACAACCTTGTAAGGGATCCTAAATCAAGTGATTTATTTGGGGAAAATTTTATTATGTTTTTACTTTGGCATCTACTCTTTTACTCCCCTATCTTTTCATTAAAACAATATTCATATTTTTTCCTGTTTCTTTACCATGTGCCTATGGTAAACTATATTTTGAAAAGAGGGTACTCGTGGAATATGGGCCCTGTGCAACTTTCTTGTCATGTGGAAAAGACTATTCCTGCTGAAAAGTGAAGGGTATTACAAATAAACTGTATGTGTTGTAATGAGCAAAGTGGAATGTTTTCAACTGTGGCCTGCTGTTTTCTGTGCATAGTTTAACAACAAGCTTCCAAGCTATCCTTCTGTAAAGTACATATTGATTTAAGGAACTAAGAAACCTTTATCAGTACATCCACCTGCTCACTCGCTTTAATAGGTCACAAAGTCATACACTCAGTACACCAGTAAGTCAAAACAGAGCTACGCATCAAAATATTAGGAAAGAAGCTTATTTTTTTTTGTAGGGGGGAAAAAACTACCGTCTGGCACTGGAAATGGGCAAAATTTTTTAATTATAAAAAAAACACTTGCGTTGGACTTGCCACACCAAATAATAACCATAACAAGTATACTATGGCATGTTAGCTCTCCCTAATATTAAATAAAGAAAATGTAACAAAAAAGAATATGCACGAATGATACATACAGTGGTCAGCCTAGAGTTAAGTAAACAGTGATGTGGCAGAGGACATCAGAAACCTCAATGAGGGTTACCAGACTAAAACAGTTGAGGGAAGTTGTTGTCAATAAGAGGGGCTGAGGTACAGGGTGTTATCCCTTGTGATTTCTATTTTATTTTTAAATCAGGCAGAGTTGTAAAGGAGGCATTGGGTTTGTAATATAGGTAAATGAGTATTGAAAAAAATTCATGGAGCATAGAGGTACAGTGATTTAAAAAAGTTTTTGCCCCCTTCCTGATCTTTTTCATTTTTGCATATTTGTCACACTAAAATGTTTCATAGCACTATGTTAAAAAGTAATTGCCCCCTTAGTGACTAAATGAAACAATTCACCAAATGTAATTGATAATTAAGTTCAATGTCACTAGACAACCCCTGGCACAATTACTGCCAGCCCTGGTGAATCTAAACATCAATTAAATAGAACCAGTCTTCAGGGCCGGATTAACATTAGAGAACACAGAGGAATTGCTCAATGGCCCCAGCATTCTGACTGGTCCATAAATGTCATCTGTACCATGAAGTGGTGATCTGGCTTGGTCACACAAGGTGCAGCAACCACTCCCTCACTGACACTGCGCACATCTCGATGCACAGCATCAGTAAGAAAGGATGTCGCTGCACATCACAGGACATAATCAGATCATTGCTCAGTGAGGGAGCTTCAGTCTCAAGGAACATACAGGAGGGAAGTAGAGGATGTGGTAAGTACTGAGTGTATATGTATGTGTATATACAGTATCTAACAAAAGTGAGCACACCCCTCATATTTTTGTAAATATTTTATTATATCTTTTCATTTGACAACACTGAAGAAATTACACTCTGCTACAATGTAAAGTAGTGAGTGTACAGCCTGTTTACCAGTGTAAATTTGCTGTTCCCTTTAAAATAACTCAACACACAGCCATTAATGTCTAAACCTTGGCAACAAAAGTGAGTACACCCCTAAGTGGAAATGTCGAAATTGGGCCCAAAATTTTCCAGCACTGCCTTAACCCTCTTGGGCATGGAGTTAACCAGAGCTTCATAGGTTGCCACTGGAGTCCCCTTTCACTCCTCCATGATGACATCACGGAGCTGGTGGATGTTAGAGACCTTGCACAGTGCTGGCAGCACTCATGCAGGCTCAGACCATGACACTCCCACCACCGTGCTTGACACACTTGTCTTTGTACTCCTCACCTGATTGCCACCACACACACTTGACACCATCTGAACCAAATAAGTTTATCTTAGTCTCATGGGACCACAAGACATGGTCCCAGTAATCCATGTCCTTAGTCTGCTTGTCTTCAGCAAACTGTTTGCGGGCTTTCTTGTGCATCATCTTACGCGTATACAACTTCCGGTGCCGGCACTTCCGCTGAGTGCCGGCAGCGGGAGTTGTATACGCGTATTGTGTAGATGTCCCCCTCCGGCCCTGCAAGACACCCAGGAGTCTGCTCTGGTAAATCGGGGGGGGGGGGGCAGAGTGGCAGCATATCTTCGGGGGGGCAGAGTGGCAGCATATCTCAAGGGGGGGGAGGACAGAGCGGCAGCATATCTTCGGGGGGGCAGCATATCTATTACAAAACTTTTTCTTTAAAAAAGCACCAAACTTTTAGGGTGCAGCCTATATTCAGGTGTGGCCTATATCCGAGCCAATACGGTAATTCCCCTCAATCCTATCCCGAGTCTGTTTCTCTAAGCAATTTGAGCCTCAAAGTGAGCTGTAGTCTTTGCTGCTTGCGTTACCATGGTAACATGCAAATCAAGCAGCAACAGGAGCAGAATCCTCGTGGTGAGACAACTAGGTGAAGTGTAGAGCAGAGCAATGTAAGTTCATTGCTCCACTGCCTGCTGCCTCTGTAAAACAATAAATATGCCTAATTTACAGAGCCGTATTTAGCTCTTTTTGCGATTAATGCAAGAATGGAAAATTGTGGCCCCCAGCTATTTTTTTACAGAAGTTATTTTATTTACACTGCCCTTACATACTACATTTACACACACATACACTGCCTTTACACGCTGCCTTTACAGAAACCTGCCTATAAACACACATATACACATACACTGCCCTTACAAATGACTGTCCAAACACACTGCCTTTACACATACCTGCCCATTAACACACATATACACATACACTGCCCTTACTTACACCTGCCCATACATACTGCCTTTAGACACACACATACACATACACTGCCCTTACACAACCCTGCCTTTGCACACACACATATGCACATACACACACACCAGCTTACAAACAAACAAATAAACTCCAGTGCAAATCTAATATATAAAAATCAACACATAACCTGATTATGTCAATGCATCCCAGTTTTAACGAATCTTGTAAAAATATCTTTAAAGGAAAAAAGAAACAAACCAATAGTACAATATAGTCCAAATAAACAATCCCTCCCCAATATTGGTTGCACCTACAAAGGAGAA
The DNA here is from genome assembly GCA_023333645.1 of Sceloporus occidentalis. NCBI lineage: Eukaryota > Metazoa > Chordata > Lepidosauria > Squamata > Phrynosomatidae > Sceloporus > Sceloporus occidentalis. The sequence continues at coordinate 9,830,269 of JALMGF010000016.1, forward strand.
GGTAGTATAGGCTCCTCAAAATGTACACCCTGGACCTCCAACACCTCCAGGTAACCCCTCAATAGAAGAGAGATGACAACATTTCCAATATGAAATCTTCATTTCCATTTATTTAAATATTGAAAATAAAATGAAATAGATAAAATTTGCAAATACAAAGTAAAATATGCTGTAGTCCGATATGCAACAGGTTTCACCTGTTCAGGACTTCGACCAGGCGTCCTGTTGATCTGCATCCTGCTTCCTATATACTTCATCCTTCATTCTGTTCCGTATACATCATCCTCTCGCGAGACAGGTTAGTTTTGAGCAATATTTGATCCATCAACGAGAATGTTCACAATATCATTATATGTTGCCGAAAAGATAGAGAAACCGATTTTCACAAAAATAAACAAGGTATATTCAACATAGTACCACATAATTTATACAGTACAAATTAATCAATATGTGCAATTTTTTCATTAGAGGCGCCACTTTTTATCCCCTCTATTTATGTATAGGACAATATAATAGTGTGGGCAAATGCAATCCAACTATGTATTAAATGCTTTTGTACATATTTTTAATTTATAAACACACAAATACCTACATTGTTCTTACACATATCTGCTGATACACAATCAAAAGCTTACAAACACACACATATATACACATACACTGCCCTTACACCCCTTTCTCCCCATCTCTTACTTTTCTCTTCTTCCATCTTCCTTCTTCCATCCGGTCATTGGAGTGCGAGGTATGTTCTTTCAGACCTCTGCTTTAGTGCTCCCTAATCACTATGCGCTGGCTATTGATGCAGAGCGTGGGGGGTATGGCGTATATCCCGGCGCTCTGCATCATTTGCCAGGGCTTAGCGATTAGGGAACACAGAAGCTGAGTTCTGAAGTGACAGACCTCGCGCTCCCTAATATTGGGCCAGTTAGAGGGTGTTTGCTGATGGGACGGGTCTGTGCCACCTTGCAGCTGCACCTGAAGTGAATGCCTCTCTCGCCTCACCCTTCCTAGGGCCCTACTAATTTATCTGGGGAGTTTTCTCCATTATCCGCCCCCCACTCCCTCATGATTTCCTGTGGGGGATCTGCGCCCCCCGCGGTTCTTACGCACATGTCCTCCACATCCTGTTTATCAGGGTGAGGGTTTAAAAAATACTAAAAACCATTTGGAAGGGCACGGATCTCATCCCGTGCTGCTCCTCCTTACAGTACATCCTTACCCTATGGGATAATGAAGGTATGGATTAAAAAGCCCTAACTGCCACCTTCTGTATTTAAATCTCTAGGTAGGGGGAGGAGTAAGGTCCATCTAAACATCCTTTTGGTGTCATAAGGGTAAACAATAAAAATCATTCACCATCCTGTTGGCAATCAAAGGGCAAAATCCATGGCAAAAAACAAATCCTTCTTTTGTTAAACAAATGCACCATATGTTAAAGGTGCTATTCAGTAACTTTGCTGAATGGTACACCTATATAACTCAATATAGCATTCGAAATGTATTTCTTAGTAAAGTGTCACGTCCAATCCCCTCATATAAATGATTTTTATTCATGCAAATTTAGCTTCATTCAGAATTCCTCAATTCTAGTCTAGTAGAGTGGACATTAGCTCCAAGGGGTTCATGTATAAAGTGGATATAGAGGCAAAAAGGTAATCATTGTTAACCTAATTTGCACACACCTACCCAGAACCCCTTGCAGTGGTGGCAGCATTTCATTGTTAGAACACCAGGATTCCACAAATGCGGTAGGTGTAAATTGTGCAAAACATGCAACTTAAGAGAAGAAAAACACCACCTTCAAATGCACAAACACAGGAAAGGAATTCAAAGTGAAACAATTTATTCACTGTAACACGACAAATGTGATTTATATGTTGGAATGTAAGTGCGGTGCGCAATATATAGGACGTACGTCTAGAAAGTTGAAAAATCTAAAACATAGTGTTCCTAGGCACGCAATTAATTGCAAACAATTCTCTCTTGATAGCTTTAAAATCATGGGTATCGACATAGTTACCCCACATTGGCGAGGGGGAAATATAAAAGAACAACTAGCCAAAAGAGAGACCGAATGGATTTATAAATTTCAAACTCATAAAAAAGGTGGATTAAATATGGAATTAGATATTTTAGCGTTTATGGATTAAATATATTTTTTCTAATTTCAATTATCGTAATCATTTTGAATTAAAATATTGTTTATCAATGTATTTTTAAAAATATAATATTTATTATTATATTAATTTTACCAATAATTTCATGTATAATCTATTATCCACTTTTGAATTTATAATATAATACTATATATCCACATATTTTATTCATAACGGTTTCAAATACTCTTTATTATTTAGTTATCAATTATACTTCATTGAATATACGAATTCAGATTTTTATCTATTTATGATTATTATTATTCATAATATAAATATTTATGATCATTTTAATACATTCCGGATTAGTTATCTTTTATTGGTATCGTATTAAACATTAGAATTTATATTGTTTTGGATCCAACAATTTTTTGTATATATGAGACAATTTTAACACATACAAGATATTTGGGACCACTATGGATGACACTATGTTTAATTCTGACAATGAATTTTACTTTATGATCATTTTTTATTTTTTCTTTTTTATTTTATTTTTTTTTTTATATTTATTTTTTTAATTTTTTATTTACAGTTTAACACACACATGGAGTTCTACTATCTTCAAGTTGTTTAAATACATATATCAATTATGACATTATATACATATATAGAATATGTATATACAAATTATTATACAGATAGGAGATCTCTACACTCATCACACACATCCACATATTATTATGACACAGACAGGATAATTTTACACTCATTACCCACACTCACACATTAAATAGTCCACCACACATTCACATTCAGTTACTACTAGCACAATAACATAATACGGACACACAATAAATAATTTTTGATAAATTATCATTTTATTATTTAATACACATTATCACTTCATTTCATTCACATATGATTAACATACACATCACTTCACTATTCAACACTCAATATTTATTCATATATGATTTTTGAATCAATTAATATAAGGATAATCAAATTTATACACATTGATTATTCAATCATTTTCCTTTTCATTTCCGCGATTTATTTGAATTAGAGTTCATCCTGAAGACATTGAGCCACATACGTATCTAATAAGCATGCACACTTTACGAACCTTGGGAGTTATGTAGAACCCTTCTGGTTTTTTATATACATTTCATATAATTTTAAACAAGTTTTAATTTCCACAATACATAAGTAAAATCACATCATCTATCTCTGAGCTCACAGATCGGTTCTCCGCTTTCCGTTTTCTTGTGAATTTTCATTTCTTCTGGTTTGGGTCTCCGCACGTTCCGTTTATTCTGTTCCTGAAGTAGGGGTATCACAATCTCTTCTCAACTTCGTTGAATCTCGTCTACATTTTCTTCTGTTGTCGGTGTCATCTTGGTGGGCATAAGCCGCGATCGTCCGATATAGGTTATCCGAACAAATTAACACCTGATTTTTGTTTCTTGAGTGACACACGGGAACACCCACACGTAGGTGATGACGCGGTCCCTGCTCCTCCCAATGATCTCGTCGACAAATTTTATCAACCAACGAGAGAACAATCAACCTGAACAACAGAGAAAAAAACGTAATGACAACAGAGAACAAAGGTCAAGTACGTGATGACATACCCGGAAACACACATATAAATCATTATAAAAGAACAGACAGAACGAACAGAAATACTTACGGATTGCTGATTTTGCTGACATAGACAGAGACCTGCACCAATTGATTTCCTGAAGAAGCCCAAGGGCGAAACGCGTAGAAGAAAAAGATTCAATTGGACTTCAACCTATGCCTGTATATGCATTTTTATGCATGAAAAATATGTGAGTGCATTTCTATTTGGTATACTCTTTTTACCTAAGATATTGCACCATTTTAAGCTTGTTTTTTAGATTTTCACTGAAGAATATTAAAAGCCTCTTTACAGTCCATGTTGATGAGTTGGATTTGCCTCTTTCACTTGTGAGTGCAATATATCATTTTATCACTAACATTGGAAGTACAATCTACACTATATTGTGTTGTTTTCATTTTATTTTTTCCCTATATATGTTCCTGCGCCCCATACATCCCTGGTTTATTTGCATTCTTACACTTTGAGGAAGAGTGTAGTTTGGGCAGCTGCGGTCCAATTAGGGAAGTATTTTTATAAGTTTGTCTTTCATCTGCACCTTACCTGAGTGACACGTGATTTTAGTTTTTTTCGGTTCACAATATTTTCTATATATAATTTAGTGGCAGCACTACAAGATTTATGTGGCAACAGCAAGTCTATGGGCTTGTCTAGTGGTTACACATTAGTGTTTAATAATGCTTCTGCTATCCCCTTAACTTTGAGTGTTTTTTACCCCACCACAACTTATGCTGTTTTTTGGTTTATGTCATTAAACCATAAGGAAATACCTGATTTTCCTAGATTTATTTGCTGCTTATAGTGCTAGAAACTAGACTTGGGTGCTGACAGGAACTGGGTCCATACAGACGACTGTAATGACCCAGAGCGCCCAAAGATGGAGTTCAGGAGGTATTGCGCAGTAGCGGAGTTGGACAGGGCCTGGTGCAGGGCGACTGCACTATCCCAGGCGGGCATCTAGGGTTGAGCAGCCACATACCAGCACCCTGACATAGCAGCAGATGGGGTCCGGAACAAAGCAGTACTTGGAGGTATCCTGCAGGCACCCTTTAGCAGGCATGAGACAAGCACTAAAATCATGTGCAGGATGCTGCAGGCTGGAAATAGGGAAGCTAAGCAGAGTATATAACAGAAACACAGCAAGCAAGGAGGACAGAGCAAGGAACAGGGAGACTGAGCAAGAAACAAAAACAGACAAGACATACATGATACAGGGCACAACAAAGGACAGGGAACAAGGCAAGCGACATGAATATTCATGAGTTAGCTGTTCTCACATGCGTGAACGGCTTTCATGATGTTGAGACACACGGCCCGTCAAGATCCCTCAATCTTTGCAGGGACGTGCGTCTAGCCGCAGGACGGACCCGACGGCAGCTCCCGCAGACGGAACGAGCAGGGGGCTAAAGGCGCAGGCTGCGTCTCAGCTCCCCTGCCTGCCGAAGAGCCGGAATGACGGACGAGGTAACAGTGGCAGAACCTGCCCTGGTGTGTGGGTGTCAGTGTGGTAGAGCCTGTCCTGGAATGTTTGTTTGGGTGTCCCTGTGGCAGAGCCTGTCCTGGTCTGTGTGTTTTGGTGTCGGTGTGTCAGAGCCTATCTTGGTCTGTGTGTTTACGTGTTGGTTTGGCAGAGCCTGTCCTGGTGTGTGTGTTTGGGTGTCGGTGTGGCAGAGCCTGTCCTGGTGTGTGTTTACATGTTGGTGTGGCACAGCCAGTCCTGATGTGTGTGTTTACGTGTTGGTGTGGCAGAGTCTGTCCTGGTCTGTGTGTTTACTTGTTAGTTTGGCAGAGCCTATCCTGGTCTGTGTGTTTACGTGTTAGTTTGGCAGAGCCTGTCCTGGTCTGTGTGTGTTTGGGTATTGGTGTGGCAGAGCCTGTCCTGGTCTGTGTGGTTGTTGTTGTGGCAGAGCCTGTCCTGATGTGTGTGTGTTTACGTGTGTGTGTGTGTCGGTGTGGCAGAGCCTGTCCTGGTGTGTGTGTGTGTTTGGGTCTTGGTGTGGCAGAGCCTGTCCTGGTGTGGTTTCTAGGCCCAGAAATCAGTGAGAGGAAAAGTAAAGGTTTTTTATTATTTAATATATTTCAATCTGCATATTTTATCAAGAAGGATTAGTGGCACTAAATTGTGGCTTCAGGTGTCCCATTTATGATGACTTTTCTAGTGTATTTATGTACTCCCAATCCCATTACATAAAATTCTATCCTATATAATCTGACGAGCACTGATGTCATCTTTATCCAGTACACATCGGTGCTGAGGAGTTTATATTCTATTTTAATCCTCAGCACCAGGCCCATGATGCTCACATCAGCCCAAAAGATTCTAAGAAGTATTTTTTTAAATCTCATGGACAAAATGTGAGAAATAACATATATATCATACAATCACTTCATAAACATATACCAAATATACTGAATATATAGTTTGAAGAAAATATACTTATAAAATAGTTTTTTTTTAACATTTGCCAGTTAAAAAAAAATTGCCCCTGGATTTCATTTTAAAAATCTGGTCACTTTATAGTCAATCTATTAAATTGACAGCATAATAACTGTAACACAATCACAGTAAATTTAAATGATTTCATATAATATAAGTATTTACACACTTTAGAGTTGTCCATCGTAGAGCCATTGGGCTAGATTCGATTACACATCTAAAATTTTGAAACGTTGATAAAAAACAAAAAAAACCCGAAGAATAAATGCTAAAATCATACTAAAAAATAAGCTATTCAACTCCCAGGGCGCAAGTCCCAAAAAAGATTGCTAACGGCTCAAACCCATGTACAAACATTACAACCTAATCTCGTTATCATACCATGCACTAATTCCAGGCCTAAAAATACAAATAAAATTGAAAAAAAACACCTTTTTTAAGTAATATTAGGGCAGGTCTTTGCCACAGCAGAAGTGGATTATGGACAATGCTGTACAACTGCAAGTTTGAGTACCTTTATGTTTGGTGATGTCTGCATTGCCGTCTGTTTATCTATGATTTAATATATTATTTATTATTTTACTCTATGTGGCATTTCAATTTTTCAATTTTATGATTGGTATGCTGTGGAAAGTGGACCTAGAGATGACTTAATTTGTTTTAGATTTGTATGTATTATCAAGGGATATTTACTATTGGTAGTATTATGTATAATTTCCTTTATTTTGAAAGTGACATTTTTTGAAAGCATTTATAATACTAGTTAAGTTTGAATAGGTCATAAAACCATATCCCCTATCTCCGTCTGCCAGATACCGAGGGATCCATGCTGGGATCCATGCTATTTGGCTCAACACACTGGCAGATTTGCAGATTTTTATCATATGGCTAATGTGCAAGCTGCAGTCTTTAATACATCCCCAGAGACAGGAAAGTTTGTCATACCAAGCTACAAACAGTGGCATCACCAGAAATCATACACGGAGGGGGAACAGAGGTGTCCCAAATGCAAAAGTAGAAAAGGCTCTCATAATGAGTAATATTATTAGTAATTATAAGTAAGTATCCATGAGGCAAGCACTACAAATATACTGCAAGCACTACAAATATACTGCAAATGCCATATTATACCATATTATATATGGTGGGCTGGGTACTCTGCAACATCTTTGCACAGCCTAGGGCAGTGATGGCAAACCTTTTTGAGCCCAAGTGCCCAAACTGCAAACCAAAACGACTTATTTTTTTCAAAGTGCCAACACTGCAATTAAACCTGAATAACGAGGTTTTAGTTTAGAAAAAACAATTCGTTGTTTGGGGGGGGCAAGTCAAGTGAAGTGGCTCCGCCCCCTCGCACTCACCTTTCACCCCTCACGCTGCTCCCATCACTATGCGGCCATCAGACTGCTGGAAAACTTATCTAAACGGCCGCTGGGTGCTGATGCCACCGGCCGGAGCTACTTTAATCCTTTTTTTTATTGATTTAATATGCCGGATCGGCTTGCCATATTAAAAATAAATAAATAAAGTATTAAAGTAGCGCCGGCCGGCAGCATCAGCACCCAGCGGCCGTTTAGATTCGATTTCCAACAATCTGATGGCCGCATAGTGATGGGAGCAGCGTGAGGGGTGAAAGGTGAGTGCGAGGGGGCGGAGCTTTCACCCCTCACACTGCTCCCATCGCATACACCAGAGAACTGTGGGAGATGTAGCCCGCGGGAGCTGACGCCGTGACTACACATGGAATACTGTGTACAGTACTGGGCACCAGTGTACAAGAAAGATATAGTGGAGCTGGAGAGGGTTCAAAGACGGGCAACCAGAGTAATAAGGGGAATGGGAGGACTACAGTACCCAGAAAGATTATCAGAATTGGGGTTATTTAGTTTGGAAAAAAGACGGCTTAGGGGGGACTTAATAACTATGTATAAATATATAAGGGGACAGTACAGAGATCACTCCCAGGACCTATTTATACCCAGGACTGTATCTATAACAAGGGGACATCCTCTACGGCTGGAGGAAAGAAGGTTTCTACACCAGCACAGACGGGGGTTCTTTACAGTAAGAGCGGTGAGATTATGGAACTCTCTGCCAGAGGAAGTGGTGATGGTAAACTCAATAAAAGAGTTCAAAAGGAGCCTGGACGTGTTTCTTGAAAGCAATAATATTACAAGTTATGGATATTAGATTAATAGGGACAGAACGTTGATCCAGGGATTTATTCTGATTGCCATATTTGGAGTCGGGAAGGAATTTTCCCCCTGGTATGGGGCAATTGGCATCTGCTTCATAAGGGTTTTTTGCCTTGCTCTGGATCAACACAGTAGGGACACAATATGTATATAGGTTGAACTTGATGGACTTTGGTCTTTTTTCAACCTTATGAACTATGTTACTATGTTACTATGTTACAGTGTATGACTGTAGTCACGGCGTGCCCACGGAGACGGCTCGGCGTGCCACGCGTTCGCCATCACTGGCCTAGGGTGACATTCAATGCAGTCACCCTGTGATCTCTCCGGGTTTCCCTTGCATTGTGGTATGGCGTATGGGTCAGGTGGTCTCCTCTGCTGTGCTATTAACACAAGTGCTGCTGCTGGGTTGCAGCACCAGCCCCTATATCTAATTTTAGCCTGCAATGTGCAAAAAGGTATGGTGACTCGTGGGCTTACGACTTCTCCAGCAGCGAAGTGGAGTCAGGAGTCAGCTAACCAGGAGAATGAGACAAGTTTGAAGGTGTTGATCAGAGCTGTCCTGCCCTAGAAAAACATGCACAAAGTTTGAGTTTGCCATTCACAAGATGTATTGCCTGATGTGAACCATGCCTCAATAGAATCAAAAATAGATCTCAGAAGATCTAAGAGTAAGAATTGGTTACCTGCCTGACAATAAAAAAGGTTACAAAAGTATCCCTATAAGCCTTGTTACTCACCAGTCTACAGTAAGGAATATGTCATGCAAAAAATAATGAACAATACTGTGTTCATGGGAGGATGCATGAATGTTTCACAGCGCTACTACCATAATATTCAGTGGACCAACATCAAACCATAACAAAATTGCAAAGTATGATGGAAAGGGAATGATGGTTTGGGGCTGCTTTGCTGCACAGGGCCTGGATAGCTTGGTGTCATTGATGAAAAAATGAATTCCCAAGTTTATCAAGACATTTTTCAAAAGAATGTAAAGCCATCTGTCTGCCTATTGAACCCAAACAGGAATTGGGTGAAACTACAGGACAATGGCCCAAAGCACATAAGTAACCAGAATGGTTTCAACAGAACAAAATACGCCTTCTCTATTGGCACAGTCTTAACCTCAACCCAATTAAGATGATGCGGCATGACCTCAGGAGAGTGATTGACATCAGAGAGCCTATGAATATTGCTGAACTGAAACAGTTTTGTAAAGAGGTATCAGGGTTCCGGGTCAGGTTGGAGTCCCTGTGTCCCTGGCAAGATCAGGCATGGAACTCAGCTTGAAGCAGACAGTCTCAGCTACACAGAGATACAAAGTGAGGTAGTAGTTCTATGCTGTTATGTTGTAATGGACAGTTAACGCCCCAAGTTAACCGAAAATTGTAGCACACAGGTGTTTGAATAAAATAAAGTAGTTTATATTATATTATATTTATTTATAGAACACTAGAAGATTCAGTAATGTTATAGGGGGATAGTGAAAATGAATAGTAAAATTTAAAATTACAACATACAATTTGACAATAACATTGAGTAAATACAAAATAATTGCACATTATGAAGCCAAATTAAATAGGAAAATGATTAATAAAGTTTTATTTCTGGTACCTATTTTTATATACACAAGACAAATATATATCTCTCTCGAACTCTCATTTTCGCTCACTCTCTCATGCTGTCTGCCCACTACTTCCACTTCTGTGTCTCGCAGCTCTGCTTCCATGTCTTGCATCTTCTTGTACTGTATCTGCTCCATCACCTTTCTCCTCTCTTCTATCTTCTCTTTTCTCTCTTTTTCTTCTCTCTTTGTCTGGATCTCCCCGGACATAACTTCCCTTCAAACTTGTGCCAAAATGACCGAGCTTCTGGTGTCGTCTTCTCCCCAATCCCCCAATCAGGGGAGTGGACATCATCAGAAATGTTCCCATTTTGGCAAGGTTATTGTAGGGCAAAACGGCTGAGCTTCTGGTAATGTCCTCTCCATGATTCTCCAATCAGAAAGGGGTGTCACCAAAACCTCTGCCATTTTGGCCCAAGTTCACATAAGGTTACCTGGTTATGTCCTATCCCTGATCCTCCAATCAGGGGCAGAGGAATTCACATGAAGCTCCCCAATTTTGCACAGAGTTATCAGGGCAACACCAGAAGCTCTGCCATTTTGGCAGAAGTTTTCCCCAGGAGGTTATGTCCACTGAGATGCAGACTAAAAAGGAAGAGAAAAGAAAGAAGAGAAAAAAAGAGAAGAACAATAAGATGTGAGACACGGAAGTGGAGCTGCAAGACACGGAAACAGAGCTGCTAGACATGGAAGCTGAGCTGCAAGACACAGAAGTGGAGCAGCAAGACAGGGAAGCAGAGCTGCAAGACACGGAAGTGGAGCAGTAAGACACGGAAGCGGAGCTGCAAGACACAGAAGCAGAAGTGGTCAGAGAGTGTAAGAGAATGGGAGTAAAAGAGCCTGTGGATGGACATTCTTATCTTTTTGCCTCTTTTTCGTCTGTTTCTTGGGTGGTTTGTCCTCATTCTCTAAGATTAGTACGAATTGACAATGTTGGCAAATTTTGTTAAATTTGAAATTCATAGGAATTCAGATGCATATACTGAATATTATTGTTGATGACTATTATTTTAAAGCTAGGCCTATTCAGAAAACCAGGTCTGTGAAGGATGTGGTACAAATTATTTCACGCAGTGAAATAAGAGAATAAGGACCACTTCTTATTTCCTGTATACTTTTTGACTCATCTACTAATATTTTCTATACATTTTGATATATAGAACTTTTGTCTCTCCTTGTTTTTTTAATGGCATATAACATAGCTTTTCAACTTAGGTGGCATGTTACCAGACTCTCTTTTTCCCTATTTTCCACTCCCTGCAATTCTTACTCCACTTGCTGTCAGCATTGGGCATTGCATAAGGCAATCATTAAAACTTCGAGCGGTTGTCACTCTCAAATAAAGCCTCCAAAGAGTATGCTATTTGGGGACGAGGGAGGCAATTGTGAGAGGCATCCTGGGATATACAAGGTTTTGGGTTATCCAATTAGGAGGACCCGGGGCACCCTGTTTTTCTTACACCAGGACATTTCACAGCAGGGCACCAGTTAGAAGGATGCCAGGCAGACAGAACAGGGGAGTAGAGGATATTGTATTTCAACCAGTGTGTGTATAATATGAGTGTTCTATTCAATAAACAGCAGTCTTGTTTTCACCCTTCATCAAGTTTCGACTGATGTTCGGGTGGGGAGCTATATATCACTGGGAAGGATTTGGGAATTGTTATAGACAACAATCTAGGCAATAATGTGAAATGTCAGTCAGCAGTTGCTAAGGCCAATAAGGTATTATCATGTATAAAAAGGGGCATCGATTTGCGGGATAAAAATATAATTTTGCCTCTTTATAAATCAATGGTAAGACCACACCTATGGTGTGCAATTTTTGGAACCTCTTCTAAAGAAGGATATTATAGAACTGGAAAAGGTGCAGAGGCGGGCTGCAAAATTAATAAAAGGAATGGAACACTTTGGTTATGAAGAAAGGTTAACTAATTTAAATCTGTTTAGCTTAGAAAAACGGTGCCTCAGAGGGGATATGATAACATTATATAAATATATTCGGGGCCAATACAAACCATTGTGTGGAAACCTATTTGTAAACAGGACTATGCATAGGACACGTGGTCACACATTTAGACTGGAAGAAAAGAGATTTAGTTTAAGGCAAAGGAAATAGTTTTATTTATAGTAAGGACAGTAAGGATGTGGAATTCTCTGCAGAGGTAGGTTTATCAGTGTCTGTACAGACATTTAAACAGCAACTGGATGATTACTTGCAAAAACATAATACTCAGGGATATAATTTTTAAGTTATGGGGAAACCACTTCTTGATCCAAGGAGATATCTGACTGCAATTCTGGGGTCAAGAAGGATTTTTTTGCCCCATAGTTTGTTGCGAAATTGGAAAGAGCCACAAACTGAGTTTTTATTTCTTCTTTTGGATCAACAGCAATTAACAGATATGGGAAAGGCTGAACTTGATGGACGCATGTCTTTTATTCAGCCTATATAACTATGTAACTATGAACTCTGCAAAAGGGAGAGACTATGGCGGAGATACTCTGGTCGAGTATTGCAGCTACGCCACAGGTGGTAAATGCATCCTCTAGCAGGTCCAGGAAAAGTGAAAAAGCTGTATAGTATAACTAGTATAACATCTTGCATGAAATGTCCTTTTATGTATGTAATAGAAGATAAACATCTGAATAAAAGAAAATGCAACTTTAAATATAGAAAATGCTAATGTACATTATAACTGATTTCCAATGCCTTACTGAGTTATGCTTTTTAAACAACTTATCATTTTGATTAATTGGAAACTGTATCTGTGCTGAAGGGGGGCCCATAGTGCACCGCTGCTTGATTTGTAGGTTACAACGGATTTCTGACCTCTCAACCATCTTCAGTATGACAGTGCCAAACCAGGACACCATCTATAGTTTGAAGCGGAATGTGCCATCTTGGGGTAAATGAGGTTTGTAAAAGTTGGGCAACTAGCTTCAATACTTTTCTGTCCTGAAGGGGCTAAAAAAACAGACACTTGTCAATAAATTTCCTTTTTCTTGTAACTGCTTGTTAAAGCTACTAATACTGTGCTGCCATTTGATATTTGTACGTTACTCTGTTGATCACAGCAAGCAAATATTGTTCTTTTATGTTTCTCTAGCCTTTGTCTTTTACAGAACTTCAGATCAACATACAATAAACAAAAAATCTAGCTTGCTTTCCTGCTGTTAAGCTCTAGGCTCAGTTTTTGACAAAAATAAAAAAGACAAAAAATTGAGGTCAGTAAAGATAAATGGATTTTAACGCATAAAAAATGGTTTCTTGTAAACCAACTATATATATATATATATATATATATATATATTTTAGTGTTATCATTTGGATTATACACTCCTAATGTCTAATGCTCAGTCTTATTCCAACAATGTTTTTAGTAATTACACATTGGGCTATAAGCACCTTATTTCCATGATGCTCATACAGGTTTGTATCAAATTTTGTCTTTTTTTCCTATTATATTTTTTCTTTTATCTTGGGCAGCAGTGGCCCAGAATAAGGTCATGAAAATGTCTCGATTTCACACTCGATATATTAGGGATATGACTAAAATACCATATTTTCAGTGCTACTAAAAGAGGCAAAAAAGGGGGAGTTAATAGAAATCCCACCACTCTTCCATCACACAAAAAAATTGCCAAGTTTCCTATTATATCACACTCAGTTTATGCCTATCCCCCAAGAGTCTTTCTTAGTTCACTATTTTAAGGTGTGAGTACAGAATGGTCCTTGTGTTTAGGAGCAGATGGCGTGTTAATATGGTCTCCCATTATATAAATCATGTACAACAAAGGTTGTGGCAACTGACAAATTCTGAAATGTAAACAGTTTACTAGGGCTGAAACAACGAATCGATAAAATCGATAATAATCGATAACGGAAATCGTTGTCGACGATTTCCGTTATCGATTAATCGAGTGATCGATTCGTTGTTGGAGCACTCGGCTCCTTTTACTTACCTCCGCGAGCGTTCCCCGCTTCTGCTACACGCTCTGCAGTCTCCGCCTTCTTTCAGCTACGTGACGGATGTGACGCGTTCCGGAGGTAAGTATTCTTCATGTCTATGTGCGATTCGCTCTGTGCGAGTGGCTCTGTGCGATTCGCTCTGTGCGAGTGGCTCCATTCGCACAGAGCGAACCGCGGGGGTGGGGGTCCACGGCGGGTGGGGGTGGGGTTTCAGGGGATGCAGGGCAGGGTGTGAGTGTGGGTGCAGGGCAGAGTGGGGGTGGGGGGGCAGGCCAGGGTAGGAGACTGAGTGCAGGGCAGAGTGGGGGTGGGGATGCAGGGCAGGGTGTGAGTGTGGGTGCAGGGCAGAGTGGGGGTGGGGGGGCAGAGTGGGGGTAGGGGGGCAGGGCAGGAAACTGGGTGCAGGGCAGAGTGGGGGTGGGGATGCAGGGTGTGAGTGTGGGTGCAGGGCAGAGTGGGAGACTGGGTGCAGGGCAGAGTGGGGGTGGGGATGCAGGGCAGGGTGTGAGTGTGGGTGCAGGGCAGAGTGGGTGCAGGGCAGAATGTGGGGGCAGGGCTGGGTGCAGGGCAGAGTTGGGGACTGGGTGCAGGGGCACAGTGCAAAGTGCTGGGTGCAAAGTGCTGGGTGCAAAGTGCTGGGTGCAAGGTGCAAAGTGCTGGGTGCAAAGTGCTGGGTGCAAAGTGCCAGGGCTGGGGCAAAGTTTCTTGAACAGTAATAGTCCACCTCTTTTCAGAATGTTTGGGGTTATTTTGTTTCATAAATATTGTGTTTGGGTTCTTGTACTTTGAAAATATTGTTTTTTATTACATCGTAACAAAATAAGAATGTTAATGTAAATTTTAAGTTGTTTTTTAACATCCAGTTCATTAAATTATTTTAAATAAACAAAAAATTTGCATATTGTTTTTTTTATCCGATTAATCGATGAATCGAAAAAATAATCGGCCAACTAATCGATTATTAAAATAATCGTTTGTTGCAGCCCTACAGTTTACACAATGGTCATTCAGCCATTATAGTGCGGCTGCCCTTCATTGGTTGATGTCAGAGGAGCCCCCTGTCCTGTGGACTTCAAGAAACTACACCCTTGTAGTTAAATAAAAATCTCTGCCTGTCCTCCCTGTTAGCATGATAAATCTTGTGTTGAATGAACAGGCCAAATGTTCTTTAGTCAGGGTCACTTTAGCTTCTAAACCTATAATGACTGTAATATACAGTATCTTTTTATTTTTAGAATTTTAACATGCTCCCTGCTGGACATTGTCTACCTGCTATACCCACACATCACATATAGAATTTTTAGAAACACCAAAGCACATGTTCTATATGTGAAAGGCACCTTCACAAGGTTTTAAGGCAATAATTTTCAGAGAAGCCAGACAGGTCAAGAATAACTCAGAGACAACAATAGTTAGGAGAAGAATTAAACTATATTGTTAATTGAAATAGATTATATGATATAAGCATAAGTCATATATTCATCTCAAAGGAGGTAAAACAAAGGGCTACACCTTGACACTCGGAGTGTCAGTTTTTGGCACTCAGGAGAGGAAAAACCACCTTTGAAGGAAACTGCTGGAGAACAATGGCATGGCAAATTGTCTGTTGCTCTGCGCACTAAATGGTTAATTTAACATAAAGAAAATATTTAAAGAAAAGCGAAGATTCTAAATACACTCCCACATGGATATTGTAAGCCTTTTAATTATATTAAATTAAATAAGTACCAGCATTGGAAGGTATTATTGAACACTTTTGGTTAATACTTTACTTTTCATTCCATAAAGCATTGCAATGGTTATTTTAAAAACTTTTTATTACAATGTCGTTATTGTAAATATTATTCTAAAAACCCTTTTCTACTCAGAATAGTGAGGTTTATTTCTAACCAAAACTGTTACTATTTTGCAAAGTTAAGTAGGATATTGCCAGTTATGTAGCAGCACCGCACTCTCTAGTGTCAAAATATAAAAGTGGGTAGGTGCGCTAGAACAAGATGATACAAGGAATAGGTGGATTCAGCATATGTAAAAGAAAAGAGCAAATAGAAAAACAATATGGTGTAATGTGTATAAAAATCCAGATAATCCAGAAGCATCCTCAGTACTGAAACAAACTAAAATAGGGAGAAAACATGATACTAGTGGCAAGAGATGTAACATCTCACAGTATTATCAAACACAATCGGGGATGCAATGCAGTTAAACATATTCTAGAAGAGGATAGTGGATTATCTCCAGACCAGATTGACTACATAGTAGACTTGGGCACCAGGGGGCTCTTCGTGTTCGTCTTCTTGCTTGTCTTCGGGGGGGAAAAAATCTTCGTATTACCGTCTTCTCTTCGGGCGAATATTCGTGGACATTCTTCGTGTTCGGTTTTTCTTCGTTTCCCTGGTTAAGGGGTTAATACGGGGTTAACGCAGCTCTGGCGCCAGGCGTTTAAATGTACGTATGAGCAACTCTATTGGTCGTCAGCAGGGGGCTCGTCTGCCATTGGTTGATGGCAGACGAGCCCCCTGCTGGCGACCAATAGGGTCGCTCGTACAGACTGTTAACTCCAGGTGCCGTAACTTACCCGGCACATCCCACTGGTCTCCCTCCCTGTTCAATTAGTTAAATGTCCGTACGAGCGACCAATAAAGCCATGTATGTTTTGTCTGGTTATGCTTCTTGCTCGGTCTCCCTGTTCCTTTCTCTACCCCCCTTCCTTGCTATGTTTCTACTGTTACTCTGCTTAGCTTCCCTACTCCCAGCCTGCAGCATCCTGCACACTTCTCTCTTGAGCTATGTCTCATGATCTGTTCAGGGGCGCTCATGTAAAAAAAAAAGAATACACAAGAACAACAACACTAGTGTAGACTGTAATTGCAAACGGACCAATATGTGGTGTAAATTGCACTTACAATAGTGCCTTAAACAAAGGGAAGTATTTATTATTTATAAATATTTGACATTATCTTTTGCACACTGAATTTATTTTCGGTTATCCAGTTCTCTTTCACTACTTAAAATTCATTTTTCACAAGCTATGTCTCATGCCTGCTCCAGGGTGCCTGCAGGATATCACTTTGTTTTGTTCCGGATCAACATGCGCTGCTATGTCAGGGCCCTGGTATCTGGCCGCACAACCCTAGGGCACAACCCTGCACCAAGCCCTGTCCGACTCCGCTACTGCGCAATACCTCCTGAACAGCATCTTTGGGCACTCTGGGTCATTACAGTTGTCTGTATGGACCCAGTCCCTGACACCACGTTTTAAAATATATCTTCACATATATTTATTATATGAGTAATATACACTACAAGATTTTTTGTTTTAGTTTTAAAAAGATTTGATATATGTTATGTATAAATATTCCACATACACTAGTGTAAAATACCAATAATCATTAATTCACCAATTTCTGATATATGATTGGAACTGTGTAACCCAGCATGCTATACAAATCTTGCGACATGATTTTATGTACTCATGAAGTTTTAATCTGATATGTATGAATATTCTTGTTTTTACATGGCACAAACAGTTTGAAGGTAATGCTGGCACAGGGAGAGTGTTTGGGGGTTAGAGTGGCAGGAATAAGCTGCTTGGGGGGGAAAATGCGGCACTTACAGGCTGTTTCAGAGCAAACGTGGAACTGTGGGACATGTTGCTTAGTTAAGTTAGGGGGCTCCGGGGCAATTTCCACATCAGGGTCCTGTGGTTTCTAGCCCCTGAAAGGAAGTGTAAATGTACACAATGCTATAGGGAAATCCAGATGACCTGGTACCATATGGCAATACAATATCTAATGAGTAGCTGAAAATCTGAAAAGACTTCCCTGCAGAAACCACGCCCTGCTCTGGTCATTCTAAAGGTTGAAGAACCACCCATGTTAAAGTGTTATCTACACAACATAGATGGAGAAGGTATAACATTATGCCTTGCTCTGTGTGAAAGCATGGAGGACACAATAATAAGCATACACAATAAATGATGCCCCATGCGCTCTAAGGTCTAACGCAGGAAAAGGTGATATCCTTACCTGGTCACTCCTAAAAGGAACTGCATTGTTTACTTGGTTTGACGCTAGTAATTAAAAAGTAAATAGCTTTAGAAATGTGTTTAAACCACAATTGTGCATTATCAGCAAATAAAAATAGACGGGGGCCTAGTTACTAAACTGTGAGTGCTTGTGAGTTCTAATCCAATCTCCTCCTGATGGAAGTGGACTGTAATTGGCCATGGTTGCAAGGAAGTATGTGTATATATATATTCCCACACACCATGTATTGCATCCTCCATTGACTACACCCCCACCTAGGTTGATTCAATTACCCCTCCACACCACCAGCCAAGCACCCTCCAATTAATAGGTGGCCTTTATACTTCTTATTTGTATTAATTTACCTTTTTTATTTTTACGTTAGGCAGTGACAGGATTAGCATGTTTTATGTGAGGACATACAAGTTTTCATTGGATTTGCTTGCCCTTGCATGTCCTTGTCTGAAACTGGTGTCTGGTCAGTCGAGTTAACTCTAAATTAGACTTACCACTTGAATTCTTGAGTAAACCCAATGTTTGCTATCCATCTGGCTTGATTCACAAATAAATCCATTGTGCACGAAAGAAATATTTTAACCATCAGCCATTTCCATTTTCCTGTTGTCAGAAACCATAGGGCTTGGACCAGCAACCCCGATCCTGACTGTTCACCTACCAGTGTCGCCCATTCTCCTTCATGTTCCCAGCAAGCTTGCATTAGATTCCTGACACACCTGTTGTGCGTTACTAATCAGAAGCCTTTATAACTGGGGTTACTCCTGTCCTCCATTGCTGGCAGAACTAGATTACAGATTGAGCAATTGCTCCAGGGCCCCAGCATTCTAAGGGGCACATACTTTTCATTGGTCCCACAAAGTGATTATCCCATTGGGTCTCACGGCATAGTCTTATGCAAAACTGGCAATCATGCGCCTCACTGACACTGTGCGTCAAATTCACATAATTTCACTGGATAGTAAGGGAGTTGCCACTTTTTGCATCATGTAAGTACGGTGACCTGCAGCTCCCTCACTGACACAGTGAGAGAGCTGCTAGTGGCTATAGTACTTTCAGGATGTTGTAAGTGGGACCTACTACAGGATACAGTACTTTGTGTATGTATGTATGTGTAACAGGTTTTTGGGTAGGCCCACCAATATCTCTGTGGTCCCTAACCTCTTTGAGCTCTGCAGGCCAATCCTGAGCCTCCGCTAACTGTGGCAGTGCCTCCACCAATGGAGCACCCAGGGTATGGATGTAGGGTCCCATGGGAACAAAACTGAGTGATCAATAATATTGACACAGGCACAACTTAAAATCACCTCTGGCATCCAACTCTCAACTCTAGGGTGACCACATTTTATTTCTGCTATTCAGGGACTATGAAGTGCATGAGATTACAGACACAGGTATATATATACCGTATTTGCCCGAATATAGGCTGCACCCCCCCACACTTTAAGTCTTAAAAGTGGGGTGCAGCCTATATTCAGGGTTTAGCGCAGGAATGCGCAATTCATATCGCCTGATGCCCGGGACATGCAGCAGGGTTAGGATCCAGAACCCCTGCAGGGGAACTGGATCCTACTCTGCAGCAGCTGTAGACGTCTATGCGATGCGCTGAGACAACCTCCCCTGCCGGTACTTCCCACAGGGGAAGTGCAGGCACCGGAAGTTGTCAATGCGTATCGCTCAGATGTACCCCGCCGGCCCCGCTAGACACCAGAGAGACTGCATTGGTAAGTCTAGGGGGGGCATATCTGGAGGGGGCAGAGTGGCAGCATATCTGGGGCAGAGGGGCATATCTATAAGTAAGGTGCATTGAAATGGCTATTGGTTTTCTGTTTGTATGTAACATATGTTGACTAACTGCATGATAGATACCAAAAATGTTAAAATACAGTGTGTTGGTTAGAATACTGTTTTACTATTCCACTAATGTGTATGTTTTCTAAAAATTTAATTTTTTCTTTAAAAAAGCACCTAACTTTTAGGGTGCGGCCTATAATCGGGTGCAGCCTACAATCAAGCCAATACGGGGTATATATATATATATATATACATATACATATATATATATACACATATCTATATATATATATATATATACACATATATATATATATACCGTATTGGCTCGAATATAGGCGGCACTTTTCCCCCCCACTTTAAGTCTTTAAAGTGGGGGTACGGCCTATATTCGGGGTCTAGCGCCCGACGCCCAGGACATGCAGTCCCGGGCGCCGGGCAGGGTTAGGATACAGATCCCCCGCAGGGGTGCAGGGGACCTGCATCCTACTCCCCGATACACTCAGACAGCCTCCCCTGCCAGCACTTTCCACGGGGGGGGGGGGTGCCGGCACGGGAGGTTGTCTAAGCGCATCGTGCGGATGGTCCGCACGATGCGTTTTACCTCTGCCTCCAAGACTTACCAGAGGAGACTCCCGGGTGTCTTGCGGGGCCGGCGGGGGACATCTACGCAATACGCGTACACAACTTCCGGTGCGGGCACATCAGCTGAGTGCCGGCACCGGAAGTTGTGTACGCGTATTGCGTAGATGTCCCCCGCCAGCCCCGCAAGACACCCGGGAGTCTCCTCTGGTAAGTCGGGGGGGCAGAGTGGCAGCATATCTCGGGGGGGGGAGGAGGACAGTGGCAGCATATCTCGAGGGGGGAGGAGGACAGTGGCAGCATATCTCGGGGGGGGAGAGACAGAGTGGCAGCATATCTCGGGGGGGGAGACAGAGTGGCAGCATGTTTTTTTGGTGCTTTTTTAAAGAAAAAAAAGCACCAAACTTTTAGGGTGCGGCCTATATACGGGGGCGGCCTATATCCGAGCCAATACGGTACATATATATATATATGTATATATATATACATATATATATATATATATATATATACAAGTTGAAACGCATATATATATATATAGTTTCCATTCTTTAATATTAGCTCCTGCTGCCGATATATAGAAATATTAGACCCCGCTGACAATTCATTTTATATTAAAAAAATTGGGCCCTGCTCCACGCTCCCTAGCATGCAATCACTCCCTTTTTCCTGCACCAAATCCTCCACACTGAATAAGGTTTAGACATACAAATCAGGTATAGATCAACAGAACACACAAACCTAGCATTGCAGGTATAGATCAATTGGAAATCACATGTAAAGATCAATGTATGTATTGATCAAATAAACACATGGAAACAGCATTACAGGTATTGATCAACTGAATAAGACATACAAACCCTGTATTTGCAGGTAAACATAAATAATGTATGGAAACATAGCATAGCAGATATGGATAAACAGAATAACACAAAAACCCATCTTTGCAGGTATAGATCAATTTGAATTCACATAAAAACTCAGGATTAAAGGTATAGATAAAACCCCCTAAATTACAGGCATAAATCACAGGTCGCACACCCCAAAGCCAGCCCCTGGCGTCCACACTGCTCACATAGATCCCGACCAGCACCCAAATGAAATCTTTGTCATCAAACAGCCCAGCAAGAGTCAACTCTGTCCCTAAACAGCCCGGCCTGTACCATCTTTGTCCCATAAACACCCTGCCTGTGCCATCTCCGTCCCCAAGGCTCCCCAAAACTCTGCTTCTGCCATCTTTGCGTTTCCACAATTCAATTATATATCTATTATACACACAAACACTTTAACAGTCACTCACTAATTCACACTTTCATTCACATAATTCATTCACACAATAATTTATTCTCTTACTCATTCACACAAATCCTTCACACATATTCATTAATGTGTTCTCACAAATTCGTACTCTCACTCATTTAGACAATTCATCCACACATTCATTCATACTCCCACACATTCACACAATTCATCCATACATTCATTTCATTTTCTCACTCATTCATGAATTCTCTCACTCATTATCACTCTTTATTTCAATATTCTTACCACCCCCTTTCTCACTATCTACCCCCCTCCCTCCCCTTCTCACTATCTACCCCCCTCCCTCCCCTTCTCACTATCTACCCCCCCTCCCTCCCCTTCTCACTATCTACCCCCCCTCCCTCCCCTTCTCACTATCTACCCCCTCCCTCCCCTTCTCACTATCTACCCCCCAAAAATGATAAATGCTTGACTGGTGAAACACCAACCTTCCGGAAAGCAGAAGACACACCGGACACATATCTGGAATTAATAGGCCAAAGTATTATACATTGACAAGTCAATAATTGATGAACAACATTAAACATATAAACAAAGAGAATTTAGTATTAAGAATGCTATTTTGTTCTAAGAACTGACATTTAAAAAAATATTTATTGATTATGTTGCTGTAGTTTTCTCATATATATATATATATATATATATATATATATACACGTATATAATTGATGCATATAAGCACTAAAATAACTCTGTTTTCTTAAATATATTTTGAGTATGTAATAAATTGCTTTGAGCACCCATAAGCAAGGAAAGTTATCCTTTAGGATTTATTTTCTGAATGGTAGACTGTGCAATAGGTTTTACGGTATTTTATATTGTAGTAAACTTTTATTAAATTTAGTTGAACCACTGTTGCAAAATAGGTGGTTTTAATTGTAAGAGAGGCCCTTCCTGTATAATTGGTCCACTGCGCAAAGCTCCTTAATCTCGCCTTGCTTGCTAGAACATTGTTTTCTTGGCGCGCATGCAGCTGGTATTAGTATTTTTACCCTTGGCTTTGACAGCAGCCAGCCATCTCCAACCAGGCACATTTAAACCAGTTATTATCTTTAAACAAGATTCTAAAACATATATTAAAGTTTAGATACTGATTTCCATTTCATAATAGTGTACTTAATGCAATAAATATATTATAAATTCCAGTTAGAACTGGTGACTGGTATTACCCATATAGCAATGTACAAATGTATCTTCAGATTAACTTGTGAAGTGCTCTATTTCTTTCATTTGTTTGTTCCATTATAGTGATCGCTGTAATAATTTATATAGGCTCTTAATTCTCTTTCCAAGTGTATCTCATTTGAGGTGAAAGGCTTTTCATCATTCAAATGAACCTTCCAAGCATCTTTTCAGTGCACTTCAGATACTTCAGTACCTTACTAAGATGTAGTGGGCTTTGAAATAGTTATTGTTCCCAAAAAAACATTTCATGATAGAGTCTCAGAGTCATAGGTTCTCAGAAAGTATATAATATGGAAAACGGTTTCGGCTATTTTAAATTTAAGTCACAATTTCAGTGCCAAGTTGGTGAGCAACACACTGTTTGTTAGGAAAATAAAAGTTGATTAAACTAGTATTTAAAACATTAGGGTTATTGTGGTATAAATTGATCTTGAAATTCACATGTATTCAAAGAAAATATTCATTCTACAAGATACAAAACAAATACCGTACTTTAAAAGGACTGAACATGGTATGGGGTGGAAGCATATTTATACGTAGGAAAAATATTTTCCGACAAAGACATTTATTCACCGGAAGGCACTGGGAGCAGCCCTCCAGGCTTTTGCCTGGGTGTCATATGCCAAGTCCAAGACTAATAATTACATTTAAGCCGGATCAGGAAGAATATATTTTTGGGAGGCTAAAACCATCAATGCAAGCAATTCAAGTCTTACATGATTATATACTTCCTAAAGGACACCACTACTTAAAAGGCATTTTTACTCAACATTAGCTAAAAATGTTCATAGATCAATTAAGGTCACAAGTTGTGTCAATTAGTGCTAAGGGAGGGGTAGAACAAGGTTAAGTGGCACCTTAAAAGTCATTAATTCCCATGTGTGTGAATGTGAGAATCTGTATGCATGTGCGAGGGAATGTGTGTATACATATAGAAAAGTATGTTTACGACAGAGTGTGAGTACATGTATGTCTTTGTACATGCGTGTGAAGGACAGTGTATGTTTGCTTACCATCAACTGTGGCATGTGAGCCAGCTTGGTGTTATTAGAAATAAACTAAGGTGAAATTTCTACTCTAGACATAAATAAATGGACTTGTTTTGAAGTAATAATGTATTAGAAACATTTTCTGCATAATTAGGTTTATTGTTTCCTCATTAAATGGTTTAGTGCACATGTCACCTTAAAGAAAATAAAACACACCGCAGAACACAAAACCACCTTATATTAAACAATAAAATGAAGTGAAAAAACAAGTTTTTTTTTAAGTATTAAACTAAATGGCACAATAAAATAACCATTCAATAGACGCAGTAAAATGAACTGCACAATTAAATAAACCATTTTTCCACAGATCCAAACATTCCTACGCATTTGCAAAACAATTTAAATATTGAAATAAATATATTATGTTGTGCAAATAAAATGCCAATACAGGCTAGAATCTTAAATAATGATAATCTTTAAAAGTAAATACCTTTTAGAGACAGCCAAATAACTAAAATTGTTCATTGAGCTGTTTCACAACTTTGTGCAAGTAAAATTCACTGTAATTGGCAAATAATGGACCGGTATTTTTAAAAATATTTCTTTAAAATGCAAACTGTGCCCTTTCTCCTAGGCTAACCTTTTTACATTGAGGAATATAAGTTAAAAGAACAAAAGCAAGTCATACTCATCATCGTACTATTTTTTTAGACACACCAAAAGTATGTAAGAAAGTATTCGCTTTCATTCTTCAAAATGATAATAATTATGTGCTACTATGAAATAAAATGTTGTCACAACTACGCTAAGCCTTCTTGGGAACCGCCATGAATGAACATCATTCAATCATTATTGTGTTTTATTATTGTGTTTTTTTCTTTTGCAAAATGGTGCATACATTTAGCATAAATACACATTTTGAGAAAAAACAAATAATTGCTGCTATATTGTAACTGCTATAACTACTTAGTGTAGAGATGGAAAGGATGTAGAAATAAAGTTTTTTTGCCACACTAGTTTACTGTACATAATACGTTAAATTAAACAGTAGACCTTCTTCTTTTTGCAGACTGGAGAGCATTGTGTGCTTGGTCCATTCTTGGCCTGCTTTCTGCCCAATTGCTGCTTAATTTCCTACTGCTCCCTGCTCAGTTTACTCCCACTAGAGGGCTTTTTGGGGGGCTAGCCATGCTCCTCCACAGAACTATTTCCCAAAAGAGGGGTAGCCTACTCAAGGAAGTTCCAGAAATGTCTAAAAAATGACAAATCTGTGCATTTGAGACATTCTTGGGGATATTGATGAATACTCCCAGCCCAAGCTATGTAACAGGATAAAAATAATCAACCAGTTTAGCAGTATGTGCTATGCCCTGGCGCTCAAATAGTTAATTTGGAGAAAATATTTCTAGACTTGAATCTGTAGATCTCATATTTAGCTTTATTCTGCATTACAAATGGTTAGACATGTTTATAGCTGTTATCTGTCAGTACAATACCTCTTTAATTGCTTGAAAGTGCTTGGTGTATTTTTTGCTTTGTCTTCTCATAATCACTGAAGCCCTGGAGGTGATGCATGTGTGACTATGAACCTGTAAAGAATCCAAGACATATTGCCCACATTTTCTCATTCCAGATCTCTAATGCAAAAGGAGAAAACAGCTTGTATGCTCAAAAAAGGAGAGGCTGATTTGATTAGTTGTGGGATGAAAATATCATAAATTTGTATTACTGTCACAGGTAATTTGTATTTTGGGCTCCTCTCTTTTTATGGAAAATACAAATCTGGATACAGTGTGATAAGGACACAAAACATTTGTTAATTTCCTGGAACAACATAAATCTGAGGGTTATTTTTTCTCTTCTCAAGGGTACTGTATTGCTGTTCAAATAAAAAGCTACTAGATCCTTGTATATATTGTTACAATATATATCAATGTACGTTAATGGAACATGGCTTTATGGTGAAGTGTGAAGAAATCACTCTTTCTGTGGATATGACACAAGGGGGGAATGTTCATACTTTTTAAACTGGGAACATGTTAAAAAGCCGCTTTAGCGGATTGGAACGCATCCAAGCCAAGAAATATATTTTTGAAATAAAGGAGGATGTTCCTTAAAAAAAAAAGAAATGTGCCAGATGGATGGATAGATTTATGTTATGATCCGTCACATCTCCCAAACTTTTAACCTCTAATATAATATTGTTTACAGAATACTACTACTACTACTACTAACAACATGTATGTATTAGAAACCCACCTTATTGATATCACAGTGGAAGCAGCCAACTTTACGGCAGCTATCTTGGTAGGGATGGGATCAGGCAGGGAATTGATTGTATATGGTAGTCTAAATTCCCTGGGGTAAAATAGTCTTATATGTTAAACTAAACATCTCCAAAACTAGTATATTGATTGAAAAATAAAAAGTACAAGTTATAGGTAAATAGAATAAACCAACGTTATTGTGTTCAGCATTTCTTCCCCTGATCCTTCCCACATTTATTGTGTCACAAATTGCCTTACCTCATTTGTTTCTCTTCAATGCTGACATTACTTTGGTAGTCTCTCTCAATGTCAGTGGTACAACCATCCTCTATATTCTACATGCTTGTTGACCTGTATCACCATCAATGTTATCCTCTCATTCAGCTCTCATTTTAATTTTATTTCCAAAAACGGATGCCTACACGTTGCAAACATTGCTTGTATTTGCCCTTTCAAAAAATCAACTAAAACTCTTCTTTACAGACTTATTATTTCTCCTACTAGGTTGTAAGCTAACAAGAGCAGGGACCTCAAATTATACATTGCCAATTTTAATGTTATTGTTAATTTTCACTGTCCCTCTACTTTAACAGTGGTATATAATCAGTTTGCACTCTATAAATGAAGATAATCTAATGCAAATCACCTAGTCTCCCTCATACCTATGTAACCCCTTTACAATCTTCACTGCCTGTACACATCATGATTTAATGTAAAATACTGACACAACCCTACAAAACTCTTCATATTGCTTCTCCTAGCTCCCTCTCTCCACTTGTCTCCAAATACACATCTACTTTTGCGCATCTGATTAATTGGCAGCTTCTCAAAACAAAAGCTAGGAGTTAGATCTGAGAAATTAGTCGTTTTGTTTTTGCTCCATTCATTTTCGGACAACAAACTGCCCTTTCGGTTTGAATAGAAAGCAGAGGTCATTTTACATTCAGAAAACGAAATGCTTACTCACACCCTCACTCACTCTCTCATTTGCGTTCTCTTATACTCTCAGCCATCCTCTCTCACACTTTCTCTGAATGTCTCTCTACCTTCTCAGCCGGCCGCCTCCATGCCCCTGTCTCCTTGCTGCACAGCTCCGCTTCTTTTCTTGTTCTTCTGCCTTCTTTCTTTGTCCGCTGCTGCTTGTGTGTATGGTATGGACCCACTGGAACCCCGGACCTTGGAACAAATGGTGCAAGGCCCCCTCAAAACGCCAGGGCCCTGGATCAATTGCTCCCTTGTAAACCTGGTCTTGGCAGTGAGTATATGTGCATCCACACTGATTAGCAAGGGATGTGTTCAATGGAACACATCTGTTTCAAGGCAAAGAGCTGGGGATGGAGAAAGGGAAAATGCATTGAGGGGATTGTGATGAATCTCTTTGTGTCTGCATGCAAAGTAAAAAAAGCTAAAATTGGCCTGGTGTTCTCTTACCTTTGTACAATCTCACAGTTCTCTAACTCTCCCTTCTCTCTGTCTGACCACAACCATCTAACATTAAACCTTGCCATACTACCCACATCTCTTCTATCTAAAATGCCACCACAAACTTACTAAATCTTCTGTGACCTTAACTCCCTATAGCTAATATACTTCTGCCTCTTTTTCAAACATATACACCTATTTCTACCCTGTTGTTGCCACAGCACAATATAACCATATGGTAGCCTTGGTCTTAGATGAGGTTGCATGTGTGACAGTGTCCCATACCCATGTCTTCCATCTCAGCCATGATCTCTGGCATGTTGATTGTGGAGGAAATCATGTTTACCTGAAAACTTAGCAAACTATAAATTCATGCTCATTCCTACACCTCTGCTATCCATCTCTCCAAACATATTTTGTTTTGTTTATATCAGGGGTGTACAAGTTTTTTCTGCAGTGGGCCACTTCATCAGAAATGTATGTGTGCGTGGGCCGCACTCATTTCACTGAGAGAAATTATGGCCTTTTAGCTTTATAATGCATATTAATACAGGGTTAATTTGGCGATAATTAAATGCTATCAATACTAAACTACTTAAACAGTAAAAAAAAATCAGTCCACAAACCATTTAAAAGAAGTTTAGCCAAATAAGACAGCACATGGCTGTTGAACAGTGTGTGGGTACAAGCTAGATTTAAGATGGCTGACACACACGGAGTTGATCAGGGCCAGATTAAGAGCATCATTATTATTATTTATTGTTTTATATAGCGCCATCAAATTCCGTAGCGTTGTACAATGTGTAGACACAACATAACAAGTAGCATGTAACATAACAAATTGACTAACAGAGACAACAGGCAAGGAGGGCCCTGCTCAAATGAGCTTACAGTACAGTACAGGATCGGGAGTACCTCAGTACACAAAAAAAAAGTAGTCATTGATGCCTTAAGTCACAATTTAGTACCACTGATCCTTTTTAATAAACTATTCAGATTGAAACCGAGTAAATAACACAAAACCTTTCCTTTTCCTGTCACTGATTTCTGAGCCTTGAAAGTTTTGTCCTCTGAAGGGACTACAAATTCAGGAGGGCGTTTTATCTCTGGATAAGTAAAATTAAATAGCTCTATTTATTCCTACAGTAAGTAAAGAGCCAGGAAACATGACCAAATACACACCAGGACAGGCTCTGCCACACCGACACCCAAACACACACACACACACACACACACACACACACACACCAGGACAGGCTCTGCCACATCGACACCTGCATCAGGATGGGTTAAGCTACATAAAGCATTAACAATGCTTTCCACACTGCTTTGTTGTTTGTGTGTTTGCACCCTTGTGCAAATGTACTCCCTCACACACACACTTGTGTATTGCCCCATGGGCATTTATGCCCCCCACCCTTGTGTATTGATTTTTATGTAATGCCCCCAGCCAGCCCTCCTCCCTTGTGTATTGATGCCCCCACCCCCTTTTGTACTGGTTAATGTAATGCCTCACATACCCATGTGTATTGTAAACAGCCACCCACCCCTTTTTGTATTGAGTTATATGTGATGCCCCAACCACCCTGTTGTGTGCTTATAACCCTCAGCCACCCCCTTTTTGTATTATTAAATTGTTGCCCCAAGGCATCCCCCCTTTGAATATGGGTCCCCTTCCACCTATCAGCCCAAGTATTTTTTAAATATTTACTTTTTTTGCTGGCTTCCTATGCAGACAATTCTACGACATGCTCTTCTCCCCGTCACGAGGAACTCTTCCGTGTGAGCCCGCCCCCTTAAGCGTCACGTCACATCTTCAAAGGGAAGGGACGAATACCCTCATTAAGCACCTCGAAGTCCGGCGGGCCGCATTTGGCCAGCGAGCCCCACGTTGGACACCCCTGTACTATAGTCTCCTTCCAATGTTCTGATGTTTTCCATCCCTCTTCAAACATGCTATTATCTCTCATAGTTTTTAAAGAAACCTTCCCTTATTCCGACTTCCCATCAGGAATCCCCAAATCTGTCCTTTCCTCCCTCAAGAAACAACCAAAATACTAGCCCATTATCTTATTGTAGCCTGTCTGAATTATTGCAATTCCCTACTAATTAGTCTCCTCCTTTCCTACCTTTCACCACTCCAATCTATCCTGAAGACTGCAACCAGACTAATTTTCCTATTCTACCACTCTTGATCTACTTCCCCACTGTGCCAATCGCTCCATTGGCTCTCTATACTCAGAATAAAATTCAAACTCCTGACCTATAAACTCCTTAAAAAATCTGTACCGTGCTACTCGCCTAACCATCCTCTTTGATCCTCCCATAACCTCTCTTGTACCAATATTAACTCTCCCCATGAACATATTCAGGATTTCACCAGTGCGGTAGCAATTATCTGGAATTCATTTTTCTGTTATGTCAGACTAACTAAAACTTTAAACACTAACTAAAAACCCACCTATTTTGAGAAGCATGCAACCTTCCCTCCTACTACCTTCAACCAGGCCCGGACTGGCCATCGGGCACACCGGGCATTTGCCCGGTGGGCCGGGCCGACTTAGGGGCTGATGGAGCTGCAGCTCCAGGCCCCTACCTTAAAATAGGCCCAGTCAGGACCGGACTGACTGGGCCCATGCGGCCTCTACGGCCGCATTAACGCAGGGCATAAGGGGCACCTGCCCCTTAAGCCCACTGCAACTGCGACCGGGTCCGCCACTCTAAGGGGCGGGGAGGCCCCCACCAGGGCCGGCCTTACGGGTGTGCGGCCGCACAGAGTTTAAATTAAAACAGCGGGGTTCAATCCGGCCCTGCCGCGGGCCCGGTCACAGTTGCTGCTTGCTCCGGCAACAAGGTAAGTAGGGTGAGGGAGGGGGGTTAGATAGTGAGAAATGGGGAGAGGGGATAGATAGTGAGAGGGGGTACATATTGAGAAGTGGGGAAGGGGGTACATAGTGAAAAGGAGGAACATAGTGAGAAGGGGCAGATAAGATGGGGAGAGGGGGTAGTGTGAATGCGTATGAGAATGAATGAATAAATGTGTGGATGAAGTGTGTGAATGCGTATGACAATTAATGAATTCATCTGTGGATGAATTGCTTGAATGATTTGTGAGACTGCATTAATGATTTGTGTGAATGAGTGAGTAAATGCAAAGATGGTACATAAAGGGTGGGCTTTAACAATAAATAAATAAATAAATAAAAATGGGCTGCTCAGGCTTAAATGCCCGGGCCTATTTTTTGTCCCAGTCCGGGACTGCCTTCAACCAACAGAAGTCTTGCCAACAGGGCAACAGACTTTCAGGGTCAACATAGAATTCTCTATATCACCTTCACCGTGTCCACTAATACTGTCTCACTTCCACTTCAGCCACCAAATAGATCATCTTCTTCTTAAATACCAGAATGTTTTAATGTTGTTACTTTAAATTGTCTTTGTTTATTATGTTCACTGTCCCCTAATGTAATAGCACTATGGAATCTGCTGGAGCAAAATAAATAAATGTAATGTAATAGATGGATGCCCCGAGGTGTAATAAATAAGGAACTAAATAAATAAACGTTTGTCCTTTATAGAAACATAGAAAGTGACGGCAGATAAGAACCAGTAGGCCCATCCAGTCTGCCCAACCTCCGAGTACTTTCCTTTAGTACTTGCCCTTATCCTATATTTAGCTTGGCCTTATGCCTATCCCATGCTTGCTTAAATGACATTTAAGTCATGTATTAACATCTACCACTTCTGCTGGGAGGCTATTCCATGCGTCCACTACCCTTTACGTAAAGTAATATTTTCTGATGTTACCATTAAACCTTTGCCCCTCTAGTTTATGCTTGTGTCCTCTTGTTGTGGTAGTATTTCTCCTTTTAAATAAACTCTCTTCCTTTACCTTGTTGATTCCCTTTAAGTATTTAAATGTTTCTATCATATCCCCCCTGTCTCGTCTTTTTTCCAGGCTATATAGGTTAAGATCCTTTAACCTGTCCTGGTAAGGTTTATCTTGTAATCCATAAACCATTTTAGTAGCCCTTCTCTGCACTTTCTCCAACATTTCTATATCCTTCTGGAGATATGGTCTCCAGTACTGTACACAATACTCCAAGTGAGGTCTCACCAGTGATCTGTACAACGGCATGAGCACTTCCCTCTTTCTACTGCTAATACCTCTCACTATACAACCAAGCATTCTGCTAGCGTTACCTGCTGCTCTACTGCATTGTCTGCCTACCTTTAAATCCTCAGAAATAATTACCCCTAAATCCCTTTCCTCACACATTGAGGTTAGGACAGTACCAAATATTCTATACTATGTCCGTGGGTTTTTATGCCCCAGGTGCATTACTTTGCATTTATCTAAATTAAATGCCAATTGCCACAGCTCTGACCATTTTTCCAGTTTTCCTAGATCGTTTGCCATTTTGCTTCTTCCTCCAGGAACATCAACCCTGTTGCAAATTTTTGTGTCGTCAGCAAATAAACATACCTTTCCATCAAGTCCATCTGCAATATCACTAATAAAAATAATAAAGAGAATGGGTCCAAGTACAGATCCCTGAGGTATCCCACTGGTAACAAGACCTTGTTCTGAATATACGCCATTCACTACAACCCTCTGTTGTCTGTCACTCAGCCACTCCCTAATCCATTCAACAACATTGGGATCTAAACCCAGAGATTGCAGTTTATTTATTAGTCTTCTATGTGGGACAGTGTCAAAGGCCTTACTGAAATCCAGATACGCAATGTCTACTGCACCACCTTGATCAATTACTTTAGTCACCCAATCAAAAAAATCAATAAGATTTGTTTGGCAAGATCTTCCATGTGACTTCAGATGTTCAACAATCCTTTCCTTTAACATTGTTTCCATTAATTTCCCCACTACAGATGTAAGACTAACTGGCCTGTAGTTGCCCGACTCCTCCCTACTGCCTTTTTTGTGAATGGGCACAACATTCGCTATTTTTCAATCCCCAGGGACAACTCCCGTTACCAATGATTCATACATAAGAAAATGTTTGACAAGGTAGTCCAACTTTTTAAATTTCCATTCAAAATATGTTTTTCTATTTATAAGGAGATAAATAATTTATAACATAAATGTGTGGAAGGAATTACCTGCGTGTTCCTAAAATATACGGTTGTAATATTTTGAATGAGTAGTTCATGAAAACAGGAAATGTTGTGGACATTCAGGTGGTCTCACGGTGATGGTGATGAGGACACTAAAAGGAATGGAACATATAGAGTTAAGCCAATAGATTGTAGAGCATCAAAGTCATATACTTGTTTACAACAAAGGAAACAAAATGTGCTTAAAAAGGAAGTGGCTTAAGGACAGTTGATCTTTAAATAGAAGTAAACATCAGGAAGTACAGAACTTAAGTAATAAACATGTCAATTTTATTGTAATTGGTTCTATTCTGGAAATTGCTAAGAATGTTAGGATGCGATTCTAATAAGGTAATTAAAAATAGGTGCATCCAAAAGTTACAACTTATACAACAATGTTATGCATTAGGCATATACGAATAGGATGTTTATTTCATTATTTTTCTTTTTTTTCAGCTACTATATAAAATGTGTTGTGCAATATGAATTAGACTTCAGATAACAGTGTCTCAGTAAATGCTATTTTATGCTACAGTAACATGGCAGCAAGGAAGGGATCTCAGTAATAAGAGGCATGTTTCTGATACGGTTCATTACTATTCCTTGACCTACATGAAGAGGTAAAATGTCTTTTTTAAATGTCTGTTAGTCCTTGCTTCAAAGAAAGGTATTGTTTGGGTAAATATTATTCCCAGAAATGTGTACAACAGAACATCCTGACCCCCCTGTAAGCTGTGCGAGGGGATTCTCCCTGTGTGCGTGTCCTGTTCTGGACCTAAGTAGCTGTAAACGGAATTGAGAGTAGAAGAAACATCCAAGCCCTTTAACGTTTAAAGAGAAGGAAGAAGTGTAAGTGTAATGATTCCCATGTATATGCAAGTTAGAGTCTAGTAACAATTTTAGAAAGTGTTGAATACAGAGACTTGGCTTACAAGGTTGACAGCAAGACGTAGGCCAATTTCAGACAGGACAATTCCACACAAATCACATCAAACCATGTCCTTATGCACCTTGCTTTGTTAACATAGGCACAGTCATGGTGAAATAGAAAAGGACCTTCCCCAAACTGATTTCATAAAGTTGTGTGCACAATTGTCTAATATGTCTTTATATGCTGTAGCATTAACATTTCCCATTCACCTAGCCCAAAGCCTGAACAACAGACCATTACCCTCCTCCATCAAACTTTACAGTAGGCACTATTGAATTCCAGTATGGAGCATTTTCCTGGCATCTGCCTAATTCTCCATCAGTACGACTTATTCTACAGCCAATGTTTGTCTATGGAGATGGCTGCCTGTGTATATGATTTTATACACGTATGTACAATGGATGTGGCTGAAGCACCTAAACTCAGTAATTTGGAGAGATGACCATGTACTTTTGGCCATATAGTGCATGCTGGCACAATAAACGGTATCAGCATCAACTAAAGACCCTATTTGCTCTTGGGTTAAAAGAGCTATATGCAATTTCCAATCAAGTCACTTAAAACAATGTAATCACAGTGTAATAACTTACCTCTAAGATCCAACAATGACCTGCTCCTTGCATCTTCACTCATCACCTCCTCCCACGCCTGCCTACAGGACTTCACCAACCCTCTGGAACTCCCTTCTCCGTGCTGTCCGACTCTCACCAACTCTACCCTCCTTCAAACGCTCCCTAAAAACTTTTCTCTTCAGGGAAGCCTACCACTGACATAAACTCCCCATACATTACCATCATTCACTACCACGCAGTCCTCACCTCTGGTTTCTCACCGGTCTTCGTCTTCCTGCGCCCAGGCTGCTCCCGCGGCAAAGCTTCCTTCGGCGGCTCCCGGGCTGACTCCAGACCCTCTCCGGTAGCGAGTACATGTCCTGGGTCCGTTTCCTGTGTGCTGGCTTGACCTCATGGTCGACCATGCGGCAAACTGAAACATTGTGTGGCCAAACCTTAAACTGCGCATTCCAGCAGTAACGCACTCTTATGGCCTCGGGTGAACTCTGCCTTCAGGAAGCTCCTCGCTTTCTCCCTATTTATGCCCGGGACTTTCACTTATGTGTTACCCTTGGCTGGTGTAACTCATCTGTTTTGCTCGTGCTCTGATTTGTGCTGTTTCCCTCATTTTGACCCGGCTTGTTGACCTTGCTCGTTTGCTGATTCTGCTCTTGGTTTTAGATTTCTGGCATCGACTTGTTGACCACACTTCTGGTTCTGATTCGGCTTCGTCTTGATTTCCTGGTTTGACCTGGCTTGTTCTCTAGGCCGCTTCTCCATTCCTGTCTCTCCTGGCACGCTCCACCCTCCAGGGTCCTACTTCACCAGACCGTTACACATAGACTCACTGTGATTACCTCAGACATAGCATATTAGATATATATGTGATGCACAACTTTGTCTTATGTAGAAGAAACTACTACCAAAATAACTTTCCTAAACCTAAAGAAAAGGTTACTCTTACCATGCTATCCATGCCTGTAAGTATTTGTCTATACACTGAATGAGGTGCAGGAAAATGTACATGACGCAGGGATTTTAAACAGGGTGCCAAACAAGATAATGAACAATCTTTATTTCAAAAGATAGTACTGGAAGGCATTTATTTAGTCACTAGTTACTTTTTAATGTTTTTTTTTCTTGTAAACAAACCATAAACAGATCTGCATACTAATAAAGTATAATCAATGTTCCCAGCTTTATCAAAGTTTTCATGTATGATAATATTATATAAACACGTATACTTACAATACACACTATACAGATATCAAATTTTGACAGAATAAAAAATAGTATACATTGTGTTAATGCACAAATCTCTAAATATAAATTAACATTGCACACACTTTAAGTTAAACAGAATGGGCAGAAAAAAATATACCGGTAATTTCATTAAAAGTATATTTTAAGAATAACCTTAATTAGCATAATGACTACACTACCATTAAAACTACAGCAACAAACTAAATTGAACTAAGTAATTTTTCCTATTTTTTTTTTTAAAGAAGTCTTTGTAAACATAACAACCAGTAATTTCTCATGAGACAGTGCTTTTATATCTGTCTTCCTTTTTTTTTCACATTGTTCCTTTACTATTTTTGTACTATGGCTTTGTTAAGGTTACATCAGCAAATACAATCATCACCCCATAATAATGGAGCAAACAAATTTGACAATTAGTAAACTAGGGCATCTAGGCCCAGGTTTCAAGGATGAAAAGAGGTTTTCAGGACTAAAGCGGCTAAAGAAACCATTGAAGTAAAAATGTAGCAAATGTACCGTATTGGCCCGATTATAGGCTGCACTTTTCCCCCCTAATTTAAGCCTTTAAGGTGGGGGTGCGGCCTATAATTAGGGTTTAGCTCAGGGATGCACAATTTGTA
This sequence comes from Sceloporus occidentalis, assembly GCA_023333645.1. Classification (NCBI taxonomy): domain Eukaryota; kingdom Metazoa; phylum Chordata; class Lepidosauria; order Squamata; family Phrynosomatidae; genus Sceloporus; species Sceloporus occidentalis. The sequence goes on from JALMGF010000016.1 coordinate 9,866,327, forward strand.
TCGCCAGACGTCTGGGACAGGGCTAGGATCCAGGTCCCCTGCAGTGCTTAATTAATGATGCACTCTATAAGTAAGGTGCATTGGTTTTCCAAATGTCTGCTTCTATAAACCATATGCTGCCAAAAGCAGGACATTCATGCTCATGAAATAAAATACTGTTTCACCATTCCACTAATGTGTATTTTTTCTTTAAAAATATTTTTTTTTCTTTAAAATAGCGCCAAACTATAAGGGTGCAGCCTATAATCATGTCCGGCCTATAATCGGCCAATACAGTATATATTTTATGTGGCCTTCATTTTACATCTGTAAAAAACACCACAAAAAGGGCAAGTTCAAAATGAATATCATGCAAAGGATTTCTAACAAAAATAGCCTTTAAGAAACAGAACTACTAAACTGGGCTTACATTGCATAGCATTTAGTGCCATCAAATATAATTTTACTGACTGGTTTAATTTTTTTGCACAAACTGTGATTGTTTTATAACTTTTGCTATTAAACGTGGAATGAATGATGAAAGTGGGGTTGGCGCTAACTATATTTTAGAGAATTTCACCAAAATGGCAGACCATTTATATGGGGCATTGCATACACTGGTGATTAAAGAAATGGATTCAGATGCAAACGCGTTTCAAAAGCGAGATTATCATCATAGACCTCCTCTATGAGGTCCTGCTAAATGGACATTTCCTTAGGTTGCCAAATAAATGTCAGTCTTTGAACAAGACTCTGTGTGCAATACGGAAATGGAGGATTCATAAAAAAGACCTATAAAAAAAATCTTCCCCTCCACCCATATGTGTAATAACAAAGGCATACCAAAAATAATGCTGACATTATTGGGTGGGAAATACCTGATGCTGAAGGATGAACATTGAAAAATTATCGGTAAGTAGAATCCTCCAAAAGGGGGTAACTTTTACTTTCTAAGTACAAAGGCTATTACATTTTGATATTATATTCACTCACATGTCTTATCCCACAATCCTAGCAAAATCCTATCCACATCATTTGTTAGCTTTTCACAGAAGTGATATATTTCAGGGACCAATTCAGACAGACAGATCACTATAAATTATCTTTCACAAAAACTGATTAACATTTCGAGCAGAATGTTGAATCTGAATATACATTTAGTGCATTTTAAAATAAGATTGTTCCAAAACTCTGCAGTTTAACCCCTTCGTGACAAAGGCTGATTTTACTTTTTGTACCCTTCGTGACAATGGCCTTTTTAACATTTCTGCGCTGCTTGTGTTTAGCTGTAATTTTCTTCTTTCCCGTTTACTGAACCCACACACATTAGATATTGTTTTTTTCAGGACAAGAAGGGCTTTCTTTAGATGACATTGTTTTGATTGTATCATATTATTTACTACTAAAAAAAGTATAAAATATGGTGAAAAATGTAGAAAAAAATGACTGTTTCTAACTTTTAGTTGAAAAATCTTTTACTCATCTATAAAAGGTAATGAAAAAACCTGCTAAATGGATTCTACTATTTGTCCTGAGTTTAGAAATACCCAATGTTTTTATGTTTTTTTGCTTTTTTCTACCAATTATGGGGCAATAAGTACAGGTAGCGTTTTGCTATTTCAAAGCCATTTTTTCCAAATCTGGTAATTCTTCCCCCCATGTGCCATTTCGGGTATCTTTGAAGCCGGCCAATGCAATTTACCCCATCAAATCATATATTTTTGAAAACTAGACAGCCCAGGGTATTCCAAATGCTAGTATTTTAACTATTTCCATGCACCATATCTACCACCAGTTTTTGTCAAACTTTGTGGTAGTCATTTTTTTGCATTTGTTTTTTCAGACACATTTTACTTCAGGTATGAATTAAAAGGTTCTCGTTTATGTCACTATCACAAAACACCCCAATATGTGTTCAGCAACATCTCCTGAGTACAGCGATACCTCACATGAATGATTTTGCCTGGCCGTTTGGGGGCAAAAGGGCCACATTTGGGGCATGCACATTTTTCAATGTTGAACTTTGGCATTTGAGGATCCACTGGCCATGCCCTATTTGGTACATCTTTGAGCCGGGCCATTTCAGTGTGCCCAACAAAACCATATATTTTTCAAAACTAGACACCACAGGGTATTTTAAATGCTGGTATTTTAACTCTTTGCATGCACACATTTTACCACCAGCATGTTTTCAAAGTTTGCAGTAGTATTTTTGTGTGTGTATTTTTCCCACACACACCTACTTTATGTATGAATTTACAGCTCCTGGTATATGCCGCTGTCACACGACACCCCAATATGTGTTCAGCAACATCTCCTGAGTGCAGTGATATCCCACATGCATGGGTGTGTCATTTTTGTGGGAACTAAAAGGCCACATTTGGTACGTGTGCATTTTTCTAATTGGAAATTAGGTGTGTGGCCATCCTTCCCCCGGTGTTAATTGGGACGTTGTTGAACCTGGCCAATTCAATTTACCCCATCAAATCATACCTTTTTTAAAAGTAGACACCCCACGGGCATTTAATATGCCAGTATTTTAACTCTTTCCATGCGAGAATTGTTTTAAGCTAATATGCTAATTTTAGGACTTGGTCACAAAAATATATTTTTTATATATATATATATTTTTTTGTCTTTTAAAAAAAAAAATTAACATTTTTTTTCAACTTGGAGGTTCCCCTGATAGTGACATCAGTGGGAAATGATTTTTACATTTTACTAGTTTTTTACTATTTTTTTTCTAACTATTATAAATTTTATTTTATTTTTTAATTTATTTTTACTAATCACACTGTGATTAGAAAGCTGGCTTCCATTGACTTGCATGGTGAATGCAGTACCTGTATTCAACCTGCAAGTGGAGCCAAAGTTCTCTAGATGGTCTGGACCGTCTAGCGAACTTTTAAAATTTGTTGGTTCCTGTTACAGGGCAGCGGCCATCTTGCTTGATGGCAAAGATCATCGGCAGCTGCGGCTGTGACCGCTCTTCGGAGCGGTCACAGCCCATCGAAAGGTAAGTGTTTGGTGTCGCTGGATGCCTCCTGATCGAGGCATTCCAGCGACACCATTTAAGTTTAGGAGGCGATCGTCGATCGCCTCCTAAACGCTTTTAATACGGGCGTCCGCCGCCATACAAAGTATGGCGGATGTTGACGCCCCGTGGAGGGGCCAGAGATGGCCCCTTCGTTCCGATAGCGGCGTTGCTGAATGCCTCGAGGTCGAGGCATTCAGCAACGTTTTTTGGGTGCAGAAAGCGAAAACAGATCGCTTTCTGCACCCGTTTAAAGACGTGCCGGTCCTGGCACGTCAATTGTCGTAAAGCACATGCTTTTCCGTGTCGTGCCAGGACCGGCAATTGTCGTTAAGGGGTTAATGTGTAATTTACACTTGATTTCACACAGTTCAAATGAATGCACATAAAATATTTTTATTAGTATACCGGATAAATTGCTAGGTGAATAAGAAAATATCGTAAAAATAAACAACTTGTGATAAAAATGTCCAATTACTATAATTTTTCATGGAATTACTGGTTGGAACCATTGCCAGATTGATTTAACACTTGTAAAAGCTCTATGTATGTGTTGCTGTTCATTGCTAAACAATTAGCTTTGCGAATTCAGCTTTATAGGACACAACTAGACAATGTAAGAGAAACATACTCTATATATAGATTTGCCTTTATGTTTGCTTTATAAATGAAATATAGATATAAATTAGAATGATTCAGTTATACCAAGTAATATTAAGGATATTAAATTGTATTTTCAATATCTAAAACATCATAAGGATTATGTATAAATGGTGGTGCATTACCAAATTGCCGATGGTCTTTTTTTCTTCACCCTGCTGCTGTATGATGAGTTTGAAAATGTCAGAAAGGGCTGTAAAGATTAGAACATAAAGTATAAGTGCCACGTTTTGTTATCAATGTGTGATTTTTGTCTATCCTACAGGGACTATTTACTGATTTCTAGTGCAATAAAGTTATGTAAAAAATAGCATTTACTGTATTTATAATTTTCTAGATATTTTAGAAAGTTGGGATTTTCAGATTTTCCAGTTCTATTCAGGTTTCAGGCACTATTAGTTTTAGACATGAGTTTTTGTGCATTTTTTGTATACATTTTTCAGGGATGTGCAGAAAAATATTGAGAGCAAAAGGACAGCCTGCAGTTTCAACTGTGTCTATTCTTTACCCAGTTTAAAAATATTGGATTTCAAGAGAATATGCACCCAAGATTGGATAATGAGCAAAACAGGGAGTTGCTTCTTGCTTATTACATAACATCTTATGTTGCTCATCTTAAGGCACATAGTATCCAGATTGCATAATTAATGCTACCATTAATTCTAGTCTCACAAGATGGTGATATGGGGTTCAAATTTCCTCTAGGAGTACTCCCCAGAACATTTCTGGTCTGTTGCACCCATCGTTTTGAGGTAGATCTTGACAATATAGCACTTTCTGTCTAGTTATCAACAAAAAGATATATTGTCATTCTCATAGGAGAAGACCTGATAACCCAGCAGTGTCAGACGTTGATATTCATCGGCAGGATGCATAACCACTTCTGTCTCAGAATACCAAGCAACACATTGCATTCTACTCTAATCTCTAGTACTTTATATAGAGCAAACAAAAAAATATTAAAAAGTAAATTAAAAACTTGATAGTCTTCCAGTCATTCTTATTTTTCATTTTCAATTCTTTTTCAGAAGAATATTGATTTTATTAATGACCCAAAGGCTCCTATTATGCAATGTCTTTCTTTATTGCTCCCTCAGCAGCAAATATTGAGGGGAAAACATTTTTGACTGAAAGAGTTAAACAAGTGTATAGTAACAAAATAAATCTGCCTAGGGATAGGCCAACCAATCAACAGTCCTAATCATCATTAAAGGGAGTATAATCCTGACGAACTCCCTCTTTCTTTGCTGCTCCCTCACGGACAGTTAAGTATATTTTCTCTCTGCATTTTTTGTATATGTTATAGCACTTACGTTGTGCCGTCGTGCTATGCTCTGTCTCTTTTGGTTTTCGGTCCCCTTTTGTTCCTAGGATCGAGCTTACCCTCCTTATTTTGTTTGTCTTTTCCCCTCCGGCGGTTTGGTTCTCCGCATCGCGGTTCTTGTCCTCTTTATAACCGTGATCAAGGGCTCTCGGCCGGAAGGTTCTTAGCCGCGCATGCGCATTTGCGCGAGCGGTGGCCATCTTGTGGAACCAATTCACTCCTTCAATGGAGTCAGGTCCTCCTTTAGGTGGTCAACCTGAGGACTCTCACCCTCTGTCATCAGAGGATTTTCAGTCCTTGTTAGATGCCACTATGTCCCATTCCATCTCTAAGGCACTTTCTTCTGCCATGGGTGTCATGTCCCATTCCATCAGCCAATCCATACAGCAGGCTTTACTTCAGGCACACTGGAAAAGAGCTAAAGCTCAACAAGATTTGTCACGCTCTGAAGAGAGTGATGGAGACCTGGACTCCTACAGAGATCCAGAATCAGATATATTCCGATGGAGAGGACTCTTCTGGACTCACATTTTCCCCTTCTGGAGGTGACGCTGCCCCTGCCCTTACGACTGTCGTGGGGGATGATGGGGTCAGGGATCCTCAGGGTAACCCCCTGGTGGACCCTGATGACTTACGCCACCCCCGCTCGGCAGAGTGGGATCCCCCAGCCCACATTGCCCAATATTTAGCGCTTTGAGTGCGCAAACCCCTCTCTAAAGAAACTAGACGCAAGCTTAGGGCCGAATGCCCACGGCCCCTAGTGCCTGGTGGGGTCTGTAGAACCCCAAAACGGACTGGAACCAGAAAGGGGTTGGAATTTTCCCTGCGTCACTGTCAAGACAAGCTTTTGGACACTTTAGGTCCTTTTACTAAACTCTTTAAGCTACTAGAAGCAGGTAAAGCTTTCCCCGCTGCTTTTAATTTTGACAAAGCTCTAGGTTGGCTTCAGCGCCTAGTGTGCATGACTGCAATGTTAATTCTGCGCTCTGTGCTGAACAACGCAAGTCGATCTTAATTAAAATACAGCCCAAACTTGTGAACATGGCTACTCAAGAACCAGGCCAGGCAGCTAAGGGCCTGTTATTAGGCGACTCATTCGTTAAGAATGTCGGTTCCTTTGTGAAAACCTTTACAGCCCTAGATAAGGCTCAGTCCTCCATGACACACGTTTTTGCCCCTAAGGTTTTCGCAGGGGCTGGACGAAGCGCTGCAGGGAATTCTCCTCTCTGGCAGACGGGGAAGATGCGCATAGACAACCTCCGCAGCAGCTTAGGTTACCAGACAGGAGGATCCAGGTCCCCTGCAGGGCTGCGGGGGATCTGGATCTTAGTCTCATAGTCAGACCTCATTTGAGGTCTGATTAGAAGACGACCTCGCTTATAAGATGAGGGGTATTTTTCAGAGCATTTTCTTATAATCGAACAAATACGGTACATTCTACACTTAAATATTATTTTAATAATTCTTATTTTTTGTCTTTAATTATACTGGTCACATTATGTTTATTTTTTTTGTAACCTTGAACTAATAAAAGAAAATGTTAGTCAATCATTATATGTATGGTGCAAGGACTTACCATATGCATGCCAGATTTTCCTGGCTGTAGCTCATCAAAAAAGGATTCATTCATGTAGCTGATTTCCAGCCTATCCTTTGGCAATCCACTAGAACACCTGTTTCTGCAACCCTGTTAGTAGTCAGCCATATGCTCCTGGAACACTTATGCATATTTTTCCTTGGTCTAAAGCCATTTTATAATGGTTTCATAGAAAAATATATGTTGTACAGTCAACAGTCATGTTTTATAGAGTTTTTCATTTTTTGCAGCAATAATCCTAGTATATTGAGACCTTGCTTTAATGACCCTTCTAAAATGTAGATGCAATGTTTGCAGAAAATGAAGATTGAATGCATAGATCATATTTGTAAAAAAATCAGTTGAGACCACAAATAGAGAAAATGATCACTAATTGCTCAAAATGTGCACATAATCAAGCGTAAACACATCTAATAAAATTAAAGGTAAACTGCTAATTGATCATTGACACAGCAGAAGCTCATTATGGACAATATGGTACAGATAGTCGTATGGAGTTCCTTTATGTCTCTTTAATTAATGGCTCTCAATCTGTGTTCCAATTCATCCAAAAGGTGTTCAGTGGGGTTAAAAGTCAGGGCTCTGTGCAGGCAACTCGAGTTTCTCCACACCAAACTCAAACACCAAACATCAAACCATGTTCTTATGCACCCAGCTTTGTTTTCAGTGGAACAGTGATACCAGAACAGGAGAGGCCCTTCCTCAAACTGGTGCCATAAAAGGTATGTGCATAATGGCCTAAAATGGCATTTTACACAATTATATGCTTATTACTTTGAGGAAACAGTTTGTGAAAGGCCCTTTTCTATTCCAGCATGACTGTGCTCCAGCGTACAAAGCAAGGTCCATAAAGACATTGTTGGATGAGTTTGGTGTGGACGAACTCGACTGGCCCCCACACAAAGCCCTGACCTTAACCGCATGAAACACCTTTGGGAAGAACTGGAACGAAGATGCTTTTCCATCCAGCATCAGTGTCCAAGGAATGGCCAAAAATTCCCAAAGTAACTCTCAAACATCTTTTGGAAAGCCTACCAAGAAGAGTGGAAGCTGTTATAGCAGCAAAAGGGAGACCAACTATATATTAATGTCTATGTATTTAGAATGCAATGTCATAAAAGTCCCTGTTGGTATAATGGTCAGGTGTCCTAATACTTTTGTCCATATAGTGTAGCTCTTTTGTCAGGTAATTAATGCCCGCTTTTCCCAAGTAGACGACTCATATTGAGTGTAGCAAATTAAGTACTTGTTTATTAGGAACAAAACCGGGACTTTTATACAGAAGGATACACAAAACAACCAATCAGGAGAGGCAATTTATTGCATACCCTTGCGCGAGGATGAGGCTCATTGGGAGAACTTCCATACATCTTCTGATGACTGCCTTCTCTGTGTTATCGAAGGAGGTCGGGTATAAGTAGCTTGGCTCAACCTTTATTGTATACAGATGCTTGATGTCTCACAAGACCCCCAGTAACTCTCACACAAGACAGCAGGGGAGCTGGCAGGAGGTGAGCATAGTGCATGCTTTCACAGGCAGGCAATGTGTGGAAGAATCAAGATGGGGAGGAAATGACAACTTAAAGGGAAGACTCCAGCTATCATATGGACTTTAATGCATATGATAGTGAAGTGTTCCCTTAGTATAAAATAGAGTATAAGACCAGCATGCAACGCAAGCAAATAAAAGAAACCATAATTTTTTATTTTTTTATTGTTACTTTCTTCATGAAAACATGCATTATTTACAATGTGAAGGCTTCCAAACTCAATAAATATATTTAAGTGAATAAAAATTCATTTTTGACACAGGATTATCTAAAACATATCACAACATTTTTGTACAAAATTGTGCAATGAGAACAAAAATGCCTAACTGTTCACAATAACAAAACAAACAAAAGAAATACATGTGGTCTTAAATAAGATCCTTTAATGAAAAATTTGTAATTTACATTTTTAGTGTTTCTGCTATAAAGTATTTACAAAATGACTATAGTGCAGTCACAAACAAACTTTGGGTACCACGAAAAATGAGACTTGTGGATTTTTTTTAAGCACAAAGTCTATTTCCTGGTTGTCATCATCCAAGAAAAGGCAGTTGCTCACCTAGAAAAGGAACGAAAATAGTTTACATTTAAATGTATTCTATAATAATATACATACTAACCCACACAAATATCATATGTATACTTACATACACAAACACAGATTGTACATTTATAGTGTTATCTCTTAAGGAATATTTTTTCCAAAATGCTTCCTGTGCATGTGGATAAAAGCCAAGACTGAGGTCTACAAAGGGAGCTAACAATAGAACTGAAGAACTCAACTTCCTGATATCACAATGCTTGATAAAATGCAAACCCCTAGAAAGCTTCACCTGCAAGAAGAGCTGAGCTGGTCCTGTATAATGCATATCTTAATCAATGAGCAGAGTTTTAAGAAGTCCCCCACTTGCAAGTGTATTATAGAAGACCAGCTCAGCGTTCCGTGCAGGATTGGCTCACTGGGGTTTTCACTTCATAAAGCATAGTGATTTCAAGAAGCTGCAAAATCCATTCTTTAGTGAAGTGTTTAAAAACCATTGCCAATTCTTATAATAATTACAGTGTCAACCATTTAGAATTGTATACACAAAGTAAAGGAAACCTTTCACACGTAATGACTGAATAAAATGTTTACAATATAACCAACATAAGCAACAAGGTGATCGTGATTTTCTGCAGAGACAAACAGTATTTAAGAATAATAAAAAGTAAAGTGGGGATAATGCTTTATAACACCTGGGAAAATACAAGATAAGCATAAACTAACAATATAAAAACAAAACTGTATTGAGAAATTAAACACGAGTATTTTAAAAAATTCAAAACTTTTTTCAGTGATCAGCAAAGCAGTCTGTGCTAACTTTGCTGCCTTGGTCCCTGTGCTGTTCTCCTTACAAATGCTTCCAGACAACTTAGCAATACACAGTGCAGAGTCTCTGATTGGGTACTTATTAGACTTGTACCCAGGGAGCAAAAACAAAACTGATCATGGGTGTGTGCCAAGACTCTACCCAGATGCTAAAGTTCATCAGGAGCACTCCAGTGGGTCACCGAGAGAAGTGGAGAAGAAAGAAAAACCAGAGAACACAAAGGAGAAGAAGCGGAGAACAAGAAGAGTAGCTGTGGAAAAGGAGAGGCAATGGGCAGACATGGTACAGGGCTAAATGTCAAATTTCAAAATTAGAAAACAAATTAAGAATTGATCCCTCAGAGTAAAAAGGAGATTGAGCCACAGCAGCAGCAGCAGCATAGGCAAGGAAAGGGCACAGAGCAAGCACTGCAAGACAGACACAGATTGTACAGGACAAAATGTCACCCCAAATTTTAAATATTAAAAGAAAAAACTGATCCCTCAGGGCAAGGAAGGAGACTGAGCAACAGCATAGTACATAGTACAGGGCAAGCACATCTAGATTGTACAGGTTGCAAAGGACTACATTTCCCCAAAATGTAAAATATTAAAAGGAAGAATTGATCCCTCAGAGTAAAGAAGGACATTGAGCTGCACCAGAAGCAGGGCAGGGAGATAACTATGACATTATGTCATACCACCATCCATTAGTGCATCACTGTAATAGGTTTTTGTTTTGTTTCTTTCAAAACAAAAAACATTGATGATAAAAAAAACTGTCAACAAAAAAATTATCTTTGAAATAATAAAAATTGACCATGTTTCAATTTAAGTGGTTTTGCTGTGCTTCCATATCTGTTTAAATAACATCTGACATGTGTCCACCTTAAGGATTACATTCAGTTTTATTAGTTGGTCCCAAAGATGTTGCTGTTAAAGAAAAAATAAATAACATTTCTTCGCTGTCCTTATTTAACTGCACGCATTTAAAAGTTATACGAGTGTCTGGAGGGTTGAGAAGTTTCAGTAGAAAATGTGATGGCACTGTAATTCCATTCTACAAGTTCAGAAGGCAAATAAAGATGCTTTTGCTAAATGTATTAAACTTGTGGTGAGCAAATGTGCTAAAAAATACTAAAAAAAAAACCCCTAAAAAATATACACACGCACACTACTGGGTCAATTAGCTATTTTCATGTAAAGCTTAAACTTGGATTAGTGGACACCACATGCCATTGGAACACAGGACTGCCCCCCAGATATGGCTTATACCCCCATGCCACTGTGCCCCCTGATATGCCACTCTGCCCCCCAAAATTTGACTTATACCCTCCTATTTACCAATCTGCCCCCTGATATGCCGTATACCCTCCTATTTACCAATCTGCCCCCTGATATGCCTTATACCCTCCTATTTACCAATCTGCCCCCTGATATGCCCCCCCAGACTTAGCGATGCATCCCCAGACTTGTCCCCCATGCTCCAGACTCCCTGGTGTCAAGTGGGGGCAGCCGGTGGACATCTGGCGATGCACATAGACAACCTCCGCTGCTAACCGGGACTTCTGCCGGGGCTTCTATGACTGAGCAACAGAAGGTCACGTCAGGCCGGTGTTCCGTCATGGGGGATCCTCCTCTCTGACAGCCGGTGAACGTCTGCGAGATGTGCGTAGACAACCTCTGCTGCTGGCCGGTACTTCCACCAGGGCTTCTATGGCTTAGCGCCGGTGCTCCATCATAGAAGCCCCGACAGAAGCATAGGTTGTCTGCGCGCATCTTGCAGACATTCACCGGCTGCCAGAGAGGAGGATGGGCTAGATTTGGCTGCTCTGTAAATCATTCAGCATTATAGCTTGCGCCTTACTTTATATTTGGTACGCTAGTCTGTCCAAAAGGCTGCCATGCCAAGGTTACGGTAATGTTTAATCCTGAATCTGCACTTTTTACCATATTTGCCTGATTATAAAACAATCCTCCCCCAAACTTTGGATCTTATTGAAAGGAAAAAAGAAAAGGCCTGAATATTAGAGGGCCCTATGAGGAAGGAGTAAAACCACTGTTTTAGCCATAAAACATTGTTTAATCATTACAACACCAAAGAAATGAATTATGTCTAAAACTCACTCATACACACATTTGTGTACAGTAGTGTGGGAAGGTTATGACTGGGGGTAATTTAAACCATATTTCATGCGTACAAAATCATGTATACTCACCTGCCTATCAGTCAGTGGCTCAGAGATGAGTGGCACATCTTGCTCAGTCAACCTTAAGGTAGTCAAGGAATCATGGGATGTGTAATCCACAAAGATTTGCCCTATTTGATGCTCTCCACTACTTGTGAAGAGGAGCACAGACTGTTAGGCACGACTGTAATCATATGATCATGCTGCATTATGCAGAATACACTTCGTGAAAATTATTCTTTATGGCGGGGTCACACGAGCGCAGCGTAACTCACATGACTCCTGCCTATGTGTATCCGCATATTGGCTTGCATTTCAGAGTCTGGCAAGCCTTCAAATGCACACAGGCATGCATATAGAGTAACATGTCCAAGGGGTTATAATAGGCAGTGGAAGTGCAGATTTGGCGAACGGCTATATCGGAGAATCAATGGCACGATGTGAGGTTTGAATATAAGATGAACTTGATTAAAAGACAAGTTCGTTTTTTCAGACTGTTTCTAGAAAAGCCTAGTATTTTAATCAAGCAAACAAAGTAATAGATTAATTCTTTTGACAAGGAACAATTAAGAAACCAGTTAATGTCATATCATTAAGCATTTAAAGGGTTGCGAGTGACCTGCGAGGGTGATTGGCATCAAACAATGTATCATCGTCTTCTTCTTCTTGCTCTAATGGGGTTAACTCCATGTTCCCTATGTTAGTATCCAAAACACCGTATTTTCTTGTCTTCTTATGTTTCCTCCTTGTCCTGTAAGAACACATTTTAATAATTAAGAGAACACTAACAATATGTATTGAACTACAAAATAATTCTGCATCATCTGTCTGTAATCCACACCATTTACATTTTTCCTGGTCCATATACAGACTCTCTGCTTCCTTTTCACATTATGAAACATGGTTTGGATAATTCTGTCAGCATAGTAGCCTTGACATCTAGAATGTTACATTAATCTTAAAGGGAAATCATTATTTTTTTTGTAATTACTAGTACCAGATCAAAAAGGAATACTGTGCAACATTAAAAAAAAAAAAACAGTTCTAGTGCATAATATAATAATATTTTACCCATTTGTATATGTTTCGACTCTGTTTCTTTACCCAATCTACTAGAGAAAAACCACAGACTCCTTATCTAAGTGCCTGTGGTAAAAAGAAAAAAAAATACCATGGTTCCGTTATACACCCTGACTAATGAAAGCCTGCGGAAGCAAACATTTCATTAACATCGCCACAAACAATCAGCTCAGTGTGAAAAAGGCAAAGTTACCCAAAATAGCACATAAAAGAAAATAATGTGAACTTCCATGTCCAGAGATAAAATTAGGTTTTTGTTAATGCAAACCTGTATTACTCTTTTTTTTTTTTTTTTTTTATACACAAGGAGAAAAATATTTCCGCTTTCAAAAATGATTTTACTTCAAACTCCTTTCGTGCTGCTAAATTTGTCTATGATCTTGATCCACATGGCTTTTGCCAGCCTTACCCTTCATGACCTGCAGCTCGTTTACCTTGTCACAGAAACCAAAACGTTTGAAAGGATCAGATGCACAAAATACTAAAGTGGCATGTATACATTCACAATTATATTAATTGCTATGTTAAACCTTTCTGCAAATGCTAATTAAAACACGTTGTTTCACATAGACAAAACATCAATAGGAAGTTAAGCAAATACATTTTTTAAATCTGTCACTTTCTTCATTCTAAAAAGGTTAGTTACATGGAAGAAAAACAGATGAAAAACAAAGTAATTGACAAACTACCAGTCTGGAAAGGGTTACAAGGCTGCTTGTAAGGCTCTGCGCATCCAGCGAACCATGAGGAGAACCATTATCTACAAATGGAGAAAACTTGGAACAGCAGTGAACCTTCCCAGGAGTAGCCGGCCTACCAAGGTTTCTCCAAGAGTGACTCATCCAGGAAGTTACAAAGGAACCCAAACTAACATGTAAGGAACTTCAGGTCTCACATGCCTTAGTTAAGGTCAGTATTCACGATTCAACAATAAGAAATATACCGTGCAAAAATGGGGGAGGTGCAAGACTAAAACAACTGCTGACCAAAAAGAACACAAAGGCCTGTCTCATATTTGCCCAAAAAACATCTTAATGTCTCCCAAAGATAAAACTTTTGGGATAATATTCGGTGAACTGATGAGTCAAAAGTGGAACTTTTTGGAAGACACGCGTCCCGTTACATCCGCACAAGTTATTAGATTTACAGGGGCTATCACTTTTCACGAGTGATATGTTTAGGTTAACTCGTTACCTTCAAAAAATGATTTGATTATTTAAAGTTGCATTTTGTGGTTACTCACTTCGTCTTATATTCAAAATAGTTGGATGATCTAACACATTTAAATGTGGCGAATAAGCGAAAAAAGGATGAAGTTGGGAAGGGGCAAATACTTTTTCACAGCACTGTATATGTGCGAACCACATCACTATTGTTAGCAGGTTCTTCTGCCCATCATTTTGGACTAGTAATTACAAATAATGGTTGAAAAGAATTAGAGGCCAGGAATGCATCAGCAACCTACCTATTTATGCTTTATTTTCATTTGCTGCTAACGATTATAAAGCTTGCCTCAGAAACAGGCAAACAAAATTCTCACTATATTCCAATGTGATAACTCGCTGTTGTGAAACACAGGCTATACAACTTTATGCCCCTATTAACATCTATAGAAAAGAATAAAAACCAATTTTTTAATAGTCTACATATATATCACAAATGCCTTCAATAAAAGGATCTCCAACACCTACTATTGTACAGACAGTTGAACAAGCTTGCTAGTTAAAGTTTTGTAACAGAAAACCATTGTAAAAATATTCTTAAATTTGATGTAATAAAATGGTCTGTCCAGTTTCCTTACTAATACTGGAAGGACTGTTGCTATTTATTTCTGATTGATTTACATTAAGTTCCAAGTTAGAGTTGGATCAGAAGTTAAAACAGCATTATCTCTTCAGCCTTTAATACATGATTGTGTTATTCTTCTGTAAAAGTGTTCTTCAATAGTTAAAAGGTAGCTCTCTCTGCGTACAACTGAATGGCTCTTTAATTGCCAGCACATGCCCTGCCTGGGAAAAAATAGTATTTTAAAATAACCCAGTAAAACATGTAATATAATAAAAATAAAGGAACAACATTTTAAAATATAGCTTTTTTGCAATACACTTATGTAGGGGTTTTACAAATGGTTTGTTATTGATAAGTATGACTGAAAAGTTGAAACCTTCATTTATGTTTGTCATGGTACAATGCTTGCTATCACCAAACCTCACAAGAAAATATTGATAACTTTAAATAGAAAATTAATCCTTAGGGGGGAAACATCCACTACTTTCTTTTCTACAAGTATACGACTAAAAGTTTTCAAACATATTGTGCTGATTTGCGCTTTAGAAAAATTCTAACGTTAACATAAAATGTTTTTAGACAGCTACAGTACATATAAGTAATTTGCTTATGTTCTAGCTGTATTACCTTAGCCTAGTCTACTACACAAACGCCCAAGGTATCAAAACTGACCCCAATGGTAGCCTCCAGCTCACCAGATATATGGACCTTATTGTGGCAAAATTAGTTTTTTGTTAATGTTAACCAACCTTAATCTGTAATACATTGTATTTTAAGCTCAAGGAGAAAAATATTCGTTCCATGAAACGATAGTTAACATGTTTAATATGTGTTTTTTTGGTTTGTCTTTTAATAGAAAATAGGATACTTTCCAGATGCCCCGAACATACAAAAAAGAAATAACAGATATTTATTAATATTTATAACAACCAGAAAGCCATAATGGTCTGTGGGTCACAAACAGGGTAATTTATTTGGATTTCTGCTTTAGGTAAATCAAACAATCAGATCGAGCCATTTTTAATATACAGTATCAGTGGGTGGTCCCTGGACAGCATCACAACATAAGATCAAGAACCTACAACTACCCTAAGAGGAACCCATTGTACAGCACAATGGAATATGTCAGCACTACATAAAATAATAATTATAATAATAATCTGCATCTACCCTAAGAGAAGCACAAACCGCAGCTCCAAAGACCACCATAGATCCTGTGCTGTTGGAGAAAGTTTTCACCGTTGGAGTACACGAAGCGTGAAATGATAAATGAATAAATGATAAGGATGGAAAGTGGAAGGAAGCATGATTTTCTAGAACCATAACACAGGAAGCCAACGTTATAAAGTAGTACGTGTCAGCTTCCCCAAAACACGTGACAGCCCCGCCAATGCTCATTAGCGCAGCATATGCTCCTACCTGATGGTCCTGATGACAAAGTAGATAATAACGGCGGCGCTCACCACCACTAGCACTGCAAGGGCCCTCTGAGTCCGGGGTTTATTGGGCGGAGGACCAGCAGGCACCGTTGAGAGAGGGCCTTCTACAGCGGTGCTCGAGTTGTTCTCCTTCCCATCCGCCGAAGGTCGGAGACCGCTGGCACTAGCAGAAGACGCGGGTGGAGCGGGGGAGACGCCCGGGGAGGAATTCACGTTTGGCAGTAAACTGACAGCAAGCAGTGCACAGAGAAGTCCAGTCACCGAATAAAGCGACCGATGGCCCCAAGCGCCCCACATCTTCAAGAACATGCCACCTTCTCCCCAGCCAGGGGAGTAGGACGGCGGTCACCAACACACGAAATAGCGAAGACGAGAACAAGCGAACCACTGACAGTTCAGTCACTTCCTGGTCACGACGCACACGCTGCGTGGTTGCTATGCAACTTTTCTCTACGTAATGAGGTAGTTATGTTTGTGTTTTTCGCAGTGATGGCCAATAGTTACTTTTATATTTGTTTCCGATAACTTTATATATTCTTTCTCATATAAATTGTTTATTGTAAAGGGTCTTGTTTTATACAGCGAGGGGAGTAGTGCGTGTGTATATGTGTATGTATTTTTATGTGTACAGTACTGTTTGAGTGTATTAAATACACACACACTCTATGCTATATAGTGCTTTAGAGTCAGTGTGTGTGTGTTAGTGTATGGTGTGGAATCCAGTGCATGCGTGGTGTTGTGTTACTGTATGGCATTAGTATGAGTGTGTATATCCACATCTAGTGTTTGATATATGAGTGAGGATGAGAGTGTGATGTTAGCATGTGTGTATTATGAGTTAGTGGCGCCTGAGAGAATGTGTGTGTGATGGTAGAGTGAGTTTGCATGTTGATATGTATGCGTGTCACTTAAACTTGGGCCCATATGGCACGAACCCTAGGATTGCCTTGGTTGTGTGCTTAACTGGAGTCAAGCTATCAGACAGTTTCAAATCAGTGGTCATGCCATCAGACGCTTTTTCTTTAGATTAGCAAAAGGTGCCTTAGACCTGGAAATGTGATAATAATCATATAATGTTACAATTTTTAGTGGATTTTGCAGAGTTCTCACACAAATATATCTCCCTGCAAAATTAGATACGTTTATTAAACAAATTAAAGGTAAATATCCGCTCATTTCTAGCAAATTACCTTTTATAACATTTCTGCATATATTACAAAATTCCACCGTTGGACCAACACATTTACACTGCACATATCTCACACACACCCCCCTATATAATATCTTACAATACGGTGCATTTTTACTGTGGAAATTTAAAGATATAGCACCCCAAATAGCAGTGCAGTACTTGATAAATGTCATATTTCAACATTCTACATGGGTTTAAAAAAAATTCCCCCATTGGACCAATACAGTTACACTGCACATATCTCAAACACATGCCCCTCTATTATTTCTGAGAATATGGTGCATTTTTACTGTGGAAATTTAAAGCTGCACACCAGTTGTGACCATGTTATGTTGTGATACAACTCGTATGTGGTACTGTGCTATTCAGGTAACTTATTATCTTCCGGAGATTTACATGTAATGTATTTTTTCTTTCATTCTGCTAATATTGAGAGAGAAACCTAATTTTATATCCAGATTCAATATTGGTTGTGTAGGAAACAATAATGCTGAATAACATATATATAAGTTGTTTGACTCATTTGTGATAAGATGTGAGCTTTCAGGAAATATATATATATATTCTTTATTTTGTCACTTTTTTACTAGTTTGATCATGGAAGTTTTCATGATTTTGTGTTGTTTTAAATTCTTAGTACATGTTTAAGGCAGCCAATTGGACAGGAAAGTGCTTCCATTAAAATCAAGTGGAGCGCTTTCTGTGCTTCAGGGGTCTTCCAGCGCTGGTTCTGACAGAGTAATATGCTCAAGTTAAACCTTAAATACTTTTTGCTAAAGCTCACAGAGGGCAGATTTGCACACAATAACATATATAAATTGTTCACAGGTTGTGAGTAATTTAAGCTTTTGTTGTACTTTCTTATTAGACGCAATGTATGTTTATTGAATTGTCAGCAGACAAATTAAAAGCCATGGAATGTGAAACATTTAACCCATTTTTGCCCTTTAGGATGTATGGATACTTCCTAAAAAAGGTGAGATAATGCCCTTTAGGATGTACCTGTACGTCCTGACTTTGTTGCAGCAGCAGATTCCCTCTGCTGTTACAATGGAAATCAGGCTGTTTACTGACAGCCTTGACTCTCCTCTGTCAGCAGAAGAAAGGGATCAGGCATTCCCTTCTTGTAGGTGTCAAAGCTGATCCCAGCACAGGATCAATGTGTGATTAGCACAGACATATAAGGGGGAGAACAACTGCAAAAAAGAAAAAAATATAATCGATGAATGAAGAGAAAAATGGGATCCAAAATATATGAGAGACCCCCAAAGGGGTCTCGATCCATACTGCACTGGGAACAGTGAGAAAAAATGGAAAACAAAATATTTCAAAAAATATACCGGTATATGTATCAGCCCTGCCACTACAAGTTAAACATTATATTAAAAATCTCCAAACCCTTTAAGACAGCAGTATGAATAAATGTATATAAATTTGATCCTCTTGAACATAACAAAATATGTTATTACTGTAAATCTTGTGAAACCAAAAAATGGGTCGTTGTTGAGCATTGTCATGCCTACAGGTGCCGGTTTTATCACTAAATATTATATTTTCTGTATATCTATGATTTTAAAAGAAGGTTCTACATCAAAAATGGATAATGGTTTAACAAACATATGGTAAAAATCACAAAAAAACTGCACTTTTTGAAAACTCATAGTATGAAAACTCCTCTGTCCTGTTAGGGCTAAGAAATCTTCAGCCTTCTCGGTCATAAGGTACAAAACAATTGCTACAGTTAAACAAAAGTAGAAAAGCGGGAATTGAAAACTAC
The DNA here is from genome assembly GCA_023333645.1 of Sceloporus occidentalis. Lineage (NCBI taxonomy): Eukaryota > Metazoa > Chordata > Lepidosauria > Squamata > Phrynosomatidae > Sceloporus > Sceloporus occidentalis. The sequence continues at coordinate 9,885,284 of JALMGF010000016.1, forward strand.
ATAACGCTCAGTTTATAGCAGAAAAAACACAGTTTTAGTCATGATTCCCTGAGACATGTTTATATTATCCCATTTATTGTTGAAATGGGAAAAAAGAGACAGCCTGAGTGAAATCTACAGTTGTAAATTTGCTCTATCTGGTGTAACAGATCACCAACCATTGCTTGGTGTAGCCAGAATTAATGAACCGGTTTTGAAATTGTAAGAATTCTATTATCTATAGGTCATAAATCTTTGCAATGCAGAAAACAAGTTTACTTTTACAGTATATCTAGCAAAACATCAAAGTTTAAGGTTTCTATGAGTTATAGTTGCACAAAATATATTGTCTCATTCTATGCTCAATATATAACACAGTTTTATGTAATCTCATAATGACATTTTATATGTACCCCACATTTTAATGTTATCAGAACATTTAAAAGCTCAGGAACAGCAAGCAGTACTGAGACTTGAAATCACATTATTCAGCAAGATATTGATATAGATATACAGAATTTAATGCATATAGGAACCATATGGTTCTTGTAGTGTGACCATTTCTACATCAAAGTCTGATTTACACGGTTAAGGCATTCCTATCATAATAAGCAGGGAATTAAGCTAATCCAGTTTGTGACAAATTTTGTGAAAAAGACCAACATTTTTATGCTCTGAATACTTACTTTGTCCTGCTCAGCCCAAAAATCATATTGTAGATGGAAAAGTGTAGAGAGCGTATGCCATTCAACCATCCAAATGTTTAATTATTGTTTTTTTTTTTTTAATATGTATGGGTAGAGCAAAGAGATCCTAAAGCATTATTTTTACTAGTACAGGTAAACACAGGTAGGTGTTTATTGGTTTACGGTTTAAATATGGCAATATCAAGCTTCATTGTCTCATTGTCAGCTGAAGAAATACATTTTTGTTTCCCTGTTATTTATATTAATATTAGTTAATGCTGTTATGAGATGGAACTAACTGTTTGCAGGCCATCGTATTCACAGAATGTTCACCTCTAGCTCGGTTGCGGTATGACATCATATTCTGGCGCTCAGTAGCAGTGAAGCAGCACGCACCACGCAGGGAGAAAGAGGCCTTGCGCTCACACCACAGGACTTCTGGAAGGTAAGTGAAACCTTAGGGGGGGTAGATTGTGAGGAGAGGGGGTAGATTGAGGAAGAGGGTTGTAAGAATATTGAAATAAAGAGTGAGATAATAAATTAATTAGTGTGTGGGTGATTTTTTGAATGAGGGAGAGTATGAATTAATGTGTGGATGAATTGTGTGAATGAGGGAGAGTATGAATTAATGTGTGGATGAATTGTGTGAATGAGGGAGAGTATGAATTAATGTGTGGATGAATTATCTGAACGAGGGAGAGCATGGATTAATGTGTGGGTGCATGAATATGTGTAATGGATTTGTGTGAGTGAGAGAATACATGATTATGTGAATGAAAGTGTAAATTGGTGAGTGTGGGTATCATAGATGTATAATTGATTTGTGGAAAGGCAAAGATGGCACAGGCAGGGTGTTTATGGGACAAAGATGGCATAGGACAGGCTCTTTGGAGACAAAGCTGACTCATGCTGTGCTGCTTGGGGACATAGATGGCAAGTCTTGTGTGTGTTGTCTGGTTGCTGGTCAGGTTCTATGTGGGCAGTGTGGACGCCAGGGCTGGCTTTGGGGTATGCAACCTGTGATCTGTGCCTGTAATTTATGGGGTTTTAGCTATACCTTTAATGCTGAGTTTTTATGCAAATTCCAATTTATCTATACCTGCAAAGCTGGGTTTGTGTGTTATTCTGTAGATCCATATCTGATATGTTATGTTTCCATACATTATTTATGTATACCTGCAAGTACAGGGTTTCTACGTCTTATTCAGTTGATCAATATCTGCAGTGCTGTTTCCATGTGTTTATTTGATCTATACCCTTAGTGCTGAGTTTACATGTGATTTCCAGTTGATCTATACCTGCAATGCTAGGCTTGTGTGTTCTGCTGATCTATACCTGCAATGCTATGTTTCCATACGTTATTCTATACCTGCAAAAAAAAAAAGTTTTATAATTTGTTGTTGTTTTTCATTGAACAGGAGGTTGCGTTAAGATGGTGGAAAGTTTGTCTAGAATTCACCCTTTCCCCCGAGCCACTGAATACCAGTTGTATCGTTTTTCATTTAAAAATGTATTCCATGTGTATGATTTTATTTTACCCAATGCTTCTGATTTCCCTTTCAATAAAACTAGTAAATAAGCAGAAATTTTTACTGCGAATTTTATGCCTGTCCTTTAACTTTCAGGTTGTTTATTTTCATTTTATGTCTAAATAAAGACTGGTTCTTGACTTCTTTGTTATAGTGCAGGGGCGTCCAAGGTGCGGCCCGCGTGAGATCGGCAGCCAGGATCACAAGAGCCCTGCTGCTTACTTGTGGGAGGGTCTATTCTCTGCTCCAGTCCTGCTTCCTTTGTGGGGAGAACGAGGGAGGCCGCGCCCCCTGCTGAAGTCTGTGAGCGGCATCGAGAGCTGTAGAGCAGGTAAGGGGGTGGGGTGGGTTGTGTGAATGAGTATGTCTGATTGAGGGAATGATTCTGTGAATGAATGAATTTGTGTGTGTGTGATAGCATGGATGTGTAAGTGCTGGAACCTAGGCAGGATGGGACTGTGATTGCTGTTAGCAATCACACTCCTATCATGCCAAGTCAGCCAGTACATGCTGAAACCTGGCTAGCTGCCCCCCTTGTGTATTGATGCTGCCAGCAGTATGGGGTCTGCACTTACAGCCACCCTGTACCAGCATGTATTGGCTGACTTGGGATGATAGGAGTGTGATTGCTAACAGCTAACAGCAATCACAGTCCCATCATGCCTAGGTTCCAGCATTCACTGGTTGCCTGGGTATAAAAAGAGTGTGTTTGCTGTTAGCAATCACACTCCTATCATGCCAAGTCATATTGTTGATTTTTTTTGTCCAATTGTGGTGTTACTTTTAATAAAAGTGTGGTTACACACTAAAATTGGACAAAAAATACAATGCCCAGCCAACCAGTACATGCTGGAATCTGGGTATGCCTGAGATTGCTGTTAACAATCATAATATATAATTTTTTTGTACAATTTTGGTGTGTAACTTACTTTTATTAAAAGTGTGTGGGGGGTCACTTTCAGTTTCGGCTAAGTGAACCCTGAATTTTCGGTTTTGGTCCAGAATTTTCATTTTAGTGCATCCCTAAAATAAATAGAACTATTTTATTTTTACTTATCGAGAATCCTGAATTTGTAGGCCCAGAAATCCCAGAAATCAGTGAGAGGAAAAGTAAAGGTTTTGTGTCATTTACTTTATTTTAATCTGCATATTTTATTAAAGGCCCTCGCACGTATACATTTCTGATGAAGTGGCCCACTGCAGAAAAAACTTGGACACCCCTGTTATAGTGAGTGTGTGAAGTAAACAAATTAAACTTTGTTAAGGTGAGTATGTGAAGTAAACAAGTAATTCAGTCTTATATTTTATCCCTCCTCATGGGATTTAAGTTTCCTTGGATATGACATTTTGTCATATTATCCCCCTTGCTCAATGTGCCAAAGTAAGTTCTCCAGAGCACTAGCATCTGTGTCTAAGGTTTGCTATACCACTTTTTTCTCTATATCATAGTCCCTAATTCTACCAACAAAAGCAGGCTGTCATTATTTATACCATATGGCATTTTTATCTGCTGTGATTTAGGGAACTTTTAGCAGTGGTTGTTTAGAAAGTCTTGTAAATATAAATCTACAATGTTTCCTCTATGTTTCCGTCTACAATTCTAATCTTTAAACATCAAAGGTCCGGAAAAAGAGTAGAATACACATTTATATTTGTTTAAATATATTCTGCCATCTAAATACTACTTTACATTAATCAATAGATTATAAAGCTGCCTGTCAAGTGTAAAAAATGTTTTGGCAGCTGTTTTTGTTAACAAACTAATATATTTCGTTTAAGACTATAGTAACAGTGCAGCATTTTTTAAGTGATTCTTGTGTAACGTGAAACTCTTTACTTTACCAACTCGGTTTATCTGATCAGACACAAAACATCATCCCCTGCTGCTTCTGAGTTATTTAATTGTAATGTGGTTATTTTAGCAGAGTGATTTGTTTGCTGGAGCAAAGTAAGTGCTGAGAACATAAGCCGAACAGTAAAGTATTTGTCTAAACAGCAGAAGCTAGCAGCGAATACCTGAAATGCACCCTCTTTCATATTCTGTATACTGGCTTGATGGATCCTAACCCTTCTCCAGGCCAGATTCAGTGTCCACAAAAGCTGGAAAGCATCTATGGACAGCTTAGTTGATATAAATACTTCACCTACTGGGGATGATCCTACAGGCTGATTTACAGGACACAATCCATTGTATAGCATCAACTCAAGCACTATTCTGTACAGAGTCAACATCATTGCCACTGCTACAATAGAGTATAACAGCCTCCCGAGAAAAATCATTGAGAAAATACTGTCTATGATAGACCTGACAAATATATAAACAGATGTATGCCTTTACTCGCCTGATTGTAATTGTGTGAGATCTGTAGATGTCCTACTCACGTTTACACCAGGAGGAACCCAGATTGCAGGAATGAACACACTTGCTGACAGAACACATTGTGAGAGGATGCTCTTGTGGGTTGCCATTAAGCACAGGTGAAAAGGAAGTGGAATAGGGAAGTGGCTGAAGGTCAGATTCAGGATATGGTAGAACACAATGACATCTAACACAGCCAGGGTCAGGACACCAGAAGTCACAGGTGGTCGTACAATAAGCCAGGGTCAGGATACCATATGTCAGAAAAAGTATTTAAATATACAGAAAATGTGCAGGAGAAAGCAAGACCATCTACTAGGGAGCCACAATACAACTGAGCACCGGCATTCGTGTGAGCTTTAAACAGCCCGGCAGGGTCAGGAACGTAATCGCGTCTTCCGTCGCCCTATCGACACTGCGGAATCAAAGAGGAGGATGCAGGCGGGGAGACCCGACTCCCCCAGATAAGTGCCTTTACTATTCCTCTGTCACACTTCTCACATTTTCCTTAAACTCACTTTTCTATATTTTCTTTTCCCAATTTTACATTAAAGGTTCAGACAAATCCAATCTGTATTTCTAAAGGGTCAATAAAGCAAATCACTGATCTCTGTGTTATTTCTAATGCACCTAGCGGTGTGTACAGCATTGAAGGACACGCTAAAGCTAGAAGCAAGGTTTAAATATAAACCCTTCTGGTGCTAACAAAATTGAAAAAACAATACGTAAAAGTGTACACGTGCTACAACACTCTCTGGGAATCCCACTCTCCCACAATTCAAGAAGATAAAAGACAAGTATCGGTGGTGCAACCCACCAACAGTGAGCGGAGCGACAGAAGTAAATATAAACTCACCCTCACCCCAATGGGTTATGTAGAATAAATGACGTGAAAAATAATAATAATAGTGCACTCTGTATGATTACATAAATTATAACACTATCATAAAATATACTCTATTTAAATGTCTCTGTGAATCCTCCGATAGGCGTTTCGCCCGTGGGCAAACCGACTTAAGGAAGCCCACAGGCGAAACGCGTATCGGAGGATTCACAGAGTATATTTTATGATAGTGTTGTAGTTTATGTAATAAAGTATTTATTCTACATTTTATGTCACCTTTTATATTATATTTATATACATATATTCCATACACTCTGCTGGATCCACTCCGCTGTCCATCCCTAAGTCAGTACCGTGTTCTTTATCCCTGGAGCCAGGTTACGGGCTCTAGGCAAGGTGAGAGGCTAACTGGAGCCACCTTTTTCTGGTCCATTTTGGATGTGTTGCAATACTGCTCTATGTGATTTTTTTAGATATCTCCAATCAAATACAGTTGGGTGTGTGATCCCTAATCACACCAGGCATTGATGATTTGAGTCAGTCTTTGACTCATCAGAATGTGAGTTTTTTTTATACATTTTTTGAAAAAAATTGCTATATTTTATCATACAGAGTGCACTATTATTTTTATTTTTTTCTTGTCATTTTTTTCATGTCATTTATTCTGCATAACCCATTGGGGTGAGGGTGAGTTACATTTATATTTACTTCTGTCACTCCGCTCACTGTTGGTGGGTTGCACCACCAATACCTGCCTTCTGGTGCTAAGTTGACATGAAAAACAAAAACCCTTGAAATAACTAATTCTTAAATTGTCTTGATAAAATCTGTTTTACAGAATATATGTATAAGGGGATAGTTTTTATGTAAAATTCCTCCTCTTACCGAGGTGAGGTTAAAGCCATCATACGCATCATTGCTTTAATGCAAATGATAAGAGGGGTTCCTTTGAATGTTTGTGATACATTCTGCAGAATCCTCCTATATGCTTAGCCCTTTTGTCCTCCAACATATCACTTTGTATGTGATAAACTTACTGCCAGTCAGCTCCAGCATTGGTTTTGGCAAACCGCGCTGGAGAGTTTAACAAATAAACTATCCCTTTAAACGTGGATCTGTCAGCTAATTGACAAAGGAAGTGTCAGTGTTTCATTAATGCATTTACAGAACAAAGTGCTGGCGCCTAGAATCAGATTCCATTACTTGCCAGGTGCAAGTCAAAACATTCACACATTATTAGCCTTACCTTTAATGATAACATTGCCAGTATACTATTAGTATGTTAATATATGTACGCAAGTTCTAACCTTTGCAAGCAATTAAGGAAACTTGTTAGTAGACTTATCAGAAAGGATTAATGGTCCAAAGAATGAAATTTCCTTTTTTGGATAATTGCTGCACTCATTGTGAGATAACCTTCCCAAATATTTGGATCATGTAGCATGACAAAAATAATCAGTATATTTATGATTTTGATATAATAATAATAATCTATGACTTTAGAAAATTGTTCCATACTGATTTATTGAAAGTACATGGGGGTAGTAATTGAGGACACATATGTACCTTCTTTGGTCTTGCAGGATTACTTTAGAATATTGGCATTTGGGAGAGCTTGAAAGAGTGAGAGAGAGCATGAATAAGAGTAAGAGTGTGAGAGAGTGAATAAGGGTGTGAGAGTGAGAGAGCACAAGATAATGAGTGAGAATATGAAAGAACATGGATAAGAGTGTGAGTGAATGAGAGTGAGTAAATGTGAGAGAGCATGAATAAGAGTGAGAGAACATGAGTGAAAATGTGAGAGTCTGTGAGTGCAAGGGTGAGAACACATGAGAGTGTTAAAGTGTGAGAGAGCAAAAATGAGTAAGAGGGCATGACAGCAGCAAAATCCAATTGAAAAGGATGATGATGGGAGGTGGGGATTAAACTGTATCACTGTCAATGTCCAGCTCTATATTTAGTGATGGGAGTTATGGTTCAAAACCATCAGTGCTTTGCTATATAATGAAAGGAGTTATACTATGCCACTGTATGTGTCTGGTTCATTCTATAATAATAGGTGTTATGCTTACCACTGTCTGTATCTGGATATATAATGATAGAAGTCATACTTTACCACCTTCTATGTCTGGATCACTATATAATGATAGCCTTGCTGTACGACCATCAGTGTCTGGATCGCTATAGAATAATGAGACTTATGCTGTACCACATTCAATGTCTGCATCACTATATAAAATGGTATCAGTTAGGCTGTACTGCCTGTGTATGGATATAAAATAATAGTAGTCACACTGTAGCATAGTCTGTGGCTGGATCATTATGTAGTGATGGAAGTTGTAATGTACCACTGCCAGAGTCAGTATGTATTGATGGGAGTTATACTGTCCCACCCCCCAGTATCTGGCTTACTTATGGGAGTTATGCTATATCACCATCTGGGTCTGAATCAATATATAATGATAAGAGCCATGTTGTACCACCATCTATGTCTGGATCACTATAGAATAATGGGAGTTATGCTGTACCACCCTCGGTGCCTGGCTTACTATACAATTATGGGAGTTATGCTGTACCACCATCGTTGTCTGGATCACTATATAATCATAGGATCCATGCTGTGCCGCCTTATGTGTCTGGATCATTATATAGTGATAGTAGTAATGCTATACCGCTATCTGTGTCTAGATCACTATATAATGATAGGCGTCATGCTGTACCACCACCACGTAAAAAAATATAAGAATAAGAGTCATGCTGTACCACTGCCATTGTCTGACTCAATATATAATGATGGGAGCCATGCAATATAACATCTCTCGTGTAGCTGTACAAAGGGATGTCCTAATGGTCACTAAGAGCTGCTTTGGATCATATCTATGTCTGGCTATCTGTATGTTGATGAAGGCTAAGATATAATACCTGCACCTGCATAATGGGGATTAAAGTACACAACATCCAGAGTGCCAAAGGTTACTTTTACTATTTCTAATAATGTCTTTACTGTTGCTATATCTCTAAACTTCCATTAAACGCATGCAAAATACATGCTTAGGCTCCAGGCTTAGGGTGAGCAGAGTTTTGGGCGTGGGTGTGGTAAATTTTCAAGCTGTGCTTCAAAATGTTCCTATATTTGTTTTTATGTGTTGGCAACTATGGCTGAGGTTAATACTTAGCTGTGCTGCAAAGGTTAATTACAATGTTTCCACTATGGTGTATTTAGTCTGCTGACAGAGGGGATGTTGCCTGCTCCCTGCATTCCAGGGGCCAGGACACATTTTCCCCTGTGGGATGTCAGGACAGTTTAAAAAAAAAAAAAAAAAATGAAAAGAAAACACTTTTTGCTATCTTACTTAGGATTTCTTTTTTCGACAGGTTAAATGCCACTGCAAAATAACATTCCATTTGTGTTCAGCAAAGTACAGTAATAACCCACGTACACTGTTTTTTTTATGTTTTGGAGGGCCAAAAGACTTTATTGTACACTATACTTTTTTGAAGTGGAGATTTTTTGTTTCCTTTTTTTAAATGTTATGTTTTATGTTATGTTTCACTTCTTTTATTCTTATTTTACTTTAATTTTGTAAACTTTTCTTTTTAAACTTGGATCGGTCCTGTAAACTGACTATATCCCCGATCACTGGACACTATATAATTATATATTTTACACCAACCTCTTCCAATCATGTTTTTATGGACCTTGCTTTGTGCACTGGGGCACAGTCATGCTGGAATAGAAAAGTGCCTTCCTTGAACTGTTCCCACAAAGTTGGTGATGTGAAGCTTCAATGCAGCAGCTCAGCGATGGTAATCCATTCCATGAAGCTCCAACCACAGTTTTTGTGCTTATATTAATGCTATTGTTTATGGTCAGTTAGCAGCATAGGAAACCAATTATAAATTTAAATGCAATACATGTTTAGCATGCTTTCCTAAACAGCTATGTAAAAAATAATTTTGTGTCTTAGATACAATTATTATAAATAATAATAAATTATTTGCAACGGAAGTTTTGGCTGGGGCTGTTACATTACAGGAATTTATTGAGATTTTGTGTCATCTCCAAAGCGGTGCACACATAGTACAATGTGTTTTCCTGTCTGTATTGGTCCATCAGTGTTGGGGATTTATTTTGCTATGCTTTTGGTACCTACAGCCCTATAAACCTGTTTGGTACATGCCTGTAAGAAGTATTTAGAGTATTTGGCATTGCCTCAGTCCCCACCAGGTCAGTGCCACCAGCTGGCTGCTCCATGGCCATGATCCTCACTATAGTGTGTCAGAAAATGACAATAGATCATTACTATCTTTGTCTTAAAGTTGTGTGGTGATTTTAAGGAAGTGTATGGAGGCTATTTAATCTATGCATGCTATAAATGGGCTTCTTGGAGAGATCAGAGATCTCCCTTGTAATCTGCCCATTGAGCAGTGGCACATCAGGGGACCTGATTGCTCAAGAGGACAATCTGCCTCCCTGTTGTGCAGAGGGACTGCAGCCTCTCTGGACATCCTGTCCTAGGCCAAAATATGTCACAGCTTTACTTACCGTTGTTTGGCTATAAGTCAAAGCTGCACAACTCCAGTCTTTAATGACCTCAAACAGGCTAAGACTTTTGTGTATCTTTATACGGCATAATTAATTTTAATTAAAATAATGTTATTCCTGTCACTTCAGTATTCATTTAATACATATCAGGTTTTGGAGGCACAACACCAAATTGAAAATAAATCAAAATATTCAACACATGGCCAAAATGTAAAAACATTATAACTGATATAAAAAGATACACTTGGGTGCTCTATTACAATTTTTACAATATTGTATTTTAGTCATTCCTAATGCAGAGTGCTGCTAATAAGGATAAATGATACATATTTTCAGTAATAGCATGTGATTCATATTCACACTAAAGAGGTCCAAATGTGGCTCAAATTTGAAATCTATATACAGTTCATCATGTTACAAGATGCCTTTAATTAAATTCCCCTGTAATTATAGAATAAGATAATTTCTTCTTCTAAATACTGCTAAAGCCATCAACTTATAATAGAGATCCTGAGTCACCGAGTTAAAGAATGAAACTCACAGGAAAATGAAAATTTAATTTGCTCAGCTACAATAAATACTGCAAAGTATACATCTAAATGACTTCCAGCGCAGAACTGATTGCCTTAAAATACAGTGATATAATCACGTGAATAAATCATCTTTATACCGTATCTGTCTAAAGCCATTTGCCAGGTAGTTTGATTTCATGGTCTGCCCTCTACTTTACAGTTCATTCCCTTCAAATCACTATTAGCCAATTAGAGGTGTGCACAGTACCTAAACTTTATTGCTAGACAATTTCTCCTGATATTATGTTTGATCACGTATTGCACGGTCTAACTGCAATAACTTGCAGCATTGATAAAGACAGAAAAACAACAGAGGGAGAAACCTATTGTTGAACTTGCCAAATACATGTGTCAACAGGTACTGTATAATATGTAAATCACAAAATACTCGGTGGGATACTAAAATTCTGTCTATGAACTTGGTTATATTGAAATACCAAATCTGATCAATCCTTCTATAGTAGTACTCGCAAATAATGAATACATCCCTTTGGTAGTGGAAAAAACTAGTGGGAAAAACAGGAACACAACATTATTGTCCTTATGTTGTTTTTAAGCTAATGATAGATAAATTACACACTCTCTGGAAGTTTCAGGTTAGAGTGGTGGTATATGTAAATTGAGCATTCGTGTGGTATCCACATCACCATTCCAAATATTGCATTAGCATTAAAATTGCTGTTTTATTTTTAGCCATTCTTTTTAAGTTTACATTTACACTTTGCTGTAAAATATCATTGCTCAAATTTGACTACCAAATTAGATCAGGTGGATGTTTTTTATTGTTTCTGTTATTATTATGAGTTTTATTATTATCTTTTTTATATATATAGCGCCAACAATTTACGCAGCGCTTAATACAATACATATATTCAAGGGGTATGACAAGACGAGAATTGACAGACTAAGACAAACCGATACATTAGGTGGAGAGAGCCCTGCTCGCAAACTTACAATCTTGAGGGAATGGGGTAACAAACATAAGAAACAGAGAAAGGGTGAGAGGTAGTGTGGTGGTTGTATCAATGACAAGGAAGTTCTAGAAGCTAAGATGGTATGCTTCTCTGTGAGTTTTGAGTTTTTGTGAGTTTTGAGATGTTTCTTGAATGTTGGGAGGGAGGGTGAATGCTGAAGGTTCAGTGGAAGTAGATTCCAGAGATATCGGGCAGCTCGAGTTAAACCTTGTAGACGGGAAAAGGAAGAGGTGATAAGTGAGGAGGAGAGCCTTAGCCCATGGGAAGAACGTAAGGATCGAGTAGGAGAGTATTTGCTTATGAGGGCAGAAATGTATGGAGGAGCATAAACTATAGGTTTTATGCAGTAAATCATGAGTTGTATGTGTGTAGCATTTACTATGTATACTGCAGGACCAAATAGGTTTTCCTCACCATAAAAAATTCCACATCATAAAACTCATACAAAATAACTCTCTATGGGGATTATTTAATAAAGAGGAAGTCGAAATTTTAAGTCCCAGAATGTACTATGATTAGCCATCCCTGAAAAGTTTCTCCTCCAAGAGGGCTGAGCATGCCTGCACAGTACATAATTGATAAAGAGACTTTCAGGAAATCTCAGTAATATAACTTAGCATTATACATTGCCAGCCAAGCTCCTCTAACAGCAGATGCTCAATGGAACTGGACCTTTGTAATGTATAGTGAAGAATACAGATGAACCCTGAATTGCCTGCAACTTCCACTTCAGTAAATAAATCCCAGTGTGTATTGTAATAAAGTAGTAAAAATTACAAATTTATCTAGACATCACATTGCTGTAAACTTGTTTTTCAAAACATCTCATGTACCTATTTACATAATAGCATTGTTATCAGTATCCCACATAAAAATACTTTTTTATTTTTCAAAAAGGCAGATAAAAAGGAACACATAAAAGGGTAAAATTATCTTATTTTCAACACTGGAGGTAGAAATTGGAAGGCGCCCTATGGCTCAGAGTAAAGAGTGTATTTCTATTCTAGAATTAAAAAGTGAGTAATAGCTTTCTAATATGAAATATTACTTGTCCTTTTAAATGTTGCCAGGTATCTTAGTTTTAGCAATTAACAGTCTCACCTTACAGAACCCTTTGTCAGTGAAGGAAAAAAACAGATATATATGGGACTGAAGTTTGCTTTCCCATAAACTGTGAAGTATAGAAACATTTTTGCAAGCTTTAGATTAAATGTGCGTGAAGGCAGCCAAACAAGCAATTTCCTTAATTAACTTGTTGTCATTGGAAAAACGCTAATTATTAACCCCGGGCTGTAGCAAAAGTATTAATAAGTATGAGACTCAACAGTGCATAAAGGAAATTCTGATGTGGTTTATGCAAAGAATTGTTTATATTTCCTTCTACCATCTGTCAAATGGTGCTGTGATTTTGCCCCAGGATCAAAATAACAGTATTTGTTCTTTTCTGGCAGTAAGACTGATTAGAAGAGGCTTTAATTCTTCTGACAATTAGTTTCTACTAATTTTTGTATATGGTGATAAAAGGAAGAATGAGCATTTCAATACTTTATATACAACTTGTTTACATATTTAAAACGTTTATTGTATCAGCAGGAAACTGATGCAAGCTAATATAGAAGATGGACAACATAATGTATTCAGGTATGAAAAAAGCTCCTGGTATAAAGAAATGTATTACATGTAACCAATGTTTCGATGTGCTATTGATTTTTTATGTAATAACATGTTCTTTGTGAAAACATCAGAGACTGGGAAGCACAGCTAAAGTCTACTTCCATATGGTAAAAAAAATAAGTATAATTTTTTTTCTTTACATTTTAGTTAAACCTTAAAAATTTTCCACTTGCATAGAATGGTACTTAAGAGGTAGTCACAACAGTCACAGGAACGCTTCACTTGCTTCTCAAAGGTCTGTACTGTGGTGCTTTGCTCAGCTAAAGTAGTGTGAAATCCATTAAAAATGTACATAATGAATGTAACGTCTTCAATGCAGCAGAACAACAGAGAGATAAAGGGTTGCTCACATAGGTTGAATAAACCAAATGACTGAAATAATGATTTTGTAAAGACCATCGCACAACTGGAGTCATATTGGTTATCATAGAGAGAGAATTTTAAAAATACCTGCTAGAAAAAAATATTCAATATGCATATGCTTTTTCGATCTCTCCCACCTTACCATAACAGGCAGCATTTGAAGAAGTAAATGAGGGTGATCCTTTAATATTTTATTTTGCATGGGTGCGAGAATACGAGATGAAACTGTCTCCTCAAATAGTAAGTACAAAAAACACAAAAACAAGACCATCACACCATCTGGAAATAAAGTCTACAACAATTTTTTTGTAGCTAAAATATATTCCAACTAAACATAAAACAAAGCACACATACCTAGGTTAATATATACATATACTGTATTTATTTATTTATTTAGACCAGCCCGTCTGGCACCAACAACCATGCCGCGTTCAAAGTCACGCAAATTCCGTTTCTTCCCTACTCTGATGCTCGGTTTGAAATTCAACAAGTTGTCTTGACCACGTCTAAATGCCTAAATCCATTGAGTTGCTCCCATGTGATTGGCTGATTAGCTATTTGTGTTAACAAGCAATTGAACAGGTGTACCTAATAAAGTGGCCAGTGAGTGTATATAATATAAACATAAATATATTATTACCTTTTATATAGCTTCAAAAATTAATGCAGCACTTTTCACAATATGTATATTCAGGGAATACGACAAGACTAGAATTGACAGACTAAGACAAATCAATACAGTAGTTATAGAGGGGCCTGTTTGCAAGCTTACAATATAGAGGGAAAAGGGAAGGTAGAGGAGAAAAGGGAGAGGTAGTGTGGTGTTGTATTTGTGGCAGGTAAATTCTAGCTACTGAGATGGTATGCTTCTCTGAAGAAGGTGGAGGTTTGGTGCAAGTGAGTTTCTGAGGTATTGGGAAGCATGAGTGAAATCTTGTAGGGGGGAACAGAGATCTTAAGTGAGGAGAAAAGCCTTAGCCTATAGAAAGAACGTAAAGATCAAGTAGGGAAGTATTTTGTTATGAGAGCAGAAATGTATGGAGGAGCAGTTTTGTGGAGGGCCTTACAGTGGGGCAAAAAAGTATTTCGTATTTAGCCACCAATTGTGAAAGTTCTCCCACTTAAAAAGATGAGAGAGGCCTGTAATTTTCACCACAGGTACACTTCAACACTTTCCCAGAATGGGGGGAAAGAATACAGGAAATCACATTGTAGGATTTCTAATGAATTAATTGGTAAATTCCTCTGTAAAATAAGTATTTGGTCACCTACAAACAAGCAAGATATCTGGCTCTCACAGACCTGTAACATCCTCTTTAAGAGTCTCCTCTGTCCTCCACTCGTTACCTGTATTAATGCACCTGTTTGAACTTGTTACCAGTATAAAAGACACCTGTCCACAACCTCAAACAGTCACACTCCAAACCCCACTATGGCCAAGACCGAAGAGCTGTCGAAGGACACCAGAAACAAAATTGTAGACCTGCACCAGGCTGGGAAGACTTAATCTGCAATAGGCAAGCAGCTTGGTGTGAAGAAATCAACTGTGGGAGCAATTATTTGAAAATGGAACAGATACAGGACCACTGATAATCTCCCTCGATCTGGGGCTCCACGCAAGATCTCACCCCGTGGTGTCAAAATGATCACAAGAACAGTGAGCAAAAATCCCACAACCACACGGGGGGACCTAGTGAATGACCTGCAGAGAGCTGGGGCCAAAGTAACAAAGGCTACCATCAGTAACACACGTGCCTGACGTGTACCCCTGCTTAAGCCAGTACATTTCCGGGCCCATCTGAAGTTTGCTAGAGAGCATTTGGATGATCCAGAAGAGGATTGGGTGAATGTCATATGGTCAGATGAAACCAAGGTAGAACTTTTTGGTAGAAACTCAACTCATCGTGTTTGCAGGAGAAAGAATGCTGAGTTGCACCATACCTACGGTGAAGCATGGGGGTGGAAACATCATGCTTTGGGGCTGTTTTTCTGCAAAGGGACCAGGACGACTGATCCGTGTAAAGGAAAGAATGAATGGGGCCATGTATCGTGAGATTTTGAGTGAAAACCTCCTTCCATTAGCAAGGGCAATGAAGATGAAATGTGGCTCGGTCTTTCAGCATGACAATGATCCCAAACGCACCGCCCAGGCAACGAAGGAGTTGCTTCGTAAGAAGCATTTCAAGGTCCTGGAGTGGCCTAGCCAGTCTCCAGATCTCAACCCTGTAGAAAACCTTTGGAGGGAGTTGAAAGTCCGTGTTGCCCAGCGACAGCCCCAAAACATCACTGCTCTAGAGGAGATCTGCATGGTCTAAAATACCAGCAACAGTGTGTGAAAACCTTGTGAAGACTTACAGAAAATGTTTGACCTCTGTCATATGAACTTTTGTTATTGACCAAATACTTATTTTCCACCATAATTTGCAAATAAATTCTTTACAAATCCTACAATGTGATTTCCTGTATTCGTTCTCTCCATTCTGTCTCTCATAGTTGAAGTGTACCTATGGTGAAAATTACAGGCCTCTCTCATCTTTTTAAGTGGCAGAACTTTTTTGCCCCACTGTATATGTTAGTACAAGGATTTTAAATGTAATTCTTAGCTAATAGGGAGCCAATTGATGGCGTCACAGATTGAGGATGTGGTGGTCCTAAGAAGAAATTCCTAGAAATAGCATTTTGGATAGACTGTAGAGGACATGGCTGAGAGATGTTTTTAGGTGAAAGTAGCATAATCTGGCAAAGGACTAAATGCGAGGGATGAAGGAGATGTTTAAATCAAGGATGACCCAAGGCATTGGGCCTGGTTAGTGGGAGAGATGTTCTGGGGTTCAGGTACTGGGCTGGAGATGGAAGGAGTTCCATCTCCAGCCCAGTACCTGAGTTCAGTTTTACAAAGATTACATTTCAAGTAGTGTTGTGGCATCAATGAGGAAATAGCAGACAAGCAGTTGGTAACACAGGACATGAGAGAGGTCAAGAGAAGCCAGGTAGATTTGAGTCTGCATGTAGATAATACTGGATGCCAAAAACGTCGGTTCTCAAGAGATGAAGTGTAAAGAGGGGGCAGAGGGCCAAGGACCGATAATTGGGGGACATCAACAGAAAACGGAAGAGGTGATGATGTCTTGCCAGAGAAGCTGACAGAGAAGAAACAGTGAGACAGATATGAGGAGATCCAAGAGAGAGCTGTATCTTGTATGCCTATAGAAGAAAGTGGGTCAAGAACTAGGTGTTGATCGATATAGGTTTTCTATATTTCTATATTTGCAGTCTACAGCACACAATTTGGAAGCCTTGTCCAAACTGTTCCCACAAAATTGTCTAAAACGCCTTTGTATGCTGTAGCATTAACATTAGTCCTAGCCTAAACTCTAAAAAAACAAACCCAGACCATTATCCTTCCTCCACCAAAGTTTGCAATAGGCACTACGCATTTGATTAGCTAGTGTTCTCCTGGCATCTGCCAAACCCAGATTCATCAGACTTGTGTCAGAACACAAAGTGCATCACATTTTTTTTGCGTTTGGGGCTACGTAGCCGCAGACCTATCAGGGTGCCCATGCTGAACCCTGTCCACTGCTGAAAGAGCCTACAATGGGCACGTGAGCATAAGAACTGGACCACAGAGCAATGGAAGAAGGTGGCCTGGCCTGATGAATCACATTTTCTTTTACAAACATGGATGGCCGGGTGCGTCGCTTACCTGGAGAACACATGGCACAAGGATGTATCTGTGGAGGCCCCACCTTGCAACTTACAGGACTTAAAGGATCTGTTGCTAACATCTTGGTGCCAGATACCACATCATATCTTCAGAGGTCTAGTGTGGTATATATAGTTCTCCTCTCTCAAACCAATACCACCAATTGATATGCGTGGAGAATAATCCGCTCTGCGTTGTGTATTAATGATAAATGTAATACCCTTGTTACCTCCTCCAAGAACTAACATATAACCGTATCCCCTTTTCCAGATAATATATATGTCTAGTTCTACTAAGGTTTTCTACCTGATATTACAATAAAACAGCCAACCCAAGATTATTACCAGAGAGAGAGCTTTAATTAGAATCTACCCAGATTAATGTTACAGCAAAGACAAAACCAGAGTTACAGTGATATACAGAGGACAATCATTCATACCAATCACAAACATCCCATCTATCTAATATCTGCTGCTAAGTGTGTATGCTGTGTGGGTAATGTGCCAAGGTGAGACTCACCAATCCAGTCTTTTCGTGTGTGTTTCTACAATGTCTTTTTAAGGGATTTCTCTATTGATGTGTAAATGAGGTCCCTGTCCTGTGTTCCCAAGACCCCACCGTGTGATGTTATTGACTTGCTATGTTTCCCATGCCTATCTCCAGGTGATGCATTTCCTTCCTTCTCTACATAGTATGTAGGTGTGATATCTTCTTACAGCTGTCTTTCCTGTTACTTTCCCCCTAAGTGGCTTGCAGCTATCACACATACATATATAAACACATAAACTTAATCAAGCACATATTAATTACAAATATACATACTTTGTATTTACCCCAACATAGTGCAGTCCATGCAGGGCTGTAGGAGGACATACACAGTATTAGGTAGGTGGTCACAATGTTTATGGCTGATCAGTGTATACTAGGAATTTTAATTTGTTACTTAGTCTTTTTATTGATGGATGCCTCATGACATCTTAAGCACAATATGGTAGAAATGGCTAGTTGGGCTAATTGTTAAACTGCATTTTCAAATGTAATACACTAATTAAGACATTGATATTTATGATTTTTTTTATTATAATTACGTACTCCTATGCACATTATCCAGAGTTCAAACTTATTTTCAGATAATAAAAAGTATAAGTTAACTTGCAATCTGTAAAAATACATAATATTGCATTTGCTAACCAATGTAACTGGTTGATACAATATAATTTGTTATGCATTGTTCTGCTTTATTCCATTTTAACAACTCCCAGCAAGCATTCTAAAGAAAAAATATGTACCCTTCGCTAGCTAATATTCCCATGATGCTCAGCTTCACAATAGCTGATTGCTATTTTTTGGCAACTCATTGTCCAAGTAATTTGTAACCGTCCAACCAGATTCACAGTTCTGATAAAAAAATTCAATTCTTTCAAGCTGTGCTTCATAAGATTGATGGTAAACCAATATAATTCCATTTTTTTTAAACAGGTTAAAGTAACACAACCTTTGTTTTATTGTATTTATTGATCAGTTAAATCAATTCCAATATTTGAGAAACATTTTTGAGAAATACAATGTGAAAAAAACAAACAAAAGAAGATACAAATATCAGTACAATTCACATCATTTTATAAAACTTGTAAAAAGGAAATAGCTTTCTGCACAACTTCAAGTGAGGAAAATGTAAACTATACGACATAAGGTTCGTTGCATAAAAAACATAAATATGCATATGGACCTTTACTATGTTTTAAAATCTACTCGTATGTGGAATGGTGGGTTCAATTAGTTAAATGTCCGTACGAGCGACCAATAAAGTTGCTCGTACGGACATTTAACTAATTGAACAGGGAGGGAGACCAGTGGGATGTGCCGGGTAAGTTACGGCACCAGGAGCTTAGCAGTCTGTACGAGCGACCCTATTGGTCGCCAGCAGGGGGCTCGTCTGCCATCAACCAATGGCAGACGAGCCCCCTGCTGACGACCAATAGAGTTGCTCATACGTACATTTAAACTCCTGGCGCCAGAGCTGCGTTAACCCCGTATTAACCCCTTAACCGGGAAAACGAAGAAAAAACAAACACGAAGAATGTCCACGAATATTCACCCGAAGAGAAGACAGGAACAGGTGAATATTCGCGGAATACGAAGATTTTTTTCCCCCCGAAGACGAGCACGAAGACGAACACGAAGAGCCCCCTGGTGCCCAAGTCTAATAATTACCAGCCTTAGATATATTGATAGGTAGGGTTATAGAAAAATAAAAGAGTAATTGTTCCACTTAGCAAGGGAAACCTAGAATGACTAAGGATATACTAGAAAAAGACAGGGCTAAGACAAAGCATAAATGTAAAAAGCCATATTTTATTATTAATAAGTATGTATCATATAAAAAAACAAATATGTGTAAAACACAACAAATTGCGTATCAGTCTTATATGGAGAGATATTTCTTATCTATATGGTTCTCATTCTGACCTATCCAAATGTAAAGATTTAAGGTCACCCTGGGAAAAATACATGTGGACAAAATATTCCTAATCTTCTCCCCTTATGGGAAAAAATTAGAAAATATTTGTCAGACTACCCAGGACTCTTAATAACTTGAGACTCCAGACTTGTATATTATTACGTCATGTGTGAATGTTCTAGGTATGATGTGCACATTTTTGAAATAGCTACTGCAGAATTCCTTTTAAGTCTTGCTTATCAAACTGGAAACAAGAGCCATTTTGGACACTGGACATCAAATAAGCCATGTGGTCATCTCTAAAGTACACATGCTATCTAATTAATACAATGTTATATACAATATAATCATCTATCTGTGATATTTTGTATATATTGTTTTTACCACGAGAGGTATTAATAATCTATATCATTATAATGTATATCATAATGTCTCTTGGTATTCTGCTTTACGTAATTTAACTGTATTCTTGAATCTGACATTTATTGTTGCCCAGGTCTTTTTAGATCATCTAAACAATAATAATAAAACGTTTAGCAAAGAGAACATTTAGTTCTTGGATTTAGATGTGTATATAGAAAATGGACAGATAAAAACTAAAACTCATTTTAAAATTGTGGCTACAAATAACTACATTAGCAATGAAAGCTACCATTATGTTCCTTGGTTAAGAGGGCTCCCTAAAAGCTAATACACCAATCTAAGAAGAAACTGTACAGATATTGTAGAATACAAACAGGATAAGAAACTCAAAGAAAGATTCCTAAAAAAGTTATAAATAAAATGAGCTAGACGACACAATAAAGACCAAAGCAGGAACAGAAAGTCTATTAAAATAATACATTTTACATTACATTAAATTTATTTGTATAGCGCCAGCAGAATCCATAGCGCTTTACAGAATGGGTACAATAAATTTAAAATCACAAACGATAACAAACTGATACAAATGGAGAAGAGGCCTTGCAATCTAGTCTAGTTGAGGGGAAAGGGAATGAGGTTGAGTTGGTCAAGTCAGGATGAGCTGTCAAGGTTGTTGGTTTTCAGATGACTTAGACAGGATGCAGACTGAGAGTGTTATGGGGAAAGGTCATATGATTTTCAAAAGAGGTGGGTTTTCAGAGCGTTTTTAAAATTTGCATATGAGAGAGAAAATCTGACAAAACAGGGAAGGGAATTCCAGAGCAGAAGTACAGTACAAAATCCTATATGCGGGAGTGGGAAGAGGTAATTGTGACGGAAACGACTTGTACCCCAACTGGGTACACCCACCAGATGATCCATCCTTCTCCCCATGGCCACCGGGAACCTGAAACTTCAACCGTCAGGCAGGACTAGCGTTGAAGACAGCAGGAAACATAGCTCTTTGGGTGGCGCTGTAGTATACAGTGTAACTTTATTGAGGAAACAATCACCACCAGCCTCCAAGAGCCTTTCAATGGACTGGCGGTGAGTTATGACCAGTATGTATCACACCATATGTAAAACACAATATGCAGATCATATGCAAATTAGTTATAACAGAAAACCACACCAAATTACACAATTCTGCCATCAGAACCAATATTGGTCAGACAGGCAGGAGAAATGGGGAAACTTGGATCTAGAGAGCTCTGGCTCTCTCACTGTTGCCACCCTGTACCTCTAATCAGGTACAGGATGACAAACATAAATCCAAGCAAGGGAACCAGATATTGCACTGCAATTAGTGTCCACTGTCACCTGCTGGAAGTATGTAATTACAGGGGTCCACCGTCTATAATGGGAAAAACAGCCTCCAGGCGCCCCCGAGTCCACGGAGGCTTCCATGACAGTTATCATTGTAGAATAGAAACTAAGGTCATGAGATAAATGAAGAGGGGTGTATTTGGATAAGGAGGTAGACATATAAGGGTTGTGGAGTTGTTAAGGGCTCTGTAGGTCAAGAGTTTGAATTTGACTCGGAAGGATTTGGAGAGCCAGTGGAGCGATTGGCAAAGAGGAGCGGCAGATGAATGGTGAAAAGATTAATCTAGCTGTAGTGTTTCGGAAGGATTGGAGCGGTGAAAGGTCGGAGAAGGTGAGACAAATTATAACAACAAAAGACCAACAAAAAATCCTATTAATTACAGTAATCAAAGTTTTGAAAAAATCATAAAAAAACATTGGAATATTCTACTGAAAGATGATGTTGAGGTATTTGCTTTCAGAGGTTCCTTGAGTTGTCTTTAGAGGGGCTTCCAACTTAATTTTTTTTTCTTTCACTTTCTGACCCCAAAAAACAGGGGGTGCAACATTTGTTTAGTCTGTAAGACACATAAGCCACAAAAAAAATAATTATTTTTCTAATGCCAAACAATTTGAGATCAAACATTGTCTCCCATGCTCCTCATTCAATAATATTGATAGTATTAATATACTAACAAAATATATCTCACATCTGACTATGGCGTGTGTGTTTTGTTAGCTTTTTTTAACTATTTTGGATATGTTCCTCTAACCTTTATATAAAGTATCTTACAAAAGTTAGTACACCCCTCACATTTTTGTAACTATTTTATTGTATATTTTCATGTGACAACACTGAAGAAATGACACTCTGCTAAAATGTAAAGTAGTGAGCGTACAGCCTGTATAACAGTGTAAATTTGCTGTCCCCTCAAAATAACTCAACACACAGCCATTAATGTCTAAACCTTGGCAACAAAAGTGAGTACACCCCTAAGTGGAAATGTCCAAATTGGGCCCAATTAGCCATTTCCCTTCCCCAGTGTCATGTGACTCGTTAGTTTTACAAGGTCTCAGGTGCGAATGGGGAGCGGGTGTGTTAAATTTGGTGTTATCGTTCTCACAATCTCTCATACTGGTCACTGGAAGGTCAACATGGCACATGGAAAGAACTCTCTGAGGATCTGAAAAAAAGAATTGTTGCTCTACATAAAGATGGCCTAGGCTATATGAAGATTACCAAAACCCTGAAACTGAGCTGCAGCACAGTGGGCAGGACCATACAGCGATTTCACAGGACAGGTTCCACTCAGAACATGCCACGCCATTGGTCGACCAAAGAAGTTGAGTGCGCATGCTCAGTATCATATCCAGAGGTTGTCTTTGGGAAATATAGGTATGAGTGCTGCCAGCATTGCTGTAGAGGTTAAAGGGGTAGGGGGTCAGCCTGTCAGTGCTCAGACCATACGCCGCACACTGCATCAAATTGGTCTGCGTGGCTGTCATCCCAGAAGGAAGCCTCTTCTAAAGATGATGCACAAGAAACATTCCAACATGATAACGTCCCCAAACACACCTCCAAGACGACCACTGCCTTGCTAACGAAGCTGAGGGTAAAGGTGATGGACTGGCCAAGCATGTCTCCAGACCTAAACCCTATTGAGCATCTGTGAGGCATCTTCAAATGGAAGGTGGGGGAGCGCAAGGTCTCCAACATCCACCAGCTCCGTGATGTCATCATGGAGGAGTGGAAGAGGACTCCAGTGGCAACCTGTGAAGCCCTGGTGAACTCCATGCCCAAGAGGGTTAAGGCAGTGCTGTAAAATAATGGTGGACACACAAAATATTGACAGCATTGAGATGCTGTGGCTCGACCTCAAAAAGAGTGTTCATGCTCAAAAATCCTCCAGTGTGGCTGAATCAGAACAAAATTCCTCCACAAACATCAGAAAAATGTTTGATTGCAGTTGTTACTACCTAGGGTGGCACAACCAGTTCTTTTTTAAATGAGTGTTATAGATTTTGATTAATTCCTTACCTCCAATAAATGAAACGTTTATCTAAAAACTGTGTTTTGTGTTTATTCACATTGTCTTCATCTTATATTTAATAAGTTGCCTCATCTGAAAACATTTAATGTGACAAATAAGCCAAAAAAGAAGAAATCGGGAAGTACATTATTTTTTCCTCTGGTCATGCCCTGCTCTGCTTTCTTCATAATAAGGGATGTGTTTTATTATTATGTCAGGGATAACCCTTTGCAGCATTAATCAAGAAACAGGGCATAATGAATTATAATTTACAATCTGATTACATCTACCTTGTTTTATTTTAAATGTTCAGCCCAATAAATTGAATGACAATGTATACTTTTTTTATTTTACATATTTTTATTTTCTCCCACATTCTATAAGCTTATGCACATAGTATATAACTGATTGATATTCCTTTCTGTTTTGTTTCTGACAGGGGTTATTGCTTGAATAAGAAATAACAATAAATACAAAACGGAATACATTTAGAAGATGAATGGCATAATCCACTTTTATGACATGTGAAAGTATGATCATATATATTCAGTTAATTTACTTTGGGCAGGAAAAATGAAATCTAGCAAAAAATATTTTTTTTATATTTAAAAAAAAATGTTTTTGTTATATTCTAGTAATGATCACAAAATCACAAATAAGCCTATAAGCCTTGCTTTCATCGATGTATTATGTATCTGTTTTTTATAATAATTTTCTGTATGACATTTTAAGTGAACTATGATTTATTTGACTGTATAATAAACAAGGTTTGTTACTTTAATGTGCTAAGAGGAACTATGTTAAATGTGGTAAATGATTATGTTGTGAGCTATAAGAACAGATTCGCCAATTCCTTTAGGTGTAATTACTAGACGTGGGCGCCGGCCAACTCTTCGTGTTCGTCTTTGTGTGGGAAAAAATATTTGCCCAATCCTGTGTTCAGTTCAGGCGAATATTCGTGTACATTCTTCATGTTCCTTTTTTTTCTTCTTGTTTGCTGTTTTTTGTAGAAGTGGTTAATACGAGGTTAATGCGGTACGCACTACGCAGCAGCTTTGGCGCCAGGATTTTAAATGTACTTCATTGGTTGATGGCAGACGAGCCCCCTGCTGGCGACCAGTAGAGTCGCCCGTACAGACTTTTAAAATCCTGGTGCTGCAACTTGGCCGGGAGAGACCACTGGAACGACCAATAGAGTGCGAGTGAGTCTATTGGTCGCCTGCAGGGGCCTCCTCTGGCATCAACCAATTGGTTGATGCCTAAGGAGGCCCCTGCAGGCGACCAATAGAGTTGCTTGCACGCCCCTTTAACTCCAGACGGGGAACTTGGCCTGTCTCTCCACTGCAATACTTAAAGGTCTTTAACTCCTGATGGCGAACCTATGGACTTCCGCTACCGTTAACCCCTGCGATGGTGTGTAGATAAGGTACATTTATAAAATCAGAAATTCATTGCTAGGATTTGATCACCTTCTAAGCTCCTAAGCTCTTTTAAATTGGGCGTCTGCTGCCATACAGTTATATGGCAGCTGGGGAGGGACCACAGAGAATCCCTGCAGTTAATTTTGGTGCTGCTGAATGCCTCAACATGGTGGCATTATAGCAACCCTGTTTTATCAAAGAAAGTAATTTTAGATCGCTTTCTAAGCTTATTTAATGCCATGAAATACCAGGCATGGGATAGGTCGTTAACTGATTGTTTTTGCGTGACGTGCCTGACAAGTCATTGGTTGCTAAGGGGTTAATATCATTGTGACAACTTGACATTGCGTTAAGAGTTGGAACTAACTGAGAGAGCATCGGTAGATTGTAAGCTCGTTTGAGCAGGGCTCTCCTCACCTGTTGTCTCTGTAAGTAAATTTTTTATGTTACATACTACTTGTTATGTCCTATCTACCCATTGTACAGCGCTATGGAATTTGATGGCGCTATATAAAACAATAAATAATAATAATATAGATTGAATAATGCTAAATAATATTTTAAGTATGAAATCTTTTTTTTAAGAGAGTTTATTTGCCTGTTTATTATCTAGTATGAAAAAGCTTTCTGTATATTAAAAAACTTTGTTTTCAAACAGTCCTAATGACCATTTATTGTTCAAATTATATTTCTAAGCTGTAATTAATGTAATTAATGCAAATGGCGGTCATAACAATTTTTTTTATTTTCATAAAGTGTGCCCCTGCATTCTGCATCTGTGTCAGGCATATCTGAAGTCTAACTGGTATGGTTTTCCCACCACAATCAGCTTACCTCAATCCCATTGAACAACTTCAGGATCATTTGGAAGGGGAAAAGGCATAACATACTGTTATATCTCTCTCTAAGATTCACTAAAGAAGTTAGAATAATATGGACTTACCTGGGAACTTCTTGGCTCCGGCTACCCGGATCCTTCACATGTGGGACCCGGCCAGGACTGCCCACTAATGTCATCGGGTGGTCCCACTGATGTGGGGGGCGGTCCCGCTGACATGGGAAACAACCCCATTTAAAGTGGAAATGGGTGGGGAGTGGGGTGAGTCAAGACCCTGCTCCCGTGACCCGGAGGATTCGGGTGTTGACTAGAAGAACTGGTGCTTCACCCGGAGATCCCCGGATCAAGCCCAGAGAGTTCCCAGGTATGAATTTGGACAGTAAATTCTACATGAACATGTAGAATCAATGCCAGAAAGGGTTAAAGCAGCAATGAATGTAATGAATGCAATTTATACCAAAGATTTTTTTTTAATTTTCAGTATGCACTAAGAAGCTTTTTTTTACGTTTATGATATATTGTCAAACTAGTTTTTCAGAAAACGTGGTGTGAATATACTATATATATATATATATATATATATATATATATATATATATATATATATATATATATATATGTACCGTATTTCCCCATGTATAAGATGCAAAAATCTGAGGTCTAAAAACTAGACTTGTGCATTCGTCTTCGGGCGAACATGAAAACGAACACGAAGTGTGCATTTTCGTGTTCGTTCTGAAGACACGCCGAAGAGAAGACAGCGGCGGTAAAACGTAGGTGAAGATGAAGACACACACCACGAAGATCTTCGTGATCGTCTTCGTCTTCATCTACCATTCTCCCCCCCTTCTAACTTACCTTGTCTTCGCGGCATCGCGGCAGTTCCCGGAAGTGGAAATACGCAGGTTCGCCGCCACGGGTTACAGGGCAGTGCGAATGAGCCTATTGGTTGATCCCAGAGGAAGACCCTGCAGGTGACCAATAGGCTCATCCCACTGGTCTCCCTCCCTGTTCAATTAGTTAAATGTCCGTACGAGCGATTTTATTGGTTGCTCGTACGGACATTTAACTAATTGAAAAGGGAGGGAGACCAGTGGGATGTGCCGGGTAAGTTGCAGCATTGGGGTTTTAAAACCTCAATGCTGCAACTTACCCTGCAGATGCCACTTGTCTTTAACTAATTGAACAGGGAGGGAGACCAGTGGCATCAGCAGGGTAAGTTGCAGCATTGGGGTTTTAAAACCTCAATGCTGCAACTTACCTGGCACATCCCACTGGTCTCCCTCCCTGTTCAATTAGTTAGTCTGTGCCGGGTTAAATGTCCGTACGAGCGACCAATAAAGTCGCTCGTATGGACATTTAACTAATTGTTGAACAGGGAGGGAGACCAGTGGGATGTGCCAGGTAAGTTGCAGCATTGAGGTTTTAAAACCCCAATGCTGCAGCTTACCCTGCAGATGCCACTGGTCTCCCTCCCTGTTCAATTAGTTAAATGTCCGTACGAGCGACTTTATTGGTTGCTCGTACGGACATTTAACTAATTGAAAAGGGAGGGAGACCAGTGGGATGTGCCGGGTAAGTTGCAGCATTGGGGTTTTAAAACCTCAATGCTGCAACTTACCCTGCAGATGCCACTTGTCTTTAACTAATTGAACAGGGAGGGAGACCAGTGGCATCAGCAGGGTAAGTTGCAGCATTGGGGTTTTAAAACCTCCCACTGGTCTCCCTCCCTGTTCAATTAGTTAGTCTGTGCCGGGTTAAATGTCCGTACGAGCGACTTTATTGGTTGCTCGTACGGACATTTAACTAATTGAACAGGGAGGGAGACCAGTGGGATGTGTCGGGTAAGTTACGGCACCAGGAGTTAACAGTCTGTATGAGCGACCCTATTGGTTGCCAGCAGGGGGCTCGTCTGCCATCAACCAATGGCAGACGAGCCCCCTGCTGACGACCAATAGAGTTGCTCATACGTACATTTAAACTCCTGGCGCCAGAGCTGCGTTAACCCCGTATTAACCCCTTAACCGGGGAAACGAAGAAAAACCGAACACGAAAAATGTCCACGAATATTCGCCCGAAGAGAAGACAGGAACAGGCGAATATTCGTGGAATACGAAGATTTCCCCCCCCCCGAAGACGAGCACGAAGACGAACACGAAGTGCCCCCTGGTGCCCAAGTCTACTAAAAACTAGGTGTGTCTTATACAGTGGTTGTAGATTGCAGTTACTACTTCCCAGTCCCTCCCTGCAGTCACACTGACAATCGGCCCCGCCCCTTTCTGACTCACTGCCAATTGGGCCCGCCCAGTTTCTTATAGCATCCACATGGTTCAGAAACTCATCTAACAGTAAGTGAAAAAAAAAATATTTGGGTTGCTGAAACTTAGGGGAGGTGGGGGTTAGTTTAGTGGCAGTTATGGTTAATGGGGTCTTTAGGGTTAATTTAAGGACAGTTAAGGTTGATGGGGTCTTAAGGGTTAATTTAGGGGCAGTTATGGTTAATGGGGTATTTAGGGTTAATTTAGGGGCAGTTATGGTTAATAGGGTCTTTAGGGTTAATTTAAGGGCAGTTATGGTTGATGGGGTTTTAATTTAGGGGCAGTTAATGGATGGGAGTGATGGGGATGATGAGTATGAATTTTATGATACATAAAACTCGAGTTCAATAACTATGTAATACATTTTTTTTCACATTTCGGGCCCCAACATTAAGCTGCGTCTTATACGTGGGAGCGTCTTATAAATGGGGAAATACGGTATATACTGTATATATGCTTACAGCATGCAGAGGTTTATATTTTTTCATTTACCATGAAAAGATGCTTGTTCCATGCAATGATCCCTGCTATGAGCATGGATCTTATTACTTTATTTTAGAGAGATTCTGCCAATCAACAGTGCCAATATTTTAGCTCTTTTGAAAAACTTGCATTAATTCCTAGTATCCCGTGTCTCCTTGTCTCATTACCTGTACCCTTGGAGTACACCACTAGCCCTTTTACTTTTATTATTGCTTTTGCTCCTGCTGCTTGTATACCAATAACTCAGGTCTGCTTACCTTCGGGATACTTCTGTGTGAGCTAATGTGTACTCATGCAGCATTGATTTCCTAATTGGTTCTTCCCTGAAGCAGCCACACACAAAAAAACATCTATACAGGGATACGAAAACCAATGAAAGAAAATCCAGTTACAATCAAAAGTGATTGTCCTTTAACAGAACATTTCTCCTGTG
The DNA here is from genome assembly GCA_023333645.1 of Sceloporus occidentalis. Classification (NCBI taxonomy): domain Eukaryota; kingdom Metazoa; phylum Chordata; class Lepidosauria; order Squamata; family Phrynosomatidae; genus Sceloporus; species Sceloporus occidentalis. Next base: position 9,914,207 of record JALMGF010000016.1, read on the forward strand.
GCTCCAACACAAAAGATCCTGCTTGCAGAATGTGTTGGCTTATTTTCTTTTCTTTAAGAAACATGCACTATATATATATATATATATATATATATATATATATATATATATATATATATATATACCGTATTTTTCGCTCTATAAGACGCACCTGCTGATAAGACGCACCTAGATTTTAGAGGAGAAAAAAAAGGAAAAAATATTTTGAGCTAAAAAATGGGCTAAAATATTTATTACAATAACTGAATAACTTAACATGAACAATAGCCAACAGCAGCATTAAGAACCATCATTACTGTAAAAGATAAGGTCTCTAGTCATTGGGAAATCCCAAAAATTCCTCACAACTGTCCGAACTTGTCACGCTCAGTGGCTCACTATCACTGGTGTCAGGGTCTTCATAAAGGACATCATCCTCTGAACCATCCAAGGCATTACTGATGCCACATTTCTTAAAGGAACTTACAACCGTTTCATCCTTCACGGCTTGCCATGACGTTTTCACCCACTCACAAACTTGAGTGATGGTAGGCCTTTTCATTCTTCCAGTGGGTGTCACTTTTTTTTACACTTTACTGTTCACTCTCTTCTCTCTTCATCCACATGTACCGGTATACAAGGTGCAAAAATACACTTCCCGTCATGCCTGCACAGAAAAAAGCTGGTCAGACATGATGGGAAGTGTAGTTGGACTACAAGCGCCGTACTGCGCATGCGCCGGCGCCATACGTGACACGGCGCTTGCGTCAAATCCCCCCGTCCTCTCCATCCAGTCCGCCCTTAGCCGTCGCAACGGACCAGAGAAGAGGAGAGGCGGCGACAGAGGCGGCGGTCTCCAGATGAAGACCTCCCCTGGACGGCAAAGCGAGACAGAGACTGTCCGGGACACTTTTGGTGAGTATATCGTTGCCCCCCCCCTCCCTGCCTGCATCTTCGCTCCATAAGACGCGGCTGATTTTTCATCCTACTTTGGGAGGAAAAAAACTGCGTCTTATGGAGCGAAAAATACGGTATATACTTTCCCTTAAATATACAGCAGAACATCGTAAGTAAAAAGAAAACTTAATAGAAAAAAAAAAAGTCCCTCTGTAACTACCATAACTATTCAGCTCCTGAACTCTCACTTTCACCTGGTAATCAATTGCAAGAATAACAAAGTATCATTTATATTATGTTTGTTTTTTAAAATAAAATATAAATATTATAGCTTGCCTTGTAGTATAAGGCAATCTAGTTTAACAATTAATACATTGTGTTAAACTTGTTATTCCCATATTAAACTTACTTTTTCTGGAGGTGGCCATTTTAAATGGTCTTCTGATATTTATACTCCATCGCTTAGATGTAAATATCATGGTATTGATTGCTTTATGAAGTTTGTATGTCCTTTTCCCATAGATCTATATTACTCAAATTTTGAGGCATGACAATTAACAATTAAGCATGTTTGTCTAGTTTATGAGGATGAGCCAAATATGTCAAGCAAGTATACACTTATCAGTATCATTTAAATGGAGTAAAATTAACATTGTGTTGAAGATAAAAGAAATATTGATGCTATTATCATTATAATTATTAATTTTATATAGCTCCATCATATTCAGTAGTGCTGTCCAATGGATTTAAAATATTGTTTACTACTTTAGTACACATATTAAACCCTTATGAGGCTGTCATATGCATTCATGCTTACCTATAAGGTAAAGCTGCAGCTAAAGAGCTGCTGTTCTCCCCCTCCATGGTCCGATGATTTAATTTTTAAAAAAAAATAAATGAGTGCTTTTTGCATACGGTAGGAAAAAAAGTGGGGGTGATAATTATTCCAGTATATATATGATGGCTGGAGTGATCCTTTAAAATCACGTATCATGCAAATAGTTCCCCAGAGTGAAAACATTTAGCTTGCAGGTATAAAGTTATCAACGTCAGCAGGTGACATTGAAAGGAACGCATCCATCAAACTGACAATAGTTATCCTTGTGATCCCTTTACAAATCTAAGATTAGTCCTCTGTAAGTAATCAATCCAAAGTATATACAAAGAGGAGACAGCAAATCAGTAAGCATTTATTTCTATTTCTTATTAACTACGGGCTTCCTTTAATTAATGCATTTTCTATTTTCTACAGAGATAATTTGCATTTAGAAATATATTTTTATATATAAATATATTACCATATTGTCATCGTGAGTGGCAGATAGATGAATAATTCAATTTATTAGTTGTAGTTATTGGTTAAGAATTAATTTGAGGTTGTTCCTTGTGCTTTGGTATCAGAGTGCTGGAGCAGACCTACTATGGGTGGAATGTGATGAACTTACCTGCAGAGATGCCGCTGCCCCACAGTGCCACTGGCAGTAAGTCACAGAGGGAAACACAAAGTACAAGTTGAAGGGCGTTTGAGAAGTTAGTTCAGAAACAGAATGCAGGAACGGTATTTGAGGTAGCTTAGAAATCCGTAAACTAGGAGTGGTAAGTTGAAGTAAGGCAATATTAGAGAGATAGTCTTAGATCAAAATAACAGTTAATTATTCATGATGCCGGATCGAGTGTACAGCAAAGACCTGATAACTAATTAGCAGTCAAGAAATTTTTAGATTTTAGATGTATTCAGCATATGAATATAACATTTACAGTCTTAATTGCTTAAATAATTACTCATTTGAATTAATGTGTAGGGATACTGAGCTATTATTTAATGTGCATTATATAAATATATGTGTTGTGGGTTCCGTTATTCTTAATTTACTCCTATTTAGATATTAATTACCTATACCTTGAAAATACTGTCAATACAATCACATATTGATAGTATAAGATTATTTTTGTAATGATACTAGAATCCGATATTACTGATGTTACTGATTTCTGTGCTTCCTATGGGCACAAAGCAGTTTTTTTAGGCTGAAAACACTCGCCTCTTAAAAGATACAGTTCACTGATTTATTTTTATTGGTTTCCTTAGAGACTTGACCTTTCACTTCTTCTCCGCTTTGTACTGAAAAGGAAAGCAAGTCTTCCTTCAGTAGAGTTGAAATAATGCTAAGCCACTTTACCTGTCACCATAAGAACTGAAGATAAAAATAATAAGAGATTCAGTTAAGTTTTATATTAAGATAACAGGTATGGTGTAAATAGATAACCTTAACTGGTCACGGATGTATTATAGCCAGAGTCAGAGATTGTACAACTTAAACTGGTATAACTACATCAAATACAGGTTCCCAGAAGAATTATAGCTCAGATATACAATGAAATAAGTATACTTGGGCCATGTAGTGGTCATAATCAATATAGCTCTTAATCAACTATTTTAAATGGTAAGTAATTACTCATAGTATTTATCAATAAAATACTATACAATATACATACGTTCCTACGATGTTTCTTAATGATGATATTGTTATTGTAATAGCAAGAAATCATTAAAAAAACTAATCTAGGCAATACATACAGGGAATACTTGGGTATGGACAGACATCAATATTCCAAACAGGAACCCACGTTACTTATTACCTTAGCTCTTGATTATGCTCATAAGGTAAGTTCATACTATTAAAAAGGGTAGCCAAGGCCATTTGTCAGGGATCAATGATCGAATCATACCTTCTTCATTGTCCCTGCCTTAAAAGAGCTTCACTGAAAAATGCTGCTTGTGCACTTTTCAGTAGGGATGTCAGGTGTCTGCACACAACCAACACACTTTGCCAGTGCACTTTTTAATAAAGGCAGGATCATGCTTTGTATGTCATTGTTGTATTATCAAAGGGGATGGGCACAAAAAACATTTTTAGTAAGGGAAAACCTTTGTTTGGGCTTGCCAGGAAGTCTATTACGGTGATACAATAAGATGCAGCATCAGGTTACAGCAAACCAAATTGAATACAAAGGAGGCAAAGTTACAATTTTCTTTATGAGGTCCCCTGATGATTTATGTAACATGCATTAAGGCATATTACAAAAATGTGTGTTTTTTTTAAGTTTTTAGTCAAGGCTAGTAAACAGAGAATACCGTATTTGCTCGATTATAAGACGACCCTGATTATAAGACGACCCCCCAAATCTGAATATTAATTTAGGAAAAAAAGAAAAAGCCTGAATATAAGACGACCCTATAGGAAAAAAGTTTTACCAGTAAATGTTAATTCATCTAAACTATTTTTTTTTGAATAAAAGCTATGATTGAGAAAAATATTTTGGTTTTATTTCCTTCTATTTTCCAATCTGCCCCCCAGTTATGCACATCTGCCCCAGAAATGCCTTATACCCCCTATATGCCACTGTGCCCCATGATATGCCTTTTAACCCTCTAAATGCCACTGTGCCCCATGATATGCCTTTTAACCCTATATGCCACTGTGCCCCATGATATGCCTTTTGACCCCCTATGTGCCACTCTGCCTCCAGAAATGCCTTATACCCCTATATGCCACTCTGGCATTTAGAGGGTTAAAAGGCATATTATGGGGTAGAGTGGCATATAGGGAGGTTTAGTAGAGTGGCGTATAGAGGGTTAAAAAGGCATTTCTGGAGGCAGAGTGGCATTAAGGGGGTTAAAAGGCATTTCACAGAGCACTCTGCCTCCACAAATACGGTATTTCACTTTTTTATATAATGATTGTGTATTTTATGGGGATTTGGGGTTAAGGTTTTTTTCCTCGTGGGGCCCACAATCGACTAAGTGCCATTTGTCATGTTCAACGTATTTACACTTAAAGGGACTCCATAGAAAACCTTAAAAAAAATAAGCACGGGGAGGGTGCAGTCAGGGTATGAAAGTTGCCTAATGATCATGTTGCTCTCAAAACCCAGGAGACCAAATGCATCACATAATCACACCCAGTTCTTTCAATGGCCCAAAGAGTGCCATGGATATTGGTACAGAAGGTTCCATTTGGAAAACAAGCTTATGAAAATGTCTCTGTTTGTGTAATCTTTTAGTGCTTTTAGATTTTAACTTGTGCTGTATGGGTTTAAATATCTATGCTCTACACAATATAGTATACATTAGCAGTTGGCTAAATTCCCAGGCTTATTCTGAGAACTATCCCTGCTCTTTAATTGGCCACTTATAAATTATTATCGACCTGACAGATTTCCCAGAATAAGTCTGGGAATTTAGACAACTGCTGTAATCAATGTATTTTTGTCTCATTGGTGGTTAATTGGTTCTGCCATTCTAACAATGCATATGTGTGCCTTACGTGGATTTTGGCTGAGAATTATCATTGTTGTTCATGTAGACCAAAGCATTGAATTGCTCTGCATGTTTATATACAGACAAATGTTTTGTAGTAGTGACTCTGATGAGGAGTGGGTGGCTGGGGGTGCTGCCCAAAGGTAAATGTGTCATTGATTGTTGGTAAATTTTTCAGTAAATGGTTGAATTAGGGCATGCAAATGAATATAAGATGTATTGCAGTATGTCATATAACCCTCAGCAGTATGGCAGGTAACAAATTAACAATGGACACTTGTTTAAATGCATTTATTTCAATTGTACACTAAATTATTACTAAATTTACAGATTGCAATATTTCCCATGTAATATGGATTACAGGAATGTATTGTCATGTCAGCTATAAGCATACACTTTAGCAATGCATCTTTGCTGTCTAGAGAACTAAATGGTTCCACAACTTTATCCTATTATGAATTTCTGTATACTAATCAGATTCATTCTGTATGTTTTATGAAAAAATTTTACATTTTCACAGTTCAGAAACATACTGAACTACAGAATGAACTATTCTGTCGAATAAGTTATAATTTCCAAGCAATTTTCTGCGCAATCCACTGTTGATTTGGCAAATGCATTTACAAGTCAAAATTCAAAAAAAGAACATTTTAGACAGAAAATGTTCTGCAGAGTGATAGATGATTTTACTTTTGAGAGCAGATACAATAGTTTCTAGCATTCTTTAAGCCTTTTAGTATTGGTATAATTTACCTTTCATTGATCACAAGAGGAAGGACATTTTGAAAGCAATACTCATTTAATAAATTGATGTCAAATTTTGGATGGATTGTTAGCTTAAGGAATGCAATGCACTGATAGTTGAAGAAAAGTGTCCTTCAAACTCTTGACACATATAGGCTTTCAGGACCAGTTCTATAGATCCTTTAAAAAGCAATGCAATCACTAGCTGTTCACATGAACACTCATGGATCTACTGACTGATACTTGTGCTCATGACAGTTTGCATAAAATCCCAAATAGAAATGTGACCTTATGTGCAAGTATAGTAAAAACTAACTGGGTCACTAATACTAAAGCGTATATAATAGCAGCACAAAACCCAACATATGCTCGTATAAGGGAGCAATTAATCACAGGACACGACCTTGTCCCAATATAGTTTATCCAACAGAAAAAGGAAGAAGAGTTGTGATGTTTTCTTTTTCTGGTGGATGTACCAATATTGAAGAAATCATAAATTCTAAATCTTTTCTATTAGAATATGTTTAAACTTCCCAGGGCCGGTCCTTCTAAGCCCTCCCCATAATAGGAGGAGGTGGCATGGTCATGACTGTAGGCCATCTATGGTCCCTTATTGTACCCAAAATATATAGTTTGTATATATATATGTAAATGGATTTAGCCGGATTACCTGAAACATCGTAGTTTAATCTAATCTGAATGTGTTGAGATATTGTAACAGTGTCTGGGATCAGACATCAGACAGAACAAGGTTTTATTACTCTGTATCAAATGCCAATTATTGCAAATCTTGTTAATCTCATGGGATGCAATGTTAAACTTTGTTGCAAAGACCATTCTAGAACTCACATTACTTGTTTTACAAACCACTCAAGCTTTCTGTAACAGAGATGAATAGGCGCTTGTCTATAACCTCTCTGGCTGAACCTCTCGGTCTTTTCTCCAAGTTGTACCTGGCATCTTACATCTTCAGAGTTATTCCTAATCACTTTTAGAAATTGTGAATATGGGAGTTACTTTTACATGCTGTTTGGATGAAAGCTGGTGGAAGGTAACAGAGAGTTCCCGTAAAGCCCAAGTTACTAAATAACTTTATCTAAAAGTTGTATCAATTGATGATCACTGTTCATAGTAAAACGTACCTGTAATTCCAAGTTGTTCAAATTTGTCACCATGTTGAGTAAATCTTCCCGACTCAAAAATACATCATCCAGAAACCTGCAATATAATGGAATATATTGGCCAAATTTCTGGAGAATGTGTTCACATTTATACTGTATATACACGTACATGTTAGCGTAGGTGGGTGCCATGGCTGCTCCCATGGACGTACCTGTCATTTGAAAATACAACTATGTTCCAAAACTTAAGGTGGGTGTAAACTGTTGACATTTTATAGTTGAAATATGCTTCGGTTAAATTATGTACGAGATTATTTTATTTATTGATTTTGAAACAAGATAGGATGAATTAATTACAGCCATACTATTAATTCCAGGGTTAATTAATAGATTCATAATCAGTTTTAGCTGGTGAGGGGGCAGCATTTAGACAGGTGTGAGGAATTGATTGTGCTATTTAAGAATGTTATGTACATACGTAGTGTGTATGGGCTGGTTACAAGGAAGATCTTTGATCTCCCAACTTGCCCTTGGAGCAATTACTGTATGTGCCAGAGAACCTGACCATTCCATAGGGCAATGACCTCCTATTTATGTGGCAGAGGGCCAGCCGTCCCATTTGCCAATCCTACCAGCCCTCCCTTGGTAGATTTTTGAACATAAGACTGTGTGGTGAGTGATAGTAGTAGCTACAGTAGCCGAGACACATTGCTTGCAGGCTCCTGAAAAGGAAAACCAGAATGAGAAACACTGGTGTATGTTGAATGAAGATCAACTGACTCCCAGCATGGTGTCAGCATGAGAATGAGAGTATGTACAAGTTCTAGGAGCTCTGTTCTCTTCTGCACAAATCCCACGAGCAATCTGATGCCTGAGAAGTACTGTAGAGTCATGTGATAAAACAAGAGAAATACTCTTCGAGTACAGAGCCATTTTCTGGGATAATGAGCATGCACTCCCGGTTGCTGGGATTTAAATTATAGGAATCATCTAATTATTAATCATAGAATGTGTTTCTATAAAATCGCTAGCCCTAGATCCTTAATTAAAATATTATCAAAAATGACGCAACTTTTTCTTTATAGACCTAGTACTACACTTTAGCTTATATGTAAAGACTACATAATATGAAAAAATTACCCTTACTGGTTCATTCTAAACTTTCCAATTTCACCTAATACGATACAGCAGTATACAAAACATGCTCTGGTTGATTTTGCAAAGCATGCTCACTGATTAATTAGCATCATTAGCAGAAGGAGAAGATCTGGCAATTGTTCATTCATTTGAGAAAGTATTTTTAAACAGGTCTTATTTGAGGAAAATAGCATTTTAATTGGTGCATAATACCAAATCACATGCTAGCAAATGTACTACATTTATTTCATAAGAGAATAAAAACATAATTGAAATGCTAAATAGTGATCTCCTTTATTGTCTCTTTCCTTCTCATTTAGATTTGTAATGGATAGGGTGTTTCAGTGTATTATAGTGTGAAGACATTTAGTAGCATAAAGTAATTGGCCAAGCACCTTACCACACTGAAATACAGTTATTTCAGCTAAATTATTTTTTTTTTCTCAAAAAAAAATAAATGTTTCAGGTTGTCTGAATAAAACGTGTGCCACCCCTTGCCAATTTAAAGCATTGTCTGGTCTTTAGTAAAGGATTATTGTAAACAGATTTTCAATTTTCCAGAGTTACTACACATTTATTATCATTTATTGAGATCAGAATAGCATGGAACCCACTTGGCCCTTGATGTTATAATGCACAAAATACAAGCTTTAGCTAGAGTACTGGAGTTTTGCATAACTACAGTGTCCTGAAGTGACTATCATTAATGATCTCCAGCAGGGGAGGGCTGGCAGCCTAAGGCCTGGGGGGCAAGTCTAGTCAACTGGCCCGTTGCACCATCAAAGCGGCTGCGAGCGACATTGAAAGCGGCCGTCGTGCGGCAGTCACTCCACCAGCGCCTAATGAAATTAAAGTGGCCGGCGTGCACGCACCGCATGCCTCAGCTCTTCATCACACCCCTTTTAAGACGTGGGAAGAGGAGCTGAGGCATGGCCATTGGGTCTGACAGCCGCATGATGCAGGGGGGTACCGAGAGTATTTGGCACCTGTGGCAGACCCTGTATGTGGCACCCCCCCCCCCCCACACACACACTTTAAAACTGCATAGTTTCTATGGTTAGGCAAACATTGACAGGGGTACAGCATATTTGTTATCATTATATGCTTAGGGATTATGCGGTACCACCGTCAATGTGTGCCTATACATTGAGCCAGACACTGACAACCCCTATCACTATATACTAAGCCAAACATTGATGTGGTGTAGGCTTACCACTTTAGTGACTGGCATAGTATATAGTAGGGATGCAACGAAATGAAAATTCTGGACTGAAACTAAAAATTCAGCATTCACTTGGCCAAAACTGAAAAAAAAAACAAAAAAAACCTTTAAAATACTTTATTAAAAGTAACACCAAAATTAGACAAAAAAATCAACAACAATATTAACATATATATACACACAAACACACATATATAACAACAATCACAATCCTATCATGCCCAGGTTCTAGCATGTGCTGGCTGACTTAGCATGATAGGAGTGTGATTGCTGTTTGCAATTATATATATATATATATATATATTAATACTGTCATTGAATTATTCTGTCCAATAAAAGTGTTAACACACCGAAGTTGGACCAAAAAATAATTTATAACAGCAATCACACTCCTATCATGCCTAGGCAGCCACTACATGCTGGAATCTGGGCATGAAAGGAATGTGATTACGGACTCTATGCCAAGCTATCCCCCAACACTTACACATCCATGCTATCTGAAACCCTCATTCACAAACATTCAGCATAACACCCATCACTCTCACACACTTACATTCAGCATAACACCCATCACTCTCACACACTTACATTCAGCATAACACCCATCACTCTCACACACTTACATTCAGCATAACACCCATCACTCTCACACACTTACATTCAGCATAACACCCATCACTCTCACACACTTACATTCAGCATAACACCCATCACTCTCACACACTTACTAATCCACTCTTTCCTACCTTTTCTTCTTTCACTCTCACTTTTCCTCCTCCTCCTCTTCTTCTTCTTCCTGTCCTTCCGGTGCACTGAGCGCGGAAGACGGTGGGCGTGGCTTCAATGTTGTGCCGCGCGCATCGTTTCTGAAGGCGTGCCGGCCTGGTGGCACCCCTCAGATGAGCGGCAGCCGGGGCGGACCACCCCCCTCCCCCCCACGCCAGGTACGCATGACGGCCGCATTCAATCCTGCTCGCGGCCGCTTAGTTTTTAACTTTGCGGCCGCAGCCGCATTGAATGCTCGTCCGTCCGGCCCACCGGCCCGGATTTAGGGCGGCCTGGGGGGCAATTGCCCCCCTGCCCCCCGGCCCAGTCCGCCCCTGATCTCCAGATGGTCAATCTCTCACTGTTCATATCATTCACTAAGGGTCGAATAGGATAAAGATGGCCTTTTTGATGGGACTGAAGGATCAACTTGGTCCTCCTTATGGGGAATTCACTAGATAAATAAAAGTTTCTTGACAAATGGTGTACTTGCAGCTGACCTCTCAGCCTTTTGCCAAGCTTCCATGATTGCAACTTAACAAAGATGGTATATTTTTTCCTTATTCTGTTGAGGCTTATATACTTGTCTCAAAATGAAATTAAAAATATATATATTTTTTACATAAGAACCATATGCCTAAGAGTGTGTTAGACCATTTTGTTCTCTAATCTCTTGTTTTTCTTTCCCTGGAGCCTTTTCAATCTTTTTAATAGTCACAAAGGATTAAGAAAGAATATGTATTTGCCAGCATCTACAATAAGATAACAAAAACCAATTGAAATATATAATGAAAATGATTATTCTTTCATTTTTAAAGTACAGTAATGTTTTATATATGTGGAGCTAGCGTAGGATGTACAAAATTACTCACCCACATATTCAATTTTAATAATTTCATTGCAATTCTGCCTTTAGTTCCATAGTATATATGCAATTCTAATCCATTTTTATTGAAAAAGGAGGACATACATTTTAATGATAACATAATGCAAAAGACTCATTAAACTAGCTTCATATTGAAAAAATGATTTACAGTGTGAGTTTTCTAACCTACTAGTCACTAGCTTCTGGTCTGACAAAATTGTGTAAAGTAAATGTAATTTTTATATTTATGTAATTTACATATTTTTATGTAAACACATAAAAATATGTACATTATCTATTACTATCAAGTGCAACAACTACAGTAGTTTTAATGTAATGTCTCTATTTTGCAAAACAAGAGGCCTTACTAGAAACACACACTCCATCTCACACACACAAGTACACATGCATGGTCACATTATATACATAATAGGCCGCACCAGATTATAGACTGCAGCCTTAAAATTTGGTGCTATTTTAAAGAAAATTTTATTTTTAAAGAAAAAATGCACGAGTGGCATAGTAAAAGGCTATTCTATCTAATGAACAGAAATACATGTATTTTAACATTTTTGGTATCTATTATGCAGTTAGTCAGCATATGTTATATACAAACAGATATTGGGTAAACCAATAGCCATTTAAAGGTCCCTCCCTCTTAATTCATAATGCACCTTACTTATAGATATGCCCCCCTGTCCCCTTGATATGCCACGTACGCACGTACGCTGCTGATGGGGCTTCTATGGTGGAGCACCGGAAGGTTATGTCACGGCAGCAGTGGGGGTTGTCTTCATCGCGGGATGATGGAAAATTAGGAAAAACAATTGTATGAAATGCCCTATGGAAGAAAAACCATGTTACCAAAGCTAAAAAATAAATTGCAAGAGCCTTATATTCAACTAGGAGGCAGTTCCCCTTCAAAGGGCAATGAGAAACAGTTAAAGGCACCTTCTCAGGGGTGGGCTGGGCCGGGGGGCAGGGGGGCAATTGCCCCCCAGGCCGCCCGAAATCTAATCTAAATGGCCGCTGGGTTCTGATGCCGCCGGCCGGCGCTACTTCAATACTTTTTTAAAAAATTTAATATGGCAAGCCGGATCGGCTTGCCATATTTAATTTTTTTTTAAAAAGTATTGAAGTAGCGCCGGCCGGCGGCATCAGCACCCAATGGCCGTGTGCGATGGCCGCCTAGTGATGGGAGCAGTGTGGGGGGTGAAGGCTGAGTGCGAGGGGGCTGAGCTTTCACCCCTCACGCTGCTCCTATCACTATGCGGCCATCAGACTGCTTGAAAACTAATCTAAACGGCCGATGCGTGCTCATGACGCTGGCCGGAGCTACCATAATACTTTTTTTTTTTAATTTAATATGGGAAGTATTAAAGTAGCTCCGGCCGGCGGCATCAGCACGCATTGGCCGTTTAGTTTAGTTTTCCAGCAGTCTGATGGCCGCGTAGTGATGGGAGCAGCGCGAGGGGTGAAAGCTCCGCCCCCTCGTACTCAGACTGCTGGAGCACCGGATGTGGGGTCACTGACATCCTGTTTATGTAGAAAACATTCTGCTGCTACCAGAGGACGGTGGTCTAGACGAACCCCCCCCCCCAAAGTGGAAGAAGTAGAACCAATTTATTTTTGTACAGACTGTATAATATTTTTTTGTATTCGTTGTATGTAAGTGTGTCCGTGGGGGACAAACAACATAATGCTTTTTTAAATTATTAAACAAAAAAAGAAATCTCTGTGTCTGTATGTGTTCACAAGTTCAGCTCCCCAGTGTCACCTCTGTCCCCAATCAGCCCCTCCCAGTGTCACCTCTGTCCCCTTTCAGCCCCCCATGTCATTGCTGTTCCCATTCAGCTCCCCAGTGTCACCTCTGTCCCCAATAAGCCCATCCCAGTGTCATCTCTGTCCCCAATCAGCCCCCCCATGTCATTGCTGTCCCCATTCAGCTCCCCAGTGTCACCTCTGTCCCCAATCAGGCCCTCCCAGTGTCACCTCTGTCCCCTTTCAGCTCCCCCATGTCACCTCTGTCCCCATTCAGCTGCCCAGTGTCATCTCTGTCCCCAATCAGCCCCCCCATGTCATTGCTGTCCCCATTCAGCTCCCCAGTGTCACCTCTGTCCCCAATCAGACCCTCCCAGTGTCACCTCTGTCCCCCTTCAGCCCCCGTGTCATTGCTGTCCCCATTCAGCTCTTCAGTGTCAGCTCTGCCCCAATCAGCCCACTTTAAGGTATGATCCTGGTAGGATACTCATATTAGCCTTTACAATTTCCCTGCTGCTGTGTACTATACTTCCCATAATCCTCAGCCAGTATCATGGGGGACATTGAACTGGCTGAGCATCAGGGGGACATTAGGTGTTGCTTTTTTTTCACCATCCTTTGTTGCTATTAAATTTACTTATGTTAAACCACATTTGTCTCATATTTGTATTTTTATAATCAATATGCGTTAGAAAATCAGGAAAAGATGGGCATGGATGGTGGGCTGATATGGGGGTGCAATGGGCCACTTGACTTGACTTGCCCCCCCCCAGGCCTTAGGCTGCCAGCCCTCCCCTGCACCTTCTGATGTTGCATGTGCACACTGCCCATTGTTGTCAGTAGCAACTATCCATGTCGGTACAAACATTGACTAAAGCAATCTATCTTATGCAAGCTTTATACTTACTTTTCCCATTTCTTCCTGTTGCCCCTTTACTTTATGAAAAATTCTACAGTACAATTTTACAGTGAGGTAGGAGGTATTCCAGTTCCATTAAAATAACATACAAACAATCCGGACCCCCACTTTACAGAATTATCTCATAATGTCTAATAAATGTATAATTAAAAATTATAGTAATAGTAATACTATGGCCAATGCAGTTTCTGCTTGAGTAAGGAGTAAGGATGAGGACTGTACTCACTACGAACACAAGTGGTATTCCATGTGATGGAGTGAGATATTCACTATACCTGTCCTAAGATCACAACAAGAACTCACTTAGCTACATAATATTATTTCAAAGAACAGAGAGGAATTTACAAAGGGACTATCTCAGTGCCATGAGTAGCCTAATGACATGTGGACTTTATCCATAAAGATCCTGCATGGATGTATACATGTTGCTACTCATTCTATTTTAGAGGATTATGGTCAACCTGCTTTGTTGAGAGTATCAGAGGAAAGTGATCTATTCATCCTTGCATCAGAAAATGTGTTGGGATTTCTAGGGAAGCTTTTGTCAAGCATTTAATATTTTGCCTGTATTATATTTAAGCTGCAAAGAATATTGCAGTCTTCTTTTTCTGTCTCGTATAAAATATGAACTACAGCAGCAGGTTATTAAACTGAATAGCCCAAAATGACTACAAAGTTCTAAATATTATGCATGGCTGATTAAGACGACTAGCCATGCATACAGAAATTTTCATAAGTGTAATTTCCTAAATGGAAGGTCTTGCCATAGTGGCTTCGTGCATGCTTATCGCCAGTTAAAGTTACAAGATTTATATCCCAGAAATATTATTAGTCCCAGTCATAAAATGTCTTGGTGAATTTGTTGGAAAAATGTGACACGGATCAACTTGAGGGATACGAATTACAATAATAATAGTACAATGAAGTATGAAAAAATGTTAAATGAATATTTAAATTCAGCCATAAAAGATGCCTACGTAAATGGCATCATTTCAGATGACAGTCTGCAAAATTATTGTTATCGTTCTAATTGGAGTACACTTCTTACCTTACAAAGTAATGTACATTCAAAAACATAAACTGTTTTTTTTAACAAGCAATTTTGCTCTTGGGACCACACTTCTGCATGGTAATTTGCTCTACTTTTTATGTAACTGCTAATCCTGTTCATTATATTAGACCCTATGGAAAAGAAAATGGATCTTAGAAGATATGCCTGGTGCTTTTCAGAGCAGTTAGTGGCAATAACCACTAAAATGTAGCTTCATAGCCCATCAACTAGTAGGTAAAACAGTTTTATACAATACACCAAAATACATAAGAAATTAATATTCCTGATTACATTTTTCCAAATTTGATGTGTCACAATGTATACACACACATATAAAATTATATATCTATATATATATATATATATATATATATATATATATATATATATATATATATATAGATATATAGATATATATATATACACACAATTTTTTATAATATTTTTATAAATCTTTAGGACTGAATCATTCATCCAGCCATCTATATTATAATGTTTCTCAGGTGTACTCCTATATTATTAGTTGTATGTACCATAATAACATTACTTATACTGTATTTTATTATTGATATTTTATTAAGACAAAAAAACTAAACCACTAAACTAAAAGCCCTAGAAAGACT
Source organism: Sceloporus occidentalis (assembly GCA_023333645.1). Taxonomy (NCBI): domain Eukaryota; kingdom Metazoa; phylum Chordata; class Lepidosauria; order Squamata; family Phrynosomatidae; genus Sceloporus; species Sceloporus occidentalis. The sequence goes on from JALMGF010000016.1 coordinate 9,929,612, forward strand.
TCATAACAATGATAGCATGATGTCCACTGAGTTCATCTGAAAACAGGGATTGGCTCTATACTGACTGAAAGAGTGTATAGAATGGTGGCCTCTGCTGGAGGTATCAAGTAAATACATAAGCAATGTACATAAAATTAATGTACTATTTAAGGGATCCTATGAGGTCTATTTTCCATTGATTAGGTGCATTGAGAAAGGGGGCTTTTGGCCTGTAACATTTATATAAATAAAAATTTGTGTAGAATATATATTCTTTATTATCTATTTCATGGGTATTTAATTAAACATTGCGTCAGAAGCGTTCCTTTATATTGACAGCACCAAAGGAATGGCCTCTCAAGAGTGTGAGAACCACATCCTTGTATTTTATTTCTTATAATATATATGGGCTGTGCAATTTGGAGTTAGCTGCCTAGTTACATGCCCTTGACTTTAGCGAATAGACCCCATAGTGTTCTGATGAGTTGGAATCCATTAAAGCTACCATACTAATAACTCAACTGCCCCAGCTATACCAACAAAGTAATTAAAGGGATACAATTGCATGTCTTCACCTGTTAATAGATAATCAGATATTTCTATTATGCTAATACTAATATGCTAGTAAACTTTTACACTAAGGGTTTTAACCTATTCTGGAATTATCAGTCTTTTCGTGATATTCTTTCATAAGAACTAATGTACACCATTATTGTTAGCAAGGCCATTCAGATATCAATTAACTGCCAATTGCCTACTCTGGCTTAATAATGTTGTTGAAAAATGATCTGTTAAGTGCTTTACACATTAGTATTGGCCCACAAGCCTTGATACAATATTTTCTTACATTTTCTAAAGCAAGATTAATAATTGATTCTCACATTCAATATGTCTAATGTCAAAACTTAATAAATGGTTTTACAAATTATGAATGATTCATTAAGCTGCTCAAACAGGGATCTCAAAATTCTAAATTACATGCCAAATTTTAAACTATTGCTTTGATGTCACCATTTGGCACAGAGAATTAGACATTATAAATGCACTTTTTTCCTAAAGAAACCCATTTGATATCATTTTAAGAGGAAAACATATACATTTCTTTTCTACACAGAAATCTAAAATAAATTCATACTTGTGACAGAGGATAATTTGTGTATGGATATCATTCACAGGCATAAAGCAATGAGAATAATGTCATAGGTAATGAAAAAAGATCAGTTGTGTTGTATTTATGGCCAATTTATGAAAACAATTTATGTCTTCTTTCAGCATATTATTCTGAAAAAAAACCTATAGTAGCCATGGAAACAAATAGAACATTCTTATTTTTAGCGATACGTCTTTGTAACTTAGCATGCCAAAGCAAAACAATTATAGCACAACTTTTAATATGAAGAGGGATAGAGTTACTCTACAAAATTATTATAGTACAACTTATAAGAAAGAGGATACGAGTTGTGCTACAGTTTTGAGATTCTGAATCTTTTTAAATCAATATTATTCATTTCGTTTTTCTTGAGATACAGTATCTCACAAAAGTGAGTACACCCCTCACATTTTTGTAAATATTTTATTATATATTTTCTTGTGACGACACTGAAGAAATGATACTCTGCTACAATGTAAAGTAGTGAGTGTAGCCTGTATAACAGTGTACATTTTCTGTCCCCTCAAAATAACTCAACACACAGCCATTAATGTCTAAACCCCCAAAAATGAGTGCAATAGGTTTTGTAAAGTCTTTAGAGAAAGAGTGACAAACCACTTCATACATTATGACTGAAGGGATTAAAAATGGTTGGGTTGTTTTACAGTAATCTGTTTAGCCGTTGATAGTGATGACTTTTCCCCAGCGTGCTTTTGTAGGATTCTTGAATCGAGGGCTAGCACAAGTCTGAGCGAGGAGCTGCACAACCACTGTTTACATTTGTGCATGCCGCCTTAAGTTCAGGATGTCACTATCCATGAAGAAATCTTAAAAAAGCAAAACAGTTTTTCCCAATTATTCACAGTCAATGGATTACTATACACATAAAATGATATTAAAAGAGTCCTATCTATCTATGAAAAAATATAATATGTGTATACACCAACCATGCTAAAAAAATATGGTTAAACAATCAAAAAGACAACATAGAACAAACATAGAACAAGTCTTAGTAAAAATGCTGTTGCCATGAAGAGGTTAAATGTGATAAAAAAAAAAACAGATTTGATAAGTTAGGGACAGCAATAGGTCAGTCTGAAAGATGGTAAACATGAGTCTTTTTATCATTGTATTCTGCGTCATCTGAAGGAAATGCTGTATTTTTTGCCCTCTATTTTTTATTTCGGGAATAGATAGCATTTCGTAAACATTTTCTCCGGCAAACTGTTGTTGTTGATAATGGACAAATCTTTTGGCAGCACTGAGACAAGTGTCATTGTATTTGTTATTTACTTTTTTTTTAACCTTTTATTGTCTTCACATGACTTGCAACCATAATACACTGCTATCCATCTGATCAGTTACATCAAAATCTGACATCATTTCTGTACATATTACAAAAAGCAAAATTTGATATCTTCCGCTGTAAGCTTAGACAATGTTAACATTACATTGACACGAATTTCAGGGACATTCTGACGCAATGAATTCATAATGTTATCCACAGTCTGCTGCTATGTCTCAACAGTAGTTACCTGATGTGAAGGTGTAGAGAGTGAACAATGAGCCAATTACTTGCTTATTCTAAGCCAAAAAATAGACGAGGTCTTGTGTAATTACTTTGTCAGTCAAGACTCTTATTTATTTCTGTAGCTGAAAAAAGTCAAAAACAAATATTGTCTTCAAAAACAACCAGAAGGTGGTTTGCAAATGTTATTTAAGGCAAGCAAACTATGAAAACGACGCAATATAGTGAGTGTGGTTACTAACCTTGATTAGGCATAGCCGCCATAGTTTACTTCCACCCGCGTTTCCTGTAAATACAGAGCACCAGGATATGACATCATAACCCGATACTCAGAGGAAGAATGGAAGAAGGAAAGGTTAAACCCAGGGTTTAAGATTAACACAGGACTGATTACGGGCAGTCTTTTTTTATTCATGTTGCTGATTTGCTTATGCATCTTGCTCAGTAAACTGCAACATTAAACTATATTTAGTAAATATACCCTTTAATCAAAAGTCAGAACAGAGACATAATCAGAAATGTTGTTTAGATGACAGAATTAGTGAACTAATCCTGGCAACATTCTGCCTTCCTTTAGTTGTATGCCCAAATTTAATAATCTAAAGGGAGGTTAGATATTATATTTATGGCAAGGAAATTAGCAGTTTCATATCTCAGAACAGACTTATGTAGCCTATGTAGAATTTAATAGGAAGTGAGCCAAGGGATTTCATGAAAATGGAAGTAGAAACTGATTTAGAAGATAATATTGTTATCCTTACAGAGCAGTGTTTTCATTGAAAGGCTCAGGGTTAAAGAGCCTCATATGAGATAAGTTACATTAGATAAGACGAGACATCATGAGTGCTTGCATTAGATACCAAGAAAATCGCATAAATATTGTTGACAAGATAGAAATATCATGGGGATGTTTTGGGAAAGCATAAACATAACATAAGCATAAACAACATATTGGTTTTATGAAATCTCGTCAATGACATAAAACATTTCAAAGGATACTGTAAATACTGTAGCTTTATATATGGTATTTTATTGTTTAGCCCACCTTGTTTTTTCTAGCCTCATTTTTGCTGTTGACTGAAGCACCTGCCCACCAAGCTGTGCTTTAATTTGCTGTTGGCTAGATAAATGTAGCCACATGACACATTTTTGGACTCACATAGCCATATATTCAGTAAGCGGCCTTAAACGGCAGGTCCTGATCTGCCGGTACAGAAGCAGTATCTGTCCAGTATGCTAGAGGGCTATTCCAGGACAGGCAGGCTGTTTGGAGGTTAGGATCAGGGCCAGTCCTACCATGGAGAGAGTAGGACAATATGACATCATTTCCGGCGCTCCGCAGTAAAGCAGCGCACACCGTGGCAGAGCAGGGAGACTCGCCGCAGGATTGCTGAAAGGTAAGTGAAGTACAAAGGGGGGGGATAGGGTAGATAATAGGGAGGGAGAGAGGGTAGATAATGCTTCCTAGGTCTTGACCCTTGGAAAAATTATAGGGCCTATTCTAAATTTAAGTTTGGCTACTGATTTATTGCTCTCCTCGCACTAAGGGCTTCACACGTATGGCGCTTACTTTATCACACGTGAAAAATGGCGAATTACATGCCCTTTTTAAATAATATTAAAATTAAGGAAAATCTTCATATCTGTCACAAAATACAACTCAAAATCTTTTTTTCTTGGGAATGCAATTTAGAGATAATAAAAGAATAAGAATATTTGATATATTCTGCATTATTAAAAAATGAGACATTGAAAGTATATCAGATAAAAGAACTTTAATAACAAAAGATTAGAGGTTAATCTCCAAAATCTTTCTAGTACTGATGAAACTATTGTAGATGATGGTATTAGTAAGCATTAAAGGAAATTACAGATAACATTAGATTTGTCTCCAACTTTTTAATGTTATATGGATTATCAAAAACAATTCAGTCGGATAGCATATGTATTTAAATATCTTTCTTTGTGGTTTCATTAATCCTCCCTTCATGTCCAAATGCTTTAATTTAAATCTGAACTGAAACTGGAAGAGGTTAACAAGCTTGACCCTGATTAGGCCATGATTTCTGAGAATTGTGGAACCTCTTTACTATATCAGAAAAAGCAGTATGTTAATAATAACAGGAAACTTCTTTATCTTGAGGCTATTTTCTCTATATAATTATATTTCACCTTTTCTACAGAGCCTCTAAGAACATGAGACAATCCATTTGGATAATATAGGCAAGCATAAGATTTGGTTTTGCTGCCCTGTGTAAATCTGTTATAGCCAATGATTAGATTATAGGTGGGTGAAAACGTTCGTAAAGTAGCCTTTTCTGTTCCATAGGAACCCTTGCAAAAATGTCTTAAAGGGAAGGTATGTCTTTTTGAAGACTATAACAGGGTCTGCAACAGGGCAGACATTCCTAGTGGAATAAGCCAAATGGCTAATGATTTAAGCAAATTAAAAGAATGGTGGGTGCAGTTTAAAGTCGATAAATGTACAATAATGCAGTTCAGATATAAAAACCCAAAGGCAAAATATAACATTGGGAATGCTGTTCACCAACAACATACAAATTAACAAAATTGGGTAAAATCAAAATTCATATGAATCTGAATGTACAAGTCTACTGGGTTTTATAGCTGCAGGTATCGATAGCAGAAACAATGGGGTGGTTATGACATTTTATAGAGTAGCTCAAAATCCACAGTGGCTGGAGAAAGCTCTGCCTTTACATATAAATTGTAGGTTGTATAGATTCCAGGGGAAATTTCTGAAAAATCTGTTCCCACACAATAATCGCAAGAATTTAACGTTCCTGCAGGAGTTTCTGAAAATGCAGGAGAATTTGTGCTGTTTATGCAAAAAGGTTTTGTCCAGTTGTAGACAAGATCTCTCGAATTTGTAAGAATCGCTAAAGACCGGCTACTAATACAGAAAGTTAAAATTGTCTTATTGCAGTCCAGCAAAAGTAGCAACACCCACAGATTTAAAGGAACACAATGTTATTTGCTTAATGTATGATAGGTTACATGAGCTTTTTTCAGACTAGAAGTTTGTAAAATTTGTGTGTGGAACAAGAAAGAACTTGAGTAAGTTTTAATTTTAACTATGCCATTTGGTCTACACTTCAGTGATCATAAGAGTCATAACGGGTTTTGGTATGTCTTTATGATTTTGCTAACATGTTTTATTATATTTTTTTACATGCACTCTGAGTTTTGAGATAACATTTTTTGTAAAATCCATCTGTTTTGTCTAGGTGACATTTTGTTGTTTTCCCTGTCCATGAGTTCAATAATTTATAGTGCCAGGTTTCATATAATTTATTGCACCTTTGCTGACAAAGAATCAATGAGATAAAACAGATCAGCTGTGATTCTTGGCTTACGTAATATAAACATTTAAATGAATTATGATCTCAGGAATTGGCTTGAAAAGATGAGCAATAATTTTATTTTACTTTAAGTAATATGTTTACAGAAGCAAAATTATTCCAGTTAAACATTTGTATTGTCTTTTTGTATTTTTCTCTGTGTTTTCCTGTATCCCCTTTTATTTTAACACATAAATCATCAGGGTACACAAATACATCTTAATATATGTTTTTTTTACCATTGATGCTGCTCTGTTGTCTTCTATTGGGTAAAGCAAAAGAGAAATTCATTCCTTCTAGGAAAATAATATTAAGTCTTTTAAACAGCAAGAATATTAGCCATATCAATTAGAAGTTCACCTTATAAAGACAGAACTTCTACTCCACTCCGCCATCTCCTCTCTCCACAATTCCTGACTTCTTGATCACTGTCTATAATTCCACAGTCCAACCAACAGACAGTTCACTGCCTTGGTGTCACACTTGACTCTGCTTTCTCCTTCATATCCCTTCATTTTCCAAATCTACCTTTACCTGAGAAATGAACAACCAAAATGCTAATCCATTCACTTGTAATATCTTGCCTGGATTATTGCACTATAATTAACCCATATTTACCTAAACAGTCATCACCTATATCCTCCTCAACTACCCAATAGATTGTAAGCTTGCAAGATCTGGACCCTCTTCTCCTTCTGTACCAGTATGTTTTAACATGTGTCTTTGATAAATATTATACATGTTGTAACAGTCTTACGGAATCCTCAGAACAATACTGGCCATAGTTGTGGCTTAGTGGGGGTGGAGTTACAAAAGGGAGTTAGAAATACTGTATTCACATATTCTCCCAGATTGTCGCTCCCCAGGGCCACCATCAGTAGTTTGGGGCTTCTTACAAAACAAATGATCTGAGCCCCCTACACAGATGACCCCCCTCCGCACCACCAGTATTTTCTATTATACTCATCATTTCTGGTGCCAAACATGGCTCAGACAAGCCGTTTGGTTGCAAATATGGCTCAGACAAGCCATTTGGGGGCCCAGACAACATGGAGGCATCACAATAGACTAGTGAAAGCTAGGGTGACCACATTTTATTTCTGCCATTATGGAACTGATGAGATTGCACACCAGAGTTTAATTATATATTAGACTTGCACATGGGGCATTATTATTTTAATAATGCCAGTACCGGCTTCAAACCTTTGATTGCCACGCCATTCTTGCAAATATTGTTGGCTAGATCTATGTATTTTGCATGAGATTTCACTTTCCAACTATAAAATATGAAATATACTTCTTGAGGTAATATGTTGAGTATTAATAACTAGACTTCCAAGCCCCTCTAAGGCTATACTTCAATTTGTCATACTTGTAGGAAAGGAACATCTGACAGTATCAAGGGGGCCAGGTGCCTTTATCTTTAGTAGGGTGCTAAAAACATATAGATAAAATCATTACATTACCATTACATTTATTTATAAAGCACCGGCAAATTCCTCAACGCTGTTACAGTCAGTATAACAGTATAACAATTTCACATACAAAAACACATACAATAACAAACTGGTGCAAAGGAAAGGAGGGGCCTGCTCTTGCAAGCTTACAATCTAGTTGGTGGTTGAGGGGGAAGTGAGACAATAGGAGAGGACTGCTTGGGTGGGGATGAGTTGATCTGGTTCCAATGATGTGTTGAAGCTGTTGATTGTTCAGATGGCTTGATATGGTTGGGAATACTGGGAAGGAATGTTGTACGCTTCCCTGAACAGGTGGGTTTTCATAGAGGTTTTGAAAGTTCCATATAAGGCAGAAAGTCTGAACGGAACGGGGAAGGGAAATCCACAGGAGGGGTGCAGTGGTACTTGGTATGCCGTTTCCCTCCAGTGTAACTCCAGTGTAACTCTTAACTGCCCACTTATGAAGAGTCCACTTGGGGTAAGCTTACACAGCAGCTACATTTCCAAGCAAGCTTGTTTCCAAGTGAGGCCTAGGAATTAATAGGGCTGTCTCACAAGTGGTCAGATAAGGTGATTGCATACATGAGGCACATGTTTCACACCTTGGCTAACAAATGCAATTAAGCTAGACAAGAGGGCACCAAATTTAACCCTTTGAATACAGCAGGGTATGGAGACATGCATGATAGAGACATACCGTGTGGAAAACAGGGGTAACAGCAGGAAATGAGGGGTTCAGGTGAAAGATGTGAGTCATACCTGTAAGAGAAGGAGATATGGCAGACATGATTGCCAGAGGAGTAGTTGGATGAATGCATGAAGACCAGGGATGGATGTCTGGATAGTCCAGTGTAACTCTTAACTGCCCACTTATGAAGAGTCCACTTGGGGTAAGGCCACAACAGCTACATTTCCAAGCAATCCTAAAACAATTGGAATTACATATAAATATTTTATATTGCACTGGCTAAAAACAGGGAGAGAGGCAATATGTAGCTCCCCAGATGTTATGGAACAAAAAAAAATGCTAAGCCAAGAACCTAAAGAAAAAAAGCAAGATCTGGCTGGCTGACCATCATTAGAGCTATAGTTCCACAACAGAGGGATTTGCTACATTTGTGCTATTATTATTGATATTATTATTAGACTTGCGCATTCGTCTTCGGGCGAACATGAAAACGAGCACGAAGAGGCCGTTTTTTTGTTCGTTCCGAAGACACGCCGAAGAGAATAGAGTGCCGGCAAAACGTAGGAGAAGACGAAGACTCACAACCACGAAGAATTCGTTTTTGCCGCGCAGCCGCCAAAATTTCAAACAGGAGTGAGCTGATCTCGTCTGTCCAATCAGCTCACTCTTGTGACGTCACGCTAAGGGTCTCGTCCAATGCCTGTGCTGCTGTTTTTTGAATTCTGAAGGCGCCTTTATAAGACCAGAGCTTGCCTGAGAGATCCATTCATTTTTCGCTGTGACTGCTTTGGCAACACTGCTGTGCTGCATCCGAGCGTTACAGAGAGATTGTAGCTGTAGTACTAAAATAATTCTAATCTTCTTTAATCTCAATCTATAATATATTATAAATAATATATAACAATATAAATTCTAATTCATAATCTATAATATAAGTAATTCTAATTCTAAATTCTAATTCATAATCTATATTCTTCTATCTATAATACATAATATATAAGTAAATTATTTCTAATCTATTAATATTATATAACTTAATATTAATTAATAAATCATACTGAATCTGATTTAACCTCACTTTAGCTTAGTGGGTTTGAGAGCGTCTGCCTAGAGGTAGACTTATAGTAAGGAAATATAGCTTTAGGCTAAGCTCTTAGGCCTGTGTCAATTCAAATTAAAAATAAAATACTGCTAGTTATTAAATAGTTAATCTTGAGTTAATAATTTAAATAACTTTAGCACTTTGCCAGATTGCACACAACAGCACAGTGCAGTAGTGCATAGTTTTACTTTTTAAGCAGTAGCACTGAAGAGAACTTCCTCTAATTTTTTTGTCTTTAATTTGTTTTTCCTTTTTTTTATTTTTTATTTTTTTATAGTTTTTTAAACACTACACTACACAAAATTTGAAATGGATCCTCCTTTTGGGACTAAGGAGGGACAAGCTCCATCTACCACCACCATCAGCACCACCACCAGTTCTAAGATGCAGCCTTTGCGTCAGTCTAGTCGGCCAAGTAGGCCAAGCTCTCGCTTATCATTTGGGGAAGCATTGCTTGAAGGATCATCAAGTAAAGGAAAGGCACCAAAAGCAGGCAGTAGTAGTGCGGCTAGGCCCACAAGCTCTATGGTTTTTTACGGAAAGCCTAAAGCACCAGAAGCACGTTCAAAGTTAAAGAGCACAAGTAGTACCAGCCCAGTGACTAAAAAGAAGTGCCTTTTGCCCCAAGCAGCATCTTCCCCATCCACAAGCAGCATGCAAGGTACCAAGCAAAGCCAAATTAGCAGCAAGACTCAGAGGGGTCCCAAACAAAAGCGATCTCATTCCTTTGTAGGGAAAACCACCAACACCACCACCCCCACCGCCTCTACCACCACTAGTGCTGCGCCTACTGTTCCCACTAGTACCGCCACGCCATGTCCTCCTAGTACCTCTAGCAAGCCACCAAGTCCTTACAAAATTTTTGTAAAGACAGTAAGAGAGAGGGCTACACATAGTGGGACTCCACCTAGCGAGGTAGCAGAGGAGCCTGAGACTGAGAGGCCAAGTGCAGAGTCTATTCTTCCTGCTCGCACTACTACTAGTCACGAGTCTCACGACGATATCAGTCTTAGCTCCAGCCTAGCAGGAATTCCATTCGATCTGGCTAATGAAGAGCTAGACTATGAGCCAGAGGAAGTAGAGGAGATGAGTGGTCAGGAATCAGATTCCTCAGGGAGCAGTGTCCAAATGACTAGTGCACAATTTTCCCCTGAGCCTCCACCTTCTCCGCTACGATCATCACCATCACCACCACCACCACCAGCAGCAGCAGCAAAACCTAGGAAATCTAAAGCATTTAGCAGTCCCACTATGGCCAGTACTGTTACCAACAGTCCCACCACCACTAGTTCTGCCTCTGTTCATCCACCCCGAGCAGTAGGAGCAGCACCCAAGGCACACTCCAAGGCTATGCGCGCCCCAATTTGGGAGCACTTTGAAAATGTTGAAGAAGGGCGCTATGGAAAGTGCAAACATTGTGGGAAGCTAATAAGCAGAGGGAAAGTGTCTGGCCATTTTACCAGTGCTAGCATGAAGCATCACCTCAGCACTCAACACAACGCTGTGCTATTGGGGAAAGATGCAGAAGTAAAACTTAGTGCAGGCAGCATAGCTGGTGGCCGTAAAAAAACCCCAACAGCTTCTTCTTCTGAGCCAATAGCAGCAGCAGCAGCAGCAGCTAGTGCTGGCAGCCAGAGACCAAGACAGGTTGGAGCACTGCATGTCCAGCCCACCCTGGAACAATTTGTGGCATTCCAATCCAAAAGGTCAATGCCCAAACAGCAGGCCAATAAAGTAACGCGACTGATTGGTCAGTTCATTGCTGTTGGAGGGGCATCCTTCTCTATGATCGAAGGGGAGCCTTTCAAACAATTGATGGCGGCTGTGGCTCCACAATATACAGTTCCGTCACGTTCCACTTTCAGCAGGAACATTGTCCCCTCATTGTATCGGTCCTGTGTTGCAGCAGTGAAAGAGGAGCTTTCCAAGGCTGCTGGTCAGTCTGTTCATTTCACTACAGATTTGTGGAGTGCACCTAGCGGCCAGCATGCCTTTCTTTCTTTGACAGCACACTGGTGGCAGCCCGATGTGTCTAAGGAAGCTGCTGCAGCAGGCTACCGATCTTTCCTTCTCCATGCAGAAGTGATGGATGAAAAGCACACTTCCCAAAATATTCTGCATGCAATGAGGAAAATGTTTAGCCTTTGGGTGGGAGCAGAGGCAGGCACCAATGTTGAAGTTGGTTTTGTGGTAACTGACGGAGGTGCCAATATGGTGAAAGCGCTGCGAGATGGTCATATTGTTGGTGTGCGCTGTGCAGCCCACATCATCCATCTTGTAGTGAAGGCAGCAATGTCAGAAGGAACTAATGTGGCAGCAGTAGTTCTGTCCCGCTGCAGAAAGATCGCTGGGCACTTTCACCATAGTGTTAAGGCTAGCCAACTTTTGAGGGAAGAGCAAGAGAGGTCAGGTCTTCCCGTACACTGCCTACGCCAGGATGTCAGTACACGGTGGAACTCCACGTTAGACATGCTGGAGAGGATTTTGGAGCAGCAGAGGGCAATCCATAATCTTGCCTCAGAGCACAATATTGGGATTACCTCTCCATTGAATAGGGAGGATTGGACAGTGATCGCTCAGCTAGTGGCAGTCCTTAAACCATTCAGGGATGCCACAGAAAATTTAAGCTCAAACACTGCCAGTCTGGCCCAGGTAATCCCAGTGTTCTCCCATCTAGGCAGCAAGATGGATGTGTTCCTTGGAAACCGTGAGGCTGTTCAAGGTGGCACTCTACATCCTGACGTAGCAGCCATAGCCAGGAAGCTGAAGGATCTGCTAAAAGTACACCTTCGCAAACGAATGGAAGAGAGTCCCGAAATGATGCTAGCGTGCCTTTGCGATCCAAGAATTAAGGGAAAGCTAGCTTTGAAATTTAATGTTCTCAGTAGCTACCGGGAGCAATTGGTCAACAAGGTGCGTGACTGGCAACGTAAAATGGGAATGCTGTCCGAGGAGGGAGAGGTGCATGAGGAGGAAGAGATGATGTGGTCTGCTACTCCTAGCAGCAGCATCAGCAGCAGTGCCACAAGCAGCACAACACAGCTGAGTGGAGCAGCTGCGTTTTGGGAAGAGGCACTTGGGAGTATAGTTGGACCATCTGACAGAGCTAGCAGCAGAAAGGAGAGTAGTGCTGCTGAAATGGTCAAACTTTACCTCTGTGAAGTTCCTTCTGCGCCTAATGTTGATCCTCTTAGCTACTGGGATGAAAAGAAGAGTGTGTGGCCTGCACTCTCATGGGTTGCGCAGCAGCTACTATCATGTCCGCCAACCACTGTTCAAAGTGAGCGCGTGTTTTCTATGACTGGAAACATACTGAGTCCACAGCGCTCACGCATGGCACCTCACCTGATGGAGCAGATTGCCTTTCTTAAATTCAATCTGCCCAAGTTGGGTTACCCAGCTCTTAGCTTGGAAAGTTAATTTTTTTTCTCTGTAATGTTTAAGGTAGTTTCTCCCCCTGGTTGCACGTGTTTGTGGTGTGGCAACGTCTGCTACCTCCGCCGGTGTAGCCAATTTACGCTAGGGCCTAGTGTCTGAGTTCTGGAAGTCCGCTCCCAAACGCCATGGACTGACAGACTTTCATGCTTTGCCCTGGGGTGAAACAGGTGAGCGGGTCGTCAATTGCCCACTCATTCACCTTTTTCCTTTTCCAACGCTGCTGCTGCTGGTGGTGCCAGTATCTTTTGCCAGTTCGCTTCCTGGCTGAAATCATGCCTCAAATGTCCCTAATGGAGAGGGTAGTTTCTCCCCCTGGTTGCACTTGCTGCGGTGTGGCAATGCCTGCTACCTCCGCCGGTGTAGCCAATTTACGCTAGGGCCTAGTGTCTGAGTTCTGGAAGTCCACTCCCAAACGCCAAGGACTGACAGTCTATGGATGCTTTGCCCTGGGGTGAAACAGGTGAGCGGGTCGTCAATTGCCCACTCATTCACCTTTTTCCGTTTCCAACGCTGCTGCTGGTGGTGGTGCCAGTATCTTTTGCCAGTTCGCTTCCTGGCTGAAATCATGCCTCAAATGTCCCTAATGGTAAGGGCAGTTTCTCCCCCCTGGTTGCACTTGCTGCGGTGTGGCAACGCCTGCTACCTCCGCCAGTGTAGCCAGCTTACGCTAGGGCCTTGTGTCTGAGTTCTGGAAGTCCGCTCCCAAACGCCAAGGACTGACAGTCTTTGGATGCTTTGCCCTGGGGTGAAACAGGTGAGCGGGTCGCCAATTGCCCACTCATTCGCCTTTCCCAATGCTGCTGCTGCTGGTGGTGGTGGTGCCAGCGTCTCTTCTCTGCCAGTTCGCTTCCTGGCTAGTGTCATGCCTTAAATGTCCCTAATGGAGAGGGTAGTTTCTCCCCCCTGGCTGCGTCTGTTTGCGGTGTGGCAACGTCTGCTACCTCCGCCGGTGTAGCCAGCTTACGCTAGGGCCTTGTGTCTGAGTTCTGGAAGTCCGCTCCCAAACGCCAAGGACTGACAGTGTTTGGATGCTTTGCCCTGGGGTGAAACAGGTGAGTGGGTCGCCAATTGCCCACTCATTCGCCTTTCCCAATTCTGCTGCTGCTGCTGGTGGTGCCAGCGTCTCTTCAATGCCAGTTCGCTTCCTGGCTGGTGTCATGCCTCAAATGTCCCTAATGGTAAGGGCAGTTTCTCCCCCCTGGTTGCACTTGCTGCGGTGTGGCAACGCCTGCTACCTCCGCCAGTGTAGCCAGCTTACGCTAGGGCCTAGTGTCTGAGCTCTGGAAGTCTGCTGCCAAACATCTAAGACTGACAGTGTTTGGATGCTTTGCCCTGGGGTGAAACAGGTGAGTGGGTCGCCAATTGCTCACTCATTCGCCTTTCCCATTTTTCAATGCTGCTGCTGGTGGTGGTTGTGGTGGTGGTTGTGGTGGTGCCAGCATCTCTTCTGTGCCAGTTCGCTTCCTGGCTAGAGTCATGCCCAAAATGTCCCTAATGGTAAGGGCAGTTTCTCCCCCCTGGCTGCGTCTGTTTGCGGTGTGGCAACGCCTGCTACCTCCGCCGGAGTGGCCAGCTTACGCTAGGGCCTTGTGTCTGAGCTCTGGAAGTCCGCTGCCAAACGTCTAGGACTGACAGTGTTTGGATGCTTTGCTCTGGGGTGAAACAGGTGAGTGGGTCGCCAATTGCCCACTCATTCGCCTTTTCCATTTCCTTTTCCATTTCCATTTCATTATTTTCCTTCTGATACACAACCAACCAACCAAACATAACACAATAACACAAATAACACAGTGACATAATACATAACACATATAACACACAGTGACAACACACATAACACACATAACACATACACGTACAATGCACAAATCACAAGGACCTTTCCTCTTGTTATTTGTCCTGGCCTTCACTTCTACACTCACTAGCATTAACGCTATAACTCACACTTCATACTATAACATTTTTCCATCCACATACCTGCCAACAGACCCAACTTTTTCAGGGACAGTCCTGCTTTTTTCCAGTCCTGTCCCATCTAATTTAGCTATCTAGGTATGCAAATACACGTTGGTAGTTATAGCTCGGTAGGTAGCACTAGTATAAACATTAAATAAATATAATAAAGTACTAAATAATAAATCTAACTTTAAAATACATTTAAATAAACCCCTTAATTTTTTAAAACCCATTAAAATTAAAATTAAATTATTATTTAGACATAATACATCTTTAACCAAACCAGTGCACTGCTACTAATCTTAAACATAACCGTACATTAACCCTAAGCTATTTTTTAGTTCTTGTCCAACATTTTTCCATCCGCATACCTGCCAACACACCTAAGATTTTGGTGGACAGTCCTGCTTTTTTCCAGTCCTGTCCAGTAAAAGTTGGGTTGTTGCAAAGTATGCCATTGTGAATAGGTAGCAAATGTTAGGCATGTATTACAAGTGGTCCAAAATCAATTTAAAAATGTAAAATAATCCCTATTCTTTTATTAAACATCTATGGATGTGTGACTGTGTATGATAAACGGAGGCCAAGTTCCTTGGAGCATTTGTCTCTAGGTCATTTTGTGTACAGTACACCTCAGTACGTGTGTGCAACTCTATTGGTCGTTTCGGCAGGGGGCTGGCCTGCCATCAACGAATGAAGTGCGTTCTGCAATTCACTTGTTGATGCCAGACCAGCCCCCTGCCGAAACGACCAATAGAGTTGCACACACGTTCCTTCACGGCAGCTGCTGCTGCTCCGATGTGTTGTTAACCCCGTATTAACCCCTGCTAGGCAACCGGGAAGGAAACGAAGATTAAACGAGCACGAAGAATTTCCGCGAATATTTGCCCGAAGAGAAGACAGGAACGGGCGAATATTCGCGGAATACAAAGGTTTTTTTCCCCCCGAAGACGAGCACGAAGACGAACACGAAGAGCCCCCTGGTGCCCAAGTCTAATTATTATTACTTAAATTGAGCAGAACACATGAACATAAACCCAGTATAATACTATTTAATGTGAAATTAGTAATTGAGAAGAAAAAAGATTCCCGACTGCTTGATTCACCACAGTAGGCCTTTTCTGGTAGCCTGGTGTTCTTGGCTTCCAAACGGAACAGCAGCAAATTTACCTCACTATTTCTTACTTCTACATTAGGTAAAGGAAAAACTAAAATAATATGATATCTCTGATATATTGTTTACCACAATACAGTAGACCAAACAGCCAGAAAAACACACATTAAACTATTTTCTCACATTTAGTGTCTAAATAAGAATTTAAAAAGACAAATTCTTCAAAAATGAAATTTTACCCTTCCTAATATGTGATTATTATAGCAAGCTCATAGAAATAACCTGGCATTTTGCTGAGCTGTTTAGACAAATATTATAAAGAAATGTAATTTTCTGCTGGCAAGGAAACAAATCATTAAACTTTCTGCTGGGTTAATGAAAGTCTTGGGTTGCTAGAGTGTTGATTTCAGCAGATTATCAAACAAATTTACAGAAAAATCTAATTAAAAATGTAAACAAAATAGCACAGTGGGGCCTACAAAGAATGACACTGTTCGTTATATGCACAGTTCCTATAATTATTTTAAGAAAGAAAGGAGCTCTGTGGGAAGCGCTACTTACAGAAACACACTAACTGGGTTGCAACATTATTTACAGATTTTAAATCTATTACAAAGTAAAACATGGTATATTTTATTTTATTGCATAAAATCGGGATAATTTATCAGAATGTAAATTGAACTGAAACAGGAGCACGGCCACCTAGGCAATGCAAGAACCAAAAAAAGCTTACAAAATCAAGACCTTAGAAAATGTTTAGTAAATTACATAACATGTTCTGAGCCCCAGGTAGCTTTGTGGTTCTTAACTACCTGCACAGACAACAATATACAGAGAAGCTCTTGCCTAGAACACAAGTAATTGCAAGTAATCATCACTTAACACATTTGAGCAGGGCCCTCCATACCCCATGTATCTGTAAGTCAAATTGTTATGTTATATACTACTTGTTATGTCCTTTTTACCCATTGTACAGCGTTGCAGAATTATATATCATAATGATTTATATATGGTGAACATCTACAAAAGGACGGAGCCTCCAGGAAGCTCCATCATTTTGTGGAAGTTCGCTGGGAGGCCAGAATAACGGAAGCACCTCTCTTTTTCTTTGTGTGTTAAGTGATGATTATATCAAAATGAAATGATCTTGATTTCTTATTTAAATAAATATATATACAGTCATGTGAAAAAGCAAGTCCACCCTTTGTGACTTGTATGGTTTTACATATCAGGACATTATAACAATTATCTGTTCCTTAGCAGGTCTAAAACTTAGGTAAATACAACCTCAGATAAACAACACAACACAAACTAAAGCTAAAATGGAGAAGCCGTGTGTGAAAAACTAAGTACACCCTTACTGCTTTCATAGGATTTAAGATGCTAAGTTGCAGACAGGTGCTGCTAAATAAATGCCCATGATTAATTGATCATCAGCAAGTATGACCACCTCTAGAAAAGCCAAAGTTTTAGCAGTTTGCTTGTCTGGAGCATTCAGGTGTGTGTTAACACAATGCCAAGGAGGAAAGACATCAGCAATGATCTTAGAGAAGCAATTGTTGCTGCCCATCAATCTGGGAAGCGTTCTGAACAAACCATAGAATTCAAAGAGGGTGCACTTTTTTCACACAACTGTATTTTTAAATTGTATTTGCTTTACCTCATTATAATTTCCATTAATTATTAATTGTGGTGTTTAAGTATTATGTAGCAGCCAAAATCCTGCTGACATTTTTTTTACATTATTACAGTTTGTATCAACAACAAAGTCAAAGGGCACATAATGGTATTAAGCCATGATTTGGTGGGATTTTCAAACAATCAAATTGAATTGATATATTTGTATTTAATTAACTTGATGCCAGAATATATATGACAATATAATAAAAGATCACGATTTCATGAGGTACAAACCAACAATTCATAAAAAAGTGACCGTTACTGCAATTAAATAGTTGGTTATAGATTGTTAATAAAACACCAAAACTATTCTAATCATTAAAATATATTAAAAATATATCATAAAATTCATTATAAAATATTACTTCAGTTTTAGTAGCCAGAATTATTGATGATAAACGCATAGACTGAATCTGAGACTTTTTAAAAGTAGGTTTTTTCTATGTTTATTTTCCATCTTCCCACAATTATTTTATAAGGATACTTTTTGTTTCTATTAATGTGCTTCTGTAAATGTTTAGTCTTAGTTTTATGATTTTCAAAGCAATTCTGTCAACAGAGACAAGAAGATATAGGGTGTCAAATGCACTGTGATATTGAATATAATACTGTTCGTGTGGCCATCTAATGATGGAAAATGGGCAAAATATTGCATTTTCATAATTTTATTTTGAGTTGCCAACATTTATGCAATAAATAATATCTTGAAATATAATGGGAATAGAAGTTAGTTAATTTTAATGTGGCACTAGGTTACTGGTTACTGGGTTATATTCAGTGTTATTGCTTGAATTTGGTTGAGTTTGTTTATTAGGACAGCTTTATTATTTTATTTAATAAATAGTCACAGTTAAAGCAAAAATAAATTTAAATGTACAATGAAATTAATAAAGCAGGAGAAACAAAGGAAGTAAATAACTATAAAATACACAAAGTAGTCATAAAACAGCATTTTATCCATATGTTATAACCATATGAAGGAAGTGTAGTAGTATAGTAGAAATTGTTTGATCACCAAATAAATCCAGAAGACTGGATGTCATATTACTAAACAACTATGAACAAAACTCTTAAAGCTCACAGACAGGATCCTTAACTCTTGTTATATCTGCATGTGTAAGTGTGTTTTTGTTTTGTGCTTGTTTACGGCCCCATATTTAAACTGTATTAAGCTATGGGAAATGTTAATACTTAATAAATAAATAATAACTAGGCATGTGCACAATGGATAAGATTGATTCAGATAAATGTAGCACTTTGTTACAAATAGTTTCCTGACCTTTTGGCTAGAATAAATTTAATAAGCAAATGGTTGGCGCAGGTACATGTAAGGGAAGAAAAACAAACAAATATAGTGTAAAAAGTATAAATTCAAATTAAATGAGTGATGTTGTGATTGCACTCACAAAAGGATAGGATGCTTCAGGCCCATCAAAGTGTGTTGTAAAAATTCCTTTAATAAATCTTCATATATATATAATTCGATCAAACTTACTTCTCCTGAGGAAGCCTTTTAGGTGAAACGCGTCAGAAGAACCACACGGAACATTGATCAAGCCTGTATATGCACTTTGTGCATGGACTAATCATTATATATGAAGATTTATTAAAGGAATTTTTACAACACACTTTGATGGGCCTGAAGCATCCTATCCTTTTGTGAGAGCAATCACAACATCACTCATTTAATTTGAATTTATACTTTTTACACTATATTTGTTTGTTTTTCTTCCCTTACATGTACCTGCGCCCCAACCATTTGCTTATTTGTATTTTTACACCCTGCAGTCAGTAGGGAAGTATCACATAATTTTATTATTTCTTTAAAAACACTGTGAACACGAGAATTAGACACATTACACTTTTCTAGAATAAATTTAATGTAAGGAAGTTTAACTTTACTGAGAGGGTGGTAGATAGATGTAATAGCCTCCCATCAGAAGAGGCAGATGCTAATACACTGAGGGAATTTAAAGATGCATTTATTAGGTATAAGGGTATCCTGAATCAAAGAAAAATGGGTAGACTCAATGGACCAAATGTTTTTTTTATCTGCCGTCAAATTCTATTTTTCTTTCTTTTTACGATGAAAGTCTCGGTATAGAGGTCCTGGCACTTATTCCTGGTATTTTTCTGTGCTAGGCACAGTTTTTGAGGGAGAGGTGCGGTGAGCAGAATGGAGCAGGGGAGACTGCGGAGGAGAACAAGAGGGCCTTCAAGGAGTAGAAGCTAGAGAGTCCCACTGAGCCAGGATGTCTCCTTGCTGTTGGCCCTGCTTCCATCAGTGTTTACTCTGGGGAGAGGTCTTGACCCGAGGTCTGGACAAGGCAAGAGGAGAGCAGAAGAGATGTGGAGATATGTGTATGTGACGCTCTGGCATCCACAGCAGGCAATGCATGTCTTAGCAGGGCATAAGAACCATCCTATGGCTGCCCTAGGTAGATAGAGTCAGTGTCCGAGTCAGTGTCTGCGTCTCTCTTTCTTTCTTTGTGATTGCACAAGTCTAATAACTAATAATAATTGCAGTCTATGGGATGATTTTTTGAGAAAAAATAGATATAGTCTAAAAAGTTTCCATCCTTCCTGGTTAAAATTGAATATTCTGGCCGAAGCAAAGAAGCAAAAATTCGGTGTCAGACATTCATTGGTTCTCTGGATACATGTCAGTAGAAAAGTTGACAGTATGCTAATTTAAATCCTTGCAGTCGGCGTGTGTATGAGTTTAATGGTGGTACAGTATTATCTACAGTCAGAAGAAACAGTTATATTTCTATATATTTTTTCTATTTGGGTGGCCAGTTCAAATATGTTTAGGATGTTTTAAGTAAGGATGTTTTTTACTCATTCATTTAACAACATATAAATTGCTAAATGTTTTTATCCCATTTTTCTTTATTGCAGTCTAAAATTGGTTTTCAGTTTATCTCCACCATTGAATCTGGCTTAATGGGTTACATGAAAACACAGGTGGCTCCTTATATGCCTCTGCTTAACCCCTTCAATCCCCTATAGACGTACCGGGACGTCCAAAAAACGCCTATTAAGAAACCCCCTTGGACGTCCCGGTACGTCCAGCCTTTCTTGCAGCGTCAGGGACACATCCCTGCCACTGCACAGGAGACCAGGCTGGACTCCCCACTTGCCGGCTTTCTGCTGTCCGATCTCCTGTAACAGCTTCCAGCATGAAAGCCGGCAAGCTGTTACATTTCAAACTGCCCGTTCGCGCGATCGGGCAGTTTCAAATGCCCGATCGCACGATCAGGCATTCCCTTCCGGGTTGCGTCACTGCTGACATAACCCGGAAGGTCATCGGAGGACAGGATATCCCCTGCGGGGGATATCCTGTCCTCCGATGAGGCACAGAGACGCTGCGATCTGTGAGGACCTGCATAGAGAAAAGCTGGAAAAAAAAGTTAATTCATAAAAAAAATAATATTAAATAAATCATTAAAATAATAATATAAATAATACTAAAAAAAATATAATGTGAGCTGTGATGTCATTGTGACATCACTGGCATGTTCAGGAGGTCCCTAAGAGGACCTCTAACCATTTTTGTGTAAAAAAAAATATAAAAAAATAAAATAAAATAAAAAAATAATAATATAAAAAAAATTTAAAAAAATATAAAAAAATTGAATAAAAAAAATAATTAAAAAACCTTACATCCCATTGCCCTAGCATAACATCTTGCCAGTATAACCCTCCTGCCGCCGTTCACAACCCCCATACCCGTTAAGCCATAAGCATAAAGATTATACAAAAAATGTACACCTTATAGTATGCTCCCTGGTGCTGGGAAAATATGGAAAATCTATATAAATTAGGTATTTCTGAAATCAGGACACCTGAATTTATAAACTTGGAGGGGATTTTCCATCACTTTACCTAATTTTTTGAGGATTCAGAGGGAAAATGTAAAAAAAATCAGGTTTTTTTTCAAATTTTCTCTAGTTTTTACTAAATTTCTCATTCTAAATTTTCAGCTAATCATCCAACTATGGTATTAAAAGAAAGCTCTATCTCTCCTTGAAAAAACAATATATAGTTTAGATGGGTACACCATTCACAGGAAAAGAGAATAATCTCTGAACCGACATAGCGTAAAAATGGCAAAATTGCTCTGGGCTTTGAGGTACCAAAAACCCCTGGGATTGACTAGCTTTCTGAGAACTGAAAACTAAACTTGTTAAAGTTGAAAATCAAATTTTCTGTAGCATAAAATCCTTATTTACAATTTCAGGAGGTCGGAAAGTATAAATTTACTTTGGAACCATATTTTTTATGTGTAATACAATAAAAATTATGAAATATGTTAGTAATAAGGTTTCAGATTCTGTGAATTAGGCTGCACTACTGCCTACCAAATAATAAAAGCATGTTATATTAACCTTATTTACTTACAGCTCAACTGTTCTTGTGAACAAAAACATACAAATACCTGACTTGCAATGGAAGTATGATTTATGGAACTTGTTTTCTCAAAATTTGTTTTCTCAAAACATCAAGGTAGAAAATAAAATGCATTGTGTCCATTTATTTTGATCCTATGCTTTAAGTAAAACACAGCTTTTGGTCTTACCGTTACAAAGCATTCAGGAATTTTTCATGTAGAACCTCAGAGTTATAATAAACATGAAACCATATTATTAGGTTAGTATTAATAATGTCAGACTTGTGGGTTTTTTTAAATGAAAAATTGAGCAGCTACAAGAACAATGCAATTCTGAATATGTAAACTAGAAGGCATTGATAGAACAAGAGAAGAATGTGCTTTATAGCAATAACAATACACCAAATAATAATATAATTGGCATTTACAAATAGAGAGTCAAAGGTTTAAGTGTAATGTAAGAAAGACTGACTACCGAAATTAATGGTAGATAAATGGCATGGCCTCGAATCAGAAGCAGTAGAGGCTAATACAGTGAGTGAATTTAAACTTGCATGAGTTTAGCCAAAAAGCTATCCTGAATCTAAGATGGGAGCAAGCACTCATTAAGGTCTGAGTCCCAGACTAGATGGGCTGAATGGGTCTTATCAGCAGTCAAATTCTGTTTCTTTGTAGTTATAGACTGTGAACACATTCTAAAGGGAAAACT
Source organism: Sceloporus occidentalis (assembly GCA_023333645.1). NCBI lineage: Eukaryota > Metazoa > Chordata > Lepidosauria > Squamata > Phrynosomatidae > Sceloporus > Sceloporus occidentalis. The sequence goes on from JALMGF010000016.1 coordinate 9,952,168, forward strand.
ACATAGCTAGATATATAATTATTTCTGTTATTGTTGTAGAAGTAAACATTTGTAACTAATATAACATGTTATGGCCTATATGGCATTATGGCACAATGTTGTAAAGCAATAATCTTGTGCACGTTAGTTGTGTTAGGCTCATGTGATATAGAAGAGTGTCTTCTCATATGGGGTTATAAAAGAAATGATCTGTTTTTAAAAAAAATCTGAATTAAAAGAAATTTTAATTATTCATTTATTATTAAATCAACCAGCCATATGAAACATTTTCAGTTCTATACTATGTGTCTAGACTGTGTTGAATTATATTTGCACTATTTTTCTAGAACCATTACATTCCTATTGTTATTGTAAAAAAAAAAATTATGCTTAATTAATACTCTAGCCTGTTGTGTCTGTGTTTCTGCTTTTGGAAGTCGTTAAATGTTTTTACAATAATAAAAATAATAATATTAACAATACTAAAAGAAAGGTTCTGTTAAAGAAATTTTTTTATGCCAGTGATAGTAAATGTTTAATGTTTGAAGGGGTTGATTTCCCAGGACAGTCCATGAATCCGAGGGGCTGGCCCCGAGCTGGCATCCTTTTTCAATATATCATAGCTAATTCTACTGGTTAATGCATAATATAATACATACAACATCAATATTAATACAACTAGAGTGTTTCTTAATAAATGATATAGTAATGAAAATTAAAAAATGAAGAAATACAGATGATTTGTAATCCTGTAAAAAGTGTTATAGTTCCCATTCATGTTAAATCTATTCAAATATAAAAATATATATTTAAGTTTTTGAATTTCACCTTATATTGTGATTTATAAAACCTTGTCTGTATATATTTATGCTGCTACAAGACATTTAAATACCTAATTGATTCCCTTTTTTCTTACTTACTCTATACATTTAAATGACATGAGTGCTTTGCTACGAGCACTTCAACAGACATTGGTTGATTAAACTTATTGATTGCTTCAACACTATAACATAATTACTGGCGCCAGTCGGACTTTGAGTGGTCTTGATTTATTTTAGATAAAGTTTAACGTACCAGCAACAGATTGGTTGATTGACTTAATAAGTTCTATAATATTTCAACAGAAGGATTGCATAGCCTGTTCTCCATTAGATTGATAACTATGATAGTACAACACCAATGCAAAAAATATTAAAATTTGCAGATCAAAAGAGAAAATGAATTAGTTTTAAGTGGAAGTTGAAAACTAATTAGCTTATCTAGGGTTGGATTCAATCCTGGAAAAAATAAAATAAAAGACAGGGCAATATCGGGCTTGGTCCAGTAAATCAGATAAAATGTATCACTTTTTTTACCTCATTATCATACTTAACTGAAAAAAATCAACACCTTTATTTGGTCCCTAGTATTGTGTTTTGTTCTAAGTAACCTTATGGCTACCCTACACAAACTAAAATTCCCTTGCATTAACCACTTTTTGCAGAAGATTATTCCACTTGTCCTTATACATTATTACATTGTATCTGAGTTTGTGACCAGGCTTGGATTGCCATCTGCCACAGTGGCCAACAGTGCCACATAGTGGCCTGAGTTGCTACTCCAGTGGCAGATTGGGTGATGCAGTATGAGGCTGCCGGCTGGATATGCCCACCCACACATTACGCAAGCATAAAAACACAATGTGCAGCCACGTATATCCGGTCATCTGTCGCACTTATGTCATCAGCCGTCCACTGGCCTTAAGTGTCAACTCTGTTTCATTGTTGCCACTTTGGCCCTGTTTGTGACCCCCCCTAGTTCAAATTAAGTCCTTCTGTCCATGGATTTCTTCTTATTTATAACTTTTATGTATTTAAGTATTTCTATCATAATTAATTTCCGCAAAACTAAACATGTTGATACTCCTAAAGACATTCCTGTAAAAAGTAAAATAATTTGAGCAACTTTATATTTTAAAGGTCCATAAAAGGCAATTTTTAAAAATTGAAAATTAATCAATCATTTCATTTTTGGAGTTGAGTAGTGTTTTAATGTGGTGAGTTTTATCGTATTTACCTAATTACTTCGTCGATCATACTTTAGGTTTTCTAGCATTTAAAAATAATTGCAAAACAGCAAATTTAATTTCCAAAGCATTTAACATTTAGTTTTTTTGTTGACATTATGGAAATTAACCCTTTAACGTCCATTGACAGGTCAGGCATGTCACGCAAAAACGGTCAGGTGACGACCTATGACATGTCTGGCACGTCATTTCATTAAACAAGCTTAGAAAGTGATCTATGATCACTTTCTTCGCTTAAACGGTGTAGCTGTAATGCCTCGATGTCGAGATAGAATAGAGCTAGTGACTTGTATAGGGGAAAGGGACCAGGGAGATTAGCTAGGAGATGTTAACGAAGGCCAACACGACGATTCTTCATGTTGTACTTCTTCGTCTTCATGTACGTTTACCCGACGTCATATTAGTTTATTCAATTTGAACAACGCAAATGCACCATTCATGTTCGTTTTCATGTTCTCCCGAATACGAATACACAAGTTAACAATTTGTGTGGCTGAAACACCTAAACTCAATAATTAGGAGTGACCACATACATTTGATCATATAGTGTATGCAGGGTTTTATATGTATATGTAAAGGCTGTATTTGTGTTGTATCAGTCTCAGTTCTCCTCAGGGGCATCCACACATTATAACATCTAGTTTAGCTTAACTGAACCCAATTGTTCAATTACTTTGATATCAATTTCCCAGGGGTTTGCTCTGACCTGCTTATATAAGCTGTGACTTTTAATAAAAAATTGAGCTAATTCTGAGGAGTTTTAGAGATAGATGCCATAGACATGTATGTCTGAGCAGGTAGTTTTTTTTTTTTTAACTTGCCTTGGCATAGCTCATTGAAATGTACATTAAAAATACTGAAATAAAAATGCCATAATAAGTATGCTAAAGCATTCACCCCTGGAAGAGATCCAGAGTTGGCATTGCAGGACCACTACCACCAGCAACAGCAGCACTACACCAATGGATAAACACATCCGGCCGCATTCTATGGGAGTGAACCATTTTAATGAATTGATCCCTCAGAGTACGTAATGCGATAGAATAGCAGCAGTAGAGTACTGGGCAGACACTGGCAGACAGACATATCCAGATTTTACAGGACTGAATTTCCGTAAAAATTAGAGGAATTCCAAGAACTAATACCTCAGAATAAGGAAAGATATTGAGCCACAGCAACAGCAGGACACAGGGCCTAGGTAGGCACTGGCAGACAGATACACACAACCACGTGGTAGAGGACTATATTTTGTCAAAATTTGAAAAAAAAATTAAAGAATTGATACCTCAGAGTAAGGAAGGAGATTTAGCCCAGCAGTTGAGCGCTGGGCAGGCACTGGCAGACAGACACATGCAGTCACATGGTACAAGACTGAACTGCCCTAAAATTTAAAACAAATAAATAAAAAAGTGATCCCTCAGAGTAAGGAAGAAAAAAGTAGCAGTTCTCATTCACTTGAAATATTAAGTGCTGGGTAGCCTAATCTGGGCAGATCGTTCCATGAGGTGCAAGGAGAGGTGTGATCTCTGAGGGTTGTGCAGATGCGATACTTGGGGTAGTCATGGCACCAGTTGTGCTTCTGGTGGCTCTGGTAGTGCAGTGCTTTTATTCCAGGCTTCACCACAGAATAGCTTACAAGCAACTTGAGCCCACCAAGGCACCAGAACATGACCCTTTTGTGAGTCCTTGGTAGTATCTAAAATTGTTCCTTACTTTGGTAGGTGGAGTGAACAAGATTTTAGCACTACTAGTATCTACTATATGAACGATCAACAACCTTAACAGATCATTATGACCCTATCAACTCATCCCCATCCAAGCAGTCCTCTCCTATTGTTTCATCTTCCCCTAATTTACCAGGGGCGGGCTGGGCCGGGGGGCAGAGGGACAATGAATCTAACTTCAACGGCCGCTGGCACACCGAGATGCGTTTGTAGCTGATGCGGCTGCGAGTTTTAAAGCGTCCGTAAGACATCCCGGCCACTTTAAAATCCTTAATCATGCCACCCAGTGCCTCAGTGAGGCTCTTTGTCCCGCCCCTTTGTAGACACGACGTGGGGCGGGCTCACACGGAACAGTTCTTTGAGAAGAACACGTTGGAAGAGAGCAGTCTGTAGGGAAGAAGGCCAGCAAAGAAAGTATTAAAAAAACATTAGTTGGGATGATAGGTGGAAGGAGACCCATATTCAAAAGGGGGGCTGCCTTGGGACAACAATTAAATACAAAAAGGGGGTGGCTTGGGGGTATAAGCACACAACAGGGTGGTTGGGGCGTCACATAAATCAATACACAAAAAGGGGTGGGTGGCTGGGGGCAATACACAAGTGGGAGTGGTGGCTGGGGACATTACATAAATCAATACACAAGGGTGTGGGGGGAATACATTACAACCAAAGGTGTGTTTGGGTGTCGATGTGGCAGAGCCTGTCCTGGTGTGTGTTTGGGTGTCAGTGTGGCAGAGCCTGTCCTGGTGTGTGTTTGGTGTGCTGGTGTGGCAGAGCTTGTCCTGGTGTGTGTAGTGTGCTGGTGTGGCAGAGCTTGTCCTGGTGTGCGTTTTGGGTGTCGGTGTGGCAGAGCCTGTCCTGGTTTGTGTTTTGGGTGTCTGTGTGGCAGAGCCTGTCCTGGTTTGTGTTTTGGGTGTCTGTGTGGCAGAGCCTGTCCTGGTGTGTGTTTATGGTGTCGGTATGGCAGAGCCTGTCCTGGTGTGTGTGTTTGGTGTGCCAGTGTTGCAGAGCCTGGCCTGGTGTGTATTTGGTCATCTGTTTCCTCGCACTTTACTTACTGTAGGGATAAATTGAACTAGTTAATTTTTACTTATCCAGAGATAAAACGCCTTCCTGAATTTGTAGTCACTTCAGAGGACAAAGCCCAGAAATCAGTGAGAGGAAAAGTAAAGGTTTTCTGTTATTTAGTCTGTTTCAATCTGCATATTTTATTAAAAATGATTAATGGCACTAAATTGTGGATTGTTACATGGCATCCCGTGTATCGTGTAGATCGTAAGAGCAAGGCCCTCTTCTCCTTTTGTACCTGTTTGTTATTGTGTGTGATTTTAAATTACCCCATTGAGTGTTACAGTTCAGCATTATAAATAAATGTAAAGTAATGTACTAGAGCTAGGATGTTCACTAGTACTGCTGCAGCATGTGGCGTGTAATAGTTCTGCCTACTTGGGGCTGATGTACCAGGGGTCATCTGACTTTTTCATACAGGCATGATACCCACAAAAACTGGAAACATGGACATTTCCAAAACAGTACAAAACACACTTCTTTGTTGGCTGGTAGCAAACCCCTTTCTGTCTATTATTCAGACTGTCATTGTGACAAGCATCAATCCTCTAGAACATTCAGATGGGAACATTTATTCTTGACAACCTGTTCCATATAAACGTTTTCTAAACCTTATATGACTTTTACAAACAACCTAATATAGTTTTATAGATTACATTGCAAATATTATAAATACAAATTATGAAATATGACACTTTCTGGCTGACTTGAACCAGCACTTTAAAAATGTATATCAACAGAACACAAATAGAAAATAGTATTTCTTTGATTTTCAACCTTTTATTAGACTTGGGCGCCAACCAACTCTTCGTGGTTGTCTTTGTGGGGGTCGTATTCCACGAATATTTGCCTGTTCCTGTTATCGGTTCGGATATTCGAATATTCGTGCACATTCTTCGTGTTCGTTTTTTCTTCTTTGTTTTTTGTAGAAGGGGTTAATACAGGGTTAAAGCGGTACGCACTACGCAGCAGCTTTGGCGCCAGGATTTTAAATGTCCGTACGGTCTCGTTTTCATTCGTTTTCAGGCAACAAACCACTCGGCTTGGACGAAATTCGGGGCTTTTTTTATTTATTTTGAAACGACATTCGGGTGCATTCCCAAAGTGGAGGTCCCTAACCTTCTGGACTCACCTTTTCACCAATAGCAGCACCATCATCAAGGTTAAGGAAGAGTTCCACACTGACCACCAGCAACACCACCAAACCACTGATACACACATCTAACACCATGCCGTCGGACACAATTTCTCCAAAAATTGGACCAGTTTGATTAAGTGATACCTCAGAGTCGTCTAGCCATCGCAATATGGCCCTTGTCAGAGTCACTCAGATCCTAATGCTTGCCCATTTTTCCTGCTTCTAACACATCAATTTTGTGTATTATTTTAAAGAAAAGATCAAAGGGTTAAACAATAAAGACAATTTTTCACAGCATTCTTTGCTCATATTTAGAGACGGTGCCAAATATTAGGGAAGGGCACTGTAAGCCATGTTTCACATAATAACAACTTTATCTTCCCAAATGAAGGTTAAAAAAATAGAGTGTCAACTAAATTCAGTAATTAAAGACAGAAGCAATTACCAATAAAACTTGGTACACATAGCTTTAGAATGTCTGTTATTTTGTTTAAATGCCAGAAGGTTAAAGCAATGTATTTTTAAAATAGCTTTTACTATCCAACCTTCTGGTACCAAAGCATAAATCCATCATACAAATATAGACAATGATGGCCATTGGGAATACAACAGACGCCACTTGCATGTCTTTTTAAAATTTATATACAATAGTTAACAGGGGTGCATGATTATTTTATGCTTAACTTTGCATTATAAAAAGAAAAAGTATGTGACTCATATTGATTTTGATCTACTGGGATGTTTTTTATGTTAATGACTTCTATAATAATTCAATAAATATATAGTAGATGATTTTAAAATTACCGTATTTGCTCGATTATAAGACGAAAATCTGAATATTAATTTATAAAAAAAGAGAAAAAGCCTGAATATAAGACGACCCTATAGGAAAAATGTTTTACCAGTAAATGTTAATTCATGTAAACTATGTGAACAATTTTTTTTTAATAAAAGCTATGATTGAGAAAAAAAATGTATTTCCTTTTTTTTCCAACCTGCCCCCCCAGTGGCTTGCCACTCTGCCCCAGAAATGCCTTATACCCCCTATATGCCACTGTGCCCCATGATATGCCTTTTAACCCGCTAAATGCCACTGTGCCCCATGATATGCTTTTTAACCCTCTATATGCCACTGTGCCCCATGATATGCCTTTTGACCCCCTATGTGCCACTCTGCCTCTAGAATTGCCTTATACCCCTATATGCCACTCTGGCATTTAGGGGGTTAAAAGGCATATTATGGGGCAGAGTGGCATATAGGGAGGTATAAGGCATTTCAGGAGGCAGAGTGGCGTATAGAGGGTTAAAAGGCATTTCTGGAGGCAGAGTGGCATTAAGGGGGTTAAAAGGCATTTCATAGAGCACTCTGCCTACAGAAATGCCTTATGCCCCCCATTTACCACTCCCTCCCCCTCCCTCCTCCAAACTTACCAGTGCTTCTGAGTCCCCGGTGCGTAGTCCGGGCAGCGTGTAGAGCTCTACGCGATTCGCGTAGACAACTGATAAAAGGAGCCATCAAAATCAAGGGAATGGTCTAATTAATGGTTATGACCATGATTGATGGGTCTTACAACCTCTGGAGTTTTTTCCTTACTTTATTTAACTCTGGTGAATCAGCATTTAAAAGGGAAAGGGCCAAGCATAGATATATAAGTGTGCTGACTCCATTTTAACTTGTCAATAACAGCCATGATGGGAGTTAGGAGTGTGGATCAGTTACAGTAACAGTATTGAAGCAGGCATTGAGGTTCATCAACCATACTGCATGTGTCAATAGTGTAGTGCAGAAAATGTACTAGGATGGGGTGGATTGGAAAAGCTGCACAACTCTAGTTCATTGTATTGACTATACTAGGACGGTAGCCAAAGGGTGTTTTCCAAATTTGTGCCTTAGTAATACACTAATCCTTTAATAAATCAGAAATATTGGAGACAAAATGGTCATGCATGCAGGGCAGTCATACCACTTGCACCAGGACCACCATCATCACTAATACTTACCACTACTACCTCACCTGGTGTACAGCTCTTTAATTTGGGATTGGTTTGAGAGTGTGGGAGATGGTATGAACCAACACTTATGCACACATGACACCATAGCTTTGCTTTAGGGGCAAACAGGCAGCCGTTACACTTTTTTTTGCATATTGAGGAAATTCAGTCCTGCACCAAGGGGCTGTACCTGCTTACTACTGCTGCTGCTATTACTTTGTCGCTTTAGTTACCTCGGTCAATTGTTTTTAATGTTTTTGTATATTGGGGGACATTTAGTCCTGCGCCAGGTCGTTGGATGTCTCTGTCTGCCCATGCTTGCCCTTTGCCCTGCCTTGCCTCTATTGCTGCTGTGGCTCGATGATCTTCCTTACTCTGAGGAATACATTCCTTAATTTTTTCATATTGGGGAAATTCTGCCCTGTACCATGTGGCTTGATGTGGCTGGATGCTCGAGCCTTGCATGTGCCCTTCCTCTATTGCTCCTGTGGCTCAATCTTATATCTTACTCTGGGGATTCGTTCTTGTTCTTTCTTTCTAATATTGAGGAACTTATTCCTGTACCAAGGGGTTTCATATACCTGTCTGCTTCCTTACTGGATGTGCCAGTCTGCCGCTGCTTGCCTTGTACCCTGCCCCACTGCTCTTTTAAATGTATTTATTATTTTGTGTGGTCTCATTATCTGAATAATATGAATGAAAATATCACATATGTATTGGTTGACTTAATACATAACAATATAAATTAATTTAAATAATATAACTTAATTGAACAAAGTGAAACAAATTAAAAACTATGCTTCAAATTAGAAACTAGGAGTGTTTTAGCTGTTATTGTTATTGAGAACTTTAACACCCAAGAAAATACATATCCTATATTGTTGTTTGAGTCTCATAAAGTTAAGTTTGAAACAAATCATCAGTGTCAGTTGTAAACTTTGAAGTTCATCCTGCACATTGATTTATCTTTCCCGTAATACCACCAGAATTATAATTCTACAACAAGAAAGGTCAATTATTTCTCTATGTATCACCTGCTGTCATTTGTCAATTGCATGAAGATACACTTGAACTGTGATATAATCTTTCAGTTGCAGATGAAATCTGTAAATTATATCACCAGTATAATTTGGTACCGATATATATTGTGGCAGGATGGCCCAGTTATGAACAAGAAACTCCAAACACCAACAGAATAAAAGTAAAACATGGTTTATTGTAGCTTTCTTTAAGGTACACAGTGCTGCCTTTCACAGTGTAAATAAGCAAAACATAAAAAACAAATCCTACTCCATCTTGGAGGCTATCTATACAAAATATTCCCTCACAAACCGACTGGCCAGCTAATCCAGTTTCCAGTCATAAACCAAGTAGTTACAGCACAACACAAGACTGCTAATGCCTCTAATGGCTGACCTTTTAAACATTGCAGTGCAGGTTAATTGGATCCACCTGAAAGGGCTGACTTTCATCTATTAACCCTTTCTTCATCCTGGCAATAGAGAGCGCTCCAATCTGCAACTGATATAGACAGCATCCCTCACTTTGCCACAATATATATATATATATATATATATATATATATATATATGTGTGTGTATAATATTATATTATATATATATATATATATATATATGTGTGTGTGTATAATATTAACAAACACAAATTGGAGTCCATTGTGCATTGATTCAATCCATTCTGTTGCATATTTGTACATAACATTTTGTACTAAAGTTGAAGACTTCCATACTTTTCGTTGCTTGTTTCTACTGCTACTGACTTAAGTGCAAAATGTGATTACAAAGGGTATAGCACATGCTATAGGAAGCAAGGTGAGGAAGGAAAAAGGGACAGAAGCCTCCAATAAAAAGATAAATGCATGTGCCATATTTGCTCAAATATAAGACAAGGCTTTTTTCAGAAAAGTATTCAAGGTCATCACAGACCTTCACCGGCTGCCAGAGATGAGGATCCCTCGTAGCGCTGCAGGGGACCTGGATCCTCCTTTCTGGCAGCTGGTGAACATCTGTACGATGCACACAGACAACCCCCGCTTCTGCCTAGCACTTCCTCTGGGGCTTCTATGACGGAGTGAAGTGTGACATGACCTTCCAGTGCTCAGTCATAGCAGCCCCAGAGGAAGAGCTGGAAGCAGTGGAGGTTGTCTACGCACATCACACAAACATTCCCTAGCTGCCCCACTAGACACCAGGGAGTCTGGAGCATAGGGGTAGAGTGGCATATAGGGGTATAAGGCAAATCTCGGGGGCAGAGTGGCATATAAGAGGGGGGTATAAGGCATATCTGGGTAAAAGACTGGCAAGCCTGGGGGCAGATGTGCATAACTGGGGGGTAAGTTGGCAAATTAAAGAAAATGCATTTTTCTCAATTATAGTTTTTATGAAATATGAAAAAATTGTTTACATGTGAATTAATATTTACTAGTTACACTTTTTCCTATAGGGTAGTCTTTTATTCAAACTTTTTCTTTTTTTCCTAAATTAATATTAAAATGTTGGGGGTTGTCTTATAATTTAGCAAATACGGTACTTGAACCACACAAAATAGACTGCAATGTATATTTGTAGAGTGCTCCTACAATACTCATAGTATCATAGTAATAAGATAATATTGGAGTGTGTGTGCTAAATGTTATTCAATATTTTAGGCTGAGGTTTCCATGTATCCCATATACTGCAGGGTAATATTTAACATGTATTCAAAACACAGCAAGAAATTAGCACATACTTAGCCCATGCCATTCTAAAAACGCACAGCAAAAAAATATTCAGAAAGAAGAGCGCACAAAGTAAGAAAAAGCATAAAAGACATTAACATTTATATTCCTGGGTTGCTGCTAGAATAATAATGACCAATAAGTAAATGCAAAAATTCAGCACATACCCAGCAAGTACCATTTAAAAATAACTATAAATAGTGGGGATTCTGTCACTCTCTCTTTGGGTTCAAATGCAACACAGTCCAATTGATTCAGCTACTTGGTAAGCAATACAGTATAGCCATGAAAATGTAGATTGGACATTTTGACGTAGTGGTGGGCTGAAACCTGAAGGCCAGAGGCTTATATTTAATGTAAGTAAGTTCTACTTTACTCAAAGGGTAGTAAATAAATGGAACAGTTTCCCAGCAGCAGTGGTGGAGGCTAATAGAGTGACGGAATTTAAACAAGCATGAGATAGACATAAAGATTTCTGCACTATAGGACATGACCAAAGACTGCTTATGGTTTAAACCCGTTACATCAGGACAGACTAAACGGCCCGAATGGTACTTATCTGCTGTCAACTTCTATGTTTCTAAGCAATGTATGGCCATAAAATGTGACGGAATCCCCAACAGGAATACCTTAGATAGGTGGTTTTGGCTAGGTATTTGCTGAATTCATGATTTGTTTTGTGTACTTATTTTCTAAAAACAGCTATCTAAAACATAAATGTTGGAGATTCGTCACACTATATGGCTATATATTGCTTAGCCCACCACGATGTTAAAGCACCTCAATTTCGGTATACTCGGCTATATACTTTACAAAGTAAAGTAAAGTAAAGTACAAAGCATACCCCTTTCATTCATTGTGGAAATCTTTTAAGTTCACTTGAAGGCTATCCGCGTTGTGGGCCATATTAACAATTGGCCAAAATTGGACAATGGAAGACTGGAAGAACGTTGTCTGGTCTGATGAGTCTCGATTCCAGCTGCGGCATTCAGATGGCGGGGTCAGACTCTGGAGTAAACAACATGAATGCATCAACAGTTCAGGCTGGTGGTGGTGATATAATGGTGTGGGGGACATTTTCACTTTGGGCCCCTCAGTACCAACTGAGCATTGTTTAAACGTGATGCTCAAAGCCTACCTGAGTATTGTTGCTGACCATGTCGATCGCTTTATGACCACAGTGTACCCATCTTCTGATGGCTACTTCCAGCAGGATAATGCACCATGTCACAAAGCTCACATCATCTCAAACTGGTTTCTTGAACATGACAATGAGTTGACTGGACTCCAATGGTCTCCACAGTCACCAGATCTCAATCCAAAAGAGCACCTTTGAGCTGTGGTGGAATGGGAAATTTGCATCATGGATGTGCAGCCGACAAATCTGCAGCAACAGCGTGATGCCATCATCTCCATATGGACCAAAGTCTCTGAGGAATGTTTCCAGCACCTTGTAGAAAGTATGCCACGAAGAATGAAGGCAGCTATGAAGGCAAAAGGGGGTCCCAACCAATGTTCCCTCTAATTTTTCTTGGGTGATGTGCGCAGAAAATTTCTGTTGTGCAAAATTTTTCCCAGAGCCAAAATTTTGTGCGCACAATATGCTTCTACAGTCCATATAAAGGGGGTGGGGCTATATATTTCCAACCCTTTTGACTCCATGGTCTATTCTAAAGGTGAAATTCTCACCGCAAAAATTAATTATGAGCGAATCATGAGCGGGGGCTCCAGGCTGCATAAAGGATCAATATATATATATATATATATATTATTTTTTTTATTGGGAAAAACTGCATACCATTGACAGGGGTACAGCATAACACCTATCACTACATACTGAGGCACACATTGACTGGGGTACAGCATATCACTATATACTGAGGCACACATTGACTGGGGTACAGCATAACACCTATCACTATATACTGAGGCAAGTCACCAAGTCACCAAGATCAGGAATCTGCACTCACTCCCCACAGGAACTCAGGTGCTTAGCTGTGCCAGGAAGACTCCCGGGTGTCTTGCGGGGCCGGCGGGGGACATCTACGCAATACGCGTATACAACTTCCGGTGCCGGCACTCAGCGGATGTGCCGGCACCGGAAGTTGTATACGCGTATTGCGTAGATGTCCCCCGCCGGCCCCGCAAGACACTCGGGAGTCTGCTCCGGTAAGTCGGGGTGGGGGGGGGCAGAGGTAAAACGCATCGTGCGGACAACCTCCCGTGCCAGCACCCCCCCCCGTGGGAAGTGCTGGCAGGGGAGGCTGTCTGAGCGTATCGGGGAGTAGGATGCAGGTCCCCTGCACCGCTGCGGGGGATCTGTATCCTAACCCCGCTGCCTGCCGGCGCCCGGGACTGCCTGAAATAAACAAGACTGAAACGTTGACTTGAAAACCGAAGTTGTTTGTGTGGTTATTTGGAAAGTCCCTGGAGTGCCGGTAACTATTTTTGGACTTTATATTATTTACTGCTACAGCTATTTGGCACCGGGCATAAACTTGGCATTTGGAGTGCAATTGTTAATTTTGGACTTTATATATACACATATATATATATATATACATATATATACACACATATATACATATATATATACACATATATATACATATAATTGCTAACAGCAATCACACTCCTATCATGCCCAGGCAGCCAGTACATGCTGGAACCTGGGCATCATATTAATGTGATTACAGCCTCCCTATGCCATGCTACCCCCCCCTTACACATCCATGCTATCACACACACACACACACTCATTCACAAACATTCAGCATAAACTACAGCATAACACCCATCACTCTCACACACTTACTAATCCACTCTCACTTAATGTTTTCCTACCTTTCCTCTGTTAGTTACTTTTCCTCCTCCTCCTCTTCGTTCTTCCTCTTGACTCTTCTTCTTCTGTGTCCTGTCCTTCCGGTGCAGTAAAGAAGGTGGGCATGGCTTCAGTGCTGTGTGCCGGGATCTGACATCAAATCCCGACGCACAGCATCAGTTGCCGCTCGCATAGCAAGGGAGCAGGATTGGAGGTCTGCATTAACAGACCTCCCGCTCCCTTGATTGATTTTAAGCCGGTTGGGGTGAGATTTTTGATCTCCCCAACCGAGCTTGCTCCTCCAGCGGCGGACATTAATGTCCGTATCTGGAGGAGTGCCAGCGTCACCCTGGACGGACTGCCCGCCCCCCCCAGCTCCCCGTTAGGTACTGTGCGCACAATGTTAGAGCGTGTGCGCTCCCTCGAAAAGTTATGTGTGCGCGCACAAGCGCCCAGCTTAGAGGGAACACTGGTCCCAACCGATACTAGCAAGGTGTACCTAATAAAGTGGCCAGTAAGTTTGTTTCCCATACTTTTCCCACTTGCACAAATACACTGTAAAATATATGTGTATATTAATATTTAGAAACATTCCTCTAAACCATGAAACTAAAACTAAAACTGATTACATTTCAGATTGCTATTAACCAGTGGTTGCAATAACATTTCATACATTTCGGTGTAGAATTATTCTGGTGTTTTATTTAAGGTTGCTTTTATTGAATCCCCAATCTTTAAATAGTGAATGTATATTTGAAGAACCTTCAACTATTTTAGAATGAAATAAATCCATGTCAATAAAAATTCTCCATAAATGTTTGATTATTATTAATGTTAATATTTACATCAAATTAATTTGTATTGTTGCACAATATACAGGCATTTTGGTATGTAATCAGTTTACATTATTACAAGGAAAATACCAAATCATTTCCTTTGTATCAGTTAAGCTTATGGTACAGCACTCATGAGAGTGGTAATTATCATCACAATGTACTATGGTATAGTGTCTAAAATAAGGTTTCTAGTTCATATTAATCTCAATTGCATTAAAGGTACTTTAAATCCGAATAACATAATTAGTTTCACTTTGTTTCGCAGCATGGGTGTCTCATGATAATAAAATCAGTTTACTAGTGCACATTTGAAGACTAGGGGATTAAAATTTAATACATAATGACTTTTCTTGGATGTAAATATATATTAAGAGGGTTTATTTGCAGTTTGGTTAAGATCAAGACAGAATGTTTACTATGAGATTCATTCATTTTAATTAAGATCTGGGCATTATAAAGACTTTTCATTAAACACCTTCCATGTGTTTTGTTTTTGGTCAAAGAAATATTAAGTGCAAATTTGTAGATTTTATTCTAGCAATATCATCAGTGTTGTCTACATGACATCATAAAAATACCATTAACTTCACTGAAGTAAAACCTATTTCATAATTATAGCCCTGTTCTGAACGGGATTTCATTGCCCCTACTGGTCACTGCCCTATCTTCTGGCCTCCTACAGCGAGATCTTGAGCCTTTGAGGCGTTGAGGTACATCTACATTACAGTAGTTCGAATTGGCATCCAATGTAAAAATAGGCTTTGCAGGCAGGAACATAACAAATAACTACAGAACAGTAGCAGTAAAACAGCATAACATGTGTTAACTTCAGGGTAAGTGGCACCCCCCCCCCCTCATTTTGCCAACAAAATTATGTTGGCAAGAATATTTATTGCACCAATTTGTAGACTGTATGTCAACTGTAAACAACAAGAAATCTGAAAAAATAAATTAATAACTTATAAGTAAAATAAATACGTTTAAATAACATTTACTGAACATATAATAGTGCTTTCTTTAATAACCCGCCAAAAAAAACAGCGTCCACATTGCCCACATAGAACCTGACCAGCACCCAAATTACACACACATAGGACGTGCCATCTTTGCCCCCAAACAGCCCAGCATGAGTCAGCATTGTTCCCAAACAGCCGAGTGTACGCTATCTTTGTCCCATAAACACGCTACCTGTGCCATCTTTGTCCCATAAACACCCTGCCTGTGCCATTTTTGTCCCATAAACACCCTGCTTATACCATCTTTGCCTTTTTGACAAATCAACTATACACCTATGATTAACACAAACACTTTTACAGTCACTCACTAATTCACTTTCATTCACACAATCATTTATTCTTTCACACAAATTATTTACACATATTAATTGATGCATTCTCACAAATTCATTAATTCTCTCACTCATTCACACAATTCATCCACACATTAATCCATTCATTTTCGCTCTCTCATTCTGACTCTTTATTTCAATATTCTTGCTACCCTCCTTTCTCTCTATCTACCCATTCTCACCCCCTTCTGCCCTATCTACCCCTTCTCACTCCCTTCTCCCTATCTACCCCCTATCCCCCCGTCTCACTCCCTTCTCCCTATCTACCCCCTCCTAACTATCTACCCTCTCCCCCCTTTGAAGTTCACTTACCTTTCAGGAGTCCTGCGGTGGGGGTGCAAGGCCTCTGTCTCCCAGCTCTGCCACTGTATGCAACAGTATAGAGTGATGGGAGTTATGATGTACTTTAGAGCATAATTATATAATGAAAAAGACATTGGAAATGGTACAGCATAACACCCATCACTCTCACACATTTACCAATCCACACTTACCAATCCACACTTACCATTCCACAGATTCCACACATACCAATCCACACATACCAATCCACAGATTCCACACATACCAATCCACAGATTCCACACATACCAATCCACATTTACCAATCCACAGATTCCACGCATACCAATCCACACTTACCATTCCACATTTACCAATACACATTTACCAATCCACACATACCAATCCACAGATTCCACACATACCAATCCACACTTACCAATCCACAGATTCCACACATAGCAATCCACACATAGCAATCCACTCTCACTGAATGATTTCCTACATTTCCTCTTTTCTTCTTACAGCAGTCAGCTGCTTTTCTTCCTCTTCGCTCCTCTTCTTCTGTCTTCTTCCGGTTCAGAGGGCACGGACGGCGGTGGGCGCGGCTTCAGTGTTGTGCGCCGGGATCTGACAACAAACCCCGGCTCACAGCAGCAGTTGCCGCGTGAATCGCGAGGGAGCGGTATCGGAGGTCTTTAACAGACCTCTGGCTCCCTTGAGTGATTTTAAGCCGGTTCAAACCGGCTTAAAATCACTCAAGGGAGCCGGAGGTCTGTTAAAGACCTCGGATACTGCTCCCTTGCGAGCCTTCTCCTCCAGTGGCGGACATTTCTCTCCGTCTCTGGAGGGGTGGCGGGTGCCGGCAAGTTGGCACCCCCCTGATGAGCTGCACCCAGTGCGGACCGCCCCCTCCCCGCCCCCTGCTAGGTACGCTACTGGTACTCACACATTCTTGGGCAGATTCAATGTACTCACTAAAGTGAAATATGCAACAACAGTTGTAAAAAAAAAAACTGCAGTGAGATATTCAATGGACTGACTAAATTGTAAACAATTACTGTATATTTAACTTAACAGTCAATACTCCATTAAAACCATTGCAAACCCTGCCTTGAAATTGATTAATTGAGGTGTGCAGTTTGCATGAAGACAGAAATGGATAAAGTTTTAAACATACATTTCAGACTACCACATTTTTTATGTAACATCCATGAGACCTGGCTCAATGTAGACACCATATAATAAACTATAAAACACACTGCACATGCACAGTCAAGCAAAAAGAAACTGCAGCAAGGACAATTAACCACCTAAATTCTGACAATTTGTTTCATGTTCTGTGAAAAATAGACTTCAATAAATACTCAATAAACATAATCAGACAGACATGTTTCCAATCTGATTTTGCTAAGTTCCCAGACTTATTCTAGGAACTCTTCCAGCTCCGTAATTGGCTAATTATTATTGAGTTGGCAGAGTTCCAAAAAAAAAGTCTGGGAACTTACCCAACTCTCTAATTGGCCACATATAAGTTTTTATATGTTCGGTGGTTAAACATCGCTAATTGTTGTGTATGTAGTCAGGAGCATTTCTTTTCATATACATATACAGAACACATTTTGCTTTTCTTAACTATAATCGAGTCAGGAGCACTGAATCAACTTCATTATATATATATAAACATTTCGGAGAATATGTCGGACATCCGAAAGAGATATGAAAGAGAAAAGATAAACAAGCAGAAGTGTAAGTGGTTGGCAGAGAAGGTAGGGTAACACTTAGAGAATGTGAGAGCATGAGAAAGTGACTGAATGAAGATGGGCACCGAGCAATGAATATTGTTCCTGAATTTAAAATGCCCCCATGATTATCATCTGAACCAAATGGGCAGGGAATGTAATTCTTTCCATTTACACATGTCTAATTACTATATACAATAAAAAAAAACAAAAAAAAACCTTTGCTTTCTGTGAATGCTCATATGTTTAATTCTAGAAATAGAAAAAAAATTATATTGCACTGGCAAATTTGTTTGGCTTTTGACTGAATATCGAAAAAGAAAACGGTTATATGTAACAAATTTCATTTCACTGTTCATTTACTTGGAGCAATGAGGTGTAAAACTACTCTGCAGATAACTAAAGAATCAGTTGGCTATGATGTGCTTGACTTCTTTTCACTTGATTGGTGAAGAATTGAATCCTTTTTACAATTGCTTTCTTGGTTTAAATGAAGATACAAAATAGTAATTAGAATATGAGCAGGGTTTCATCTTATCTTCAGATATTAACCAGTTCAGATTATTATGAGTTTCACATTAACTGGTCAAATGCAGGCCAATCATGAGACAGCTGAGCTACATAGTAACAAAAGTTAAGCAATCTAAATTAGCCCCGCTAACTCAATTTTTAAATTTAAAATTATACTCTCAAGCTTTTCAGAAGATACTTCCTTTTGCTTGATTGTTCCAGTGACAATGAATTATGGGTTATGGCACATTGAGAGCTATGAAGAGTAAGTTAACATGATCAATTGATGGGTGAACTACAGTGCTATAATATATTATAATATTATCTATTACTATGTTTTTTTACAAGATGTCATACTTAATCTCAATAAAACATTAAGACCAATAAACCATTTTCATATCTGTAAAATAAATTATTCTGATTAGGAAAAAGATACTTCAATATAAGGTTATTTTGAAATTGGCAGTATTTATGATCACATTATACAGTATTTGCTCAATTATAAGACAACCCTGATTATAAGACAACCCCCACATTTTGAATATTAATTTGGGGGGTCTGAATATAAGACTACCCTATAAGAAAAAAGTTTTACTAGTAAATATTAATTTACATGTAAAATATGTTTTCATATTTAATAAAAACTATGATTGAGAAAAATGCATTTTTTTATTTCCTTTAATTTGCCAACCTGCCCCCAGTTATGCAAATCTGCCCCCCAGATATGCCTTATACCCCCTATATGCCACTCTGTCTCCATGATATGCCACTCTGCCTCCCATTTTAACCCCACTATATGCCAGTCTGCCTCTCGGATATTCCTTTTAACCCCCTATATGCCACTATGCCTCCAGAAAGCCCTTATACCCCCCATATGCCACTCTTACCCTCCTCGACTTACCAGTGCTTCCCAAGACTTCTCCCCGTGCTTCAGATTCCTTGGTGTGTAGTGGTGGCAGCTGGTGGAGGTCTATGCGATGTGCACAGACAACCTCCGCTGCTGCTGTTGGCACTTCCACTGGGGCTTTGTTTTATTTAATCTTAGTGATATCTAAAGAGCCAATCCTTCCTTTTAGGAGAAACTTCGTTCGTACTACATAATGAATCTGAGAAGAAATGTTACATGTCATCTACTACTCACCATTTAGTAGTTAAACCTCTTGCCTAAACACTCTTTACAAAGATTATTTCTAACAAGCCATGGGTAGAAGTAATATAGCTACATTAACTGTATCGTGAAAAGATAAAATCACTGTAGGGCAATAGGGCACTAAACATAGAGTGACCACATGTCCCGGATTGCCCGGTACAGTCCCACAATGGGACTTTAAGTACCGGGTCCCGGGCAGCCTCAATGAGAAGTCTAGAGTGAAGGAGGTCTCAGCCAATCAGGAGAGACTTCTCAACTCTCCTGATTACCTGAGAGTTCAGAAGCCTCTCCTGATAGGCTAAGTCCCTCCTTCACACCAAGCTCAGTGTAAGCGGCAGACAGCAGCAGGTATGTGTGTTGACTGTATATATATGACTGTGCTGTGTTTGTGTGACTGTGTTTGTCTGCTTGTGTGACTGTGTCTGCTTGTGTCACTGTGTTGAGTTAATCATCTCAATCTGTAATATATATATATATATATATATATATATATATATATATATATATAATGTATTTTATGTGTATGTGATGGTGTGTATGTGTGAATCAGTGTGTATGTAAGATATATATACATATATAACATAACATTTATTTTATATGTATGTGACTCTGTGCATATGTGAATCAGTGTATATACACATAGTGTGTCCCTGAATGGCAGAAATAAAATGTGGTCACCCTAACTATACTGTATATTTGTTATTTTAACCTAGTATTGTGGTATCCTTCTATAGAACGGTGAGTAGGGTGCTTATTGTGAAGAATTAGTAGTAAAAGGGCTACAGAAAAAGGCAGGCCCTGTAAAATTTGTATCAGTATATTTTATTGGTAGGTAGGGAGCCTGAGCCAGTCGAGTGGTTTGAATGTTTACACTGAAAGTATGGTTTCCACTAAGATTTTTGTCAGTTTTTTTTTGTTTTTGTTTTGTTTTTTTCATCAGTTTGCTTTATACAATCTAGTAATAATTTTATTGAAGTACATTAATGTTAAGTTTGACTTATTCCATACATGCCTTACCCCTTCCTCTCTTGCTTCATTCTAAATTATAAATACCATGCCAATTTTGCAATTTTGGTGAGGGAGTCTAAATACATACATGGGCACTTTAAGGCTGAAGGCCATCTAATAACATAAGTGGTCACCTAGTGTGCGGCCGGTTATATTCAGACGGTGAATGTGTACTTGGAGGACTCACTCTGCTGCTACAGCAAGTGAGTGTTGGGTTCTGGCAGCCATTGGCCTATTGGGCATTTTCCATGTGTGCCAAATTTAGCTCTACTTATAATTGTGATTTTTTTTTTCATTTTATTTAATACATATAGATTACTAGGGTTATTTACATCCTTGAGAACCCACAGCCTATCCTTGTGGGACATGGCAAGGACTGCCTGATGTCAGTGGGCGGTCCCGCTGACATTGAGGACGTTCCCGCCAGCATCAGTGGGCATTTCCACTGAAATCGTGGGAAACTCCCCAATTTCAAATGGGAAAATGGGAGGAGAGTGGGGCATGCCAAGACCCCATGACCCAGAGGATTCAAGTGTTGACCTGGAGAACCAGAGAAGCAGCGCTCCTCCATGAGTTCTCCGAGTTCCCAGTTATGATTATTTACCATAATTCAATTATGTTGGGTGCCATAAAATGTATTTAAAAAATAATGCCAGTTTTTGTTAAATGAATTTAGTAAATGGATGCATGAAGTATTTATGATATTCCATTAACACATATCAAAGTGAAAGCAAAACATGACCCATTGCAATGCATTAAATATAAATGCTTGCTTAAAAGTATTTCTTAATGTCATGACTAAATATGATGGCAAAATCTCTTAGCACCATTTTTTGTTTAATTTGAATTATAGTTTTTAGGTTTATATGAAACTGAAAAAGCAAACACAGTGACATTTATCCTTTAATGTACTGATGGTGCTTTTGATGTCTTGAATCTATCATAAAAACATTTTCTGAGCCATAAAAACAGAGTTACTGTACGTCCTTGTCACAGAAGTGATGACATTGCGGAGGCAGACATTTTATTTAAAGTGGAAATAAGTGGCACAATTTGGAGCTTGTACACTCGATGTAATGTGTTTATCGCTAAAGCTAACTGGCAATTTGCTACAGACAGCACAAAAGTGGGACACACAGATGTAGAAATTTTAAAAAATATATATTGTTTTTAATAGTATTTCTTAGACTTGTGCATTCGTCTTCGGGCGAACATGAAAACGAACACGAAGAGTGCATTTTCGTGTTCGTTCCGAAGACACGCCTAAGAGAAGACAGCGGCGATAAAACGTAGGCGAAGACGAAGACACACACCACGAAGATCTTCGTGATCGTCTTCGTCTACCATTCCCCCCCCCCTTCTAACTTACCTTGTCTTCGCGGCATCACGGCAGTTCCCGGAAGTGGAAATCCGCAGGTTCGCCAGAGGAAGACCCTGCAGGTGACCAATAGGCTCATCCCACTGGTCCCCCTCCCTGTTCAATTAAACGGACATTTAACTAATTGAACAGGGAGGGTGACCAGTGGGATGTGCCGGGTAAGTTATGGCACCAGGAGTTAACAGTCTGTACGAGCGACCCTATTGGTCGCCAGCAGGGGGCTCGTCTGCCATCAACCAATGGCAGACGAGCCCCCTGCTGACGACCAATAGAGTTGCTCATAGGTACATTTAAACTCCTGGCGCCAGAGCTGCGTTAACCCCGTATTAATCCCTTAACCAGGGAAACGAAGAAAAACCGAACACGAAGAATGTCCACGAATATTCGCCCGAAGAGAAGACGGGAACGGGCGAATATTCGCGGAATACGAAGATTTTTTCCCCCCGAAGACGAGCACGAAGACGAACACAAAGAGCCCCCTGGTGCCCAAGTCTAGTATTTCTTACAATGATAGGACACTTTTATGAAAACTATACTGCATTAACAGGATAGTAAACTTTCATGGGAAGTGTTAGAAAATAATAAAATTCTGTCTCCAAATGACACTGTGGGAAAATCGATGCTGAAACACTTATTTTAAGAATGCCTGTTGATGCTTGTTACTCTTTCAAAGAATCAACGTTCCAAGCTGTTTGCATTAATTGTGAAGATATCCACGCTCTTTCATATAAAATAGTACAGTTGTAGGGAAAACTGACAACATAGGGGCAAAGTTTCAGGGACGATCAGAAATGATGGAGGCAGGAATTCATTTATTGGTGCCCTTCAGTATATATTTTACACCCTTTGCAGTACACATAATATCATGATCAACTGCAGGTATGTCCTGTCAGCTGGGACAAAACTTTATCATCTGTAGATGACAGATAAGCACACAGTGAGTGTTGTTAGAAATATTGAAATTGGTGAGCAAATGTTGGGTTGTTATCTGGTACCATCATTAATGTCCCTGGGAAGTGGAGTCCCATCTTATATAAAGACTCCATACTAAACTTGTAGTAGATGTCCCTGTAGATGACCGTCATACCTGGGTTTGCTGCAGAGGCTTCGGTTAAATGCAACAGCAAAGTAAGATTAATTTTAACATAGATGTCAGTTGTTTGGCACTATGTTTTATTTAGAATTTGAGCCTTTAAATTATGGAATATTACTTGCTCTTAATAAAAAAAAATGGATGCCACTCTCCCTGGTCAGCATTTCCTAAAATACATATCTTTGAATATTTATTCATTTAATATTTTATTTCTAGTGATAATGAAAGTCTTAAAGCTTCTTGTATACCTCAGAGATACATTGTGATTAATGGTATGATGTAATTCCTAGTGGGACTATTCTGAACATTTTCTATCGGTATTGTAAACGGTGCAACAAACCTAAAGGCAATTTTCTTTCCATTACAGCTGTAAATGTAAAATGTCTCGGAGCCTGCATT
Source organism: Sceloporus occidentalis (assembly GCA_023333645.1). Lineage (NCBI taxonomy): Eukaryota > Metazoa > Chordata > Lepidosauria > Squamata > Phrynosomatidae > Sceloporus > Sceloporus occidentalis. The sequence continues at coordinate 9,975,438 of JALMGF010000016.1, forward strand.
TTGAAGGAGTTATTTCAAAGTGTTATCAAGATGTTATTCACACTTTTCAAATGAAAATCTCACAAATGTGCTGGGTAAATGTGACATTAGAGGAAGAAGAAAGACACTTTAGGTTTAGATAGTATAATAGATAACCACTTGCCTCTGAGCTGCCATGAGCATCTTTTGGTGCTAAAATACTTTTTCATTTTAGTGGTTGTTTTATATAAACAAATGGTTTGTATAATGCGTAGAATTACCCATATATTCATACTAGTTGCAATAAGCAAATGCTTTTTCAACCTGTTGCCAGTTCTCCCATTTTAAGCCATGGTTACAAAGTCAGACAAATGGTTCAATAAAATGTCAACCCATGACCACTGTGAAAAACTGATGCAATCCAGGGTAAAATGCAGGCCAATGTGCAACAGTTGGGACCCTAAGGAACCTTTGTCCACATGGAGGCACCACTGTAAATAAATCTATGAATCTATAACTAAATGTAAAATTTATATTTTTTCAAACATATGTGATACTTACAAGTGTCAAACCGACATTCATTTGACACAGCCATTTAGCAACACAGCCATTATAGATTTTCAGTAATGTATACTGTACATTTAAGGACCCTTTTACTAATATCCATAGGGGACCATAGCTTGGCAAGCTTCATACAATCTCTCTTACTAAAAGGAAATGTACATAAAACATGAAAATGAAACACAATACAGATCCAGACACAGTGTAAAACCTATGTAATGCTATCTTAGTTTCATTACTAAACAAGGAAATGTAAATGCAATCTTCAAACCAATGGTTTTCCAAAGGTTTTCACTGGTTTTTACTCTTCCCATGTGATATTTTGCATTGTATATTAGGCTTAATGTATCTGTTGTTTTTTATTATTAGTATTATTACAGCTGTATGTACATTATTATGTGATGCTCAGTGATACAAATAAGCTGAAAACTGCATTGAGGTTTTTGGTGTTTTATACTAGAATATTTTAGTGTAGTGATCTGGGCAGGTAAAAAATACTTTTGGGCTACTACAAAAGCATATAGCATTTTAAGATATAGAAATGGCATCTGAAAGCAATCATGATAATCATCCACCTATATATCATCCCTGATTCTGTTCAATAATTGCACATTCTAATATTTTCGTTTTTGAAAATCATGCTTACCTGTATTAAATCATAATGTATTCAACCTGTAATTTTACTCCCCATTCTTCCAATTTTCCCCCAGAGTGGAGGTACTGCTGTGTTGTCTATGCTTGCTTGATCTTAGTGAATTGGGATATTGCAGGCTCTGTTGTAGAACAAGGTATCCTAATCACGTCACATCCCATTACTCCAGTGTAGAGTTTCCAACATTTTGTTAAGGCCAGCTGGAAGTTGTTTTGGATATAAATCAAGGTTATTTTGACTAAAATTACAATATATATTTGAAATAGAAATAAAAAATCAATAGTTTACAGACAAATCTGGCATGCTGAAAAACAATTCATCACAAAAGCTATTTTTACTAATTTACTTAAATAGCATGTCTCTGTCCATGGTACTGTTAATCTTAAACTTCTTACTGGATAAGGCTCTAATCAATTTGTTAGATTGAAAGCGGGAAATTAATGAAAATAATCTTTTTAAGAGCCGCATGGATCATTTTAAACTGATGCAGCCCTTCACAGGTTTAAATTGAGGGTAAGCTTTATAGGCCAAGTAGCTACTGAGCACTTACTTTTTAACATACTTTTCAAAACATAAATATGAAATTTCACGGGATTTCATTGAAAAAGCCTAGGTCTTGTGTAGCATATCTGTCATACCAAATGTGTAGCCAAATCGTCCACCCTAAATTGCAAAATTACAAATGAATGACTTCACAAAATAATCCATGTAACAAACTTGAGCATTAAGTATACATTTATCATAGGATATCATAGGATATTTATTTACCTGGATACCCATAGATATCCACAATAATGAAGTCATATTTTTAAAAGATGTTCAAACACCTTTTATCTGCTACCAGTCCTATAAGGTTAGATGCATTGTGTACAGTATAAACACATAAGTGTTTTTTTTTGCAATATGTTATTATAAGAACTTAGATGAGAGTCTTGTGTGCTGGTAGTTAACATGATTAGTAAACAACCAGATATTCAAATGCAGAAGTATCAAGAAAGACAGTTAAGAGGCAATGTCCATAAACAAGCCAAAGGTCTACTTCTAATTCACGTTTCCAACATCCCTACGGCTTTGTGCCCTGGTGTTGCTGCATCATACTACAACCATATGCTGGTCCTAGAAGGGGTTGTTCATGCTGTTCACCACCTCATGTCTTTTCACCTCAGCCATGGCACTTCAAACAGACCTAATACATAAGAGAACACAAAGGATGCCATTAACTTTTATAAGCAAGGATGCAATGATCAACATACTCTGTCCCCCCAAACAACAACAAACTGATACCAAAACAAGAAAAAGATCTGAAACCCTAAATTATGCATTTTTCAGATAACATTTAACCTGTATATAAATGTTAAAATACATAAATCTGCTTAAAAGAGTGTATAAAAATAGCTCAGAGTGAAAGCAAAACCCGTCTTTCTTGGATAAATCTTTTTCCTTTGGTATGTGTTACGTTCTTGGTGCACTGTATTTTAGCATTTATAGAGACAGTAAATGTGATCTGATCAATGCAAAATGTAGGCAGATATTTTTCTTACTCTGAACAGACCCGCCAGACCTTTACTGGGGCAAAGTGTGAAATGCCGACATCACCCCCCTCCCCCCAGTCTGAGTGAGGGCTTTAAAAATAAAATGTTCTCACCCTTAAATTATCCTTGCATCTGACCCATTGTAAAAAAAAACCAAAAAAAAAACCTTTGCTACATCCTTCATCTCAATGTGTCTACTGTCCTGTCTCCTTTCCCTGCCCTCAAAACATCTGGAATATTTAAACGACAATCACCTAATCCGCTCCTTTACCTAACTTTAACTGCTTTACCTTTTCAAATTCATTCCAACACTTTACTGAAAAAAAGATCAGTTCTCCTTACTCATGCATTTTGACCCCTACTCTGCCTTTTACACCATTTACCACCCATTCTCCTACAAACCCTTCAGTTTTATAGCATCTCCTAGCTCGAATCCTATTTCTGAAGGTGTCTCAAGGCTTAGTTCTGGGGCCTATACTCTTCTACATTTCATTACGTGGTAAATAATGTATTCTTCTGATTCCAGTACTACCACTATGCTGACGAAGTGCTAATCTAAATCAACCTTTCCTCTTCTGACGTCTCTTCTAACTTGCTTCACTTGCTTTGTCTCCTTGAAATTGCATTCTGGATGCATCCCACTACCTCAAGACAGCGTATTGTTATTTCTTTGTCTCTCCTATCACAATTCATTATATTGGCGTCATTATTGGGAATTCCAGAATACTACCACATAAACCAAGTTCGCTGCTTTGGTATTACACTAGACTCCTTCACATCCAGTCACCAAATCATTCCAACTTTAAATGCAAATGATCTCTCAATCATCCTTTACACAAATAAGACACCATTTTACATTCCATAAGATATCATATTTGGTCTTCCTCTCTCTGCTCCACTGTTCTACTGAAACACAGCCACTCCATACCCTATACCCTCCACTATAAAACTTAAACTCCTGATCCTTAACTAGAGAACCATTAACCACTCCGCCAACCTATGCTCTTATCTCCTCAACTGTTTTTATCTCAACATTTTTTATCCATATTGCACTTATCCTTTTAAATCCCCAACATAATTTACTCATACCCTTGCATACTGTCCTGTGTCCTCAGCATGGCTTCTTAAAAAGTAAATGAAACATAAAAAGATAAATAGAAATTGAGAAAAGATAATAGAAATTTAACCTATCTAATTTGCCTGTGTCTTTTTTTATTAAAAGCTGTATAAAAATGTTTGATAGTCTTCCATGACTGGTGGTACAGTTGGTTATTATTATTATCTTTTATTTATATAGCGCCAGTGGAGGGTTTCACAGAGGGGGGTAAGCAGAAGAGGAGCGACGTGCAAGGAAGATAAGCCTAGCAGCGGCATTTAGGATAGACTGTAGAGGAGAAAGTCAAGACAGTGGAGTGCCAACCAGAAGAATGTTGCAGTAGTCAAGACGGGAAATGATAAGTGAATGAACAAGGGTTTTTGTGGATACTTGGGTGAGGAATGGGCAGATACGAGAGATGTTTTTTAGGTGTAAGCGGCAGGATCTGGTGAGGGGCTGAATGTGAGGGATGAAGGAAAGGTTAGAGTCAAGGATGACCCCAAGGCATGGGGCCTGGTTAGTAGGAGAGATAGTCGTGTTGTTAATGGTTGAGAGAGTTTTCCCTGAAGAACATACTCTGAGAATTATAAAGGCTTAGACTGCGCGGAACATCTCAACAAAGGCCAGGGACCTCCCAGTTGACTTGGTTCCCATTATAAGACATCTCTGAATTTCAAGAGGCTCGATTTGAAAATACATGGAGTCAATTATGGCACTTCCCTAAATCTTACAAAGCCATAACAACCAAAATCAATATGTGGGCCATAAACTAGTCATGCACATTAGTAAACTTTGAATTTAAAAAAATATATACATATATGTGAGCTTTCCTTTCTGGTCCAATGCATTAGCAGCAGGGGAAAAAAGAAAAATAATATAAGTGGTGTGTACAACTATATTCACTATATTTTTAAATCCTACCTATATTGTATATTCCTTGTTGTTCTATGCATGCTTGGCCTTTCCATTTATTCATTCACATATGCTCAAGCTAGACAGATACCTAAATTGAGAAAAGATTACTTATCAAGTTTTTACCTCTATTCTGGCACTGGCTTATAAAGACTTTATTGTTCTGTACAGCTGCAAATCCAGGGACATGTTTGGGTGACACAAGCTGAGTGGTGATTGTAAAGGTCAGTTTATATCGAAGCATCAAAATACTAATTCACTCTGTCTTACCAGAGATAACCCGAAATGCATTTCACAGACAAGACATGGATTTTCATTTTTTGTGCTTCTTCTTTGTGGTATTTTGATTTTACATCTACAATTCCTAGACACAAGAATAGACAAAGTAATCTTTTTTTTTTAAAACTAGCATTTAAATTATAGAGAAATGTTGTGGATATGTAAAGATAATATAATGGTAACTCAATTATTATTATTTTGAGAATAAAGGAAATAATAATCACAGTATAAAATGGCAGGTTCCCCAATGCACTAAAATGTTATTTCCTAATAAAAAGTTTGAAAGTGATGATTTTTATAGAAATTGTGTGGCTATAAGAGATAGAGCAGTCTGTATATTATTAATTATAAGAGATGCAATTGTTAGTTGTATTTTATGATTTTTATATATATATATTAAGGCTAAATTTAGGCTTAAATTAATATATACTATAATGAAAAAATGTGTGTTGTGCTCAACCCATATTACAGTGCCTTTTATTGTACCGGAGACCCCGAGCACTGAGGGAGAGGTGACTAAGGGGCACTGCCCTAGGTTGGGCCTAGGGTGCTCCCACAGGTAAATACATCACTGGGCGTTATAGCAATAATATCTTAAGACTATACATCTGTGACTTACTTAAGTTGAGCTGGTTGTGATAAGAATATTGATCACATGACTATTCACAGGGGTGAGCTAAGGTGAGTGGCCCGTGGGTGCCCAACCCCTTGTAACTAAAACATGTACACATACAAACAAACTTGCTCTATCACCATACACTTACATATACATAGAGTAACAGACACAAACACTAGTGGCACATACTCAAATGCTAACATCATACACTAACATATACACACTCTAATGCCATACAGTTACACACACTAACACTATTCATTCACACATACACACACACACTCACTCACTGGCTTTTTGTATTGCTGATCTTGTTCCCGTGTACTCATGGACTGTGCAAAGTAAAAGACAGTTTTTTATGAAGTAACCTTGATAGAAAAGAGAGTTAACTTTCTACACAAGAAGTAAAGCTGTCTCACACTATGGTTAAATATATGTATTTTCTTACTATGCAAGTTTTTGTTTCATTTTTTGACCCCTTCTTTTTCTGATAATATATATTTTTTCCTGCTCTTTCGGTCCATGAACAGACTGGTCCAAATCCAGTTTGAAAAGTTTTTTCCAGCCCAGACAGCAATTGCCCAACCCCATGCCCAGCTAACCCCTGCCCTTTTCTGAACTCTCTCCAGAATGCCAATATCATATACATGATTCTTTAGGTGACGTCTGATCAGAGATTTGTGACATATCCTCTTCCCCTTTTCTGATACTAATATGTACTTAGTATCAGAAATAATCCCTCTCATCTGTTGCTGGAAGAACAGTACCCCTAATGCTATTTTTTGCCCCCTAGTCAGATCATGTGTCCTTCTCCAGACCCTGCTTCCTACCTGTAGCTTCCACCTCACTAGATAACATTAACCCCTTGCTTTATCTTCCTAGCTCCTGCACCTATGCGTTAGAGCTGCCTTTTTGAGATCTTTTGTATAAGAAGTAAGCAGGGGCGTAACTAGAAACTGTAGGGCCCTGGTGCAAAACTTGCCCTGGGGTCCTCAACTTCACCAAGGAACATGTCCCACAGTGCCACCTTTGCCCCCAACCAGCTATCCAACATACATTACGGCACACGTGTAAACGCACTTACACAAATGTACACATGCTAACACACACACTTATTCATACTCAACAACACGCACGTACACACTCATTCTTACACACTCTCCCTCTCACATCACTCATGCTAACACACACCCCAACTCACAAAACCTATACAACCATGCTCACACACACTTACACATCCACTTCCATGCTCATACACACTTATACATCTACATCCATGCTTAAATATACTTATACATATACATGCATGATCACATGCTCTAATACATAGGCATCAATGTTTATACATACACATTCATACGTTAGCTTGACAAGATCCTCCAGCAGTAAACCAATTCTGATTATGGTCTTGCAAACCATTTATACCCAGATGTTTAACAATCCTTTTCTTTAACATGTTTTTCATTGACGTGGCAATTACTGATGTAAGACTTACTGGTCTGTAGTTTGTTGAGTCTTCCTTGGTAGCTTTTTTGTGAAGTACTAGTACAATTGCAAACTTTCAATCTTCTGGAATTACTCCTGTCAACTGGTTAAATAAGTCTGCTAATGGTTTTGTCGGAGCACTCCAAAGCTTTGGTAGTATCCATTCGGGCCCCATTGATTTATCCATTTTGACTCAAGCAGAACTTTTTTCTCTATAAACACATTTTTACATGTCCCTTTCCTTTACCATCCTCTGTAATTCTTTTGATTTGTATCTCATCTAATTATCCTTGTTATTCCTCCTTTCATTTGCATGTCTAAAAACATGTTTTATTAACTGTGCAATAATGAGCTACGTGTACATCTAATAATACATACAGTCTGCTTATAGAGTACACAGTGTTTTCCTTTTTCTTTTAGTCTTACAAAATAAGGTTAATGTAGTGCTCTTCTGCCTTTAGCAAGATACATTTTAAATAATTATTCTGGTCACAATGAATCATATATCGTTTAAATAAATATAATACAATCTTTGTCCTATGATCAGTTATCCAGTGATAAAGTCTTACTATGAACAGTTTTATAAAAAAACTATAATCAGCTGTACACTAAGCAATCATGGATCTTAAAAAGTGGATGGGGAGCAGGGGTAAAGTGAGCAGATAGTTGACATTGTCAAACTCTGCTCCCTTGCCCGAAGACATAAACATATTTAAAACAATACACGGCTTCAGTCCAAAATTTAGAATGCATATAACGAATGGGCATATATCATAACTAGGTCTTTGTCACACAATGTCAGCGTTGTTATGTTTGTTGTCAAAGCTGTTAATGCTGAATACGTTCTTTTTTTATTATTACTTATTTTTTTTATTTAACAAATTTAGTAGCAAACCACAACAGGAATATCAACAGCATTATATTGATTGCATCAAATTTGCATTATATTAGTTCAACTCTAAATTGTTGTTCCTATTGCTGTATACGTTCTAATGCTTTCATCAGCAGATTAACATGAGAGCTCATATGAAAAAGGTAATGGTGTACTCTGGCCTAGGCCCATGAAATACTAATTGACAATACTACCCAAAGTATTAATTTAATGTGATTCTTAACTACGACTAATCTAATGAATTAATTTTAATTACCTTTTAATTACCTATTTCTGAATTTTTTAACCATAAAATTTTTATAGCTTGCTAGTAAACTTCTGTATGGATTGAATTAAAGATGTTAGACAAGGTTACTGTTTTAGTATATGTAAATGGTATTTTTACTTCTGTAATGTTGTGCAAAAACACTGGATAATTGATAATTTAAATAATATACTGTCTCAAAAATGTAAGCGCTATAAAGGATGTAGCATACATTAGAAGGCAATTGACTTTAATGGTATCATTGGGACTACTTTGTTGAGCAGCGCAGCTGGTTTTTAGCATGAGAAAAGGCAAAGTCCGTGATACACCCTTCAATAATTGCTGAAATTGTAAAATCATTCCATGACTAATCTTCAACTGCTGAATAATTTTATGCTGCTTAAAGCTATGATTTGTATTATTCAACAACCAAAATACTTTTTTATTGCAATGCCTCAGTAGGTTTAATTGTTTTCTAAAGAGAAATAAAGTATGTAGGAATTTTAAAAGCATTTCAGTGACAGAAAATGCGTCAAGTACTATGTTATGCCTATTACAATGTTGGCCAGTGTACTTTAATTTTGCTTCTTTTTTATTAAATCAAAACACTTTCCGTATAGCTTTCCATAATCTTGGATTTGATTGGACCGTAGACATGTACAAATGGGCCAAACACAATGTTTGTTCTTGCAACGAATTCCGTTCCCTGCCCATTTGTTTCAGACAAAAATTAGAGGGACAATTTTAATTTGGAAATAAAATTTGTTGCCCAGTGCCTACATTCACTCTTATTTACTATCTCACACTTTCATTCTTGTTTACTCTCTCTCGCTTGAAGAGAGAAGATAAAAGATGAAAGAGATAAGATAGAAGAGAAAATATGAATAACAAGAAGATGCGGAGGAGGAAGCGGAAGTGGTCAGCAGAGAAGGTAGGGAAACATTTAGAGCGAGTGAGAAAGCATAAACGAGAATGAAAGTGTGAGAGAGTAAGTAGGAGTGTGAGAGTATGAGTGAAAGGGCTGTGAATTTCGGATAAAAAATCAGAGCTTCTTGCTTCATTTTCTACTACTGCCACAGCACAGAAATATCTTTAGCCTCTTGGCTTACTAAGATTTCATAGGTTATTAAGTATTTTAGCAGCTTGCAAATGTGATGTTTATATCTAAAGAAATATCATCACATGTATACCCTGTTCAATACTTCTTCAAAGCCCATAGAAAATGGGCAAATGCTATCCATTTATGTCCAGATTCATGAAGAATTGTTGGACCTCAGTACAATATCGCCAGGCCTTTGGTTCACTGGAAAAGTTTCTTAAAAATCTTAAAAAAATATGCTATGGATGGTGATGGAGACAGATGGCAGAAACTGGGACTTACGTAATGTTCTCCATTAGGGAAGCTTCCCAAGCCGCCACAGTTTTCCCCCACTTTGAATTATTATATGGGCAAGATCCTCATAGATTGCTAGACATTGGACTTAAGATGGACTTAAGCCTAAAGCCTGGCTTGACTCTCAGTTCATGAAGACTGGAATTATGCAAGCAGGAGCCAAGCCTAATGTGAGATTTAAAATAGGTTCAAATAAACATTTAAATAGTTAAAGACATGTGCAATATACAGTATATATATATATATCCTTACATGACCTTGCATAATGAGTCAGGAAAATGTACAAATCCTGCTGCCAGTATACATTTGGATTCATATGAACTCCTGTGTCCGTCTCCATTTCTGCAGCTAAACTTCTTCCCTTAAAACCTTAAACTGTGTATTTTATGTATTTTGTGGAAAAAAAAAGGAAATAAAGATTTTAAAACAAATAAACTTTTTTCCTTGCCTCTTCTGTCTTCTTTCTTTGTCCATTTCTCCCTGGTATCAGCTCTGTTAACCAGGCCTCCTGGAGCACTCCCACAAAAGGACGGAGCCTCTGCGCACACCAAAAGACCAGAATAATAATGCAGAAGGATTCAGGGAGAAAGAGAAGTGCAGAAATGTGCAGAGGCAATTTATGAGAATTTCAGAATTTATAAAAGCATGAATAATGCATGGAAGATCACTTTCATGACGCATGTGTAGTCTCAGATCCCCAAAATATTTCTCCAGATGCTGAATTGAATAGAGTTTTCTGCACTCAGTCACCTACATACAAAAGAGCAAGGTCAAAAACAGACAGAATTATTAGACTTGTGCATTCAGATTCGTACGAATTGCAAACGTACCTTCAGTATCTTCTTGTTCCTCATCTTCTCTGTTCTACCTTCTGTCTTTCATCTTCTCTCCTTTATCTTTTATCTTCTATCTTTGTCCATTTCTCTTGAAATAACCTGGCGCAAAGTTCTGCCAAAATGACGGTTGTGACGGAACCCTCCATCACTGGGGCCCCTGGAGAGACCTGAGAGCCAGCCTCCTCCCTATTGACTATGGGCCCTGGCCTTGTAAAGACTTCTGTATGTAGGTACAGGGGGTCAGTTTCTACTGATTTTCACCCGGTAAAGGTTTAACCATATTTCCTATATATTAGAGACTCTGAGGACTGTGGAGCCCTGATATTGATTTGGGATTGGTCCTGTACTTTGCCAACACAGATGATGTTTTGCAATTATTTATTGTATGTCATAACTTATCTCTGTGTCTCCTCATGTTTTCAGGTACCCCCAGAAGGGTATTGTCTCATCACCTGCTGAGGGGATTATGTCTGGCAGACAGCCAGTATGCAACCAGGGAGTGACAAACTATTGTTTAATTTAATCTGTTTAATCCCTTCCCCCATTGTATTCCACTATGTTGAAAACTAATTTATGTCTGTAGTAAAAACCCTGTGTGTTACTCTGAATAAATGGTTCCTGTACTTCACCCTGCATTTAGCTTCAGCTAGTGATTTGGGTGACTGGAGTGTGACGTATACAGTTCTTGTAAGAGCTGGGAAGCAGCTATTGAAGGAGGTGCCCAGTCGGGGTACAGGGCATCCTGTTACAACGCACTGTTGTGACAGGATGCCCTGTACCCCGACTGGGTACCTCCTTCAATAGCTGCTTCCCAGCTCTTACAAGAACTGTATACGTCACACTCCAGGTTCTGGTAAAGTCCTCTCCCCCGATCCTAACCATGTTGTCCGAAAACAAATGGACCAAAAATGAATCGAAAAACGTGTCTGAATCATTTTTGGCCCATCTGCACATGTTTCATAGGTATATACCTGGGAATTCTTCAGGTTTGACCCAGAGTCTCCAGGTGAAACCCCAATTCACTCTTCTTTCTCTAGTGTTTGGCATGCACACTCTCCACCAATTTTCTTACTCTACCTGAGGCTGGCTTTGAGTCTATGTACAGCTAGCTTAAATCCTTCACAAAGCCACTCCCCGAGAAGAGGAAGTGCTCCAGGTAGCCTACACCTTCAAATTTCCCAGGTATGTATAGGTGCCAGTAAACATTCAGTAAACACAGAGAATATCATAGCTAACATTAATTGCATAATCCAATCTCAATGCAAAATAGATATAATAATAATATATATGTAATATATATATATAAATATGTAATGTGTGTGTATGTAAAAAGTCAAGATTTGTGCACTTATATTTAGCACAGAATCCAAAAACTATTGATGTGATAACTCTTATGTAAAAAAATCTTCTTTAAAATTTGCTTTTCTGTAATTATTATAACAAAATCAAATAAATGTGCTCTTATTTTAGCACATGAGTCTAAAATTTTAAGTAATAATAGAAGAAAAATAACATAATAGAAGATAGAGACAATATTAAAATGTTTCAGATTTTTTGTTAATGACAAATTATGGCATACTGACCTTTCATTATTCTGGCAGTTTCTGTAAGAAAAAACATTCAAATATCAAGCAGCTGGTGTTTGTTCCAAATAGCTAAATTCTAAATATTAATGACATTTGGGAACATGTGTATCATTGACAGAAAAAATATTACCATTTGGATGGCGCTATTGAAAATAAAACTACTTGTTGTGTCCATGTGCTTGGATCTTTGCATATAAGTAAATTCTTGCATCTTGAAATTTAATCCAATAAGATACTAGCATATTAGATTACAACATCTTGCATGAATAGAAGTAAAAATATAATATAATACTGATGTTGACTAAATTCATTAACTGGCAGTCAGAATAATTTTGTGTATGAAATAAAGATGATTGTTCAGATTATTTAGACTTGGCACAGGTTGGCACAAGCTATGTTAAATGGGTTTAGCTATAGTTGTCATGCTCTACCCAGGCCGCGGAGCTGTACGTTTCTGTTTATTCCCTAGTCCTTGCTACAGTTCTCCCTTAGCAGTAATCCATTCCTGGATTTCCCTATGCTCTGTCCTGTACCTCTGATTCCTTGATTCCAGTCTTGCTCCTTGCTTTAGCTCTGTTTCCTTTATAAGGTGTGCCCCACCCATGCGTTCTGTTTGTCTCAGTCTGCAGGTATGTCTTTCTGATATGTGTTTAGTTTCAATGTTCAGTTTATTGGTACTTCTGTAGGCTGGGTTTAGCGTTAGGACCTACTGTCATTGGAGTACTTTGGCGTAGTGGTGGGCTAAGCATACTATGGCCATAAGATGTGACTAAATCTCCAATAGTTATCATACAGTCCTAGGCTAGTTCCTGTATTTATGTGTGTCAGTCTGTGATGTAACCTGTATCCCCGGTAGAGAGGTGTCCTGTCCTCTGTTGTGCCCTGTATTATGTGATGTTTGTATCTAAACAAATATTATCACATGTATACCCTATTCAATACTTCTTCAAAACCCATAGAAAATGGGCAAATGCTAACAAATCTTGACAAACCAAAGACACCTTTTTTATGTCCAAAATCATGAAGAATAGTTGGACCTTAGTACAGGGGCGTCCAACATGCGGCCTGCGGGCCAAATGCAGCCCGCGGAACCTCATGGTGCGGCCCGCGTGAGATCGGCAGCCAGGATCACAAAAGCCCTGCTTCTTACTTGTGGGAGGGTCTATTCTCTGCTCCAGTCCTGCTTCCTCTGTGGGGAGAACGAGGGAGGCCGCGCCCCCTGCTGAAGTCTGTGATCGGCATCGAGAGCTGTAGAGCAGGTAAGGGGGTGGGGGAGGTTGTGTGAATGAGTATGTCAGATTGAGGGAATGAATCTGTGAATGAATGAATTTGTGTGTGCGATAGCATGGATGTGTAAGCAGTAGTGTACCTAGCGGGGGGCGGGGGGGCGGTCTGCACCGGGTGCCGCTCATCAGGGGGGTGCCAACTTGCCGGCACCTGGCACCCCTCCAGAGACGGACAGTAATGTCCGCCGCTGGAGGAGAAGGCTCGCAAGGGAGCGGTATCAGAGGTCTTTAACCGCTCCCTCGTGATCCGCGCGGCAACCCCACCGGGGTTTGTTGTTAGATCCCGGCACACAACAGTGAAGCCGCGCCCACCGCCGTCCTTGCCCTCTGAACCGGAAGAAGACAGAAGAAGAGGAGCGAAGAGGAAGAAAAGGAGCTGACTGCTGTAAGAAGAAAAGAGGAAAGGTAGGAAATAATTCAGTGAGAGTGACAGTGAGAGTGGATTGGTATGTGTGGATTGGTATGTGTGGAATCTGTGGATTGGTATGTGTGGATTGGTATGTGTGGAATCTGTGGATTGGTAAGTGTGGATTGGTATGTGTGGAATTTGTGGATTGGTATGTGTGGAATATGTGGATTGGTATATGGAATCTGTGGAATGGTAAGTGTGGATTGGTAAGTGTGGATTGGTAAATGTGTGAGAGTGATGGGTGTTATGCTGTACCATTTCCAATGTCTTTTTCATTATATAATTATGCTCTAAAGTACATCATAACTCCCATCACTCTATGCTGTTCCATACAGTGGCAGATCTGGGAGACAGAGGCCTTGCCCCCCCACCGCAGGACTCCTGAAAGGTAAGTGAACTTCAAAGGGGGGAGAGGGTAGATAGTTAGGAGGGGGTAGATGGGGAGAAGGGAGTGAGATGGGGTAGATAGGGCAGTAGGGGGTGAGAATGGGTAGATAGGGAGAAAGGAGGGTAGCAAGAATATTGAAATAAAGAGTCAGAATGAGAGAGCGAAAATGAATGGATTAATGTGTGGATGAATTGTGTGAATGAGTGAGAGAATGAATGAATTTGTGAGAATGCATCAATGAATATGTGTAAATAATTTGTGGGAAATAATAAATTATTGTGTGAATGAAAGTGAATTAGTGAGTGACTGTAAAAGTGTTTGTGTTAATCATAGGTGTATAGTTGATTTGTCAAAAAGGCAAAGATGGTATAAGCAGGGTGTTTATGGGACAAAAATGGCACAGGCAGGGTGTTTATGGGACAAAGATGGCACAGGTAGCGTGTTTATGGGACAAAGATGGCGTACACTCGGCTGTTTGGGAACAGTGCTGACTCATGCTGGGCTGTTTGGGGGCAAAGATGACACGTCCTATGTGTGTGTAATTTGGGTGCTGGTCAGGTTCTATGTGGGCAATGTGGACGCTGTTTTTTTTGGAGGGTTATTAAAGAAAGCACTATTATATGTTCAGTAAATGTTATTTAAACGTGTTTATTTTATTTATAAGTTATTCATTTATTTTTTCAGATTTCTTGTTGTTTACAGTTGACATACAGTTTACAAATTGGTGCAATAAATATTCTTGCCAACATAATTTTGTAGATGTCTTTACATTTGGGGGGGGTGCCACTTACAGGATCCGCCCCGGGTGCCAAATACTCTAGGTACGCCCCTGTGTGTAAGTGCTGGAACCTAGGCATAATGGGACTGTGATTGCTGTTAGCAATCACACTCCTATCATGCCAAGTCAGCCAGTACATGCTGAAACCTGGCTAGCTGCCCCCCTTGTGTATTGATGCTGCCAGCAGTATGGGGTCTGCACTTACAGCCACCCTGTACCAGCATGTATTGGCTGACTTGGGATGATAGGAGTGTGATTGCTAACAGCAATCTGCTAACATCAATCACAGTCCCATCATGCCTAGGTTCCAACATTCACTGGTTGCCTGGGTATAAAAAGAGTGTGTTTTCTGTTAGCAATCACACTCCTATCATGCCAAGTCAGCCAGTATATGCTGAAACCTGGCTAGCTGCCCCCCTTGTGTATTGATGCTGCCAGCAGTAAGGGGTCTGCACTTACAGCCACCCTGTACCAGCATCTACTGGATGACTTGGGATGATAGGAGTGTGATTGCTAACAGCTAACAGCAATCTGCTAACAGCAACCACAGTCCCATCATGCCTAGGTTCCAGCATTCACTGGTTGCCTGGGTATAAAAGAGTGTGTTTGCTGTTAGCAATCACACTCCTATCATGCCAAGTCATATTGTTGATTTTTTTTGTCCAATTGTGGTGTGTTACTTTTAATAAAAGTGTGGTTACACACTAAAATTGGACAAAAAATACAATTCCCAGCCAACCAGTACATGCTGGAATCTGGGTATGCCTGAGATTGCTGTTAACAATCATAATATATCATTTTTTCGTACAATTTTGGTGTGTAACTTACTTTTATTAAAATGTGTGTGGGGGGGTCACTTTCAGTTTCGGCTAAGTGAACCCTGAATTTTTGGTTTTGGTCCAGAATTCTCATTTTAGTGCATCCCTAAAATAAATAGAACTATTTTATTTTTACTTATCCAGAATCCTGAATTTGTAGGCCCAGAAATCCCAGAAATCAGTGAGAGGAAAAGTAAAGGTTTTGTGTCATTTACTTTATTTTAATCTGCATATTTTATTAAACGCCATATTTTTTCTCAGTGAAAAATGAGTGTGGCCCTCGCACCTATACAATTCTGATGGCCCACTGCAGAAAAAAATTGGACACCCCTGCCTTAGTACATCACCACCAGACCTTTGGTTTATTGGAAAAGTTTCTTAAAAACGTTTAAAAATATCCTGTGGAAGGTGATGGAGATGGATGGCAGAAACTGGGACTTATCTAATGTTCTCTTTTAGGGAAGCTTCCCAAGCCTCTACAGTTTCCCTCCTTTGAATTATTATATGGGCAAGATCATCGTAGATTGCTAGACATTGCTAAAGAAGAACGGGCGCAGGAAACTGCACCCCACAGTAGTGTGATTGAACATATAGCTTAGATACAAGCTCTAATATCAGCTCTTATGCCTATAGTCAGAAAACATATAAAGAAAGCTCAGGAAACAGCTAGAATCCCTTCAGATAGCTGAGAGAAGGAAGCTTTTGACAGTGGCCCACTCCTGCTACATATAATGGTATTTGGCTAGCCCTGCCCTTGTTCATGGTTAGCCCCAAATACCACAGTTAGCCCTACCTCTCATTGGGCTAGGTCTGCCCTTGTTCATGGCTAGTTCTGCCCCCTCACAAAGCCATTCCTGTAACCTGTTCTCCAAAGCTCCCATGTATGATCACAGTAAGCTCTGTTGTGAGCTGCTGAGAATATATTTCCTACTTCCTGTATTATTTATGGAGCACATTTAAGGAATGGACATTTTTGACAACATGGAAATCAGGCTGCAGGGGAAACGTAAAATAACGGCTTTTTTTACTGCAGTGATTTGTATTTTCAAAAGGAGATTAGTTTTTGATTGACTTCTATGGTATTGTATCTAAATAGACTTGTTGGAAAACACTGCATTAGATAGATACTGCCATGTTTCTAAATTCCTCATACAAATAATCTCCAGATGCCAACCATTTTCACGTAATTATTAATGTTGTAACCCTGTAATCTAAAATAACATAAAAAATATTTCATACATAAAGGTGACAGATAATACGAGAAACACTTCCCAGAAATAACTTGGTGATAAATGCAGTTTAAATTAGTTTCCTAGCAACTCGGGTATGTGTACACACAGCAGAGCTGGATCCTCCCCAGAAAGTTATAACAAAAGATGCAAGCCGCATAACATTAATTAGATGATAAACTATGACTAAAATCAACATAGAAATAATTATGAAAACATGGCCAAATGAAGCAAGAAACATTTGCTTGTGTCTCTGAGAAAATGTGTATTTATACTATAAGAAAGACTATATCCTAGTGCATTATAAAAGAGCAAATCTAATTTTTACATTGTATTTAGTTATACTTTATGTGCTGTAATCATTTGGTATGGTTACACACACTTTTCCTAAATATGGATGAAGGGGGATGACCCATGGAGCAGAGGGTTATCTTTTCTCAAGTCAGTCCAAATTCTTCAAATAGTCAAATGTCTCCTTTCTTTTCCAGACATCCCCCCCTTTATTAAAGGTACTACTGCTTTCTCAATAATTATTATACAAGTGTCTTTTTTCCAGCTCCATTTTGCCTGGACACTGTGGATTGTTGCTCCCGGAGGCAAAACTGCAAAGGGCTCCCCAAAAAATTCTTGCCAGTACCAAGCTTTGCACCATGAGGAGCAGTGAAATTTGAGCACAGGAAAGATGTGTGTGTGTGTGTATGCTGACCTCTGTCCTAATGGCACTGTGCTTGTTTTTGCCGGAGAGTGAGACATATGTGGGAGCAGTGGTGTCTCCAGCAATCATATTTAGGGCGGGGACAAAAGTAGGAAGGCAACTTAAAACTCTCACCCTTATCTCTCATCTTTTTTTTTTCTTTACCTCACCCTTTTCCCTATCTCCTTCTCTGTCCTCTTTCTCTTTATATCTCCATTTCACCCCTTTCTCTTTATCTCTTCTCCTTTTTCTTTTTACCTCTCCATTTTCCCTACCATTTCTGTTTCTCTCCCCCTCCACTTTCTCTTTATCTCCCCTTTTTCACCTTATATAATCTCTGTTCTTTATTTGTCCTCCTATTTCACTTTACCTCCACTTTTTCTCCTCATTTCTCTTTAATCTCATCTCTCCTCTTTATCTCTTCTTTCTCTGTATCGCGTCTCTTTTGTCAGAATCTCTCCTCCTGATTTTCCCCCCTTTTTCTCATTATCAATCCCACTTCGCTATCTCTGTCCCTTCTCATTTTTTACCTTTCTCCTCACTTCTCCATCTCTCTCCTTTCTCTTTATCTCAATCTCCCTTCTCTTTACCTGTCATGATCCTACCCAGGCTGCGGAGCTGCATATCTCACTCTTGTTTCAGTTTCCCTGTTTTGCTTGAATCCATTCCTGGATTTCCTTTTGCTCTGTTCTGATCTCCCATTCCTTGCTTCTGCTTCAGCTCTTTGCTTTTGCTTTGTATCCTTTATAAGGTGTGTCCCTCCCGTGTGTTCTGTTTGTCTCAGTCTGCAGTCTAAAGGTATGTCTCAGTGCTATGTGTTTGGATTTCATGTTTGGGGTGTTTCGTATCTTTGTTTGCAGGGATTAGCGTTAGAACCCACCGTCATTGGAGTACTTTGGCGTAGTGGTGGGCTAAGCATACTAAGGCCATAAGATGTGACGGAATCTCCAATAGTTATCAAACAGTCCTAGGCTGGTTTCTGTATTTTTGTGTATCAGTCTGTCCCTTATCCCCGGTAGAGGGGTGTCCTGTCCTGTTCATGTCTTGTTCCATGTAGTGCCCTGTATCATATATCTTGTCTATTATGTTTCTTGCCTGGTCTCCCTATCCCTTGCTTGTTATGTTTCTTCTATAACCTCTGCTTAGCTTCCACACTCCCAGCCTGCAGCATCCTGCACATGAGTCTTGTGTAATGTCTCATGCCTGTTCCAGGGAGCCTGCAGGATTTAACTTCGTTCTGGACTACATCCGCTGCTATATCTGGGCGCTGGTGTGTGGCTGCACAACCCTAGATGCTCATCACCCGTGTGAGTGCAGTCATCCCGCACCAGGCCCTGTCCTGAGACTCCGCTACTGCATACTGAACTCCTGAACTCCATCTTTGGGCGCGCTGGGTCATTACAGTCGTCCGTATGGACCCAGTTTCCTGACATTACCTTTCTCCTTCGTCTCCATCTCTCCTCCTCATATCTCTCCTATTTGTCACTATCTCTCCCCTTATTTTTTATTGCTCACCTTTCTCATTATTTCTTTCCCTCAATATGAGGAAAAATAAGAGCTGGTATAAGACTGTCATGATCCTGGCCGGAGTACGGTCCGGGGGGACTCACCGCGTCGCGCTCCCATGCGGAGTGCGTCGCCCGAGTACCCGCGGCGTCACAGCCCTGTCCGGGACGCGTCGCCCGGGTGCTCGAGGCGTCGCGCTCCGGTGCGGAGTGCATCTCCCGAGTACCCCCGAGTGGCGGGTACTCGGTACTTACCCCTCCCGGGACGATCCAGCCACACAGTGTCCTCATATGCGGCGGTTCACAAGAATGAACCGCCGCACAGTGATGGACACCCACAGGACACGCCCCCCTGCCGAACTCTTACCCCTCTGGAGGAGAAGCAACGTCCATTGGACGTCATCAGGGTTGGGGACGGGATCTGGAAGGGCGGCAGGTTTAAAACCAGAGCACTGAAGCCGGTTCAGTGCTCAGTTGTTTTTACAACTAGCTGTAGTACTTACCTGGCGCATATCTGTTTCTTCATGTTGATTCCTGTTACTGACCTTGGCTTGATTCCTGACCACGTTAACCTCTCAGCTCCTGACCCGGATTGTTTGACCATTCTCTGCCTGCTGCCTGTTACCGACCTTGGCTTGATTCCTGACCACGTTAACCTCTCAGCTCCTGACCCGGCTTGCTTGACCCTTCTCTGCCTGCTGCCTGTTACCGACCTTGGCTTGATTCCTGACCACGTTAACCTCTCAACTCCTGACCCGGCTTGCTTGACCATTCTATGCCTGCTGCCTGTTACCGACCTTGGCTTGATTACTGACCACGTTAACCTCTCAGCTCCTGACCCGGATTGTTTGACCATTCTCTGCCTGCTGCCTGTTACCGACCTCGGCTTGTTCCTGACCACGTTAACTTCTCTGCTACTTACCTGGATTATCTGACCATTAAGAGACTGATCCATTTGTATCCTGCAAAATACAAGGTGCTCTCCAGGTACCTGGCAACCGTCCTCCAGCACCAGTCGGGGTGCCTGAACCACCAGTACTTCAAGGAGCCACAGCGCATGAACCACAAGTGCCCTTGCCAGACAAGTACACCGGAGACCGCACAAAATACCAGACCTTTATAACATCGTGTCAAATATTGTTCAGTCTCAAGCCTAGAACTTATGCTAATGACTATATCAAGATTCACACGGTCATAGCCCTCTTGTCCGAAGAACCACAACACTGGGCACATCATTTGGTCCGTAACAACAGTCCAGTGCTGGACACATGGAACACCTTCCGACAAGCCATGGATGCACTATACGCCGATCCGTTCCAGACCACGTCTGCTACCAGTACCTTAAGAGCTCTTCGTCAAGGTAAACGACCAGTAGAAAACTACATAGCAGAATTCCGACGTGTCTCCCTCGAGACAACATGGAACTAGTCGGCTTTACATGACCAATTCCGGTTGGGCCTATCAGATTCAATATGTGATGAACTTGCTCGCTCAGGTATCCCGTCCTCTTTGGAAGACTTTGCCACGTTGTGTATACAAATCGACCGGAGGTTGCGGGAGAGAAAGGCCGAACGCTTAGCCTCTCCTTCTCCTACATGGTCCACCGCAAGACCCCCACCTAGAACCTCACCCAAAGAAACCACAGAAGAACCGATGCAATTAGGACTCATACGGGGTCCGTTGTCTGGTGCCGAAAAGGAACATCGGCGAACTCTTGATCTCTGTCTCTATTGTGGTACTCCGGGTCACTACGCCAACGAGTGCCGAAACAAGAGAAGACCTACCCGGGGTAAGCTACCCTCCTTGTCAATTCCTGCCACCCACGGTGTTTCTCCACAATCACCACAACATTTTTCCCTCTCCGTTACCTTGCAGTGGAAGGGGAATACCGTCGTCCTCGCAGCAATGATTGACTCTGGCGCCTGCAGTAACATACTCGACTCAGAAGTGATTCAGCGACACGTGTCCAGAAGAAGACAACCCTTCTTCACTAAAATAGACCTGAGAGGCGCATACAATCTGGTGAGGATAAAGAAGGATCATGAGTGGAAGACGGCATTCAGATCCCGGTACGGACATTTCGAGTACCTAGTGATGCCTTATGGGCTGTGCAATGCCCCAGCCACGTTCCAGCATTTCATGAATGACGTGTTCCGAGACATGTTGGATCGTTACGTTGTGGTCTATCTCGATGATATACTGATCTATTCACCATCACTGGTGGAACATAGAGAACATGTTTCCAGGGTACTGGAACGTCTCAGAGAAAACTAACTATATGCCAAACCAGAGAAATGTGTATTTGAGACACAGACAGTGGAATTCTTGGGATTCATATTGTCGCCCACACGAGTGGAAATGGACCCAAAAAAGGTTAATGCCATCCTACAGTGGCCTACCCCGAGAGACAGAAAAGGTGTTCAAAGGTTTGTCGGCTTTGCGAACTTTTATCGGAAATTTATCCGCAACTTCTCGAAAGTCATACAACCCATCACTGCTCTCACGTCCGTCAAACGAGAGTTCTACTGGTCAGATGCCGCACAGAGAGCCTTTCTTTTTCTGAAGGAGCGGTTCACGTCAGCCCCCATCTTAATCCATCCGATGCACCAAAAGCCATATACATTAGAGGTTGATGCCTCTGACACCGCAATCGGCGCTGTCCTCTCGCTAAGGGCCGATATCGACAACCAACTCCATCCGGTAGCTTTCTTCTCGCGAACAATGACTCCCGCAGAACGGAATTACGGGGTTGGTGAAAAAGAAATGTTAGCCATGAAATTAGCACTAGAGGAGTGGAGACATCTGTTGGAGGGGACACAACACCCCATTACCGTTTTCACCGACCACAAAAACATGGAGTATTACAGGCCTGCCAAACAGTTACAACCTAGGCTCGCAAGGTGGTCCTTATTTTTCAACACTGCCATGACACGCCAGCAGCAGGACATGGTGGTATGACCCAGACAATTGACCTGATAAGAAGAACGTTTTGGTGGCCCACGCTACGCAACGACGTCCTTCGATTTATTCACTCATGTACTGTGTGTGCCAGGGCCAAAAGAACTCGGAATAAACCGGCTGGTCTTCTGTGCCCCCTCCCGGTTCCCACGAAGCCCTGGACAGACCTGTCAATCGACTTCATCACAGACCTACCAGTATCACATCATCACACCACTCTCATGGTAGTCGTTGACAGGTTCACGAAAATGGGCCATTTCATACCAGCCAAGCGCTTACCCTCATCAGCTGAAACAGCCTCTCTTTTTATACTTAATGTATTTCGTTTACATGGATTACCAGAGACTATCGTGTCCGACAGAGGGACTCAATTCACGTCGCGAGTGTGGAAGGCCTTCTGTGGCATACTCCACATCCACCGCTCTATGTCCACATCATTCCATCCACAAAGCAACGGCCAAACGGAGCGTACCAATCAGACGCTAGAGCAATACCTCCGTTGCTTTACTACCCATCTCCAGGATGACTGGTATGATATGCTTCCCATCGCCGAATTTGCGTACAACAATCACATCCACTCCTCCACACGTTTGTCTCCCTTCTTTTCGATGTACGGACTACATCCATCCATACTTCCTGGTTCTCTGATCCATAGTGTCGTCCCTTCTGTGACGGAACGTGTAAAGAACATACTTGAGACACACAAGATGTTATGCAACACCCTCCATAGAGCACAAGAACGATATAAGGCACAAGCAGACAGACGTTGTTCCGCTGCCCCAGTCTACAAACCAGGAGACAAGGTATGGTTGTCAACCATCCATCTCAAACTGTGCTGTCCCACTAAAAGATTAGGACCTAGATACGTAGGACCGTATGTCGTGTTGAACACACCCTCATCAGTAACTGTCGAACTACAATTACCCCCGACGATGAGGATCCATCCCATCTTTCACGTATCTTTGCTGAAGCCTTGTCACGCTAATCCTTTCCCGGGACGTAGTCCCGATCCCCTAGCTCCGGATACCATAGATGATACGGAGGAATATGAGATAGCCAGCATCTTGGATTCCAGGCGATATCGAGGACGCCTTCAATACCTCATCCAGTGGAAAGGATGGGAAAATTCATGGGAAGACGCCCGTGGACTACACGCTGAAGGCCTGATAAAGGCATTTCACTCTGGTCATCCCAGTCGCCCTGGACCCTTGAGGGGCCGGAGGCCCCTCCTCAGGAGGGGAGCCTGTCATGATCCCGGCCGGAGTACGGTCCGGGAGGACTCACCGCGTCGCGCTCCCGTGCGGAGTGCGTCGCCCGAGTACCCGCGGCGTCACAGCCCTGTCCGGGACGCGTCGCCCGGGTGCTCGTGGCGTCGCGCTCCGGTGCGGAGTGCATCTCCCGAGTACCCCCGAGTGGCGGGTACTCGGTACTTACCCCTCCCGGGACGATCCAGCCACACAGTGTCCTCATACGCGGCGGTTCACAAGAATGAACCGCCGCACAGTGATGGACACCCACGGTGTCACAGGACACGCCCCCCTGCCAAACTCTTACCCCTCTGGAGGAGAAGCAACGTCCATTGGACATCATCAGGGTTGGGGGCGGGATCTGGAAGGGCGGCAGGTTTAAAACCAGAGCACTGATGCCGGTTCAGTGGTCAGTTGTTTTTACAACTAGCTGTAGTACTTACCTGGTGCATATCTGTTTCTTCATGTTGATTCCTGTTACTGACCTTGGCTTGATTCCTGACCACGTTAACCTCTCAGCTCCTGACCCGGCTTGCTTGACCATTCTCTGCCTGCTGCCTGTTACCGACCTTGGCTTGATTCCTGACCACGTTAACCTCTCAGCTCCTGACCCGGATTGTTTGACCATTCTCTGCCTGCTGCCTGTTACCGACCTCGGCTTGTTCCTGATCACGTTAACTTCTCTGCTCCTGACCTGGATTATCTGACCATTAAGAGACTGATCCATTTGTATCCTGCATCCTGGTTTCCACACCTATGCAAACGTAACAAAGACTGTTGTAATCTACATGATGCAGCTAGCAACCCACATTACATTTTTAATTTTTTAAATGGCTAACCCTACAAACAATTTTTGCAACTCAAGTTCTAGTTAATTGAGAGGATTTTAGTAAAACATAACCCTGGTCCTTCAGTATCTCCAGGAAATCTTGTGATGGTCCAATATATATAAATAACTAACAATAATAATCATATAAGAATATATTGTCAGCCTAGATTTTCTTCTGGGCCCCCATTAAAGATGGATAGGTATACAGGTGCTCAAACCAACCACCATTACACTTAATCTGTCAATGTAGAGCCAGCATTGCTGACAGGGATGGATCCAAAATATTGTATCTACTTGTGTCCTCTCTTACTATCTTCTCTCTCCCCTTCTCTCTTCTTTCATTCTCTTTCTCTCAACTATCTCTCTTATTTCTTCACTCCCCTTTTCTTTTCTCTCACACCTTCTCTGCCCTCTCTGCATCCTTATTCTCTTCCTTGCTTTTTTCTTCTGGCTCCCCTCTTTCTTCCCCCTCTTTTTCTTTCATTCTTCTCTCTCTTTTCTATCTCCCTTTTTTCTCTAACCCCTACTTATATTTCTTTCACCATCTGTTTCATTTCTCACTGTTCTTCTATACTTTATTCTCTCCCCCTCTTATATATACCCCTACATCTCTCCCCTCCCCTCTTATTTTGCTACAAGAGATTATTTCTGTATTTTTAAGTCCACACTTTGTTTTATGTGTTTAATACATCTAATTTGCACCATGCTTTGATAATTAAATGTATATGCTACGTACAGTAAACACCAGGCACTGTTTTCTGTCAGGTGTTTAGTTAAATTTCAGACATGGATGGCACTTGATCTAAACTGTGATTGTATCCTCAGCTTACTTTTATCATTTTATGACCAGGACTGGACTGACCATCTGGCTGCTGGCTGATAACACCACATAATTGCCCTTTTTGCTGCTTGAGTGGCAGATCGGTCCTGCAGTGTGTGGAGCTGCTGGCTGGATACATGTGGACGCATGTTAAAAAAGTTTAAAAGTGTTATGTGCAACTGTGTATATCCAGCTGGTGCCTGTGTGTACATTGTTTTATGGCCGATTTTCTTCCCCTGTCCAGCCATGTTTATGACATGTTTTTGTAGCAAACCTGGCATTTGTTTTATTGCCTATGGTTGTCTACTCATTTACTTTTGTGAATTTTGACTAGGGTAAACACTGTCTGATGTTTGTTTTGTTTGTCTAGCTGTGGCCGTTTAATGCATCAAAGAAAAATGACCCCAAAGCTCATCAGTGTATGGTAATTAGATTTCTACATATTTTGCCTCCTGACTTTTTTGAGTACAGACTAGCTAGTAGCCATACATTCCTTCCATTAGGAATATTCTATGAGTCGAGCATACTTCTGTATGATTTCATCATGTATATGTGTTACTGTATGGCTCTACATTTATTGGTGAATGTTGTTAACATATTATGTTAGCATGTGTGTGTTATTGTATGGTGTTTAAGTATGTGTGGTTCTGCATGATGTTAGCGCGAGTGTGTGTTACAGTATGGTGGTAGTATGTTAGTATGGTGTGTCAGTAAATGGTATTAGCATGTATGCTGTGTGTGCATGTCATTGTATGGTGTTTGTATGTGTGTGTCATTGCATGGTGTTAGAGTGTTTGTGTCATTGTAGAGTTCTAGAGTGTGTATGTATGTTAGTGTAAATTGTTATGATTAGTATTTAGTGTTAGCTTGCATGTGTGAGTTGGTCAGTTTATAATGTTAAGGTGTGTGTACAGTGTCAGCATGTATATGAGTTTGTACATGTCAGCATATGTTAGAGTGTCAGGGGTGAGCCTAAGGTTGGTGTTGCAATGTGTAAGTTTATGATATTAAAGTGAGTGGTTAGAGTGAACTTGCATGTTAGTGTATGTGTATGATCCTACCTGCTCTCCCCGCCATCCACAAGCGTCTTCGCCCTGCGGGGACTCCACCGGGCACCCGCATCTTCAGTCACAGACTGTGTCCACGACCTGCAGGCCACATCCCCGACCTCTGTTGCGGTGCCAGCCGCGTGCGGCAAGCGCAGAGACAAGTGGGATGGCAGGGGGACGTGTCCTGGGCTCCAACACTGCTGTGGTCAGCCAGGGAGGCGGGGTTAGGAGGTGACGGACTGGAGGGGGGAAGGAGGGGTTTTGGGAGGAGTTACAGCTTGGCCTGCTATTTAAACCTTCATCCCTGTACATTCAGTACTTGGTTGTTCAAGTTCCTTGCCGTATCCCCTAATCCTTGCTGCTGAACATTGCAATTTTGGATTTCACGGATTTTGACCCTTGGCTGGCTTTCTGGACTTTGCTTATTCGATTAACCCTTTCAATACTGCGTTGTACACGGGGTCTCTCTGCACTGTGCTCTGACCCCGACATACCTGACAGTATGTGTGTTTTAGTTACTTGGGGTAACTAAGGTTATCACTAACCCTAGTGCTCAACCCTGCTGCCAGGCGGCATTGAGGTCAAATATAAAGTACAGTGTGATTTCACTTTATGGGCTTACTTCTGTATGGCTTTTGTATGGTGGTCAAATACAAAGTACAGTGCAGTTTCTTTTTATGAATTTGCGTCACTACAGCTATTACATTAAGGTCAAATCAGTAGCGTACCTGGGGGGGGAGGTCCGCACTGGGTGCCGCTCGTCAGGGGGGTGCCAACTTCAGTGTCTGCGCCGGTATATAACGGTAGAAGCTATGCAGTTTTAAAGTGTGTGTGTGTGTGTGTGTGTGTGTGGGGGGGGGGTGCCACATACAGGATCCGCCCCGGGTGCCAAATACTCTAGGTACGCCCCTGGGTCAAATACAAACTAGTGTCATGTAGTGGATTTGCTTCAATGTAGCTTCTGTATTGGGGGTCAAAGAAAACACTTTATAAATATAATAAGTACATATGCCACTTTACCTACAGTATTTTAGTTATCTGTTTAAGCTGCATTGGAAGCTTTCCTTTTGCTCCATGTATGTTAATCTCTTGGAAGGACGCTCAGATTTTTGGGGAATTTTGCCATCCCATACCATCCCATAGAAACAGAAATGCTTTCAGTTTAAAATAGAGCTCAAAAGGAGGTCTGACTATAAGACTAAGATCCAGATCCCCGCAGCGCTGCAGGGGACCTGGATCCTCCTCTCTGGCAGCCGGTGAACGTCTATGCAGACAACCTCCGCTGCTGCCTGCACTTCTGCCGGGGCTTCTATGACTGAGCAAGCGTGGCATGACCTTCTGGTGCTCCACCATAGAAGTCCCGGTAGATGTAATGTTTGGACTAGTTTTCTTTCATTGAATTATATGGTATAGTAAAACATAAAAGGGAGTGAGAGACTATGCTATATTTTCACTATCTCCCCAACCCATTATTATTATATTCTAATCGCTATAAAAGAGGCTGAAGAAAGTAAATAAAAAGCCAGTCTGCTAAAGTGAGAAAATCGTTAGATTATGCCCTACATGCAGGAGAGACTCACTGCCTCACTGTCTTTTTCCTTCATATTAATAATCTTGGGTTCAACAATGAACCTACTAGTAACCATATCTTGCCATCATTATGGTAACTTTGGCTTGGGTCCTGAGTGCAAAATAGGGAATGAATAGGGGTTTAGTAGCTCTAAAGGGATAATTTTAATATGTTAGTATACAAATATATCACTGTTCCTTTTACATATAATTTTTTCAGGTGATAATTCTTATTTTTAATTGAATTTTATGGATAACTCATTATAGTTGTTTAATTATTGTACCATCATTGATTTTTTTTCTTAAAGCAGTCAGTGAAAAATAGACTGGGTTTGGCAAATAAAGTATGGAAACTAAAAAGGCAAAAAATATATAAGATATAAATAATAAATACTTGATTAATATAAATTAATAAAGCATTTGCACACCAGTATAGAATAGGTAAACAAAACATGTATTTCAAATTAAACAAAAGTTGAATAAACAACTGTTTAACTTAATTAGGATTGTATTTATAAAATAACTTGGGTTTTATTTACCAAACCATACATAATTTAAAGGGCACACTCAGCTATCACAAGCATTAAAGTGCATATGATGGCTGGAGTGCCCCTTTAATTTAAACAAATGAACCACAGATGATTTTAGCAGGTTTATGCAAATCTTAATCTACAAAAATAAACTTAATTTATAAACGTGTATAATATTTAGCCTACAAAACTGGTGTCACATCCACAGATTGAGATGTAGCATAATTATATGAAATTACTCAGTAGAGTTTCTTTCTGAAATCTTGGAACTCATGTTGCATAATAACTCTTTCTAGTTTTCAAGATGCTTATTATCTCTAGGTAAAATACTTCAATGAAACTTCAACAATGTAAAGTATTGTAGTCTGACACAAATGAATAGCTGGTCTCTCTTCATAATTCAAATTGAGGGTTAGACTATAAGAATAAACATTGAGTACATGATACATATGTCATATAAGAATATTGGAAACGATGGACCATTTTTACAGCAAATATGTGTGTGGATTTTGGGTTGTCATTTTGCATGGCATTGTAAACTTGCATATTGTATTGTATACCCTTTTTGGAGCCAGTATATACTAACAGAAAAATACATCTGTACTAGCAGTTATTAAAAATACATTTATTCAGATAGCCTACCATGGTGTTCAATAAAAAAGCAGGGATTCCCTTTTGTACTCTTCTGCTGGAAGGGAAAGTGTGACTTTATGGTGCAGAGTGTGATATGATGTTAAACAATGGCTGTTTTTTCAATAGAAAGAGCAGAGGTAGCAAAACGGAAGAAAAATAAATTTGTAAATGAAAAATACTTCCAAATGTATAATTTGTCTAGTCATTTTAAACAAAAATTGCATGCATTAAAAGAAACAAAAAAATCTATTCATAACATACTGGCACTTTTGGCAATCCATTTAATCGACAACTGCTTCTGATGAAATTTACAGATTAAAGAATACAGCCACAGAACCCATGCTTTTAATGTCTTTATGACTAGCATATTTGTATTCCAAAGTTGTATTTTCAGTTTAATTGACCAGTGTAGCACACAACTCTTTGTTTAGAGCAAAGCACATTAAAATAGTAACACAATACTAGTTGACGTAAATTGCGAGCACCTGTTGATGTGTGATGTGATACTTTAAACACATCAATCATATCCAGGATCTTATTTGCATCTTGGGAGACAAAATACCATAAATATGAATACATATTAATATAATGTTAACATAAAAGTATAAATAGAGTACATTAAACAGTAGTACAATACTATTTGACATAAACAGTAAGCACGGTAAGCGTAAGTTAGAAGTATTTAGCAGTATATCGGGGCTTTTATAATGTGATATTTTAATCAAATCAATCTTCTTGTAGACCTTATTTACATCATAGGAGACAGAATGTCTTAAGTATATATAAATATTAATATAATGCTAACATAAAAGTATAAATATTTATGACTAGAGAATACACAGTAAAGACAAGGGTTACCACAGTATTACCATTTTGTTTTACTTGCCTCCTGTACTTCACCTACTATCAGATGAATTGCAGGTGCCACTCATTTGTTTTTCAGTGCCTCAACGAAACAGTTATATGAAAACTAGATGGAGTTAAGATGTTCTGTCTATGTACTCCACTTATACTCAACCTCTAGATATCCCAGTGTGCTCCAACATTCCTAGGACTTGGTCATGAAGGACCCAATTCCATTTTACATTTAGACCTCATTTCTCTAATTTCTTATTTTTTTCTATTCTTTACATATATATATATATATATATATATATATATTCCACTCTTTGAACTCACTTAGATGGTTAATACTGATTGTCAACATTTGGATGAATATACAAAAATAAAACACTATGCATGCCAGGTCACCAATGCTGTGAAAGTGCCAGATGGTAATTAAATTCACAATTCACATCTAATTAGTTTTAGAGTGGAACCAGATAACAAAGTGAGTCTTAATTATTCACCTTGTAGAAACTGGAACATGAATAAACATAGTTAAAATGTTATGATCAAAGTGAAATATTTTCAGGTCTGATACATCAGAAAATAGATAAAATGATTCCACATTTATTCAAAGTGATGACACGTTCAGTGGTGTATATCTAGGATTCATTGAGGGTAAAGCTGCAACAGGGTCATAAGTCCAGACTGTTCCTATAGGGCTTCCACATCAGGGCGGACACTCACCACAGGCACAATCTCCAATTGGGGAAAGATTGTGTGCACCAAGACCCCCATACTGAGGCCACAAGAGGCCAAGGTAACACAGCAGATCGCCAGAAGTAGTGTATCACAGAGAAAAACAAGAATGAAGAAGTTGAAATCACGAAGAAGGAGAAAAAGTTGAGCAAGAAGAAAAGGCAGGTAGGGAGACACTGGGAGAGAGTGAGAGAGACAGAAGGTTGCATAGAGTGAGTTGGGAATCAATAAAAGCAAAATTCAGAGGAAAATTCAGAACTTTCTACTCTGTTTTAGTTTTGTTGGGGCCCCCTCCCTGTTTTTGGACATTCATCAAAATTCATCAAAATTTTTAGTTGCACAAATCCAAATGAACAATTCTACTATTGACTATATATAAAAATATATATAAGTTGGTATACTTCCTGAAAAACTGTGGCAGATGATTCCATAGTAGATAAGTTTACAGGCTAAAATTAAATTTTTATTCCAAACAGAGCTAATGTCTTATATCTGATACAGCTACTATTAAACTGGTAACTAGGATAATTATACTAATATATGAGATCGAACGATAGTGACGAAGATATTGCTTTTAGCACAAACACAATTATGTATTTTGAGAACTTTAATTCTACCTCTGGGACTATAAATACATACTGTTATTTGTTTGAAAATTGACTTTGTTATCTTCTGCTATAATCTTTTCCATTTTAATTTTCTGAGTGCAAAATGTGTCTGAAAACTGTGTAAAATAAGAAAAGTATAAACTATGTACATTTGATAAAATGTCACACAGATATATTGGTCAGTTACTAACAAGGTACAATTATCATTGTGCATCAAAAAGAAAATAAACTGATTCATGTATAACCTTTAACTATGATAATTATGAGACAATCACTCTGCCCCAGTTTTGCTTTAATACGTGCATACATTTCTACAGTTTCTACAAGTTGAAATATACTTAATTGTAAACCATTGCTGGCTTATAGCGACATTAAATGTAAATTTATAGTAACATGCGCTTATGAACCGCAAAGTTATGGGATGTGGGCACTAGGTTAGCCAGCAGCTACCCAAAAAAGAGTAATTACGAAAAGTCAATATTACATCACACACAACCAAGAGTCAGACCTTGCAATGTATTTGACTACTAGACTTTTGTGTTCGGATTTGTTCGAATTGCAAATTTAACAAAACTTGCAGAGTTTGGCAATTCGTACAAATGTCAGAAAATGAGGCCAGACCCCCACAAAATGGGCGAAACACAGCAAAAATAATTTTTGGTTTGAAGTTCACTGGTTCTTTCACTCACACTGTCTGAATGTCTCCCTAACGTCTGTCAACCACTTCCTTGTCTTGCAGCTTCTTGTTATTCATCTTCTCGTACTCTTCTCTCTTCTTTCTTCATCCACCACTCAGCGGACATAAACTACCAGCATACTTCTGCTAAAATGGTGGAGCTTTCAGTGACGTCCTATCCCTCTATTGGAGCATTAAGGTAGTAGAAGCTCCAGCATATCGTCCTAAGATGACCTTCCACCAAAATGGCAGAGCAAAAATGGTTAGGGGCAAAAACTTTCCAATAATTTCTTCCTCCTAACACTTTGGTCATTTAAAGTGACCAGTAAAAGCATAAAATGTTTCATAGGGTTAATGGGCATGCATGATGACATGAGGGCTCTTGCCAGATCATGTTAGAATAAACAGAGTCCGTAGCTAAATTAAGGAATTTAAGAGAAGAATGAATTTATCAATCTTAACCTTTTCTCAGCTTGGAAGATGAATGACTTTGGAATACTTTGGAAAATCTTATGTTTTTTTAAAATATCAACAATAATACAATTCTGCCACAATTATTAAATGTTATTACTTTATGTTATATAATGATTTATGTACAAATAATCATTCAGCTGCTGAAGTTAATATGAAATTCTGTTATAGATAAATATAAAGTAAAGTGTTAATTTCTTAAGGGATAATTTTACCATATAGCGCGACACCTGTCATTTAGTTTTCATAGCCACCACAGCTTAGTTTAGTAATTTAAGGCCATCTTTCATTTTCACTCCACAGGATCTCAACGTTCTTGCAGACGTTTGATCATGCTCATCTCCCATGAACTCAAGTAATTGCAACCGCTGCAGAGGGCAGGTGTAGCACTTTGCCATTTTATTTTCTTCTTATTTCAGTCTCCAGCCGACAAAGATGTTTCCTAACCTGCTGGTAACACCTTTGGGACAAAAAGACACCTTCTGTAAGCATTAAACTGATTGCTTTGCACATTGATCCTCAAAAGCTTCTGATTTTGTTTCTTTTTTATAAGGGAAGCGTGCTGTGTTGACAAGCTTCATTCTTATTTTAATGAGAAAGAAATGAAACTAAATGCTTTGCTTTGTTCAAGGCTCCTGACAGCATGTGTTGAACAATACTTATCAAGTCGAATTACCAAAGATCTCTAATCACGCACAGTAGGAAACTATTATCTGCCATACTTCCAGTCTAGGTTCCAAAAATTGCATGGTTATCATGATTCTGAAATTAAGAATACAAAAATATATTTTGTTCATGCATACAATGTCAAATTGGAACATATAATAACGTGTGAGCAAAAAATGTATCATTCTAAAAACATTTATGAATAAAATAAAGGACAGATGAAATATATAAAGTTAAAGTTTTAATGTCAGTCTTTGCAATTTTTTTTATAAGGGAATAAAAAAACTGATCCTTTTGAAAAAACATCACTTGCACTTAGTTAATTCTTTATCTGTAAGAGAACACATTAACCCAAGATGGCAATCTGTGTTTGATGTATGGTAAAGGGTTTTTTTGAAAGTGACTACCCTTTTACAATTTACTATGTAAAAATAAGTAGAAATAAAACACTTATGTTAGAACTGGCGTAACTACAGGAGTACAGAAAGATGCAAGAGCGTTGAGAGGTAAGCGGGGCAGGCAGGAGGTGGGATGTAGGTATTAGACTTGTGCATTCGTCTTCGGGCGAACATGAAAACGAGCACGAAGAGGCCGTTTTTTTGTTCGTTCCGAAGGAACGTAGAACAGAATACAGTGCCGGCAAACCGTAGGCGAAGACGAAGACTCACAATCACGAAGAATTCGTTTTTGCCGCGCAACCGCCAAAATTTCAAACAGGAGTGAGCTGATCCTCGTCTGTCCAATCAGCTCACTCTTGTGACGTAACACTAAGGGTCTCGTCCAATGCCTGTGCTGCTGTTTTTTGAATTCTGAAGGCGCCTTTATAAGACCAGAGCTTGCCTGAGAGATCCATTCATTTTTCGCTGTGACTGCTTTGGCAACACTGCTGTGCTGCATCCGAGCGTTACAGAGAGAGATTGTTCTGTTCTGTGTGAGACTGGTAAGCCTTAGCCTGCCATTTCTCACTGTGTACTTCATCCTCACTTCAGTGCTACTTAATTAATATATTTAATAATAATAATTTGATTAATTTAATTTTTTTAAAATTAATTTGTCATCAACTTTAGTGTAAGTGCTGTTGAGTTGACAGTGCACCCAGTGCCTCAGTGGCACTGGGGTGCCCTTGCCCTGGGCTGGCACTAGTGCCTATTGCCTGTCCTGCTTAAATAAATTAAATAGAATTTATAAATTACAATTTAATAGAATCTATAATTTAATAGTTCATTATAATATTATATATATATATATATATATATATATATTTGTCAGTCATATATATATATATACTATAGTATACTAGTGTAGAGTGTACTGTAGACATTCATCTACTAGTGTCTAATTTAAAATCAGTAATATTAATTAATATAATTAATAATTGAATTCATTATAAAATTATATATATATTTGTCAGTTATAGTTAGTAATAGTATACTAGTGTAGAGTGTACTGTAGACATTCAGAACATCTACTAGTGTCTAATCTAAAATCAGTAATATCAATAATTCTCTAATTCTTTCTTATCTTAATAGTTAATTAAATTAGCTATAAATAAAAGTAATAATATTAATTAATTACTACTAGCGTATAGTTCAGCTAATCTTATTAGTACTGGTGCTGCAGCTCTATAGTTTGTGCTTTGTTTTAGCAACAGTAAGAGACCAAGTCAATTTTTCTTAATTAATCTTTCATTTTATTTCATTTGTTTTGCTCACCTCAGTCCATCAGTGAAGTGAACTTGTTGGGCTAGTGAGTGCAGCCGCATAAGTGCTGTGTTTTTTTTTGATCAGCAAGCAGTGACGTTAACTGTTTTGCAAAGATTTTCTCATTTATTTTACATTTTATTTCAATTTTATTAAAAGTACCCTTAGTGTTTTGCTCACCTCAGTCCATCAGTGAAGTGAACTTGTTGGGCTAGTGAGTGCAGCAAGCAGTGAAGATAACCGTTTTGCTGTGACATTTTATTTTATTTCTAATTCTTTTCAAGAAAAATTGACTGTGACGAGCTGTACTAAGCAAAGCTTCAAGCTACTAGCTGTAGTACTAAAATAATTCTAATCTTCTTTAATCTTAATCTATAATATATTATAAATAATAATATTCTAATTCATAATCTATAATATAAGTAATTCTAATTCTAAATTCTAATTCATAATCTATATTCTTCTATCTATAATACATAATATATAAGTAAATTAGTTCTAATCTATTAATATTATATAACTTAATATTAATTAATAAATCATATACTGAATCTGATTTAACCTCACTTTAGCTTAGTGGGTTTGAGAGCGTCTGCCTAGAGGTAGACTTATAGTAAGGAAATATAGCTTTAGGCTAGCATAGTGGTAGGCTAAGCTCTTAGGCCCGTGTAAATTCAAATTAAAAATAAAATACTGCTAGTTATTAAATAGTTAATCTTGAGTTAATAATTTCAATAACTTTAGGATTTTGGCAGATTGCACACAGCACAGTGCAGTAGTGCATAGTTTTACTTTTTAAGCAGTAGCACTGAAGAGAACTTCCTCTAATTTTTTTGTCTTTAATTCGTTTTTCCTTTTTTTTATTTTTATTTTTTTATTTTTTTTTTTATAGTTTTTTAAACACTACACTACACTACACTACACTACACACACAACACAAAATTTGAAATGGATCCTCCTTTTGGGACTAAGGAGGGACAAGCTCCATCTACCACCACCACCACCACCACCACCAGCACCACCACCAGCTCTAAGATGCAGCCTTTGCGTCAGTCTAGTCGGCCAAGTAGGCCAAGCTCTCGCTTATCATTTGGGGAAGCATTGCTTGAAGGATCATCAAGTAAAGGAAAGGCACCAAAAGCAGGCAGTAGTAGTGCGGCTAGGCCCACAAGCTCTATGGTTTTTTACGGAAAGCCTAAAGCACCAGAAGCACGTTCAAAGTTAAAGGGTAGCACAAGTAGTACCAGCCCAGTGACTAAAAAGAAGTGCCTTTTGCCCCAAGCAGCATCTTCCCCATCCACCAGCAGCATGCAAGGTACCAAGCAGAGCCAAATTAGCAGCAAGACTCAGAGGGGTCCCAAACCAAAGCGATCTCATTCCTTTGTAGGGAAAACCACCACCACCACCACCCCCGCCTCTACCACCACTAGTGCTGCGCCTACTGTTCCCACTGGTACCGCCACGCCATGTCCTCCTAGTACCTCTAGCAAGCCACCAAGTCCTTACAAAATTTTTGTAAAGACAGTTAGAGAGAGGGCTACACATAGTGGAACTCCACCTAGCGAGGTAGCAGAGGAGCCTGAGACTGAGAGGCCAAGTGCAGAGTCTATTCTTCCTGCTCGCACTACTACTAGTCACGAGTCTCACGACGATATCAGTCTTAGCTCCAGCCTAGCAGGAATTCCATTCGATCTGGCTAATGAAGAGCTAGACTATGAGCCAGAGGAAGTAGAGGAGATGAGTGGTCAGGAATCAGATTCCTCAGGGAGCAGTGTCCAAATGACTAGTGCACAATTTTCCCCTGAGCCTCCACCTTCTCCGCTACGATCATCACCATCACCACCACCAGCAGCAGCAGCAAAACCTAGCAAATCTAAAGCAATTAGCAGTCCCACTATGGCCAGTACTGTTACCACCAGTCCCACCACCACTAGTTCTGCCTCTGTTCATCCACCCCGAGCAGTAAGAGCAGCACCCAAGGCACACTCCAAGGCTATGCGCGCCCCAATTTGGGAGCACTTTGAAAATGTTGAAGAAGGGCGCTATGGAAAGTGCAAACATTGTGGGAAGCTAATAAGCAGAGGGAAAGTGTCTGGCCATTTTACCAGTGCTAGCATGAAGCATCACCTCAGCACTCAACACAACGCTGTGCTATTGGGGAAAGATGCAGAGGTAAAACTTAGTGCAGGCAGCATAGCTGGTGGCCGTGGAAAAACCCCAACAGCTTCTTCTTCTGAGCCAATAGCAGCAGCAGCAGCAGCAGCAGCAACTAGTGCTGGCAGCCAGAGACCAAGGCAGGTTGGAGCACTGCATGCCCAGCCCACCCTGGAAGAATTTGGGGCATTCCACTCCAAGAGAACGATGCCCAAACAGCAGGCCAATAAAGTAACGCGACTTATTGGTCAGTTCATTGCTGTTGGAGGGGCATCCTTCTCCATGATTGAAGGGGAGCCTTTCAAACAATTGATGGCGGCTGTGGCTCCACAATACACAGTTCCGTCACGTTCCACTTTCAGCAGGAACATTGTCCCCTCGCTGTATCGGTCCTGTGTTGCAGCAGTGAAAGAGGAGCTTTCCAAGGCTGCTGGTCAGTGTGTTCATTTCACTACAGATTTGTGGAGTGCACCTAGCGCCCAGCATGCCTTTCTTTCTTTGACAGCACACTGGTGGCAGCCCGGTGTGTCTAAGGAAGTTGCTGCAGCAGGCTACCGATCATTCCTTCTCCATGCAGAAGTGATGGATGAAAAGCACACTTCCCAAAATATTCTGCATGCGATTAGGAAAATGTTTAGCCTTTGGGTGGGAGCAGAGGCGGGCACCAATGTTGAAGTTGGTTTTGTGGTAACTGACGGAGGTGCCAATATGGTGAAAGCGCTGCGAGATGGTCATATTGTTGGTGTGCGCTGTGCAGCCCACATCATCCATCTTGTAGTGAAGGCAGCAATGTCAGAAGGAACTAATGTGGCAGCAGTAGTTCTGTCCCGCTGCAGAAAGATCGCTGGGCACTTTCACCATAGTGTTAAGGCTAGCCAACTTTTGAGGGAAGAGCAAGAGAGGTCAGGTCTTCCCGTACACTGCCTACGTCAGGATGTCAGTACACGGTGGAACTCCACGTTAGACATGCTAGAGAGGATTTTGGAGCAGCAGAGGGCAATCCATAATCTTGCCTCAGAGCACAATATTGGGATTACCTCTCCATTGAATAGGGAGGATTGGACAGTGATCGCCCAGCTAGTGGCAGTCCTTAAACCATTCAGGGATGCCACAGAAAATTTAAACTCAAACACTGCCAGTCTGGCCCAGGTAATCCCAGTGTTCTCCCATCTAGGCAGCAAGATGGATGTGTTCCTTGGAAACCGTGAGGCTGTTCAAGGTGGCACTCTACATCCTGACGTAGCAGCCATAGTCAGGAAGCTGAAGGATCTGCTAAAAGTACACCTTCGCAAGCGAATGGAAGAGAGTCCCGAAATGATGCTAGCGTGCCTTTGTGATCCAAGAATTAAGGGAAAGCTAGCTTTGAAATTCAATGTTCTCAGTAGCTACCGGGAGCAATTGGTCAACAAGGTGCGTGACTGGCAGCGTAAAATGGGAATGCTGTCCGAGGAGGGTGAGGTGCAGGAGGAGGAAGAGATGATGTGGTCTGCTACCCCTAGCAGCAGCATCAGCAGCAGTGCCACAAGCAGCACAACACAGCTGAGTGGAGCAGCTGCGTTTTGGGAAGAGGCACTTGGCAGTATAGTTGGACCATCTGACAGAGCTAGCAGCAGAAAGGAGAGTAGTGCTGCTGAAATGGTCAAACTTTACCTCTGTGAAGTTCCTTCTGCTCCTAATGTTGATCCTCTTAGCTACTGGGATGAAAAGAAGAGTGTGTGGCCTGCACTCTCATGGGTTGCGCAGCAGCTTCTATCATGTCCGCCAACCACTGTTCAAAGTGAGCGCGTGTTTTCTATGACTGGAAACATACTGAGTCCACAGCGCTCACGCATGGCACCTCATCTGATGGAGCAGATTGCCTTTCTTAAATTCAATCTGCCCAAATTGGGTTACCCAGCTCTTAGCTTGGAAAGTTAAATTTTTTCTCTCTAATGTTTAAGGTAGTTTCTCCCCCTGGTTGCACTTGCTGCGGTGTGGCAATGCCTGCTACCTCCGCTGGTGTAGCCAATTTACGCTAGGGCCTAGTGTCTGAGCTCTGTAAGTCCGCTCCCAAACGCCTAGGACTGACAGTCTTTGGATGCTTTGCCCTGGGGTGAAACAGGTGAGTGGGTCGTCAATTGCCCACTCATTCACCTTTTTCCGTTTCCAACGCTGCTGCTGGTGGTGGTGCCAGTATCTTTTGCCAGTTCGCTTCCTGGCTGAAATCATGCCTCAGATGTCCCTAATGGAAAGGGTAGTTTCTCCCCCCTGGTTGCACTTGCTGCGGTGTGGCAACGCCTGCTACCTCCGCCGGTGTAGCTAGCTTATGCTAGGGCCTTGTGTCTGAGTTCTGTAGGTCTGCTCCCAAACGCCAAGGACTGACAGTGCTTGGATGCTTTGCCCTGGGGTGAAACAGGTGAGCGGGTCGTCAATTGCCCACTCATTCGCCTTTCCCAATTCTGCTGCTGCTGGTGGTGGTGCCAGTGTCTCTCTTCAATGCCAGTTCGCTTCCTGGCTAGTGTCATGCCTCGAATGTCCCTGATGGTAAGGGTAGTTTCTCCCCCCTGGTTGCACTTGCTGCGGTGTGGCAACGCCTGCTACCTCCGCCGGTGTAGCCAGCTTACGCTAGGGCCTTGTGTCTGAGTTCTGTAGGTCTTCTCCCAAACGCCAAGGACTGACAGTGCTTGGATGCTTTGCCCTGGGGTGAAACAGGTGAGCGGGTCGTCAATTGCCCACTCATTCGCCTTTTCCAATGCTGCTGCTGCTGGTGGTGGTGCCAGTGTCTCTTCTCTGCCAGTTCGCTTCCTGGCTAGTGTCATGCCTCAAATGTCCCTTATGGTAAGGGCAGTTTCTCCCCCCTGGTTGCACTTGCTGCGGTGTGGCAACGCCTGCTACCTCCGCCAATGTAGCCAGCTTACGCTAGGGCCTTGTGTCTGAGCTCTGGAAGTCCGCTCCCAAACGCCAAGGACTGACAGTGTTTGGATGCTTTGCTCTGGGGTGAAACAGGTGAGTGGGTCGCCAATTGCCCACTCATTCGCCTTTCCCAATTCTGCTGCTGCTGCTGCTGGTGGTGGTGCCAGTGTCTCTTCGATGCCAGTTCGCTTCCTGGCTAGTGTCATGAATCAAATGTCCCTAATGGTAAGGGCAGTTTCTCCCCCCTGGCTGCCTCTGTCTGCGGTGTGGCAACGCCTGCTACCTCCGCCGGAGTGGCCAGCTTACGCTAGGGCCTAGTGTCTGAGCTCTGGAAGTCTGCTGCCAAACGTCTAAGACTGACAGTGTTTGGGTGCTTTGCCCTGGGGTGAAACAGGTGAGTGGGTCGCCAATTGCCCACTCATTCGCCTTTCCCATTTTTCAATGCTGCTGCTGGTGGTGGTGCCAGCATCTCTTCTCTGCCAGTTCGCTTCCTGGCTAGAGTCATGCCCAAAATGTCCCTAATTGTAAGGGCAGTTTCTCCTCCCTGGCTGCCTCTGTCTGCGGTGTGGCAACGCCTGCTACCTCCGCCGGAGTGGCCAGCTTACGCTAGGGCCTTGTGTCTGAGCTCTGGAAGTCTGCTGCCAAACGTCTAAGACTGACAGTGTTTGGGTGCTTTGCCCTGGGGTGAAACAGGTGAGCGGGTCGCCAATTGCCCTCTCATTCGCCTTTCCAATTTTTCAATGCTGCTGGTGGTGGTGGTGGTGGTGGTGGTGGTGGTGCCAGCATCTCTTCTCTGCCAGTTCGCTTCCTGGCTAGAGTCATGCCCAAAATGTCCCTAATTGTAAGGGCAGTTTCTCCCCCCTGGCTGCCTCTGTCTGCGGTGTGGCAACGCCTGCTACCTCCGCCGGAGTGGCCAGCTTACGCTAGGGCCTTGTGTCTGAGCTCTGGAAGTCTGCTGCCAAACGTCTAAGACTGACAGTGTTTGGGTGCTTTGCCCTGGGGTGAAACAGGTGAGTGGGTCGCCAATTGCCCACTCATTCGCCTTTTCAATGCTGCTGCTGGTGGTGGTGCCAGCATCTCTTCTCTGCCAGTTCGCTTCCTGGCTAGAGTCATGCCCAAAATGTCCCTAATGGTAAGGGCAGTTTCTCCCCCCTGGCTGCCTCTGTTTGCGGTGTGGCAACGCCTGCTACCTCCGCCGGAGTGGCCAGCTTACGCTAGGGCCTTGTGTCTGAGCTCTGGAAGTCTGCTGCCAAACGTCTAAGACTGACAGTGTTTGGGTGCTTTGCCCTGGGGTGAAACAGGTGAGTGGGTCGCCAATTGCCCACTCATTCGCCTTTTCAATGCTGCTGCTGGTGGTGGTGCCAGCATCTCTTCTCTGCCAGTTCGCTTCCTGGCTAGTGTCATGCCTCAAATGTCCCTAATTGTAAGGGCAGTTTCTCCCCCCTGGCTGCCTCTGTCTGCGGTGTGGCAACGCCTGCTACCTC
Source organism: Sceloporus occidentalis (assembly GCA_023333645.1). Classification (NCBI taxonomy): domain Eukaryota; kingdom Metazoa; phylum Chordata; class Lepidosauria; order Squamata; family Phrynosomatidae; genus Sceloporus; species Sceloporus occidentalis. The sequence goes on from JALMGF010000016.1 coordinate 10,016,457, forward strand.
CGCCGGAGTGGCCAGCTTACGCTAGGGCCTTGTGTCTGAGCTCTGGAAGTCTGCTGCCAAACGTCTAAGACTGACAGTGTTTGGGTGCTTTGCCCTGGGGTGAAACAGGTGAGCGGGTCGCCAATTGCCCTCTCATTCGCCTTTCCAATTTTTCAATGCTGCTGGTGGTGGTGGTGGTGGTGGTGGTGCCAGCATCTCTTCTCTGCCAGTTCGCTTCCTGGCTAGAGTCATGCCCAAAATGTCCCTAATTGTAAGGGCAGTTTCTCCCCCCTGGCTGCCTCTGTCTGCGGTGTGGCAACGCCTGCTACCTCCGCCGGAGTGGCCAGCTTACGCTAGGGCCTTGTGTCTGAGCTCTGGAAGTCTGCTGCCAAACGTCTAAGACTGACAGTGTTTGGGTGCTTTGCCCTGGGGTGAAACAGGTGAGTGGGTCGCCAATTGCCCACTCATTCGCCTTTTCAATGCTGCTGCTGGTGGTGGTGCCAGCATCTCTTCTCTGCCAGTTCGCTTCCTGGCTAGAGTCATGCCCAAAATGTCCCTAATGGTAAGGGCAGTTTCTCCCCCCTGGCTGCCTCTGTTTGCGGTGTGGCAACGCCTGCTACCTCCGCCGGAGTGGCCAGCTTACGCTAGGGCCTTGTGTCTGAGCTCTGGAAGTCTGCTGCCAAACGTCTAAGACTGACAGTGTTTGGGTGCTTTGCCCTGGGGTGAAACAGGTGAGCGGGTCGCCAATTGCCCACTCATTTGCCTTTCCCATTTCCTTTTCCATTTCATTATTTTCCTTCTGATACACAACCAACCAAACATAACACACACAATAACACATATAACACATATAACACACAGTGACATCACACATAACACACATACACACACACTTACAATGCACAAAACACAAGGACCTTTTCCTTGTTATTTGCCCTGGCCTTCACTCACTAATAGCATTACATTAACACTATAACTCACACTTCACCCTATAACATTTTTCCATCCACATACCTGCCAACAGACCCAACTTTTTCAGGGACAGTCCTGCTTTTTTCCAGTCCTGTCCCATCTAATTTAGCTAAACTAGGTATGCAAAATGCAAATACACATAGGTAGTTATAGCTCGGTAGGTAACGCTACTATAAACATTTAATAAATATAATCAAGTACTAAATAATAAATCTAACTTTAAAATACATTTAAATAAACCCCTATTTTTTTTTAAAAAAAAACATTAAAATTAAATTATTATTATTTAGACATAATCCATCTTTAACCAAACCAGTGCACTGCTACTAATCTTAAACATAACCGTACATTAACCCTAAGCTATTTTTTAGTTCTTGTCCAACATTTTTCCATCAGCATACCTGCCAACACACCCAAGATTTTGGTGGACAGTCCTGCTATTTTCCAGTCCTGTCCAATAAGTAAGTTGGGTTGTTGCAAAGTATGCCATTGTAAATAGGTAGCAAATGTTAGGCATGTAAAGTGGTCCAAAATCAATTTAAAAATGTAAAATATTCCCTATTCTTTTATTAAACATCTATGGACAGTACACCTCGGTATGTGTGTGCAACTCTATTGGTCGTTTCGGCAGGGGGCTCGCCTGCCATCAACGAATGAAGTGCATTCTGCAGTTCTGCAATTCACTCGTTGATGCCAGACCAGCCCCCTGCCGAAACGACCAATAGAGCTGCACACACGTACCTTCACGGCAGCTGCTGCTGCTGTGATGTGTTATTAACCCCGTATTAACCCCTGCTAGGCAACCAGGAGGAAAACGAAGATTAAACGAGCACGAAGAATGTCCGCGAATATTCGCCCGAAGAGAAGACAGGAACGGGCGAATATTCGCGGAATACGAAGATTTTTTTTCCCCGAAGACGAGCACGAAGACGAACACGAAGAGCCCCCTGGTGCCCAAGTCTAGTAGGTATATGTGTTTGTATATATGTATGTATGTGTAATTGTGTGTGTGAGAGGATGGCTGTGTAATTGTGTGTGTGTGTGAGCATGGATGTGTAATTGAGTGTGTGGGGGCATGGATGTGTAATTGTGTATGTGTGCATATGTGTGTCTAATTTGTGTGTGTGTTTACATATGTGTGCCAGGGTGTATGTTGGAGGGGGCAAGGGGCAAAGAAGGCACAGACAAGTTGTTTTGGGGCAATGATGGCAAAGACCATCTGTTGAAGTTGGGGGGGCCTGGGGGACTTTTTCACACCAGGGCCCTGTGCAATGTTCCCTCTAATTTTTCTTGGGTGATGTGGGCAGAAAATTTCTGTTGTGCAAAATTTTTCCCAGAGCCAAAATTTTGTACGCACAATATGCTTCTACAGTCCATATAAAGTTGGTGGAGCTGAAAAAAAAATCACATTGCAAGGGGGTGGAGCTATATATTTCCAACCCTTTTGACTCCTTTTGATTCTAAAGGTGAAATTGTCACCGCAAAAATTAATTATGAGCGAATCATGAGCGGGGGCTCCGGGCTGCATAAAGGATCAATATATTTATTATTAATTTTTTTTATTGTGAAAAACTGCATACCATTGACAGGGGTACAGCATAACACCTATCACTATATACTGAGGCACACATTGACTGGGGTACAGCATATCACTATATACTGAGGCACACATTGACTGGGGTACAGCATAACACCTATCACTATATACTGAGGCAGACATTGACGGTCGTACAGCATAACACCTATCACTATATACTGAGGCACATATTGACCGGGGTACAGCATAACACCTATCACTATATACTGAGGCAGACATTGACGGTGGTACAGCATAACACCTATCACTATATACTGAGGCACAGCACAACACCTATCACTATACATTGAGCCAGACATTGCCAATAATGTAGCATAACCCCTATCACTATATACTAAGCCAAACATTGATGTGGTGTAGGCCTACTGCTTCAGTGTCTGGCTTAGTATATAGGGATGCACCGAAATGAAAATTCTGGACTGAAAATTCAGCAATCACTTTATTAAAAATAACACACCAAAATTGGACAAAAACCCCCAACAACAATATTATATATATATATACACACATATATATATATATACATATATATATATATATATACACACATATACCGTATTTGCTCGATTATAAGACGAGGTTTTTTGCTCTGAAAAATACCCCTCGTCTTCTAATCGGGGTCGTCTTCTAATCAGACCTCAAATAGAGGTCTGATTATGAGACTAAGATCCAGATCCCCTGCACCGCTGCAGGGGACCTGGATCCTCCTGTCTCCCCCCACACACACACACACTTACCGGTGCTTCCTGCTGTATTGCCGGGGCAGCGGGTTGACGTCTACGCGATTCGCGTAGACAACGTCCGCTGCAGCCGGAAGGAGGTGTGTCTAGCAGCGGGGGTTGTCTGCGTCCGTCGCGGATACCTTCCCCGACTGTCAGAGATCAGAGTTCCCCGCACCGGTGCGGCACCGGTGCGGGGAACTCTGATCTCTGACAGTCGGGGAAGGCATCCGCGACGGACGCAGACAAACCCCCGCTGCCAACTCCACCTCCTTCAGGCTGCAGTGGAAGGAGACGTCAACCCGCTGCCCCGGCAATACAGCAGGAAATTGGAAGCACCGGTAAGTGTGTGCGTGTGCGTGTTAAATGGGGGCATAGGGCATTTCTGGAATGCCTTATACCCCTATATGCCACTCTGGCACTTAGGGGGTTAAAAGGCATATTATGGGGCAGAGTGGCATATAGGGAGGTATAAGGCATTTCAGGAGGCAGAGTGGCGTTAAAAGGGGCATTTAATAGAGCACTCTGCCTCCTGAAATGCCTTATACCTCCCTATATGCCACTCTGCCCCATAATATGCCTTTTAACCCCCTAAATGCCAGAGTGGCATATAGGGGTGTAAGGCATTTCTGGAGGCAGAGTGCTCTATACAATGCCTTTTAACTCCCTTAATGCCACTCTGCCTCCTGGAATGCCTTATACCTCCCTATATGCCACTCTGCCCCATAATACCCCCTAAATGCCAGAATGGGATATAGGGGTATAAGGCATTCCTGGAGGCAGAGTGGCACATAGGGGGTCAAAAGGCATACCATGGGGCACAGTGCCATATAGAGGGTTAAAAGGCATATCATGGGCCACAGTGCCATATTGGTGTGGCAAGCCTGGGGGCAGATGTGCGTAACTGGGGGACAGGTTGGAAAATACAAGGAAATAAAAACAAAAAAAATATTTTTCTCAATCATAGCTTTTATTTAAAAAAAATAGTTTACATGAATTAACATTTACTGGTAAAACTTTTTTCCTTTAGGGTCGTCTTATATTCAGGCTTTTTCTTTTTTTCCTAAGTTAATATTCAGATTTTGGGGGGTCGTCTTATAATCAGGGTCATCTTATAATCGAGCAAATACGGTGTATATATATACACACACATATATATATACACATATATACATACACATTTATATACACATATATATATATATATACATATATATACACATATATATATATATACACACATATATATATATATATATATATATATATAATTGCTAACAGCAATCACACTCCTATCATGCCCAGGCAGCCAGTACATGCTGGAACCTGGGCATCATATTAATGTGATTACAGCATCCCTATGCCATGCTACCCCCCCCCCCTTACACATCCATGCTATCACACACACACACTCATTCACAAACATTCAGCATAAACTACAGCATAACACCCATCACTCTCACACACTTACTAATCCACTCTCACTTAATGTTTTCCTACCTTTCCTCTGTTAGTTACTTTTCCTCCTCCTCTTCGTTCTTCCTCTTGACTCTTCTTCTTCTTCTGTGTCCTGTCCTTCCGGTGCAGTAAAGAAGGTGGGCGTGGCTTCAGTGCTGTGTGCCGGGATCTGACATCAAATCCCGACGCACAGCATCAGTTGCCGCGCGCATAGCAAGGGAGCAGGATCGGAGGACTGTATTAACAGACCTCCCGCTCCCTTGACTGATTTTAAGCCGGTTGGGGTGAGATTTTTGATCTCGCCAACCGAGCTTGCTCCTCCATCGGCGGACATTAATGTCCGTATCTGGAGGAGTGCCAGCGTCACCCTGGACGGACTGCCCGCCCCCCCCAGCTCCCCGTTAGGTACTGTGCGCACAATGTTAGAACGTGTGCGCTCCCTCGAAAAGTTATGTGCGCGCGCACAAGCGCACAGCTTAGAGGGAACACTGGCCCTGTGGTTTCCAGTTATGCCCCTTATTTCAATGTTTCAGTATATTTCAACTATATCTCCTCTCATGAGTTTGGGAGTGAGGGGTAATTATAACAAAGGCATAATTTCTCCTTCCTCGCCACATACCCTCTTTGAAGGTAAAATCATTGAAAAAAGAGATACTTTTACCACAGTGCTATTGCCTTCACACACAATCCTGTTAAGCTAAATTTCTTCCTGGCACAATTTCCCAAAATACCCTTTAAAATATATGCTTTGTTTCTCTACCCATGTATTTCTTAAATTAATTATGTGGCAAATAAAAAGTTAAAGCAAAACTGAAACTGCAACTTGAACCATAACAAAGCCTCTATAATATTTTCAAAGAATGTCAGTAACAATTTTAGTAAAACAAAAATTAGCTGCTAATACAGATAAAAACATACGCTGTAGCCAAGTAATATTTCATTTGATGTCAAGTTTCTCTACAATAATAATAATAATTATATATATATATATTCATCTTGATTGCAGTTATATACCTAATAAATAAAGGTGATGAAGAAGTGATTATTTGACACCAATTTATCTTGAAAATTAAAGCAAAAATAATGCTGATCTAATAATATGAATGAACATTTTTCATGAAATAAAGATGAGAGCTTATAGAAAGGTTGCCTTGCCTGTTCAATAATTCATATATAATAGCACATTTGTTTTTAGTTACTTTTTACCTCTGGGTTTGAAAATTGTATGCATGAGATAGATTCAGCACATTGAATTTCCACCTCAGGGGCAAATAAATATCTAAGATGAAAGTATGATATCCCAAGGGACATACAAACAATGGGAAAATCAAACAACAGTGAAAATGTCTTTGGTACTTTTGTAGTTATGCATTCTGTTGAAAGTACTTGGAATTAAGTTTTGAAAAAAAATGAGGTTTCTAGAAAAGTCATCTGAGATGAAGTTTCTCAGTTGGCACTTAAATGTGTTTCCAAGCTATAATAAATCGTTACGTTTGTATATTTTTTCGGGAAATATTGTTGTCGGCATATCCCCTCCAATCTGCATGCTAGTAACATGACAGGAATTATAGTGATCAATGATACAAATGTGAAATGATCTCAATGTCTAAGTTCTTTATGAAACAACTTTCCAGTTCTTGGCAAGAGTGTTGCTATTGTATTATAAAACATTATATGATTTAAATTTAGTTTAACTGTCAGGCTCTGTGTCTTGTGATCTGCCGTAGAAGGCTGTATCCAGTTCCCTGTATGAAGTTTGTGTTGCTCAGTTTTTTCTATTATGCTGCCCCACTCTGTACCTCTGTTTGGTTCCTACTTGCTATAGGTAAGTACCTCGGTTCTGTGTCCTCTGTTTTAGATTTCGCATTCTACTTAGTGTTAGGACTTTCGTAATGTGAAGTACCGTGAAGTGGTGTGAAGCTCCTAGCTTATGGCCATACCATCAACTCAATCTTCACAAGGTTTGAATTAGTATTAGTTTTTATGTTTCTTTTCTATGTTTGTTTTTATTACATGCTCGCCTGTGTCACTGTCCTTTCCTTTGGTGTGCCATACCAACTTGCCATTTGCATCTGCTTCGGCATCTGACTACAGATCCTGCAGGTTTGACATGCACTTAACCTTGTGTTTTTGTACTGGATGCCTGCTACTGTGACCCTTCTGCATATTGGACTCCCACTCATAACAGACCCCTTAGTGGGTCTTTACATTAATTGGTATATATAGAACCTAAAATAACTACATATATTGGAAACTACTATGTAGGTGTTACAGGCATGAATGGGCTAAACACTGGAAAAACTACAGGGATGGAACCCCTGGGACCCCTTCTTCTGGTCTCCTCATACCGGTTCAAAATTGTTGCGAAAGGGCCCTTCCGAAAAGGAACATATCGGGGACATGTTACGTATGGATGGATATGAGCATTGATGTGTACTTGTGTATCTGAGAGCATGGCTGTGTAATTGTGTGTGTGAGCATGGCTGTGTAATTGTGTGCGTATGTGAGCATGGATGTGTAATTGTGTGTATGAGCATGGATGTGTAATTGTGTGTGTGAGAGAGAGAGCATGGATATGTAAATGGAGTGTGTGTTAGTGAGTATGAGTAAGTGTGTTATTTGTGTAAGTGTGTTTACCTATGTTGTATGTTGAAAGTGGGGCAAGGGGCAAAGAAGGCACAGACCAGTTGTGTGGGGACAATGATGGTACAGACTAACTGTTGCAGTTGGGGGGTTTATAGTCATGGTTTATAGTTACGCCCGCGGAGCTAAATTTACAAAATTGCAATTTAACCCCTTTATAAATTATTTAGGGGATGGCAGGGATGGAGGAATAAGACCAAAAAGGGGGAAAGAGATGGCAGGCATGGAGGAATTTAAGACATTTAAGAATCTAAAACTCATTGCCCCTTTCCTTATACTCCTTAATACTTGCCAACTCCTGGGTTCTCTCAAGTATCCACAAAGACTACAGATTACAATCTAGTAGGGACCACACGCAAAACCCAGAATGGGGCTTGTGTGTGGCTTGTGTGTGGTCCCTACTGGTCACATCGCAGGTAGTGCCACTCTTTGAGCTATGGTTCCTCCCTCTGAGCTTGGGACCTAGGTGGCCCTGATACCGGCATGCTGTTTTTTTTCTACATTTTCTACCTACTCATTCTAGCAGTCCCAAAGAAGATCAGAGCAGAGACAGCAGGAGTCATAGTTCATGTCAATACCATCACATCTCTCCCTCTCTCAAAGCCATTCCTCTTCCTTTCTCATACTCTAACAGCTTTCCTTAAACCTCAGCTCTCCCTCTCTCACAGACATTTCTCTATTCTGCTCTCATAGCTTTCCCTCCCTCTTACCATCTTGCCAGTTTTCCAAGCTGCTTGCATGATGCAAACTTAGACTAAGTAAAGTATAGCCATCATATTTTTCCAGACACACTAATATCACAACAGTAACAAAAAGCATAAAAAACAAGATGAATGCTTGTCTTTGATGGATTTTGTATCTCCAAAATCTGTACTAGTATCCAGAAAAAAGCTCCATAACTTTAATACAACAGATTACAGAATTCATAAAGAAAATGATATTCATGATCTTTTGTATATATATATAATGCAGAAGTCTTTGTGGAAGGACTTACTGTAATTTCAGTACATTACTAGTCTAAAAATAATACCGATAACAGTTACACTTCAGCAAACTGCTTAACTACTTTGTAATAGGCAATTATAGATATTCATCTAAAAGCAAAAGAAAATGAAGCAAAGCTGAAAATCTTGAAATGGTTTCAGCGGCTTGTTTTGAAATAATAAATATGTATTAAGAAAGGTATCTTTCAGTCTGTATTTTCTAACAACTGTCTCATATGTTTATTCTACAAACTTTTTTCAGAATTATCAGCTGGGAGTATACTAACGCTGACGAAAATGAATTGCAAAAATTACGTTAGGATTTGTTCATTTGTTGCCACAATTATAAGCTGTTTTGGCACCATTACAAGCTTTTTGGCACTCCTTGGTGAGGTATATTGGGAAGGGACTGTTATTTCCTTACTTTTTCCACTCGACCAATCAGCATTTACAAGAGGAAGGGACAAGCATTCAATTTATAAATGATCTTATGCCATTTTAACAGTTACAGCCTGATGGAAGTTGGAGTGTGAGACAGAGGCTGAGACTGATGCTTATTGATCATATACAATACTTCAAGTTAATAAAGTAATAATAGTTTATTTTGGTGCAGAACATTTAGGGGTGTTGGGTGGATTGTAGAAGCAGAAGTGTACTACTGTAGTGTATGTATTTAATTTATATATCACTTACAGGGACGGTATCAAACACTTTGTGCCAATTTATTTGAGGGCAAAACACAAAATATTTAGTATTTTTCTATCTTATCATTTATTATTCTCCATCTTCATTGACAAATATTGGTGTCAAAACTAGGCATTCTACTGGGCTTTTTTTATTATTATTTTTCCATCACATGATATAATATTTTTCATTGCTAAATAAATATTGGTGACAAAACCAGGCATTAGAATACGTATATAATATTGTGGAAATTCAGTACTGCCCCAAGGGGCTGCATGCGCCTATTATCTGCCAGTGTCTGCCTGAGCAGGCCCAGTGCTCTTCTACTACTGCTGCACCTCTTTGACCTTCCTTACTCTGGGGGAACCTTTTTTTTTTAAAGTTATATAATATTGGGGAAATCCAGTCCCGCTCCACAGGGCTGCATGTACATATCATTTTCCAGTGCCTGGTCAAGCCTTGGCCATCCTTACTCTGGGGGAACTTTTTTAAAAATAAATTTTTATAAGATTGGAGAAATTCAGTCCTTCTCCAAAGGGCTACAAGTGCCTATCTTCTGCTAGTGCCTGCCCAGGGCCAGTGCCCTACTACTACTGCAGCACCTCTATCACCTTCCTTATACTGGTGAATCAATTCATTTTTTTTAATATGGGGGGCAGGATCCACCATGTCTTAGACTGTGTTCAATAAGCAAGTAGGTAAATGAGTGATACAGAGTGATAATTGGAGAGGAAAATGGTGCCTAATTCTTCTTGAGAATTAAATGTTCAATTGATGAGGGTAATGTGCCAGAGCATAATATAGATCTGTGAGTATAGGGACTATTAGATATGACCGTACGGGTCCATTCACTAAAGGGAGAATTGTTGGGAGGGTATCCATTAGAGTTGTAGTTTAAACTCCTTTAGTTCACTACATTTTGAAGGGCCAACCCCAAAGAAGCTTCTGCTATGGGAAGACTTTAGCTAGCCCTGTATAATGTATACCTTATACAAAAACAAAAAATGTCTGTGCTTCTCACCCTTATAAAGTTGGCAACAAATATATAAACATAATATAAATTAGTATTATTTGAGCCTGAGACTAGCTTAGCACACCAACATTTTTTCTTTTCCCTGTTTGCACATATTTGAGATTGTTGGCTCCTCATCAGTCTGGTTGCAGCTTGCTGTCCAGGGGTTAATTGGGAGTTTTAATTGCACCCCCCCAACACATTAAGGTTTTTGTAGCAGTATAAACTGCTTTGTGTGCCCACTATGTAGGAGGTGAGAGTAGGTTCTCACCCTATTGAGAGTGTGCCTTGACGTGGCGGGTGAGCTTAATTATGCTTTGGCCAATTCATATAACCAAAACCTCTCATTTATATTATGTTTATATATTTGTTGCCAACTTTATTAGGGTGAGAAGCGCAGACAGTTTTTGTTTTTGTAGACATTGTGCAGCCAACACACTGTATTTGCAGCATGCTCACACCAGTTTGGTGGGCCTCATTTTATACATGTGTATTATTTGAGCCTGAGACAAGCTTAATGTACGCCTTCAGTAATCAGTAAGATTTCTCTGAAGTCTTCTCCCATACTGAATAATGCATTATGTAGGGCTACCTCAGCTCTCCTTTCTGGATGAACTTGCTAATGTTTGCTCTTTATAGTTAATAAGGACATAAGGGAGTTGAAACCACAACTCTCCTGCCAATTCTCCATTTGGTGAATAAATAAAAAATGATTATGAAGGTGGTAAGCTATGGGATCTAGAGAGCAGGTAGAGAGTGCTGAGAAGGAGATTAAAATGAACCGTCAGGGAAAAGTAGTTTTGGAAATGTACTTGATGAGATATCAAGGACAGTATCATTCCTTTCCCTAATGTAGTTTAGAGTAGCCTTATTTGTCCACTAAGGTAGATGCAAAGTAACAGAGTGTTGCAGAATCTTGTAATACCTTTTTATTGTACTAACAGTGCCTTGTAAGGAAAAGCTTTCGGGAGTCTTATTTCTGATTAGCAAAATAAAACACACAGGTTAAGTCTCACAAGAATATGTCCTGATACTTGAAAACAGGGATTAAAAGAAAACTGGGATTAAAAAAAAAAACGGAAAGGTAATATACAGAGACAGAAAACTCAGGAGGGTGCTAAGAAACTCAAATCCACATTAAGTCCTCTATTTTCACAGTCATAAAAATGTATCACTTTGGCTTACATAAACACCCAAGAAAGACAATTGAAGCCAAAATTATAATTTTTTTATGACTGCAAAAATAGAGGACTTAATATGGATTTGAGTTTCTTAGCACATTATCAAAGCGTTCTATAACCTGCCCTTGATTTAACTCTATCTCAAATATGCATTCTCACCATTCCCAAACTATATGAAGGCATCAGCTGAAAGTTTTAAGAAATCAAGCAAGTAGTACTTAGAGCTTAATACTGAAGTCCTGTTTTTCATTTTAGATGTTTATTAAATTGTTTAATCAAATATTCAGACTGCCAAGTAATGCTATAAGAAAAATATAAAATTGCTATCATTAATTTATTTACTTTTTAGTTATGGTATTTAATTAAGTGGAATTTTATTGTTACATTTTGTTTCTAGTACTGTCTTCTTACTGTTTTTTAATGTGCTATATATACATTTTCTAATTCTCCCTACAAATAATGATGGAGCAAGCAGTCAGAGATGAACTGTAAAAGATAACAGAAATTGTGAATAGAACACTGCACAGATATTTCATGAACGGAAACTCATACCTGTCCTATAGTGAAGTTTAAGGAGCGGCAAGCAAAAACAACACTTTTTTAGAACTATACTCAGACTCACCGAGGAAAAAGACAGACAATAGGGGGAAATTTAGTTAACAATTATTCTAAAGCACCACAAGAACTTCTTAGAAGCTTGCATGTTAAGTCACATGTCTTCTGAAAATGGTTAACTGAGGTATTTTGTAAATGTAATTGTTTCTATAAATGTTTTTCCTTATTGCATTTGTGATATATTAGTTGTCATGGTGACTGGAGTTTTCTGTATAAATTTACAGAATTAACAGTCTTGTTTTTACATCTGATGTAATGTGAAGTTCATTTGGTTATCATTTAGGTACAACCTCACTTCTTTAAACTTTTATCTGACTAAAACATTCATGCCAAAAGAAGAATACCAGTTCTTAACACTCTACGTGTATATATAAGAGACAGACCACTGCAAGTGGAACACCTGTTGGCTGCCTAGGGGCCAACTAAGCTGGGCGCGTGCACACATGTTTTGCAACTAGTGCACAATGGAAATGTATGTCCTGACTGGCAGATGCGCAGAGGGAGTACGTCAGACAGGAAGGTGAGGGGAGAAATATATGATTGTATGCATTTGAAGGGGGTGTTCTAAGAGAAGGGTATGAAGATGAAAATAATAATGAGGGGAATGGAGATGTCGAGAGGTTATGTTAGGAGGTATGAAAATGGAGGGGATAATTGTGATGTAATATGGTGTGATGATGGTAGGGGATGGAAATTTTGGTGGTTGGGAGATAATGATTGTGGTGGGAGTTGTGAATTAATTATGATATGAGGCATATAATGATGGCCAGGGGCAGCTCTACATTTACACATATATACATACTGTGACAGAATACCCCTTCACTTTGGTACTCTGTCCGGGAATCTTTACTTACACACAGTCTTCCAGGCTGCAGAGACGGCTCAGACACGAGGAGGGTAAAATAAAAGGCTGGGCCTGTTTTTATTTTTTCGTCACAGGCATAACAGGAAAAATAAACAAATCAAAACAAAAGCCTTGCTCTTGTGAGCACTAACTAATACACGGTTCTCCAACCTAACTACAGTTGGACGGCTTATCCGTTCCCAACAAACAAAACAACAGAGTATATGCAATAATTGCAGCAGTCAGTGTTTTTGGCAGCTCTCTCCCTCTCTCTCAGGGAGCCAAATGATCTCCCTTGCACTGAGACCAGGAGGCTACTTAACTGCCTCTCCCATTAATTAGTGGAACCAGGTGAGTACTAGGAGAGTATCCGATAATCTCCGGACTGGATTCCCACCTGCTGATCTTCGGCTGCTCATAAACTGTGGAGTGGAGCACTGGCCCGCCCTACTCTCCAAATGCTCCACCCCAGGGACCCAAAACACACAAATAACAACAGACGTTAATAATTCCAATATTAACAGTACGTCTCCCTGGGGCTAGAAAACCTATTGTGGGTAACCACCCTGCAAAATATAAGGGGATATATACACTCCCTCCATTATCATCCCCTGCTTTCTGTCACAATACATACACACATGCTTAGTCTAACACCTTACACATACATATACACACACAGCAAATAACACCATACACTTACCCATACATACATACATACATACATATGCTCACTCTAACACCTGACACATACAGGCACACACTTTTGCAACATACACTTACATTTATATACACTGTAGAATTCAGATTTGTACGAATGGCAAATTTACAGCATTTTGGAGACGTCCTATCACTCAATTGGAGGATCGGGGAGATGAGGTCGCCATAAGCCCTGCCATATTGCTCTGAGTTTAAGTTAGGGAACAATGACTGCGCTTTTGGTGCAGTCCTTTCCCCCGATTTTTGGGGAAGTTTCCGCTGGGTTATGTCCGTGGAGATGTGGACGAAGAAACAAGATTGAAGATAGCAAAGAGAAGGGAGACCAAAGAAGATGAAGATGGGGAAGTGGTTCCAGAGAAGGTATGGACGCATTTAGAGAGCCTGAGCGAGAGTGGATGAGAAGATAGTGTGAGAGTGAGTAAGAGTGTGTGAATATGGACACTGGGCAGTAAATGTAAAAATGAAAAACCTGAAATAAAAATGCCGCCAAATCTTCGTCCAAACCAAAAAGAACCGAAAAATGTATCCCAATCATTTTTGGCTAATGTGCATAAATATATACACAAGTTGATTGACATTGGGGGAACCTTCCTTAATGTTTTATTTAATAGAGAAAAGGATAGAGGCTGTGCCAAAACTATCTTGAAACTATTTCAAGTTTAAATTTGCACAAGGATTCAGTGCGCACGTAAGTTTGTAACAGCAACAAAATATTTCACAACATAAAATTTAGGGGCACGCCGACAACTAATGAAATGAAGGTAATGAAAGGCTGAATGCAATCCAACCATGTTTATGTATTTATGTATGTAACGATCCTCCATCTTACCGGGCAGGTACTCACAGTCTTCTGCAGGTGGCTTGGACCCTCACAAACAAACTCATTTAAAACAGAGACAAATAACACAGCTGCACAGCTTCTGGGCTAATAACATTTTATTCACTCAAGTGGCAGTGATTGGGTAATTTAAGCAGCCAAAATGGTGCAAATAGCAGAGAGGGCTGCAGCTTCTACTAAAATTACAGGTAAAGTACTTACAAAATTATTTAATATGCATTCTTCATTGATGGGATTGTATGGAACACTAGACTGTGACTTTAATATATTTCAGTCACCTTATGCACTTGAAACCTATTACCGAGAAGTCCATTTATGTTGCAAATGAACGTGGAGATTCTGCCAAACGCATCACCTTGCACGTGATATATTAAACACCAGTCAGTGGCAAGAAACATTGGAACATGGAGGAGGAGGAGGAGGGCAGCTGTAGCTGTAGCTGTAGAGCTGCAGTCCTATGCACTATAACAGTGCCAGAGCTACTATTTAGGTCTCCTGTACACAAGATTGTACATATGATGAACAATCTTAGCCCTTTCAATGTAAACATGGAGAAAAAGATACTTAGAAATGCCTTACTTGCAAAATTATTAATTTTCTTAGTTTTGTTTAGCAGTTACTTGGAACATCATATCCAACACACTTCAGGCAATATTTCTGTTTCTTGGCAACCATTCCTGTCAATTTTCATGAGGCGACACAAAAATTACTATACTTTAGAAGAGAAAAAAAGGTTGTGTAGCTGCAGAACAGGGCAATTTATGTCTGTGAGGACTGTGAGACATAATCTTACATGATGCCCAGCATGGTTTTAAAGCCATAATATTTGCAGGAAGCAAAGATTACATTATTAGGGCATGTGAATAGGGCTTAATGGGAGCAGAAATCACATTTTAAATATCATTATCGCTCCCATATGTTTTCTTTGAATGTTTTATACCCACAGTGAGCTTTTACCTTACATGGGTAACATTTTTTTTTTATAATAATGAATAATTGTTCTGTAAGTTGGTTTATTCATACAGTATATACTACACCCTCTTTGGATTCTATATACATATAGTAGCAACACATAATTATTGTCCTGTTGCATGACCCAATTTCGGCCAAGCTTTAACTGTCAGACAGATGGCCTCGTATTTTGTCAGAATCCACACTTACCTCTGCGGCGAGGACCACCAGCCCTCCGTGGCCCACGGTATCCCACGAGGCTCCCGAGTCCTCCCTCACGTGAGGCATCAAGCTGGAAGGGTCCATCAAACATACAGCAGCGGTCCCCCGTTGAACAACAGCTGCCAGAGGAAGGAGGTGATTCTGCTTCCTCTAAGCAGCCCAGCTGGCACTATGCATTCACGCATGTATGCTGGCAAGGACTTTCTTAAAGGGGCCACATCCTTCATTACCGGTTCTGACATTGGATTTTTTTGTGCCGCCTTAATTTCTGTATTAACCCTCGGTACCCTGCTTGGATTGATTAACTGTTGCTGACCCGGCCTGCCTCCTGACTACTCTGCATTGCGACCTGATTAACCGGTGCTGGGCTAGCCTGCCTCCCGACTATGCTGTCTTTCGGAGTGATTAAACGTTGCGGACCCGGCTTGCCTCCTGACTATGCTGTATTTCGGACTGATTAACAGTCACTGGCTTTTCCACCTTTGCACCCGCCTTTGGTGTATGTATCTGCATGTGCCAGTCCTGTTTTCGGCCCTTCAGCAGCACTACACGTGCCAGTCTTGTCTTTGTGCTTCTATCAGCTACTCCTTGTCCATGGTTCTAACATTCAAACTGAGTAGGCTCTTACTACATACTTAACAATTTGACGCTAAAATACTTTGGTATAAAGAGGAATTCATTTTCAACTCAACAACTGCAAGGTTCCCAGGTCCTGTGGCTGCAAAACAAGCCCAAATCATCTCCCCTCTACCACGGTGATTGACAGTTGGTATGAGGTGTTTGTGCTGATATGCTGTGTTTGGTTTTGGCCATTAGTGGCGCTGTGCATTATGGCCAGACACCTCCACTTTGGTCTTGTCTGTCCAAAGGACATTGTTCCAGAAGTCTAGTGGTTTGTTCAGATGCAACTTTCCAACTTATGCCCTGCTGCCATGTTCTTTTTAGTGAACCCTTCCAACTTAACCGGTCTGACCTTGGGGTGAATTTGCGGGCATGTCCCCTCCTGGAAAAATTGGCAACTGTCTTGAATGTTTTCCACTTTTAAATAATCCTTTTCACTATAGAATGATGGCCCTTAAATTGTTTGGAAATAGCCTTATAACTCTCCTGAGATCGATGCGCAGCATTACTGATGTCTTTCCTCCTTGGCATTTTTTTAACACACACCTGAATGCTTTAGACTAGCAAACTGCTTTTTAGAGGTGGTCACACTTACTGGTGATCAATTAACCAAGGGCATTTGATTAGCAGCACCTGTCTGCTATTTAGCTTTTTTATTCATAGGGAAGCAGTAAGGGTGTACTTAGTTTTTTACACATGGCTTCTTCATTTTGGGATTATTTTTTGTTGAATAAACCATGACACAGTGTAATATGTTGTTGTTCATTTGAGTTTGTATTTGCCTAATCTTTAGACCTGCTAAGGAACACATGATTGTCATTATGTCCTGATCTGTAAAACCATAGAATTCAAAGAGGGCACCTGGGCTGTACTGTGCAATTGGTCAATCTCAAGTTTTTCCTGCTAGATGTGCTGTCATTCTATGCCTGATTTATTGGACTTTGTCCTCTGCTTTGCTACACCTTGTATGAACCCTGTCTGCTGGCCCTGACCTCTACATTAAGTTTGACTCTGCTTCTGGATAACTCCTGTCTGTATCGCGTACCTGTGTTGCTCAAGTGATTCACTGCTCTGAGCAGTTTTATTTTGCAAGGGTGTGCGCCATCTCCTGCTATTGGGCTCCAACTCCTGGTAAGTCTTTACAAAATAATAGTGTCCACAAAGATAATATGGAAAAGAAAGAAATTGGTATTTACCTATATTGGATATGTATGTATCGCATAAGCACTCAATAGGTACAATTAATGTAAAAAATAAATCTTTAAAAAGTAAGGAGCTAGCTTAAGCATAGCAACTCCTGACAATACCTCTGTGCAATACCAAAAAAACTAATCATAGAGCTGCACACTCTAACAAAGTTTATTGTAACCAATAAGGATGTTATTGTTAAATGTAAGAATTTTTTTTAAGTGAATTATCATGATTTTCCTAAATGTAATCTTTATGATTATTTAGATCAATTCATCACTCAAATGAATTGTGTCTCAAGGGAAAAAAATCAACGTGATCCCTAGTACACCCGACACTACACAAAAATATATCCAACAAAGATCAAAATGAAACAAGGAGAAAGAAATAATGAAAATGAAAGCGTATATGTTAATCCTCATGTGAGAAGAGTAGAATCATAAAAAGTATATATGTAAGGCGATACTGCAACATTTTAGGTACAAATGTCCTCAAATCGTGGCAGTGCCACTCATCATCAGAACTCTATTGGAACTTAAATAATAATAATAATAATAACAATAACCTTACAGTTATTATTTTCCATACATAACTCCCACAACCTCTGGCTTTCTTCACTCTCCCTCTGTCACTCAAGTTAAAGTTGGCGCACATGTTGGGCCCCTTTAATGTTTGTATTAGTTGCTATTCCTTTAAGTGAAAGACTATCACCATACAGATTACTCTAAGCCTGTATGCTGTGGTCTGTCTGCAGAGAGAGCATCCTTAATGAATCCATAGAGAAAATTTACTCTGGGTAGTGTCAATGTCATATAGACGCAGAATCAATTTCAGGATAGAGTACTCAGGATAAAGTAGAGTTATTACATTACTGGTTTTGTTTGCCCGCCTACACAATTACAAAGTGTGCTGCTAATGCTGAGGTTTTGTTGCGTTTCTCAACACGGTAACTCAACGCAGGGAACAATCTCACCTCTGGAGCTAATTAATTGAGTGTTTTGAGTTTAAGATTGATTCCATACAACATTGACACTACCCAGAGTATTCTCTATGGGTTGAATGTGATTAATTTATGTTAATGACATATGTTTACTGGAACATTTATTATTTATCTATCTACTTTACTTGGGATTCCCTTATTGTTTATTCTCCCCTTCTCTCTTCTCATGGTGATTTAAGTAGGGAGAGTTTAGGAATGTAGTTTTTTTTTCGTGATTTGAGTAGTGCATGTTATTCCATAACCTTTTTTGCCCCCTCTTTTTCATATCCTTTTGGATTATGGTATATGAGATTTAATTGATCATTTGAGTCATGTTTTCTATTTGGTAGTATTGAATCATGTTTTCTATTTTCTGGAATTATGCTAAATACAACTCTTTTGATTATTTAATTGTCATAATTAGGCTTAATCATGCAAATATTGACTTGTTCTCACATTTTACAGTCATGGTAAAATATATTATTAATTAACAAGACTATAATTAAATACATTATGAACTTATTTCCTCACTCCAGTATTTAATGTATACAGATTTTCTAACAAATAACTATTTTATTCTACATAGGTCTATCCAGTCAGCTCCTCCGCGGTGGAAGATGATTGGAGGAAAAGTAGATCCATTCTGAATCCTGGCCAGTTACTAAACCAGCTATTAGCAGGAGCAGGTAGGAGAAATACTGTAGGGGCTATAATTATAATATTAACAACTACAAGATACCATGACAATCAGACCAAACAAAAATCATATGGCTTTCTTGTGTTGCTTCCTAGAGTTTCTGGAAGAAAACAGAAACAATAAATAACGTTTGGACCAAGGAAATCTACAGCAGACACACTTTTGTAATAAAAAATGACAAAGCACTTTAAGGTGTGATGGAGCTATACTTTTTATATCATCTAAACTATCTGTAAAACCTTTTCACCAATAGATCCAAAGGACAATAAAACAAACACATAAAAATAAGACAAAGCATATATAAAACCCACATCCTATAATATTTAACTGACAAAGAAGCCTCAAGGAAGGTTCTCCATAGTTCAAATAATTGCAGCTCCTGCAATGAAGATATTTTAGGTGCAACTATTTTATTACAGACATGAATAGTGTGAAATATAGATCAATGAATGTAAGACATGCCGTATATATTTGTTGATTTTTATCCAAAGTTAAACGAACAACTTGATTTCTTTAACTGATCTATGATCCTCTAGAGGAGGATGCTTCATTGGTTACGTTGGAACTGAAAAGCATACTGACTGTTTTCTTTAAAAACATGTGTACTGATACTTAAGTGTGTACACATTATTTCTGATGAATAGTAAATATATATATATATATATATATGTACACATATGATGAAATGTATGTGGATACCTGACCATCACACCTGCACAAGCTTGTTGAATATGTCCCGTCTGTGAAGGCTTTCCAAAAGATTTTGGAGTGGGAATTTTAGCCCATTCAGCCAAAAGAGCATTTATGGGATTAGGCAATGATTTTAGACAAGAAGGCCTGACTTGCAACCTGTCTTCTAATTTATCCCAAAGTTTAATGTAGTCAAGGTCAGGGCTCTGTGTGGGCCATTTGAGTTCTTCCGCACAAAACTTTTTTGGGTCTTGCTTTGTGCACAAGATTTGTTTCTTTCACTTGGTTTAGAAATGCAAACCCTCATGAGTAGAACAGCTTGCCAACAGATGTGATAGAGTTTAATAGAGTGAGGGATTTAACATGGGATAGGTATAAGGTTATGTTGAATACAAGACAACGTATAAAAAAAATAAATACAGCAGAAAAAAAATGGAGAGACTAGATGGGCAATCAACATGTATGGGTTCACTAAGGGGAGGTGCATATGATAGAACACCTACTACAATAGGTATGCTAATGTAGTAGCAGCAGAGGGAGAGAAAAAGAGAGATGTAAGTGTATAGAGAGTGTGTTATTCTATGGTGTTAGCATAAGTGTGTGTCGGTATAGTGTGTTAGAAAGCGTGTATGTTAGTGTATGGCGTCACCATGAGTGTCTAATGATACTGGTGTTAAGGCTTGGGGTCCAGCAGTCGGGTCAGACAGGTCTTCTGCCAGAAGTAGCTATTCAGATGACAGAGCCCCGAAACATAGAGCATCTGTCTGGTGTCAGGTATGACAGAAGAGCTGAGTGACTGAAACCAAAAGATAGTAGGCATTGTCAGACAGGCAGAGGTCAGTAGGTAAGAGAAGGCAGCAAAGTCAGATGGTCCAAAATCGGTAACAGGTAGAAAACATCAGCAAGCTTGATTAAAGTGGAAACAGGAACAGCAATAATCTGACAAAATGACAGGAAATTTATTTTATGGGCAGAGAGCAGTCACCTCACCAGACACAGCTGAGGAGAGCTGGCAATGATATCAAGGCTTGTAGAGCTATCGGTCAACTGAAAAACAGGCTGGCAAACTGGTAACGAAGAGGTTCAGTAACCTGGAAGTCAGTCCCTGACAGAATTTGTGTTAGCGTGTGTGGGTGTTAGTGTATGGTGTTAGCATCCATGTGTCAGCAAATAAAAATACAGAAAGGGGAGCGCACAGCCTAAGAGGCACACACATTCATATTCCTTGGTTGCTGCTAGAATAATTACAATCAACTAAACAAAACAAAGAAAAAATTCAGGGAATACATTCAAAAACGATCTAAGGGAATGTATTGGATATTCATTCACACTACATGGCCATATATTGCTTAGCCCGCCTCTGCGTCAAAGGTACCCCAAGTTTGGTGAAGCCTATCTAATTTTTCACAGCTACCGTTATTTGCTCGATTATAAGACGAGTTTTTTTCGTCTTATAATCGGGTTTATCTTATAATCAGACCTCAAATAGGCAGCGATGCAGGGGACCTGGATCCTCCTTTGTTATCCCCCCCCAACTTACCTGTGTTTCTGAGTCCCCGGTGCTTAGTCCGGCAGCGTGTAGAGCTCTACGCGATTCGCGTAGAGCTCTACACGCTGCCCGGACTAAGCACCAGGGACTCAGATGCAAGGGACTCGGATCCTCTTGTGTTATGCCCCCCCAACTTACCGGGGACTCAGAAGCACTGGTAAGGTTGGAGGAGGGAGGGGGAGGGAGTGTTAAATGGAGGGCATAAGGCATTTCTGGAGGCAGAGTGCTCTGTGAAATGCCTTTTAACCCCCTTAATGCCACTCTGCCTCCAGAAATGCCTTTTAACCCTGTATACGCCACTCTGCCTCCTGAAATGCCTTATACCTCCCTATATGCCACTCTGCTCCATAATATGCCTTTTAACCCCCTAAATGCCAGAGTGGCATATAGGGGTATAAGGTAATTCCGGAGGCAGAGTGGGACATAGGGGGTCAAAAGGCATATCATGGGGCACAGTGGCATTTAAAGGGTTAAAAGGCATATCATGGGGCACAGTGGCATATAGAGGGTATAAGGCATTTCTGGGGCAGAGTGGCATGCCGGGGGGCACATGTGCATAACTGGGGGGGCAAGTTGAAAAAAAAGGAAATAAAAACAAAATATTTTTCTCAATCAAAGCTTTTATTAACAAACAATTGTTCACATAGTTTACATAAATTAACATTTACTGGTAAAACTTTTTTCCTATAGGGTCGTCTTATATTCAGGCTTTTTCTTTTTTTCATAAATTAATATTCCGATTTTGGGGGGTCGTCTTATAATTAGGGTCGTCTTATAATCGAGCAAATACTGTATTTTGCTTAGCTGTGAAAAATCCACATGAGTTGAGTAAGTGCCTTTTAACCGAATAAGACTCTTATGCAATTTAAAGTCTTCTCTGGACACCATTAATCTTACTTTGACATTGTGGCCATATAGTGTGACGGAATCCCCAATATTTATGCCTTATACAGGTGTTTTTGAACGGTATGCGCTGAATTATTGCTTTGCTTTGTGTACCTATTGGTCATTATTATTCTAGCAACATCCAAGGAATCTAAATGTGTATGTCTTTTAAGCTTTTCAGGTTGTGTGCTCCCCTTTCTGTGTATCTATATATACAATCATTGGTTTCAAATACAGTGCAGTCCAACTGATTCAGCTTCTTGGTAAGCAATATAGCCATGAAAAATTATATTAGAATTACCAAACTTGGGGCACTTTGACACTAACCTTAGGCTTACCCCTGATAGGAGGCAAGAAAAAAAAAACTATTAGACAAATATAAAATGGCATACAAAGATCAAGGATCCATGGCTACCTGTCTCCTAGATTTTCTCCAGCACTAGTCAGGGGTCTTCTGAAATATGTTGATGTGGGTGAGTTGTGGCTAAAATAATGGACAGTATTGTTCCATGCGGGGCTAGCTTGAAATAGCCAGGAAAGGGGCAAAGAGCAGGAAAAGCCTGGTCAGGGGTACACATGATCATGATTTTTTAAGCAAAAACTGCAGGAATTGACTGACATTCTTACAGAATAAAGAAACCATCAACCCCACATAATTTCTGCCAATTTTCAGAAAGATCACAAACTTTCGCCCTTTAGTTTTTTTGTGTTTTTGATTGCCTTTGTAGTCTTTATTTTATTGAGAAATCAAGTGTTGTATAAAACCTTTCTGTGTATAAAGAATGCACCATAGAAGAAAAGGAAATAATTACATTATTTTGTACATTATCTGTAGGTTTAAGGCATACTGAAATTGTCAATCTTTTGTAACCTCTATTTTCTACTGCTTTGTCTTTTTAAAGAAAGTTTCTTATGTTACTTGAGGGACATTTTAAATTCTATTTTGTCATGTCACTGGGAACAAAGCATCAAATTAACATGATGAATATTCATTAATATTCATGAAATCTAGCTGCACTTAATAGAAGTGGTATCATGCATTTTTTACAGTTTAGAACTGGACTGATTAACATATGAAAACCACCCCTACTTGAAACAAATTTCCTTCATATTAAGTATTAACATTTTGTACTATTTCACTTTCTGAGCATGTTGTGTGTCATTAAGGATTCTGGAAAGGACCTCTAAGGAACAAAGACCTTAATCTCTTCTTAAAACAGTGTTTTGTGAAGTTATTTGACAGAATGACTTTGTCATGAAAGTTTCAAACTAGAAGATTTAACTACACATATATATATATATATATATATGCCAAGACCACATTAAATTCAGAACCTGAATAATCTCTGATTCAGTAAACAATATTATACAGTTTTTTAGATTACGTACTGACAGCAGACCTTTTTTGTATGTGTGTGTACAATATTATGTTATGGAAAAAAAGAAAGAAGTTCAGAAAAAAAGAGAAGGAAAGGAAAAAAGTGGATTAGCTGGCCAGTGACAAAAGGCTTGGACTTGGCTTCTTGAACAGTCATGTGGGACTTGCCTAAAAGGACCAAATTTCTTAAAGGAAGAGTATAACGTTTCAGATAACCTTGCCAAAAAGAATGCATATGTAAGAACTTCATATAAATAAACATATTAATAAATAATAAAGCACTTGTGTATATTGGGGAGAAGCTCCAGCTACAGAGCTGCAGTTGCTTTGCTCCGTGATCCAACAATTCTCGCTACTGATTGGCTACTTAAAGCAGCCTGTCAGCCACAGGAAAACACTCAGCACCGGTATATACATATGTGCAGATATGTAGAGCAAGCAATAAAACACAACACATTTTTAGGAATATGATATGTAGGTAAGTGTATTGCTTTGAATCAAGGAAAAAAATGTCAGGGGAAAACATCCACAGCAACACTTGAGTCAGATCATAGGACTGTGTCTCTTCAGACAGGCTCTATGCATCCACTAATAGTTCTGAATAAAGCAGCTCTTTACAGCCGCCTGTGACCAGGGTCCTCACTAGGACTCTTGCAGGTAATATTCTATAGTATTCTTTATTCAGCCTTCAGCATTAGCCCAGCTCCTCCTTGTTTGGAAGTATATCGGCAGGACACCCAGAGATTTACATATTAGTAGAAATTCTACTAAAATGTCTATGTACTATAGAAACTGATCTTTATTTTTTAACTTTGTTCATAAAATTATTTGTAACAGCTTTGATCATATTAAATGGAACCATTTTGGTGTAAAACAATAAAGGGCAAGTATACCTCTTTTTCTGGACACACAGTAATTTTGGAGCACATTGTATCTTTGAATAATTTAAGAGAGGAGCCTAGATACCAGCCAACTATATGGATGCATAATTTATCCAAAAAGTATTACAACTGCCAAGTATTGGCTGCCAATTGACGTAAGTTGGAGGGGCACAACAAGTGAGTGTGGGGTGCTGTCGGACTTTGCCTGGTGTGCAGATGGTCAGTCGGGGGCTGTTGGTGACATCACATCTACAAACTAAAACAGAGCAAAACAATATAAGTTGAGTCAAACTATATGGCATCGTTCTGACAGCTTTCTGATTGGTTTCTTAATCAACAGATTTTTTAATATTTGCAAAACATTTTTAAAGTGATGCATAAATTAGGTCATAGGAGAAGCTTAGCTTAGTTCAGTTACCAAAATTAACTAAAATTTTTAATGACAAATTTAAAATGAGGTGTTAAAATGTTAAAACATATACTATAATATTAATACATCATATAGGTAATTTTTCACTTGTATAAAATGAAGTCAAGTTCACAGTTAAGTGACAGGGACCTTCTACATTTTTTTTATTATTTTTATCAAAGATAATGGTATGGTATTCATCTTCAATAAAGAATTGTTAGATAATCCTAATATATGGCCAAGAAAACAAGGATATACTGTATATGTTCCACATTTCTCTGCACAGAATTTTTAATGACGGCTCAATTCTCTTTGTTATCTGTGGATAAAATCATAAAAACACAAATCTGCTGTAATAACTGAGGAAATATGTAACACAATTATGAAAAGATCAGTGAATATTTCAACTCTATTGAAAGCAGCAAACAGCGAGCAAAATGTATTCAGAAACAACCAAATGGAAATAAGAAAACAATAAACATGTGCAGCCAAAGGATTGTGTTTGATTCTGGTTTAAGTAATTTAGGACACAAAGGAAATAGAATTAAAAAAATTGAAAGCAAACAAAAATACACTGAATATTTAAACTGTAGTGGAACGCTACAACATGTGTTTTTGTATCCTAGAATTAATTAGTTGCCTTGAAAATGTAAATAGAGAGGCATTAATTATTTTAGACTTTTAGATTTTTTATGTGAATGCTGAATAGAAAGACATTATTCTAACAAGACATAGTTAGCACCAGAGTCAGTGCTGGATTAGCCAAGGTGTACATGGAGAAATTGTTCCAGGGCCCCAGAGTGATAGGGGGCTTGAGACCCCATCATGTAGCAGCCTGACTTGATTGATATTAGCCTGTGGTGCATATAACCTCTGGATTAATGCGAGGGGCTGCTCTACAACAGGTCAGAGACCCTGGAACTCTAAGCTGAAAGGGTTACATGACCCTGCCTGCCCTAGAGGAAGGTCCCCCACCTCTTGGAAGTTATATTGTATTCATTAAGATGGTAGCAGTGACACTTGTCAAAGCTCCCAACATTTAAAAATGTGAAAGAGGGACACTTTTTTTTTTTAATCTCGCGGAACTCACTAATACAAACAATTGCACTTTATAATGTCGCTCTCGCATTGTCACTTAAAACACGCTTCATTTTTGTCAGCAGTCATGCATATTAAAAATAACCAACACATTGAATTGAATTCTCATAAGGCTCAGCCAGACATACTACTGGGAAGTGCAGCAACAGTAAAGCTGCAGATGCTAGTTGTGAACTAAAATTCCTATGATTCTCCGCAAGCCAGGTGTCCACCATAATGCTGGCTGAGCATCATTGGAAGAGTAGTCCATAGCAGCAGAGATTTTTTTTTAAATTAAAAAAGGCTAATGTTAACCTCCCTCCCTGGATCCCATCACACTGCCTTTACACACACACCTGCCCATAAACACACATATACACATACACTGCCTTTACACACACATATACACATATACTGCCTTTACACACACACATATACACATACACTGCCCTTACACACACCTGCCCATAAACACACATATACACATGCGCTGCCCTCACACACACACACACACACACATATACACGTACACTGCCCTTACACACAGACATACACAGACACTGCCCTTACACACACATACATGTACACTGCATTTATACCCACACACACATGTACACTGCCATTATACACACACACATATACATGGCCAGTCCGGCCCTGGCCTCACCCTTCCTCACCCTTCCTCTGCCCCTGCAAAGTGGGACAGAGACCCAAAATCAGGACTGTCCTGCCTAAATCTGGACCGTTGGGGGGCATGCGTTGTCCCTGTATGGTCTATGAATGGGGTTGGTGAGGTGATGAAAAAATTTAGGGAAAATTCTCATCAGAAAATCAAAACATTTTGAAGGTATATAAAAGGAGGGGATATGAAGCAGCTCAACTTTGTCATTACTTGTGAAGAAAGAGAACGTTATCTCCCACCCTTAGATTAGGACGCAATGACAAGGTAGGACATAACGTGATGCTAATGCTTTCCATGAATAGTGTCTGAAATTGTGAATAATTGTAGAGGAATCTAGAACAAACTATTTTTTTGTTTTAGATCATTTGTGTTAATGTGGAAAAGTAGTTGAGCATAGGAAACGAGGGGCTCTATTTTAAAATAAGTGCACCAAGGCCCCAAGTAAGATGTAATGTAAGGAAGGTTAGTAGATAAGTAGAAAAACCTCACACCTGAGGTGGTAGAGGTTAATACAGTAAGGACATTCAAGCATGCATGGTATACATAAGGCTATCCCCAATATATAAGATGAGGGACCAAATAAAGTTTGATGTTTTTACAGCAGACTAGGTTTCTTATCTGCTGTTAAATTTCAGGACACAAAAGCAGGCTCCCATAGGTGGTTGTCATAGAAACAGAAAATGCGTCTTTAATGTTTATATCCTGTTTTTATGAGATTAAATGTTCAAAGGAAGGAAAAAAGGAAATATCTAAGTTTTTATTCAGTTCACATTTAATGTTTTGCCAAGTGGAACTGCAGCTTTAAACTCTGTTCTAGTTTAACTCTAACAGGTTAGTTTTACAAATTACAGAAAAAGGAGAGGAAATATGTAAGCAGGGCCGGCCCAAGGCAAAATGCCGCCTGGGGCGAATTTTAAAATGCCGCCCCCCCCTATCTACCCTTCCTATCCCTCCGTCCCTGCCCCCCCCATTATCTACCCTTCCTCTCCCTCCCTATTATCTACCCTTACCCTCCCCCCCCTTGTACTTACCTTTCAGCAGTCCTGCGGCCAGTCTCCCTGTTCGGTCTCGGTGCCGGCTTGTAATGCTGAGCGCCGGAAATTAGGTAATCTTCCGGCACTCAGCATTACAAGCTGGCACCGAGACCAAACAGGGAGACTCACCGCAGAGGAGAGAGAGAGGGGCGCCGAGCGGGTACTGACAGCTTGGTAAGCGAAAACCACTCAGCGCCCCTTTCTCTCTCTTTCGCTTAAAAAAAAAAAAAGGGCTTGGGGCTCCATTGTCGGGCCGGCCCTGTATGTAAGGATCATCGGTATTTAAAAAGATTGTTGAGAGTTGGTTCTCTGACAACAGGAACATGTACATATATACTGATACTGTAAGCCCCGGGAGATGTGTTGCTTAGATTCTGTACTGTATAAACAAAGTATATAAAAAATAGTCCTCTCATTGTCTTTTTTTCGTTTTACACTGTTACTTTCATTGGGAATGGACATGTTTCATGGTAGATGGGACACTTTACTGTTCATAGCAGCCCCACTAATGAAGATCGCATATTAAAGTACTCTGTGAGCACCTTACTATGCCTTCTTCAAAAATGAAAAAAAGAAATGTACCAATCTGGGGTAGAACAGACTCCTTCCTGTATTTGCAGGTAAACATAAATAATGTATGGAAACATAGCATAGCGGGTATATATCAACAGAACACACAAACCCAGCATTGCAGGTATAGATCAACTGGAAATCACATGTAAACTCAGCACTGAGGGTATATAAACAACACATGGAAACAGCACTCCAGGTATTGATCAACTGAATAAGACATACAAATCATGTATTTGCAGGTGAACATAAATAATGTATGGAAACATAGCATAGCATATAAAGATTAACAGAAGCATTGCAAATATAGCTCAACAGAACACAGAAACCCAGCTTTGCAGGTATAGATCAATTTGAATTCACATAAATACTCAGCGTTAAAGGTATAGATAAAACCCCCTAAATTACAGGCATAGATCACAGGTTGCACACCCCAAAGCCAGCCCTGGCATCCACACTGCCCACATAGAACCTGACCAGCACCCAAATTACATACACATAGGACGTGCCATTTTTGTCCCCAAACAGCCCAGCGTGAGTCAACATTGTCCCCAAACAGCCGAGCGTACGCCATCTTTGTCCCATAAACACGCTACAAATCAATTATACACCTATGATTCACACAAACACTTTTACAGTCACTCACTAATTCACTTTCATTCACACAATCATTTATTCTTTCACTCTTTCACACAAATTATTTACACATAATTAATGCCTTCTCACAAATTCAGTACTTCTCTCACTCATTCACACAATTCATCCACACATTAATTCATTTATTCTCTCACTCATTCACACATAACCCATTCACTCTCTCTCTCATTCTCTTTATTTCAATATTCTTGCTACCCTCATTTCTAACTATCAACCCCCCCCCCCTTTCACTCAAGCGGAAGTTGTGTACGCGAATCGCGTAGAGCTCTACACGCTGCCCGGACTAAGCACCGGGGACTCAGAAGCACCAGTAAGTTTGCCCGGAGGGAGGGGGAGGGAGTGTTAAACGGGGGGCATAAGGCATTTCTGGAGGCAGAGTGCTCTGTGAAATGCCTTTTAACCCCCTTAATGCCACTCTGCCTCCAGAAATGCCTTTACACCCTCTATACGCCACTCTGCCACCTGAAATGCCTTATACCTCCCAATATGCCACTCTGCCCCATAATATGCATTTTAACCCCCTAAATGCCAGAGTGGCATATAGGGGTATAAGGCAATTCTTGAGGCAGAGAGGCACATATGGGGTCAAAAGGCATATCATTGGGCACAGTGGCATATATAGGGTTCAAAAGCGTATCATGGGGCACAGTGGCATTTAGAGGGTTAAAAGGCATATCATGGGGCACAGTGGCATATAGGGGTATAAGGCATTTCTGGGGAAGAGTGGCAAGCCAGGAGGCAGATGTGCATACAGGGGGGGCAGGTTGCTTTTATTAACAAACAATTGTTCACATAGTTTACATGAATTAACATTTACTGGGTAGTCTTATATTCAGGCTTTTTCTTTTTTCCCTAAATTAATATTCAGATTTTGGGGGGTCGTCTTATAATCAGGGTCGTCTTAGAATCGAGCAAATACGGTATATTCCCACCTAAATATTTTAGTGGAATACCTAATGATTTGTTTGTAAGATGACCACCAGCATATATTGGGGTTTATTCACTAAATAGAACATTGACAGAAGTTTGCAGGAGTGTCATAGTTTAAACTTCCTCACCATCATTTTCATTATGAAGGGCAAAGTTGGCAGATTTCAAGAATGGTTGAGTTGGTCATATATAATGCATAATTCAAAGAATTAGGAGATTTTGACGATATCTCAACAATTTAACTAGACATTATACAGGTCCACCCAAGTTCTTGCAGCAAATGATCTCCTTGGTGCCATCATTGTCTCCAAACAAGTTGTCTGTGCCTTCTTTGCCCCTTGCAACATACACTCTGGCACACATTTGTAAACACACTTATAAAATGTACATACACTTACTCACCAGCAGACACATTCATTCTATCACACACTCAATCTCACCACACTTAAACATCCTTTCTCACACACACAATTACACATCAGTGCTCACACACATGCAATTATACATCCATGCTCACACACACATGCAATTATACATCAATGCTCACACACACACATTTACACATCCGTACTCACACACACACAATTATATATCCACGTGACATAATGTGACCCCGATACGTTCCTGTCTCCCCATGCCAGTTCAAAATAGTTTAGAAAGGGACCCCCTAAAATCACAGAGCCACGTCCCCTGTAGTTACACCACTGATCTTCATAATGTAAAGTGAAGTCAAAGAGTGAGACCATAACTCTACCACAAACTTCGCTGACAACTGTTCCAAATTTTTCTTTGCAAAAAAGTTTAACGTTGATAACTGAATTTTAAGAGAATTTACAGTTTGCATATTTTGCAGTATTACCACTGCCAAAGATTTTTATGAATATTTATGGAAAAATGATAAACCATCATCCACACTCAACTGTAGATAGAACCAGTAAAAAAAACCAGAAATATATTTACACAAGTTATTAAAAGAAAACTATAGGAAAAAAAATACTGTTCAATGATTATGATGTGATGCAGTGCACTGTATCGTTTATGCTTTAATATGTAATTATTGACTTTTTGGCTGTCTTTAAAAGCACTTACCGTGTTTCCCCGAAAGTAAGACAGCGTCTTACTTTCTTTTTATCCCTAAAAGCCCCACTATGTCTTACTTTCGGGGTATGTCTTATATTGGGAAAAAATTTTCGAATTTAATGCTTTCCTACCTTTCCTTTCTTCTTTCAGCTTCTTTTCCTCCTCTTCGCCAGTTCTTGTCTCCTTCCGGGTCAGAGGGCACGGACAGCGGTGGGCGCGGCTTCAGTGTTGTGCGCCGGGATCTGACAAGAAACCCCGGCGCACAACAGCTGTTGCCGCGCAGATCACAAGGGAGCGGTATCGGAGGTCATTAACAGACCTCCGGCTCCCTTGAGTGATTTTAAGCCGGGTTGAACCCGGCTTAAAATCACTCAAGGGAGCCGGAGGTCTGTTAAAGACCTCCGATACCGCTCCCTTGCGAGCCTGCTCCTCCAGCGGCGGACATTACTGTCCGTCTCTGGAGGGGTGCCGGGTGCCGCAGGTTGGCACCCCCTGGAGTGTGGCGCCCTGTGCGGTCGCACACCCCAAAGGTCGGCCCTGCTCTAAGGGGCCGGCCTTAGGGGTCTGCGGCCGCACAGGGTTTAAATAAAAACATCGGGGGTTTTTTTCAACTTTATTTAACATCCTCCATGTTAAATAAAGTTAAAAAAACTTTATTTAACATCCTCCATGTTAAATAAAGTTTTTTTTAACTTTATTTAACATGGAGGATGTTAAATAAAGTTAAAAAAAAAACCCCGATGTTTTAATTTAAATCCTGTGCGGCCGCAGACACGTAAGGCCGGCCTTGGTGGGGACTTCCCGGCCCCTTAGAGTGGCGGACCCGGTCGCAGGTGCGGCGGGCCTAAGGGGCAGGCGCCCCTTATGCCCTGCGTTAATGCGGCCGTAGGCCGTAGGCAAATCCCCCGTGTTTCCCCGAAAGTAAGACATATGTCTTACTTTCGGGGTACGGCTTATATTAGCTGACCCCTCTGAAACTCCCGATACGTCTTACTATCGGGGGTGTCTTACTATCGGGGAAACACGGTAGGTGTTATTTATTTGAATAAATAATATGGTTTTTTTTATTCTAGCAGCATATTCACTGCTTAAATGTTACAACTTTAAATTTAACAACTGTAAACTTCGTTGTGTCTCACGGTACTTTCCGAAGCAAATGCATTACAGGTATTAGAGTGCCATCTAGTGGTAACCAATCCATTTCCTTATCTTCTTACAAAACAGTAGTATTGCAACATTTCCTGTAAACCAATATTGGTTTTGTAAACCTAAAATAAAATAGGTAGTGCCATTACTACCCCGTGCAAGGGAGAACAGATTAATTCCGCTATCTTTAGATAGTAGTGTAGGAGCTCAATAGCGTCTATAGTTACAACAAATAGCAATCACACAAACCTAATGGTGACTAACTCAATCATAAAAGCCAAAGATAACGGCTATAAACCCATTGTTGTGTAACACACAGAAGAACATTAGGAACCTCCAAATAAGTGTCCTGCCTACCTCTGGAATACACGGGGTCTCCTTTTCTGAGAACTCTCAAGATTGTAAGCTTGTGAGCAGGGTTGTCTCCATCTAATATATCGGTTTGTCTTAGTTTGTCAATTCTTGTCTTGTCATACCCATTGAATATATGTATTGTATTAAGTGCTGCGTAAACTGTTATATAAATAAAAGATAATAATAATAACTTTAAGTCTTTTCTGCCAGTTTGAGTCCCTCTTTTACACTGTGCAGCCTGCACCAGGTATGTGTGTGTGTGACTGTCTGTGTGACAGGGGTTAATTCTCTGAATCTGCTCATGTGTAGTAATAGAGGGGCTAATTATCTGAATCTGTTCATGCCTGGCAATAGAGAGGTTAATTATCTGAAACGGCTCATGTCTATATATTATATATATATATATAATATATATAATATAGTATATATAATTACATTTTGAAATCAACATGGTTCCCAAGGCTTCCTAACAATTAATATAAAATGCATTTTATGTGTATGTGACGGTGTGTAGTTGTGAATCAGTGTGTTTGATTATGTATACACACCTGTGTGTGTTATCTCAGCCGTTTCATAGTTCCCCATATGGAACTGAATGCTAACTTTAAATAAGGAAAATAATTGTAAGGTTTGCTGTCGCTTTCATCTACAAAACTATGATTACTCTGAAAAACTAAAAGCATGAGATGCTGGTAGATAAATTAATCATGCCAAATGATGTGAAGTAGGTTACTAAAAGCAGGTCCAAACTAGCCATTAAGCATACTGGGCAAATGCCAGGTGGGACAGTGCCCAATGTAATCCTAGTTCAGTCATGGCTATTATTTCGGTTTCTATGTGAATTATTTTTCCATAATTCTATGGCATTCATTTTTCGTTAGCGTGCTTTATTGAAAATATACTATTATTTAATAGTGAAAAGCCAATGACTTGGCTCTGATAAAACATAAGGTTTAAGATACAAGTACAGGAAAAAAGTATAAAAACAATGGGGTTTTATTACATTTTTTTTTTATCCCAATGTCTGCATTATAATGCAGTCCTCACTTTGTATTAAAATAGGAATTCCAAGATTTACATAAATGTTTTCTGTGTATTATTAGTTCAGTGAGTGGGGCTACAAAGGGTCTGTATAAGGACTTATGTTCCTGGCGCAACATTATGTCATGCTCCGGCATCCTCTTCTATGTGAGTAGGCCCTCATCCAGGCCTCTCTCTCATAGCAAAATCACATGACCATGACACGTGCATACATGAATGACGTGAACAGCGTTATGGAGACTGCATGACCTCGCTTCAACCCCATTTGCTGGCAGGCTTTTCTAATTACACCTTGGGCCTGTACTTTCTCCTTGCCCTTTGTGGTGTTTCTTGCTAAGCTTGTCCAGGCAGTCCTTTATTATTTTGGTTCCTGACTCAGCTTGTTCTTGACCATGGTTCCTCCTGGTGTTATGATGGTGAAATGCTATTTGTTGCTGACCCAGCTTCCCTTGTCGACTTTGTGTTGGAGCCTGTTTTGGCTGTGGTTATAAGGGAGGTAAAGAAGGTTCTTTTTGCAAGGGTGAGAGCAAAGTAGTAGGAATGTAGAATTAATTTATAGTGGAGGAAATCAGACATAGAGTTCCTATATATCTTCACAATTCCGTACCCAGCTTGCCTGTGACACAGTTCCTGCCATCATCTGGAGTATTCAGCTTCTCCGCAGGTTAGTCTCTGCTCCAGGGTTCCGGTATTCTAGTGTGACAAGCTGGGATGATATTTTGTTGAAGACTGTCCATGATCATATCAAAAAGAGTATTTAATGGTCCATGAAACTATGATATTTTTTTATGTGACTTCTTTACTATCATCTCTCTCATTTCTAAACTTTGACACTGTTGTTATCCATGACTTCTGCTTATCCACACACCCCAAATTCACTCTATTAGGTGTAATAAGAACTTAAGTATATTGTTAAACCTCCTAAACTAGTCTACTTTTCCTTTTGTATTATGTGTATTAGTTATATATTTACATCTTACTGTAGAGTACTAAATTGATGACTTCCATTGGCGAAAAATAAAAAATTGTCTGTGTATTTTCTAATTACTGAATCACAGGTGACCTCCATGTTCCACACAATATGTTATATTTGTAAATGCAAACCCCAATTATCCCCACACCACGTTATTGCCATTAAAGGAAAAGCTGCCACTCTACAATTATCTGCTGGGCACATACACATGGGGAAGTTGCCAATGCACATAACAGTTTGCTTGTGTAAAATGCATTCACGCCAGGAAGTCAGCTCCTCCATTGACTGAAGACAATAGGCTTGTATAAAGGATATTTTGTGAAGTTGTCAACACGATTTTTACCAGCTAGCCTCTTGAAAATGTAATTCTTTTCTGGTTCCACTTTTTGAATTTCTTGCCTTGCTAACCATTTTCTTTAAATAGGAAACCAGCACCCACATATAATGGAAACACATTTTCAGAATCAGAATTTATATATTATTTATTGTTTTATATACCGCCATCATATATACCAGTGCAATTCTAATTCTTATTTGAATTTGACCGTTGGTGTGAACTTTGATTCTGAACTAGCTTTCCTCCTTTGAACTGTGTTTGATATAGATCACCTGGATTTTCCCCCCATTTGCAGTCTACACTTAAGGACCAGGGACCCTGTTACCTGAAAGAGCTACTAACACCCTACATCCCTGCTCGCCCCCTCCGATCCACACATATGTCTCTTCTCTCATTACCCAAAGTGCGCACAAAATCCGTCTCCAACGCATTCTGTCATGCTGCTCCCACACTCTGGAACTCTCTACCACTATCAATCAGAGAGGCCCCATCTTTAGAGACTTTTAAAACAAGACTTAAAACCCAGTGGCGGAACTCCCGGGGTCGCAGGGGTCGCTACTGCGACCGGGCCCTGGAGTTCTGCCAGTCAGGGGGGTCCAAGGGGTGCCGAGCGGTTGCTGAAAACGACTGCTCGGCACCTCTTGGGCCCCCCTGACTGACAGAAATCCAGGACTCCTCTGCTCCCCGCCGCTGCCTCTGCTGCCGCCGCCTGCCTCAGCGCTGCCCAGAGTGCAGTGTTGGGAGCGTGAGGCGTTTGTCTCGGGTATATATGCATATGACGTCATATGCCGGCGCGCAGCAGTGAAGCGCCGGCACCCGAGACAAACGCCTCACGTTCCCAACACAGGAGTTGCCGGTAAGTGACCTACAAAGGGGGGTAGGGAGGGAGTGGGTAGATCGTGAGAAGGGGGGGTAGGGAGGGAGAGGGAAGATCGTGAGAAGGGGGGTAAGGAGGGAGAGGGTAGATCGTGAGAAGGGGGGGTAGGGAGGGAGAGGGCAGATCGTGAGAAGGGGGGTAGGGAGGGAGAGGGTAGATCGTGAGAAGGGGGCGTAGGGAGGGAGAGGGTAGATCGTGAGAAGGGGGGGTAGGGAGGGAGAGGGTAGATCGTGAGAAGGGGGGATCATGAGAAGGGGGGTAGGGAGGGAGAGGGTAGATCGTGAGAAGGGGGGGTAGGGAGGGAGAGGGTAGATCGTGAGAAGGGGGGGTAGGGAGGGAGAGGGTAGATCGTGAGAAGGGGGGGTAGGGAGGGAGAGGGTAGATCGTGAGAAGGGGGGGTAGGGAGGGAGAGGGTAGATCGTGAGAAGGGGGGGTAGGGAGGGGGAGGATAGATCGTGAGAAGGGGGGGTAGGGAGGGAGAGGGTAGATCGTGAGAAGGGGGGAGGGAGGGAGAGGGTAGATCGTGAGAGGGGGGGTAGGGAGGGATAGGGTAGATCGTGAGAAGGTGGGGGTAGGGAGGGAGAGGGTAGATCGTGAGAAGGGGGGGTAGGGAGGGAGAGGGGAGATAGTGAGAAAGGGATAGATGGGTTGGGGGGGCCCTTAACAGATTCTCGCACCGGGGCCCTGAGGTTTCTAGTTACGCCCCTGTTAAAACCCCTCTTTTCTCCCAATCATTCAGATAATTCACTCTTTTTCCAGTATGTATATACCTGTAAAGTGCTTTGAGTCCCACCGGGAGAAAAGCGCTATATAAATACTTGTTGTTGTTGTTGTTACACTTGCTACAGGCCCCACTTGCAGTCTGCTCGTACCTGCCTGGCTCTACAGACCCCTTTGGTGCCCCAAAGCTAGTATCCACAGATGGCGCCAGAGAAAAAACCCAAAGGCTTAATATACAACTGGATGCAGAATTGCCCTCTCTGTCTTGGGCACAGTCTCAAGACCGATTATTCCACTGCACAAGGACTTCCACCTGACCCAGCACCCAGACCCCTGACAATAAGAGAGTTAGAGAATGTGGGAATGGGGCTTGTGGAAGAAGTGAGATGGGGAGAGAGAGTTAGTGAAGGGGAAGTGCCTGAGAAGAGAAAATGGGAGAAGAAAGTAATGAGGGAGAAAGAAAATTATAGTGAGTTGATGCTTGTTGCTGGAGAGAGAAAAATTCTATTAATGATAGAGTAAAGTCAGAATAGCAACAAGAGGATTGTGGACATGGTACTTTAAGAATAATGGTGATGGGGGTGAAATGGTAGTGGAGAGTAAAGGGAGTGCAAAAAAACACAATAAACTGGTATGGCAGCAGATGACAAAGGGTTAATGGAGTATTGATTGAAGGGGTGCTTTCAAGTTCTCCTTTGTGCTTTCTTGTCCAACTCCTTGTTGCACTCCTTAGTGGACTTCATTGGTAAACTCCTATTTAGTGGCACATGGGAAAATGGTACTTATATGGAAAGTGGCAGACAAATGGAAAGTGCATATCTGCAAATGGGCCAAAAAGGATTCCGACAATTTTTTCAGTTTGTTGTTACCCATTTGGTTTTTAGAAAAATCAAGGGGGTCATTTTACATTTTGGAACAAAATTTGTTGCCCTGTGCTCACATTCACTCACACCTGGCACGAAATTCCACCAAAAGTGGCAATGCTTCCAGTGACCTCCTCTCCCATGATCCTCTGATTGGGCAGAGATTATTACTGAAAGCACCCTTATTTGCCTGGAAGTTCACCTTAGGGCAAAATAGTGGCAATGACGTCCTCTAACCTGATTTTCTATATTTTTGATGGTGTCCTGATGTTAATACATTTGTTTTTTGCTGCATCTATTCCGCCTGCTATCAGGACTTATACTGTATTCCACAGTCAACTGTAGGTGGTAATATGGGAAAGTGGAAGCGTTTACGAACAGCAGCAACTCAGCCTGTAAAGTCACAGAGCGGAGTCACTGATTTCTGAGGTGCATGGTGTATAAAACGCCAACGCTTTACTGATTTCATAGCAGAAGAGTTCCAAACTTCCACTGGTTTCATGGAATGTGTTTCCATGCCTCAGCAGCTCACATCACCAAATACAACCCCAAGCACCAGATCGAGTGGTGTAAAGCGCGCTGCCACTGGACTCTGAAGCAGTGGAAACTAGACTTGGGCACCAGGGGGCTCTTCGTGTTCGTCTTCGTGCTCGTCTTCGGGGGGGGAAAAAACCTTCGTATTCCGCGAATATTCGCCCGTTCCTGTCTTCTCTTCGGGCGAATATTCACGGACATTCTTCGTGCTCGTTTAATCTTCGTTTCCTTCCCGGTTGCCTAGCAGGGGTTAATACGGGGTTAACAACACATCCGAGCAGCAGCAGCTGCCGTGAAGGAACGTGTGTGTAACTCTATTGGTCGTTTCGGCAGGGGGCTGGTCTGGCATCAACGAGTGAATTGCAGAACGCACTTCATTCGTTGATGGCAGGCCAGCCCCCTGCCGAAACGACCAATAGAGTTGCACACATGTACTGAGGTGTACTGTACACAAAATGACCTAGAGACAAATGCTCCAAGGAACTTGGCCTCCGTTTATCATACACAATCACACATCCATAGATGTTTAATAAAAGAATAGGGATTATTTTACATTTTTAAATTGATTTTGGACCACTTGTAATACATGCCTAACATTTGCTACCTATTCACAATGGCATACTTTGCAACAACCCAACTTTTACTGGACAGGACTGGAAAAAAGCAGGACTGTCCACCAAAATCTTGGGTGTGTTGGCAGGTATGCGGATGGAAAAATGTTGGACAAGAACTAAAAAATAGCTTAGGGTTAATGTACGGTTATGTTTAAGATTAGTAGCAGTGCACTGGTTTGGTTAAAGATGTATTATGTCTAAATAATAATTTAATTTTAATGGGTTTAAAAAAAAAATTTGGGGTTTATTTAAATGTATTTTAAAGTTAGATTTATTATTTAGTACTTTATTATATTTATTTAATGTTTATACTAGTGCTACCTACCGAGCTATAACTACCAACGTGTATTTGCATACCTAGATAGCTAAATTAGATGGGACAGGACTGGAAAAAAGCAGGACTGTCCCTGAAAAAGTTGGGTCTGTTGGCAGGTATGTGGATGGAAAAATATTATAGTATGAAGTGTGAGTTATAGCGTTAATGCTAGTGAGTGTAGAAGTGAAGGCCAGGACAAATAACAAGAGGAAAGGTCCTTGTGATTTCTGCATTGTATGTGTTATGTGTGTTATGTGTGTTGTCACTGTATGTTATATGTGTTGTGTGTTATGTGTTATGTCACTGTGTTATTGTGTGTGTTATGTTTGGTTGGTTGGTTGTGTATCAGAAGGAAAATAATGAAATGGAAATGAAAAAGGAAATGGAAAAGGCGAATGAGTGGGCACTTGGCGACCCACTCACCTGTTTCACCCCAGAGCAAAGCATCCAAACACTGTCAGTCCTAGACGTTTGGCAGCGGACTTCCAGAGCTCAGACAC
Source organism: Sceloporus occidentalis (assembly GCA_023333645.1). Taxonomy (NCBI): domain Eukaryota; kingdom Metazoa; phylum Chordata; class Lepidosauria; order Squamata; family Phrynosomatidae; genus Sceloporus; species Sceloporus occidentalis. Next base: position 10,055,454 of record JALMGF010000016.1, read on the forward strand.
AAGGCCCTAGCGTAAGCTGGCCACTCCGGCGGAGGTAGCAGGCGTTGCCACACCGCAAACAGACGCAGCCAGGGGGGAGAAACTGCCCTTACCATTAGGGACATTTTGGGCATGACTCTAGCCAGTAAGCGAACTGGCACAGAAGAGATGCTGGCACCACCACCAGCAGCAGCAGCAGCAGAATTGGGAAAGGCGAATGAGTGGGCAATTGGCGACCCACTCACCTGTTTCACCCAAGGGAAAAGCACCCAAACACTGTCAGTCTTAGACGTTTGGCAGCAGACTTCCAGAGCTCAGACACAAGGCCCTAGCGTAAGCTGGCTACATTGGCGGAGGTAGCAGGCGTTGCCACACCGCAGCAAGTGCAACCAGGGGGGAGAAACTGCCCTTACCATTAGGGACATTTAAGGCATGACACTAGCCAGGAAGCGAACTGGCAGAGAAGAGACGCTGGCACCACCACCAGCAGCAGCAGCATTGGAAAAGGTGAATGAGTGGGCAATTGACGACCCGCTCACCTGTTTCACCCCAGGGCAAAGCATCCAAAGACTGTCAGTCCTTGGCGTTTGGGAGCGGACTTCCAGAACTCAGACACTAGGCCCTAGCGTAAATTGGCTACACCGGCGGAGGTAGCAGGCATTGCCACACCCGCAGCAAGTGCAACCAGGGGGAGACACTACCCTCTCCATTAGGGACATTTGAGGCATGATTTCAGCCAGGAAGCGAACTGGCAAAAGATACTGGCACCACCACCAGCAGCAGCGTTGGAACCGGAAAAAGGTGAATGAGTGGGCAATTGACGACCCGCTCACCTGTTTCACCCCCAGGGCAAAGCATCCGAAGACTGTCAGTCCTTGGCGTTTGGGAGCGGACTTCCAGAACTCAGACACTAGGCCCTAGCGTAAATTGGCTACACCGGCGGAGGTAGCAGGCATTGCCACACCGCAGCAAGTGCAACCAGGGGGAGAAACTACCCTCTCCATTAGGGACATTTGAGGCATGATTTCAGCCAGGAAGCGAACTGGCAAAAGATGCTGGCACCACCAGCAGCAGCAGCGTTGGAAAAGGAAAAAGGTGAATGAGTGGGCAATTGACGACCCGCTCACCTGTTTCACCCCAGGGCAAAGCATGAAAGTCTGTCAGTCCATGGCGTTTGGGAGCGGACTTCCAGAACTCAGACACTAGGCCCTAGCGTAAATTGGCTACACCGGCGGAGGTAGCAGACGTTGCCACACCACAAACACGTGCAACCAGGGGGAGAAACTACCTTAAACATTACAGAGAAAAAAAATTAACTTTCCAAGCTAAGAGCTGGGTAACCCAACTTGGGCAGATTGAATTTAAGAAAGGCAATCTGCTCCATCAGATGAGGTGCCATGCGTGAGCGCTGTGGACTCAGTATGTTTCCAGTCATAGAAAACACGCGCTCACTTTGAACAGTGGTTGGCGGACATGATAGTAGCTGCTGCGCAACCCATGAGAGTGCAGGCCACACACTCTTCTTTTCATCCCAGTAGCTAAGAGGATCAACATTAGGCGCAGAAGGAACTTCACAGAGGTAAAGTTTGACCATTTCAGCAGCACTACTCTCCTTTCTGCTGCTAGCTCTGTCAGATGGTCCAACTATACTCCCAAGTGCCTCTTCCCAAAACGCAGCTGCTCCACTCAGCTGTGTTGTGCTGCTTGTGGCACTGCTGCTGATGCTGCTGCTAGGAGTAGCAGACCACATCATCTCTTCCTCCTCCTGCACCTCTCCCTCCTCGGACAGCATTCCCATTTTACGCTGCCAGTCACGCACCTTGTTGACCAATTGCTCCCGGTAGCTACTGAGAACATTAAATTTCAAAGCTAGCTTTCCCTTAATTCTTGGATCGCAAAGGCACGCTAGCATCATTTCGGGACTCTCTTCCATTCGTTTGCGCAGGTGTACTTTTAGCAGATCCTTCAGCTTCCTGACTATGGCTGCTACGTCAGGATGTAGAGTGCCACCTTGAACAGCCTCACGGAACACTGGGATTACCTGGGCCAGACTGGCAGTGTTTGAGCTTAAATTTTCTGTGGCATCCCTGAATGGTTTAAGGACTGCCACTAGCTGGGCAATCACTGTCCAATCCTCCCTATTCAATGGAGAGGTAATCCCAATATTGTGCTCTGAGGCAAATTTATGGATTGCCCTCTGCTGCTCCAAAATCCTCTCCAGCATGTCTAACGTGGAGTTCCACCGTGTACTGACAGTGTATGGGAAGACCTGACCTCTCTTGCTCTTCACTCAAAAGTTGGCTAGCCTTCACACTATGGTGAAAGTGCCCAGCGATCTTTCTGCAGCGGGACAGAACTACTGCTGCCACATTAGTTCCTTCTGACATTGCTGCCTTCACTACAAGATGGATGATGTGGGCTCCACAGCGCACACCAACAATATGACCATCTCGCAGCGCTATCACCATATTGGCACCTCCGTCAGTTACCACAAAACCAACTTCAACATTGGTGCCCGCCTCTGCTCCCACCCAAAGGCTAAAATATTTCCTCATGGCATGCAGAATATTTTGGGAAGTGTGCTTTTCATCCATCACTTCTGCATGGAGAAGGAAAGATCGGTAGCCTGCTGCAGCAGCTTCCTTAGACACACCGGGCTGCCACCAGTGTGCTGTCAAAGAAAGAAAGGCATGCTGGCCGCTAGGTGCACTCCACAAATCTGTAGTGAAATGAACAGACTGACCAGCAGCCTTGGAAAGCTCCTCTTTCACTGCTGCAACACAGGACCGATACAATGAGGGGACAATGTTCCTGCTGAAAGTGGAACGTGACGGAACTGTATATTGTGGAGCCACAGCCGCCATCAATTGTTTGAAAGGCTCCCCTTCGATCATAGAGAAGGATGCCCCTCCAACAGCAATGAACTGACCAATCAGTCGCGTTACTTTATTGGCCTGCTGTTTGGGCATTGACCTTTTGGATTGGAATGCCACAAATTGTTCCAGGGTGGGCTGGACATGCAGTGCTCCAACCTGCCTTGGTCTCTGGCTGCCAGCACTAGCTGCTGCTGCTGCTATTGGCTCAGAAGAAGAAGCTGTTGGGGTTTTTCCATGGCCACCAGCTATGCTGCCTGCACTAAGTTTTACTTCTGCATCTTTCCCCAATAGCACAGCGTTGTGTTGAGTGCTGAGGTGATGCTTCATGCTAGCACTGGAGGCTCAAGGGAAAATTGTGCACTAGTCATTTGGACACTGCTCCCTGAGGAATCTGATTCCTGACCACTCATCTCCTCTACTTCCTCTGGCTCATAGTCTAGCTCTTCATTAGCCAGATCGAATGGAATTCCTGCTAGGCTGGAGATAAGACTGATATCGTCGTGAGACTCGTGACTAGTAGTAGTGCGAGCAGGAAGAATAGACTCTGCACTTGGCCTCTCAGTCTCAGGCTCCTCTGCTACCTCGCTAGGTGGAGTTCCACTATGTGTAGCCCTCTCTCTAACTGTCTTTACAAAAATTTTGTAAGGACTTGGTGGCTTGCTAGAGGTACTAGGAGGACATGGCGTGGCGGTACCAGTGGGAACAGTAGGCGCAGCACTAGTGGTGGTAGAGGCGGTGGGGGTGGTGGTGGTGGTTTTCCCTACAAAGGAATGAGATCGCTTTGGTTTGGGACCCCTCTGAGTCTTGCTGCTAATTTGGCTCTGCTTGGTACCTTGCATGCTGCTTGTGGATGGGGAAGATGCTGCTTGGGGCAAAAGGCACTTCTTTTTAGTCACTGGGCTGGTACTACTTGTGCTACCCTTTAACTTTGAACGTGCTTCTGGTGCTTTAGGCTTTCCGTAAAAAAACATAGAGCTTGTGGGCCTAGCCGCACTACTACTGCCTGCTTTTGGTGCCTTTCCTTTACTTGATGATCCTTCAAGCAATGCTTCCCCAAATGATAAGCGAGAGCTTGGCCTACTTGGCCGACTAGACTGACGCAAAGGCTGCATCTTAGAACTGGTGGTGGTGCTGATGGTGGTGGTAGATGGAGCTTGTCCCTCCTTAGTCCCAAAAGGAGGATCCATTTCAAATTTTGTGTTGTGTGTGTTGTGTAGTGTAGTGTAGTGTTTAAAAAACTATAAAAAAAAAAAAAAAAAAAAAAAAGGAAAAACGAATTAAAGACAAAAAAATTAGAGGAAGTTCTCTTCAGTGCTACTGCTTAAAAAGTAAAACTATGCACTACTGCACTGTGCTGTTGTGTGCAATCTGCCAAAGTGCTAAAGTTATTTAAATTATTAACTCAAGATTAACTATTTAATAACTAGCAGTATTTTATTTTTAATTTGAATTTACACGGGCCTAAGAGCTTAGCCAACTACTATGCTAGCCTAAAGCTATATTTCCTTACTATAAGTCTACCTCTAGGCAGACGCTCTCAAACCCACTAAGCTAAAGTGAGGTTAAATCAGATTCAGTATATGATTTATTAATTAATATTAAGTTATATAATATTAATAGATTAGAAATAATGTTCTTATATATTATGTATTATAGATAGAAGAATATAGATTATGAATTAGAATTTAGAATTAGAATTACTTATATTATAGATTATGAATTAGAATTTATATTGTTATATATTATTTATAATATATTATAGATTAAGATTAAAGAAGATTAGAATTATTTTAGTACTACAGCTAGTAGCTTGAAGCTTTGCTTAGTACAGCTCGTCACAGTCAATTTTTCTTGAAAAGAATTAGAAATAAAATAAAATGTCACAGCAAAACAGTTAGCTTCACTGCTTGCTGAACAAAAACACACAGCACTTATGCGGCTGCACTCACTAGCCCAACAAGTTCACTTCACTGATGGACTGAGGTGAGCAAAACACTAAGGGTAAAATTGAAATAAAATGTAAAATAAATGAGAAAATCTTTGCAAAACAGTTAACGTCACTGCTTGCTGATCAAAAAAAAACACAGCACTTATGCGGCTGCACTCACTAGCCCAACAAGTTCACTTCACTGATGGACTGAGGTGAGCAAAACAAATGAAATAAAATGAAAGATTATTAATTAAGAAAAATTGACTTGGTCTCTTGCTGTTGCTAAAACAAAGCACAAACTATAGAGCTGCAGCAACAGTACTAATAAGATTAGCTGAACTATACGCTAGTAGTAATTAATTAATATTATTACTTTTATTTATAGCTAATTTAATTAACTATTAAGATAAGAAAGAATTATAGAATTATTGATATTACTGATTTTAGATTAGACACTAGTAGATGTCTTGAATGTCTACAGTACACTCTACATTAGTATACTATTACTAACTATAACTGACAAATATATATATCATTTTATAATGAATTCAATTATTAATTATATTAATTAATATTACTGATTTTAAATTAGACACTAGTAGATGAATGTCTACAGTACACTCTACACTAGTATACTATAGTATATATATATATGACTGACAAATATATATATAATATTATAATGAACTATTAAATTATAGATTCTATTAAATTATTATTTATAAATTCTATTTAATTTATTTAAGCAGGACAGGCAGTAGGCACTAGTGCCAGCCCAGGGCAAGGGCACCCCGGTGAAAAATGAATGGATCTCTCAGGCAAGCTCTGGTCTTATAAAGGCGCCTTCAGAATTAAAAAAACAGCAGCACAGGCATTGGACGAGACCCTTAGCGTGACGTCACAAGAGTGAGCTGATTGGACAGACGAGATCAGTTCACTCCTGTTTGAAATTTTGGCGGCTGCGCGGCAAAAACAAAGACGATTCGATTCTTCGTGGTTGTGAGTCTTCGTCTTCACCTACGTTTTGCCGGCACTGTATTCTCTTCGGCGTGTCTTCGGAACGAACAAAAAAACGACCTCTTCGTGCTCGTTTTCATGTTCGCCCGAAGACGAATGCGCAAGTCTAGTGGAAACGTGTTGGGTGGAGTGGCGAATCAGGCTTCCCTGTTTGTAGTCTGATGGGTGAGTCTGGGTTTGGATGATGCCAGGAGAATGATACCTGCATGACTGCATTGTGCCAACTGTAAAGTTTGGTGGAGAACGGATAATGGTATGGGGAGGTTTTTCAGGAGTTGAGCTAGGCTCCTTACTCCCAGTGAAGGGAAATCTTCCCTTCAGCATACCAGGATATTTTGGACAATGCTATGCTTCCAACTTTGTGGGAACAGTTTGGGGAAGGTACTTTTCTATTCCAGCATGGCTGATCCCCAGTGCACAAAGCAAAGTCCATAAAGACATGGTTGGATCATTTTTGTGTGGAAGAACCTGACTGGTGTGCACATAACGCTGACATCAACCCCTTCGAGCACCTTTGGGATGAACTGGAACAGAGATTGTGGGCTATGTCCTACATCAGTGCCTGACCTCACAATTGCTCTACTGGATGCATGGGCAACAATTCCCACAGAAACATAATAATCTTGTGAAATACCTTCCCAGAAACTGCTCAGGGGGACCAACTATATATATATATACCATATATGCTCGATTATAAGACGAGGTTTTTTTTCAGAGCAAATGGGGTCGTCTTATAATCAGACCTCAAATTGGTCTAACTATGAGACTAAGATCCAGATCCCCGCAGCACTGCAGGGGACCTAGATCCTCCTGTCTTATGCCCCCCATTTAACCTCCCCCAACTGACCGGTGCTTCTGAGTCCCCGGGGCAGCGTGTAGACGTCTATGCGATTTGCGTAGACAACGTCCGCTGCAGCCGGAAGGAGGTGTCGCACAGACCTTCCCCGGCTGTCAGAGATCAGAGTTTCCCTCACCATATAGAGGGTTAAAAGGCATGTCATGGGGCACAGTGGCATTTAGAGGGTTAAAAGGCATATCATAGGGCACAGTGGCATTTAGAAGGTTAAAAGGCATATCATGGGGCACAGTGGCATATAGGGGGTTTAAGGCATTTATGGGGCAGAGTCACAAGCCTGGGGGCAGATGTGCATAACTGGGGGGCAGGTTAGAAAATAAGGCATTAAAAACAAAATATTTTTCTCAATCATAGCTTTTATTAAAAAAAAAAAAGTTTACATGAATTAACATTTACTGATAAAACTTTTTTCCTACAGGCTTTTTCTTTTTTTCCTAAATTAATATTTAGATTTTGGGGGGTCGTCTTATAATCAGGGTCGTCGTATAATCGAGCAAATACGGTATATATATATCAATGTCTATATATCTAGAATGTGATGTCATAAAAGTCCTTGTTGGTGTAATGGTCAGGACAATAGTTTTGTCCAAATAGTGTATTTTCAGATCCTCTCTATGATGTTCTCAATGGCTGCTAGGAGAACCTTACAACAAATATATATTTTTTTTGTGAAATGCTCTTTGGCATTTAAAGATCTGCTTAGAGAAGACCGAAAAGAGGAGCAGGTTCCCTGGCAAATAGAAGGTCCTTTTGGGATCAGTTCTCCTCCTGAAACAGTATAGCAGTATTAATCAGAATAAGAATCCAATTGAGATCTGGCAAACACCTTCAGAAAGCAAGCACGATAGTGTTCCAGTTCACATTTAGGTAATGTAAGGAAAACTTCTGGCTATAAAACACACCTGGACATAATCAGTTCAAGACACTTCTAGACTGTTTTTGCGATTCTTATGAAGCCACGAGAACGAGGCCATACCCTCCATGAAGCTGATGAAAACAAAGCAAAAAAATTTTCAGAAATCCACAGCCCCTTTCACTCAAACACTCTCTTACACTCTCCTTCTGGGTCACTGCTCAATCGGGGGAGACGACATAACCGAGAGCACTGCAATATTGCTTTAAGGTGAACTTTAAGGGTAAGGTAAGGTCTCAACCGACTTCCATATTCTAATAGCCAGCTGTCAGTATCATCTCTGATTTGCAGTGCTTTGACTTTCTAGGTATGGGAATCAGAATTCAAAACCTCAGATGCCTCGGCCACCTTGTCCTCAACAGCTCATTTTACTTCATCTTTGCTTTTACAAACAGACCCAGTTACATTAAAGAAGAAAAAATACAAGACACAGATGTGCAGAGGAGAATAAGTGGACCAGAGAAAATCCTTAAAAGATCTATCATCTCAGAATGTATTATCCCATTAGTTTATTGGTAATAAATATTTTGGATATTGACTTATGTGAGCATGAGTTTAGCTAGGGGGCTCCTGGGCTGAAACCCCGAATCTCAACTTCATAGCCCTGAATGGTGACTCTCGGGCTAAAGTATGTGTTGGGCTAAAGTATGCTTTAGCAGCTATACATGGGGAAATACGGTATATGTCTGATTTAATCTTGTCCTAGCACTTGTGAGGGGGAAGCTAACCCAGTAGTAACTCGACCAGAGACAATAACCACAAAAAACTAAATTAGAATGGCATAACTTTTTTTTTCATTGTTGTTTACGTACAAACAAAGCAAAAGGCTCCCTTACATACTACATTATTTTTTACTTAATTTTGAACTTTGGATTTTTGTCAAAAAACACCCTGATCTCACGTGTACCGTACTATTACTTCCTCTGTCATCTTGGGCATGTTTTATAGCACTTAATAGTATGTAAAACACACTGGTACAAATGGAGAAAGGGACCCTGGTTTTGCAAGCTTACGATTCAGCAATCATTTAGGTAATCATTTAGTAATCAAATCAAGACCTAAAATGTATGATACTTTACAAGGGAGAATTCCCCTTGCATTTACAAATTTGAGGATTTTTAATTTCCCAATGGGGAAGGGCATTTTAACCCCTTGGCTGCTAAGCCATTTCCCACCCTGGTGCTAAGCTGGTTTTCAGCATTTTGGTGCATCTCACGTTTTAACGCGTTTATAAGTAAATTTCTTTGGAATAAACTATACAAACCATATATTGTTTTTTTCAGCACACCCAGCAGATTCCAAATATACCATTTTTATATGTGTATGTCTCATTAGGTTTGCAAAATATAGCCAAAAATGGGAAAAAAGTGTAATTTTTCACTTCCGACTCAATAAAAACTAGTTTGTAATTTTATTTTTCTAAACTCTAATATCAAAAGCTGTGCTGCTAAATATTTGTAGTAGGTAACCGGTCTAAAATAAACAGAAATTGAGAACAGTAGACTTTGTTTTTCTAATATTTTATTGCTAAAAGTTACATTTATTAGACTATCACAAAAGACATCTTTACATTTAATGCATGGCTGGCGTCAATTAAACAGCTCTAGCTGCCTGGGATGTTAAAATATGCCAACAAAACTATATATTTTTAGAAACTACACCCCCAGCTGCAGCAAATGTGGTCTTATTTGTATTTGTATCACAAATCTGACGTGCACAACAAATAAATATCACACTTATAAAAATAAAAAAAAAATTAAGTTAAAAGCGCCAAGTTCATTTATGTCTTGCGCACTCCAGTCTTGTGCTACGAATACATGCAGCTTCTGAAAATGTAAACTTTATGTACCATAATTTAACTTTCCAGCTGTCTAGAGCTGTCTAATTGCAGGCATCACCCCTAAATGTTTTAAGAAAATTTTTGACAAGATTCTCCAATCTTCCATATCTGAAGTTAAAGTGGTCTAGACATCTGGGAAGTTAAATTAGGGTACATAAAGTACACATTTCAAGAAACTACACCCCTTGGCGCTTCAAATGAGGGGCTACTAGGACAAAAGTTGAGTGCACAAATAATGATGGAATGTGTCGCTTTGGCTAGAAAATATGTTTTTTTTCTAACCATAGCGACATGTTCATTTGTGTCTTGCGCACTCCAGGTTTGGACTAGAAACACATGCAGCCCCTCATTTGATGCACCAAGTGGTGTAGTTTTTGCAAATATGTACTTTTTGTGCCATAATTTAACTTCTTACGTGAGCAGTAATGCCACGTCAAGGCTTCAACCCTAATTACTGACCATTCACACGCCTTTCATATCTCCATTCACTCGCAGAAGCACACACCATACTTTCCATACATTCACTCACAGACGCACACACACCATTCTTTCCCCTTACAATCCCCCAAAAAATGGTAATGGGAGAAAAAAAATCACTTTTACAGCAAAAATAAGTTTTGCAGTAAAAATGCAAGGAGCTCCAGGGATGAGATGGTTACTCACATACCGCAAAGGCTAAATAGCTGATTTTAATAATATTTGCAGTTCATCAGGATTTCAAAAATTGTCTCCCTCTACCATTGGCTAAATTTAACCCCATGAGCAAAGGGATCATGGGGTTAAAATGTAGTATCGGCCATTTTTAAAAAGGGAATGTGACTTTTCATAGCTATACGATCACTGTGGTAACATTGGCTACCACAGTGATTATTTAGCTAGAATACTTTTTTTTTTAAAGTTAAACTAGTTTATGTTTAGATAATTTAATTTGGGGGTCTCTAGGCAATTTTGATCTTTATTTATCTGCCTTTAGAGACCCCCAAATCATTTTTTTTACTTTTTTTGTACATTTTTATTTTTTTTACTTAATATCTTTTATTCTTTTTTCCAATGGTATATGTTGGGGGTCTGTAGCTGCTTAGATGCCTGAGATACAGGCATCTAAGCAGCATGCCCCCATACCGCTTTAACTGACAATTGTCAGTTATTAATAAAGTTGCGCGGTGACGTCATCGCGTCATTGTGCGTGCCGTCACCGGCCGGATCGGGTGGCCCCGGTGATATCCTTCAGTGTGAGGGGCAGATCGCCGGGGTAGGTGGTGATGGGGGTCCACAGACCTCCATAAAGGTAGGAGAGTGCTAGCGACGGCATGGTGCCGTCGTTAGCCCCTGACTGGGACTGCTAGCGACGGCACCATGCCGTCGTTAGCAGTCAAGGGGTTAAGAGACTGAATCATTTGAACTGACCACTTTTAACTGTGCTCACCCTGACTGCTGCACATACAAAGACCACTATTATTAACTACAGTAAGATACATCACAGTTGATACAAGATAAAATTAGCGACACAACTTACTTTTTAGTCTTGAGACTATTTGAGACTGACCGGACAGCAAACTCTCTATTTTGAAAATATCTATCAGGTCCAGGTGGATTCTGCAATTCATATTATAAAACTTTCACACAAATTTTATAGCCCAGAGAGAGGATGTCAGAACTCATTGGTCCTTCTTGAGTTTCACAGAACCTGTTGCATGCTATTAGATGGTGCCATGCAGTAATTCCACAGCTACAGTCCTTCAGTCAGGCTTTCTTTCCAATACCTTTAGAATTTGTAATTGAACATGCCAGGGCATGTCCAACAGAGAACATTGACAAATGTTGGGGTTTTCCAGGGGGTCCTCCAATAACACTGGGGTGGTTGGCAGGTGACATAATTGCCTCTATTACCAATGTATTTATTTCATTTATTTTCACTATTTCGTTCTTGATGGGGTGTTATGCGAAATATAGTTAAGCCTCTTAATGTAAATCTAAAAAAGGCACAAATATTAAGCTTGTACACTCTCCATCATATAATTGAGATGACACCTGGACTAAGGTTAAATCAGATATCTGTAGGTGGCAGTCATTTGAGTTATTGTGGTTGTGAAGAGGTTGCGGCCTAAATGACAGCAATACCCAAATTGCTACACATGATTAGAATGGATGGGAATAGTTTTTCTAGCTTTTATTAACTCCTGTTTTTTTAAATGTATCCTTCTTGACCGAGGTTATTATAACGATACTGTGGAGATTGTTTAGCTGTAAGAAGAGCTTTCTTTAGATACCAATATTTTGATCATGTCATCTAATTTACCATAAAAAAGCAAAATTTTGAAAAATTACACCTCCCCCTTTTCTGACTTTTATTTGAAAAATCTTTTACTCATCTACAGAAGCTAATGGAAAAACCTGCAATACCCATTTTTTTAATGTTTTTTCCATGATATGATTTTTAGGAAGATACATCGCCTATTGTAGGTCTTGCTTATAATTTTTTTTTATAATTATTTTACATTATTTGGACATTTTTTTTACATTTTCCTGTGGCTGGATGGTTCCCCTTATGGTGTCATGGTGACATCACTGGGGTCCTTTAATTTTTAACATTCTAACACAAGTCAGGCTCTCAAAAATGTATGCCACATCATCCACAGATTGCTTAAGAGAATCCTGTCGTAGGGGTACAATGTTACACATTTGGTTTCCTTTACCGCAAGCACTATGGAGGAAAATGTTCAAAACTAGTTTTTTTCCAGAAGATACCCCGTCGACGCATCGAGGGTTGTCAATTCACATTATCCTTGCTTTCAAACTCTTGAGAGCTAGGAAACGGATACCAGCCATCGCTGAATTGAAGGCCACACTGAAAGGCCATGGAAGAAATGTCACATACCCTGAAGAGCACACTGAAATCATATCAAGCGTGATATAAATCAACATGTTAGTCTCGCTATACAGCGTGGTGTTAAAGGTAATAAAACCATATATGTATACTTTAGCTTCTTGGGGGTTAAGTCTTTATCTATGGCCTCAAATTAGAAGCTGTGTACCTAGTTAAGGAAATGGAAGCTGGTTCTTTATCGTACAGACTATACAGTACAGTAACTATGTCTATTTTGGAGAAGTATCCCATAAAATGCGAAACTGGGATTCCATGTGCAATTGGAATAAGTGCTTGACAAGTAAGATTGATTTATTTTGGATTTATTTTCTTAGTTGTTTCATTGTAATGATATGATTTAATTGCAGTTGTCTTTTGTTTGTTTTTGCTTAAGCCTTTGGTGGTTTATTGGTCTTCAACTACAATGTAACTTTGAAAACTGTCATTAAAAATCTGAAGTTAAAAAGAAAAAAAAAGTGTGGAGGGGCATAGGTTTCTTCAATAAAAGGCAAGATAAAATCTGTAAATCATACTGCATTAAATAAGCATTATAAAGGGTAACATGAAATTCCTTCTCTGGGAAGCGCTGAGCAGCTCAGTCAAAATCCATAATTAAATTAAATGTTTAATTTCATCACTAGGAACATGTGACTATATTATGTAACCGAAATCATTCAGAACTGATTAAGCCTGAATGACAGTTAGCGCCCACAAAGTGCAGAAGTGTATGAGTTCACCACAAATAATGGAAAAACGTACGTCTCTCGTGTACTTAGCCTCAGCTCTTCGAAAGGCTTTCTACCGAAATACAGCTTGTTACACAGACGCTAAACCTGCTACGCTACACCACACTTCGCGCCTCAGTAATCTGTCACAGTTTGTTACACAAACGACAGTTCGCTTCCGGTAACCTCCCCCTGACTTCAGTAATTCTGAGGCATCCATTCACGCAACTTCCCAAAGGGCCTGTGGTCACGAACCGGAAACACAATGTTTGCGTCACATGACAACGCCATCTGCTGCTCTCCAGGACCACTGCGTTCTAAACACAAGAGACGTCTTCACCAATATGGCGGAAAACGTGCATTCCACAAATACGCTTCATCCTCAGGCACGTGTCATCGTGGTTTCCACAACATTTTCTAGAGCCATGTCCGATCGGTTTATTTAGACCTAAAACAGAGCGCGTGCACGCTATGTTTAGATACCTAGTTCTACGACACATTCGCGCCACGTCCAAAGACAGTAGCTTTGTAAATAGTCTCCAGTGCTAAACACAATTCACGTCCGATACGAAGAGCGTTTGAAGTCTGTGCTACTGGCCAAGAAAATGACCTGAGTAACCGAAACATCCGGCTGTGTATAGCACTCGCCTCTAAGCCTCTGTGCCGAGCAGTACCCGCCCTCTAGTCACTACTATCTGGGTGCAGAAGCTGTTACAAGACTGGAGTGGGCGGGGCGAAGTGCCTTCGTGTGAATCCACGGCCCGAGTTACGCGCCCTGCAGCGCTCCTGTGACATCACGCCCGGGGTTTCCATCCATCGTGAGTTTCGGAGAAGCTCGGCGGCGTCATGGCGGCTTCCTAGAGATAAGGCTCCTCAGTAGGAAGCGGGATATAGACAAGCTCAAGGGAGCTGGAAAGCGGCCCCTTTAAACGGATTTGTTAGTATTTTTACGTACTTACCGACTTTATATAGCTACGCTACCGAGATCCGGGACACGAGCCAGGCCTTTTCCGACGCTTTTGTAAACAAAGACAAGATAACTCTCCTTGAGCACGGTTTGGGGGGTAGACCCCATAGCCGGAAGGAGGTCTCACTGTAGCCGGCATCAGCCCGTGTCTTGTGTGAAGGCCTCGCGGGCATCTGCAGCGGACCCTCAGTGCGGGGATTGTCGCGTGCCGGCCTCGAGCCGAAGACCAGCGCGCGCAAGACAAGAGGTAAGGCTCCTGGCGGTCACACTAGAACCCCGTACGCACGATGGCGCTCGGGCTTAGCAAGAAATCTGGCCTGCCGGCTTGTAGGCCACGTTCTGGTCAGCGCTACCGGTGTGAGCACGGCGGTCCCTGCCAGCATGCGGGGCTCACCGGTGAGCTGCATAGGAAGGGACTAGGATCCAGGCAGCACCCTACGTACTGTCCTGTATGTGACTACAGCGCCCGGGCCTTTCCGTGTGCCCTGGAATGTCCTGTCTCATAGAAGCGGGGGGGGGGGGGGGGGCGTCGCGTGTGGAGATATCGGTATTGGGGCTCATCCGTAATGGCCAAGCAGTACCAGTACCTCGTTCCAACGCCGCCAAGCCTCACCTCTATAACATTACCTCAACGCATTAACGTAGTTAACCCGACGGGCTAATGCCGATCAGTGGAGAGTGGCCACCAGGCCGATGGCTCTCCTCCGCTGCTATTATAAATATACGGCTGTCTCGTTTGATATTGTAAGGTTGCTGCACTTTTGGATGTGGCAATGGAGGTGTCACGTGGGTTGGAGTGGCTCTGCATTTCATGGATCCTGCTTACAGGAGTCAGCAGCAGTCCTCATGTTAAAGCCTAAACTCATCAATGACATTTTATTTTCTTGAAAGCTTCAAGCGCTTGCTTTTTCTTTACTACAGGAAGTAGTTTAGTATTTGCATGTTATGCTTTTTCGTTGACGGCTTTGTTAAAGGATGTTTGGGTTTTTTTTTTATGCAAAGGAGTTATCTACATGCCTTTAAATTATTAGAAAGCTGTGCGGGTCTGTAAAATGCTACCCGAACGCATGATTTTCATTACTTGGCTTTAAATAGTTAAACGAGTTAAATATTGTGATTCATTTAAAAAATTTCTCCATGCTGATGTGCTGCAGATCCGTGAGAAATTGTGTCAAGTTGCATTTTATATATCGCCATCAGATTCCGTAGCGTTGTTACAGTCAGACTATTTTATAATCACAAACAATGACAAGCTGGTACTAAAGGAGAAGACGACCCTCGCATCTAAAGTGTCTAAAATATTGTCTAGCGTTAACTTTAATACAATTTTGGTCCAGTTGTAGATGCGTGTTACACGCATTCTCTGTTTACAGTATTTTGCACGTGACGTATCTATTATCCTAACCTCATAAATAGAAACAGGATTTGACAAGTAGTATCAGGAGATATATATAGTGCGCTTTAGTACTGTCTGTAATATTAGTGAATGAAAAATGTTGTGCATTTGTTGTGAGATGCATGTGTTCTTTCCAGTATTTCAGAATATTGTATTTTCTGTTCCTACCCGTTACCGTTGTATGTGTGATTGAGGGGAGCGCACAGATATTGGGTGCTGCTGATGCGGGGTATAGGCGCTGGGTGGCTCACATTTTTGTTTTGGTTCTCATCAGTAGACTTTGACAGCAGATAAGACCCATTCGGACCATCTAGTCTACCCGTTTTTCTTGATGTAAAGACCTTAAACAGTCCTCGTGTTACATTCTGATGGGATGTTATTACTCTGCCTCTGGTTTTAGCACGTGTTATCGCTCTGACTTATAATACTTTGATATAACTTTACTGAATATTTATAAAAGCCATAAAATGACCCAAATGTGCATGTTATAGGGAAACTTTAAAAATAGCGTAAACAACAAGAAAATAAGGTTTGAGGGTGTGGTGCTAACGGTTTCAGTTTCATATAATTTGTTTGTCTAAACATACAGCTGGTAAAAAGTTGTTTGGTTTTTTTTACCAGTTGGGACATACTTTTCTACTCCACCAAGAGTTTTTTTTTGTTTGTTTTTTTCTAATCTCCTGTTTAATGTTCAGTGTGTTTTAAAAATTCTCAGCAGGGTAATCATATAAGTAATACATATATAAACTCTAGACGCCACCGGCTCGTAGCGTGGACTGTCGAGAATGGGGATTGTCCTCTCTAGACCTCCATGAAAAGTATGTTGGCACCTATGGTGGTGAATCCACTTTTTGCCTGTTAGTACAGAAATTGTATGAGCCGGTCATTGCATATCTACACATTGAATTAAAACAATTGTGTTTGAGTGCAACCGATATCTTCCCTTCTCTAATAAAACATAAGTGCCATGAACGCATGTGGCTTTTGTAGGAACTTTCTAGAGTTTCGCTGGCGTGCCTGTCAGTATTGGACATCTCTGCTGATTGATGTTTCAGCTTGGTCATATTTAAACATTCTATCACATATGAGGAATATTCACAGCTTTTTTCGGAAATAATAAAAAGAATATACTATAAGAGCATATGTAAAGCGAAGCCGCAGTGTGCCAAGTAGTGGACCTTGATATGAAAAACCAGCCCTGCCTTGCGCTGACAAGTTCAGTTTTTAGGAATATTGCTAGATTGCATTGAATTGTTGTACGTCAGGATTTCTGATTATGAAAGTCCATGTTAATTGTTTGCTGGTTCGTATTCCAGGCGCACTTGCTGTAGGGTAGAATGTGATGACCAATGAGCGTGTTAAAACTAGTAAACCGTCAATGAGCCTAATACCACGACAGTAGCTAGAGGGAACCTCTAGTGTCTGTGAACTAAACTTTGTGCCTTACGGATATCCTGTTTTGAGAATGTATATGTGTGTGTGTGTGTGTGTATGTATATATATATATATATATATATATATATGTATATGTATGTTATTCGTGTTTCCAAGTAAAGTATTAGCCGTGGCTACTTGATGCAGAATTATCGGTTTTTATTTCTGAAAAGTGTCTCACAAAAGGCTTGTTCTGTCACAGTTGCTACATAAATAATTGTAATCCTAAAACCAGGGATTTAATACATATCTCTGTTCCTATAGTATTTTTCTGTTTTAAAGTTGCTCGACTCGCTTTTCTTTTTTTTTTTTTATGCATTATTACCAACTTCTACGTCTTGGCCATATCTTAAAAGAAATATGCAAGTTGAGCAGTCAGTCTTGAAGTGTCTGGTTTTATTCTGACAAATGTTTGGGAAGAACCCCATATTAAGTGTTCTGCACACCAGTACCTGCAAATTCTCATTGAAATGATCTGGGTAGCACCACCAATGAAACTAACTAAGTATGGTACAGTTTAGTCATTTCTTTGTATGTATTTTGTGAATTCTGTGCTTATACTTTGTATATTTGTCCTGTTTTTATTTTGCAATGCAGCTGTTACATAAACCATATTTTTTATATATATATATTTTATAGGCAACCCGGTGGATTTTCTCATACCTACAGTGTTTTATTGAAGAAGTCAGTGATTCATGTGGGAGTATTAACATCCATTCATAAACCTTCTGAATTTGTACATAATTGTTTTAAATCTGTGAATATTTAACAATGAATGGACACAGTGATGAAGAAAGCAACAGTAGTGGAAATTCAAGGTGAGTGTGTGTGTTCACGTGTTTTTAAATGTGCCACTTTATTTACGTAAACGCCATTATCCTGTCTTCACCCATTAAGTGTAATGTTATTTGCAGATTATAACTAGTTTTTGACATGTTAGTGGGGCATTATATTTCCAAGTGTTTGCTGAATAAACCTACTTACTACTTCGAAAACATAAATTAGTTGGCTTCAAATGCATTGTGAAGTAAGCTAAAAGGTTTATTTGCTCTTTTTTCACAAATTAAACCTATATAAAGGGAGTTTAGACATGGAAATAATCAGTAACTCTCAGTACATTTATGTCAATTAGAACAGCAAACTTAACTCGTGTTCTCAAATTCTGCTTCATTATACCACCCCATTAAGGTCTTTCACCCTATTTAATGGCTCATCATCCTTGCCCCGACCCTTACAAAGTCTGTCTGAGCCAAAGTGAGAACTCATGACATTGCATTGACAATCGGGATGCAATTTACAATCCTGTCTTCAGTTAAAGCTGTTCAGAGGTTTCTCTGTTCATCATTCTTCTGATCTCCACTTCTCAGCCCCAAGATTTCTCAAGGCCTTGCCCCATCCTCTTAAATGTTCCTCCTCAGCTTATCACACTCTCTCCTTACCTTCATTCTTAAATGGCTTTTTCTGTAGGGATGTCCACCAACTTACACGTTCACTCCCTTCTACCTCTAGCTCTAGCTTTCCTAGTTCTTCTCCCACCTCAGTTAAATATTATTTATTCTGGATATACTGTGACTTGTGTAATGTAACGTAAGTCCAAATTGTTGCATTGCTTAGGTCCTGTCTATTGTATAGCACTGTGGAATATGATTGTGCGATATAAGTCAATAGTTTTACCAAGACTGAAATAAGTAGGATATATAAATGGTGACCGTATATTAAAGTTAATTCGCTTACATTTGTTTCGTTTGCACCAAATGGGAAGCACACGGTACCATAGGAAGGTGGTGGTAGAAGAAGCATTTCAGCCACCTATACATAATTGTATGACTGAAACCAACAATCGTTAGCCCATACAGATACTTTATTATATGTAAAACATTGTACAACAAGGTAATTGTGCGATGGGTTTAATCTCCAGTACCTTATATCTCTTGTGTAAATACAATACTTCTGACTGTTTTGCGTTCTGTGTTTTGAAACAGCCATTCTGATAATGACTCTGGTTCTGGATCCAGCTCGGGGAGCAGTAGCGATGGCAGCAGCAGCCAGTCGGGGAGCAGCGACTCTGACAGCGGCTCTGAGTCTGGAAGCCAGTCTGATTCCGAGTCCGAGAGCACAAATGAAAAGAAAATTGTTCAGTCCAAGCCACCGAGAATGGATGGTGCAGAGGTGAATGCGCGGAGATAGACATGTACTGCTTAAATATGTTCTCCTTGCCGTCTTAAGTAGAACACTAGACAAAAACTGAAGGCGTGCTTAAGAGAGGCCCTGCTCTCCTGGTCACAATTTTCAGTCCTACTTGAGGTGGTTTGCAGTCTTCTAACTACTGCCTTTTTATGTTGTAGGATTCTAGGTTAGGCCCTTTCGTTTTTGTCCTTCAGTCCAAGTTTTGAACTCAACCCTCTTTGCCCAGAGAAGAACTTTGAAGGAATATAAAGTACAAAAGATGTATTTTCAACATGGATTTTACACAGTGGTGTGAGAATCTGTTCTTTTATTTTGTTAAAAAGGAAACCGTGCTACGCTAATAGGGGGACAATAACACCTTGGTGTTTTTGTTCATTCAAAAAGGTATTATCTAATTGAGCTTTAACATGCCCAGTTAGCATACGTAACCCATCTCAACATCATACTATGGTTTCCAGCAAAAGATCTCTTAGGCTTTGAAGCATTTACCGGCACCATCAAGGAAGAACTTTGTATTCGTCTAGAACAGCCCCTTTCAAAATGAAAGTTCTCTGAATTAGTATAGTAATTACCAGGGCTTTGCTGTTTTCTTCAGTTTATTAGAAGTCTGCCATTTCCTTTCCAGTATAGGGAAGGAAGAGCCAATTTTATCTTGTTTACTACCTAGGATGTAAAAGGGAATTCAGGTGAGACAGAATTCCAAGTGGCTGCACATTTCTGATTGTGTGATAAACCATAAATTAGCAGTTGTGAATATTGGCAATTACATCTTCAGCGATCTCTAGATCTATAACCTGTTTTATTTCATCTTTTTTATGTTCTATGGGATCTACTTGTATTTATTCTCCTTCCAAATCTTAAGTGAGTATTTAAACACGCTTTCGCCCCTTTTTGCAGTTTTGGAAATCTAATCCCAGTATTCTTGCCGTGCAAAGATCTGCTATGATAAGGAAGCAGCAACAGCAGCAGTTGCAGAGGCCGCAAGCATCTTCAAATAGCGCGTCAGAAGAGGTAATGATAGTGTTAATGTATTCTGGCTTCAAAGCAGGTTTAATGGAAGTATGAGTTTCTTGTCATCATAACATTGGATCACTTCATTCATCTTCTCACCTTTCTTCTTCAGGCCAAAGCACCCTTTTAGATATCTGACAAATAGCTCTATAAATCTGCATTTTGTCTTGAATACTGCTTTCTGGGTAAATCCCGTGGCATGCGTAGCGTGACTCTGTGGGCTCTCTATGATTGTCATTCATGTAGTTCAACAATGTAAGAATTATAGCACTGCTTGGAAAACTGCAACCTTAAGTATGATTCGGTGTTTTCTGTGATTGCTGAATGAATGTGTTGGCTGCTTTTAGCTTCATTTCAGTGTAAAGCTGATAGAGTTGTATAGTTAGATGGCCGACTTTCATTGCGTTTTGGATTTCTTGTTTTCTTCTTTTCAAAATAAATTTACTTAACTTATTACGTTGTGTTTACAATTCTCATTCACTTACCAGGACTCCTCTAGTACCGATGATTCAGATGCGGATTCTAGTGACAAGAAGAAGAAACACAAGGAGTAAGTTATGAGACTTTTCTGTGTTTGTGTTGCTTCTTAACAAAAATGTCCTTAATCTCTGACCATCTAAGTGCTTCTTGGTGCTGGTGTTATTTTCATTAATTTGCGCACATAATTCTATGTCCACTGTCCACAACTCACGCACCTTCTCTCCCTTTTGTGTGTTAATTCATGTACGTAACTGTGTCATTCCACTAAGACTCTATTTTCACATTCGTTAACGCCTTGACATTTGCATACAGTAATTCATCGCACAGGGTCAGTTTAGTGCAATAATCTTTCTTAGTGGTGTCAGTCGTTCTTTTCCGGGCATATGACTTCTGTATTGTGATGTGTTGGCTTTCATGCTCAGGGTATGGGTCTTTTAATAGATTACAAACTGCCCCTCTGTTCTTCTTGGCTTGGTATAAGTGTTTGCTTTTCTAAATTTGTTTGTTGGCATTCGTTGTCGTTTTGTATGGCGTTTGTGTCACTTTGTGCCAATGGAAGTGAGTTTGTATACTCAACTTGGGAAACACGTGCTGTTGCCCGGTACCGTGGAATTGGTGATAGCCGGCATATTTATTTAATTAATGGTCAAATCTTTTTTTGAAGTCGGACATATCTTTATATTGGTGTTGGGTAACTATGAAAGATGTAGATTGCAAGGCAAATTAGCAATATTCAGCCCCATGTCCACTAGCACAATATACATCTTTATTGGCGTTGAACAGAACGCTGGTTTAGACACCTAATTCAATCTGACTTTCTTGTTCGCCTGGAAAGTTAAGTTCACATATCTAGTTCTTTCACCTTCTACCTGAGGGTCTGAACCAACCTTATTATGGAGGGGGAATGGTAAAGTGGAAGTATCAATATTTTCTCTAATTTGTATGCCGTTTTTATCTTTTGGTGCTTTACTGTGTAAATGGAATTAATTGTCCGTTACATAGACTTTCACCTGTCTTCTACCATGAGTGGCTGATCTCTTGTTTGAACCCAGTGAGAACAAACGTAGAATTACCTGTAAGCATATGTTTAAAGCCATGGCACTAAAAAAAAAAAAGTGAGTTTTATGAGGGTTATAAAAGGCTATATTTGAATATTAAATTCAGAATTTTGGAAGTACAACAGAGTATGCGGGTTTTTGTTACTGTTCTGCTGTAACTTGTTCACGGTGGCACATTTTAGGTCTGACGCTTCCTTTCCTTTTGTGATTTTTTGTGTTTTTTGTTAAGGTGTCTCCTGTTCTGGCTAATAATTTGGCATTTTAATCTGTATTTTCCCCTTAAATGTATTAACTTAGATTGTGCTTGCATACTATAGAGTTTGGCACACTTGCATGTTATAACTTTTCAACGTTTCCACCCTCTCAATATGTCCAGTGAAGATTGGCAGATGTCCGGCTCAGGTTCTGCTAGTGGCTCTTCATCGTCCAGTTCCAGTTCAGATTCGGACACAGGGGGGGATAGACAGAAAAGCAGCAGTAGGGGCAGCGAATCTGATTATGAACCGAGCCATAAAGTTAAAAACAAGAAGGCTCAAAACAGGTAAGGGCTAGAACTTGATATTAAGATTTCATATTCAATCTTATTTTAAACATCTCGTGCACAATTGCTTACAGCCCAGACACTTTGTCATGTTTACCTTTTAGAGGACATATCATAAAGCGCAACGTAACCTGCCACATTTTCACTCTTTCAATGAAAATACATCAGCACATGATTGGAGCAAACTTTTCTGTTTTGTATTTTGTTTTTCGCCTTTTTCGCCTTTTATTCTTGCAATTGATCTGATTGAATCCTGCTACACATTACTGCATGGTGCAATGGCAAGAGTTGATAAATGTTGTGGAAAATAAATTAAACCATGAATCCCGTTTTTCTTAAAAATAAATTGAAGGGAAACCAAGTTTGGATTACGAAAGTGGGTTTAACATGCGCTAGGCTGTGAGCAATTCATTGTGCCCACATTGGTCAAACGTAGACGCAATACATTGTCAGATCTTTTGACACTTGCCTTGGTATTTCTGCATAATTTGTCCATCAGCAATGATGTACAGGAGAATGAATTTATTAAATTGAAATGTCAAAAACTTTCATCAGAAAAACTTGTGAATGGATGATAGCCAATAAAACATCATCAGTGAGGTGATTTGAAAGACGGTATAGCCATCAGGTTCATAACTTCTATAGGGTGTAACAGGACTGTTTTATTAACCTTCTGTTTGTGTGTGTATGTATAATAAATACACACACATGTGCATATGTAAACATAGATATATTTGTTTATGGTTTATGTAAATATGCATATAGAGAGAGCATTATGTAATAATGTTTACCATTATTTTCCATGAATGTACATTGGATGGAAAAGCTCGAATGTTGTGGCCAATTTTTGCATAATGCAAACTGCATTATAACAAAATATTTATCAGGGAGAGAGAAAAATTATATGTTGCTGTTTAGCACCAAAATGCCTTGATACAATCCAAATGTAATATAATTTACAATACAAAATTATGTTGCCCAAGAGCGTTAATTCCAACCGATACTTAAGTGAAGGATTGAATTGCAATTGATTAGTGAAGATGTCCCTGATTTGGATCCTAGGCTTGCAGTTAGATCTCTCTGCCATAGACTGTCGTCGTGTTCTGCTTCCACTGTACATTGGAGAAAAATTGCCGAAAAGTCGTTTCAAAATGTATATACGGTTACTCGGCAGTGATTCCGTTTTTACCAGAGTTTGTCTCTCGCTGTTCAGAACCAAAGCCAAAAATGGAAAGAAAAGTGTTAGCCAAAAGAAGAGAGAAGCAGATTCTTCAGATGATGATGATGACTACGATAAGAGAGGATCTCGTCGGCAAGCCACCGTCAACGTTAGTTATAAGGAAGATGAGGAAATGAAAACCGATTCGGATGACTTACTGGAAGTATGCGGGGAGGATGTTCCTCAACCTGAAGAAGATGAGTTTGAAACAATAGAAAGAGTAGTGGATTCCCGGTTTGGACGTAAAGGAGGTACTGTGTTTTTCAGAAGAAAGCAGTTACAAATGCTAATGTCCAGTGTTTACAGCAATCCAGTTTAACCGTGAAGAAAGCTAAATTATATTTTCCTGTGAACATATAGCTCTACAGGCTGTATGTCTCACAGATACTGATCCTTAATGGCAGCCCTAATGAAGTCCCTTTCCCCTATATAAACCTTTTTTGATCATTATAAGCATTGATGTATACCTCTTTCATAAAGGATTTTAAAAGCATAAATGATATGCAAACCTGTGGTTTACCTTTGCTGGCATTTATGATTATTTTATTGCACTGCTAATGAAGTCTCTTGAATGCATGAACACCTCTGGCTAATTAAGACTTAGACATTACATTATTCACAACAAAGCAGGATAGAGAGTAAAGATGTTTGTCTACTAGATTGTAATACGATGGCAGAGCAGAAATACACACACACACACAACTTATATGCAGCTGCCTGTAACATTATGTGAAACTTGCGTTGTTTCACGATGGAAAGCACCATTACTGAAACTTTTTTTTTATATGGACACCTTTTGATTTTTCCCCTTTTTAATTGTCCGAGGGTCCCTGTGGGTAGTTAAGACCCACTTAACTATTCTGATTCCCACCAGTGATAGAAAAGTGCAGTGTTGCAGTACTTAAATTTATATTCATGAAGCAGAGATAATCTTACATGGGTTTTTGGTCAATGGGGAAGTTCTCATTAAATCTTTCTTTTGACAGTCACTGGTGGTACGACCACTATTTATGCTGTGGAGGCAGATGGCGACCCAAATGCTGGTTTTGACAAAACAAAAGAGCCCGGGGAGGTACAGTATCTAATCAAATGGAAAGGCTGGTCCAGTATCCATAACACGTGGGAGACGGAAGAGACGTTAAAACAGCAAAATGTAAAAGGAATGAAGAAACTGGACAACTACAAGAAAAAGGAGCAAGAAAAAAAAAGATGGTAAAAAGCATCGAAGTTCTATCAAATGAAATGCTGACCCACCAGACTGATTCTTTCTCTCTACAAATGCTTATGCACCAAAACAATGTTTATTAGCTTTGTATGTAAAGTTAAAGTAAAGTCATCTGTCCATATGGAGAAGATTTAGTGCTGCGATATACGTTCTGCTCAAGTTGTGTTTTAGCTTGTCTACAGAAATATGCTTAGACAATGCCTTTAACCCTCTGCGTAACAAATACTACGTTCAAGTGTTGCTCTCTATGTTTTTAAATACTTAATAATTGTTAGAGCCACCTTTCACGGCGATAACCGCTTTTAAGGGTAAATCTGTACCAGCTTTGTCGTGGTGTTTTACTCCAGGTCATTCAGATTGGTTGGATGTCACTTGTGAATGAGAATTTTTATGGAGACTGTATATGTCTGCACTACGTGTTCTATATACTATACATGCACAAAACCATCACGAATATTGGTTTATTTTACTTCTCAAAAGCTGTATCTGTTACATTTTATGTAATGTACCTGTTGTGAAACAATTATCTTTAATGTTAATTTTAATTCTAATATAGGTTGAAAGCTGCATCACCTGAAGATGTAGAGTACTACAATTGTCAGCAGGAGTTGACTGATGACCTGCATAAACAGTATCAGATTGTTGAAAGAATTATAGGTAAAGTACCATTTTTTTTTTTTTGTTCTATGGAAAAGTATTCCTTTAAATGTTTTTAAAGAACTGATATATCAGTCTGTGATATAAAGACTTGGCCACACACCTTGTGGCTGCACAAATTGTAGCATTGTTTGTTTTTCTCCTTATTCTGCTGAGAGGTTTTATTTTATTCACCAAAACATGATTGCTGTGGTTTAAACCCGCAGACTTCCTTGTACATTATGAAGGCCCAACCCCAGTGAGCTCTTCTCATAAGAAAACATTGTCTGCCACTAGTTATGTACAGTGGAATTTGTGCATCCCTGGTTAAAATGTAACACGTAATGCTGAGCCAGCTCGGTTGTTCTTGTAAAAAAAAGTGCTTCGTCATTCTTTACCTAACCAGCAATCTTGGTATTTGTATCGCTGTTCACGTTCACTACAAATGTACAGAACAAGTATGATGAGTACCGTATTTGCTCAATTTATAAGACGCGCTTTCTAAAAAATAACTATAGTCTTATATTCGAGATCGTCTTATAATCAGACCTCAAATAGTGGTCTGACTACAAGACTAAGATCCAGATCCCCCGCAGCAATACGGTCATTACTACCATGTATTTTTCACCTTAATGATACATGTGTATGGATGACTCTCAATACACAACTGCAGTTGCCTCTGTGGTAGGACTCTGATATGTTTGGGGATTTATTTGCCACCAGAAGGGCTAAAATATTTATGCATGTTATCAGACTTTTGTTTTGAAAAAGTCATGAATCATTCTGAGCTTTCTGTTCCCATTGTCATATGAGCACGGCTTTAAAAAGTACGATCCTTTTATGTAACTTAATTTATTTTTCCCTTTCAGGGATAGGTTTATCCGCTTACTAGAATTGTTTCATATACGTATCATCGTGTTAATTTCTTAAGAAACCAATTTTAATTCTTTCCCTTTTGTAATATTTTTTTTTGACAGCACATTCAAATCAGAAATCTGCTGCTGGATATCCTGATTATTTCTGCAAATGGCAAGGGCTGCCTTATTCAGAATGCAGCTGGGAGGATGGAGCACTCATAGCCCGGAAGTTTCAGGCAAGGATTGATGAGTACGTCTGTCGAAATCAGTCCAAGACCATTCCATTTAAGGAATGCAAGGTGAGTGGCGCTGTAGGAAAAGACTGTATATTGCTTTTCAGAATCATTGCTTTACCTTTGCCCTTTCACCAGACTTCATCAAGTGAATCATTCCCACAGTTCCAAGATAAAACGTTATGATGCAAACCTGATTAATGGACAAATTGTGTATCTTATGTCTTTCTTTTCTAGTGAACCGTAATGTTCATACATGTATATTACACATAGCTCCTGTTTTGATATTCCTTCTGTGACCTCTTTTTCTATAAATCCAGTTGCTTATCAAATGTTTGAAGGACAAATATTTTCTTGTAGGTTTTAAAACAGAGACCAAGATTTGTAGCTCTGAAAAAACAGCCATCCTATATCGGAGGGAGCGATGCTCTAGAGCTGAGAGATTATCAGCTAAATGGCTTAAATTGGCTGGCGCATTCATGGTGCAAGTAAGGACCCGTGTTACTTTACAGCACTTTACCCTGCTGTCGAATGGTTTTTAAAGTGAATAGTGAAATGAAATGCTCTACCAAAAATAACTATCTTGAAGTGGTTTGGGTTATATGAGTCTTGATGTTGGCGGGTACAATCTATATTAAACAATTTAACACGCCACAGCCAACAGATTGTTGTATCAGTCCGATTTGTGTTTAACATTACTCCTCCCCTTATTGTGTGGCTCTTCTTCATGTTAAAAGAATAATGCCGGGCTATATCGGCTTTCATAGCGGTATACAAAAAAAATAAACCCCGTCTACAAAACTACCACATAAACTGGCTGTTCACGATTTACATATTTTTACATGTTTGCTTGAATAATTTCATGGAGAAGTAACTATTTCTCTTTGCACCTTTTCAGGGGAAACAGCTGTATTCTAGCAGATGAAATGGGCTTGGGAAAAACCATTCAGACCATTTCTTTTCTGAATTATTTATTCCACGAACACCAGCTCTATGGACCTTTTTTAATTGTTGTTCCACTTTCTACGCTCACATCTTGGCAAAGAGAAATTCAAATCTGGGCTCCATTAATGAATGCTGTGGTTTACCTTGGTGATATTAACAGCAGAAATATGGTAAGTAACATTCATTAATAAGTAAATTCTCATCCGTCAGTAGTTTGTGGAGATATGCCTCCACTAGAAAACTAAGTGAAATGTATTGCTTTTTCTGTGTGTAATATATTTAGTACGTGTGTGTATTTATCTATCGATCTATTGCGTTTACCCAAACCCATCTCGCTCATAGAAAATAGCTGGGGGATGGGCACATCTTTACTTTCCTGTTACTGGCAGTGGCTGTCTTCCTACTTAACAGGTTAGAAAAAAAATAGAATTTCATAGCAGATAAGGATCATTTGACCAATGTTGTCGGCCCATCTTTCCTGATGTAAGACTTGGGTCTTAGTCCTTGGATCTTATCTTAGATTGGTGATGGCATTATGCCTGTCCCATGCATGTTTAAGTTCCCCCACTGTAGTACCCTCCATCGCATCCAAAATCTCTCATCTATTTGTAAATCGTAAATCCAGCACAGCCTCCTTGTTGGCTCCTCTAGCAATTGCCAAAGACTCCATCCCTGTAAATAATTTAGGATGTCTCTACTGGCTGACCCAGCTGCTTGGTTTTAAAAATATACACCTGGGAGATTAACGTCCCCTATAATAACTTCACTTTTCATTGACGTGTCAATCCTGTTATTTTTATTGGCATCTTATGCCAAAGAAAAGCAACTCTACAAAGCATAGCACTGCCTAGAAGTTTGTGTATTTAAGGTTTCAAGATATGTCCTGATAATTGGCAGCTGACTTCAATATTTATATCTTAACAGATCCGAACTCATGAATGGATGCACCCGCAAACGAAGAGGCTTAAATTCAACATACTTCTAACAACATATGAGATACTGCTTAAAGACAAGGTAAGCGATATATAGTTATCTGCTTTGCAATGAACATGTCAGGGGTCCACCTCTCGCTTCTAAACTTTCTGCACATGTTTTGGTTCGATATTATAACTGAATTTATTTTAATAAAAAATTTAGCCCATTTTAAGGTATATATTGGTTTCTCTTGACACATTTGTGTACTTTCAATGTTTTTCCTTTTCTTTTGTTAAAATTCTTAGGTAAATTTCATCGAGCTTTATCTTGACAGATCACACAGATGTCTTCTCTATTAACATAACTTTTTGCATTCATTCAAGTCATTTTTAGGTGCTGTTAATTGGGCTTTCGTAGGAGTTGATGAAGCCCATCGCTTAAAGAATGACGATTCCTTGCTGTACAAGACCCTGATAGACTTCAAGTCTAATCATCGGCTTCTTATCACTGGAACCCCGTTACAAAACTCACTGAAGGAACTATGGTCTTTGCTTCATTTCATCATGCCTGAAAAGTACGCTATTTTAGTAATCATTCAAGCTATGTTCCTATTAATATTACGACAAACTCTAAAAATGTGCCTGTTGTGTGTCTTAGTCCTTAGAACGAAGGAATTATGTGACATACATTGTGTATGAGAGATATAGATTGCTACCTACAGGTGGTCTTTTAATATGGATATGATTAGTATACACTTATAATACCAGTAATGGCAAAAAATATTTTCCCTATTTTCAGTCACGTACTGTTTTTTATTAGAAAATGCAGAAAATGTGACACCAGTTTTGTGTAACTTGTATTCCTAAGACTGCTGTAATGTGTGTTGACAGGATCTTCAACAAATTGCTGCATATCCCTACAATAATGTAATAATGTGCACTTACATCCCTGTCATCAGAGCGCTTGCTATTGTACATTGTGAGAACCTGGTTATTTGGTTAAATTCTGGGAGTCTGCGTCTCCCTAAAAATGGAATCAAATTCAAGTTCAGTAATAAGTTTTGGTTTTGCTGAGACAATAAGTAATTGACACGTGTGTGTATATATATGTATGTATATGTGTGTGTGTGTATATATATATATATATATATATATATATATATATATATATATATATATATATATATATATATATATTTGTATGTTTGAGTGCGTAATTACCATGTTTGCGAAATTCTGTAGGTTTTCTTCTTGGGAGGATTTTGAAGAGGAGCATGGCAAGGGCCGAGAGTATGGCTATGCGAGTCTCCACAAAGAACTAGAACCATTTCTTCTAAGAAGAGTGAAGAAGGATGTGGAGAAATCTTTGCCTGCTAAGGTTGAACAGATATTGCGGATTGAAATGAGTGCTTTGCAGAAACAGTACTATAAGTAAGTTGTTTTTTTTTAATTTATTTTTTTAGTTTTTGGGGGCATTTTGTTTCACCCATTCCTCTTGTTTAGCACTTAATGTGTTAACCATGTAGGAGACATGCCTTGCAAACTAGGCACAGAATAACAGCCACATATACATGGCACTGTACCTTGCTGCGTTGGCTAAACTGCTTTATCTCCGTAAAGGAACCAAAAAAAACCTCATCCCTGTTAACAGTAATCTGGCAGTTTAGTGTTGTTCTCCTTTTCCATGGGAACAGATATCTGATCTCTGCTGACATGACTGGAGCAAATAACTACTGGTACCAATAAGAATAAACCATGTACTTCTTACTTTTAATCTATTTTTATTTATTTTTATTTGCTATACTTATGCAACCACTTTGGAAGAGATAGCAGTCTGTCCTGACTGTTTGTGCTATATGTTTAGCTCTGTTTGCCTTTTTCCCCCACTAGGTGGATTTTAACAAGGAATTATAAGGCTCTAAGCAAAGGCTCCAAGGGAAGTACGTCGGGCTTCCTCAACGTAATGATGGAGCTAAAGAAGTGTTGTAACCATTGCTACCTCATTAAACCTCCAGATGATAGTGAATTCTACAACAGACAAGAGGCTTTACAGGTAATATAACAAATGAAACGTTAACATCTTTAGCAAATACTTCTGTATTTCACATTAAATTAATCTCTGATGCGTAATGTGTGTCTACTCGTCTTAGTCGCATGACACACTTGGTATGGTCGAATGCGTTTTTGAGATGTTATTGATACCCATCCTATTAGTAGTTCTGCACTCTGCTGCAAGTTCCTATAGTAAAGTTGGTTTATTCAGTTCTGCAGTGATGGCGGGACTGGCTCTATATATATATATATATATATATATATATATATATATATATATATCTCTTTTATCAAAACACTTCTAAAAGCTGTTAGGAATTAAATTTCATATTACATATTATACGTGTATGTAGTTTGATGGTAGGCTTTCTTGCATCAACTAAGTGAAAAAGCACTGAACAAATGCAAGCTTATTCTATAAAGTGACTCAAACAATGTCAAAAGGGAATCTGTTCCCAAATCTGTAATGACGTAAAAAGCAGGAGACCTGAAAATGTTATACATGTCACAAGTTGAGTCAATAGGTAGACATAGCCTTCTCTTTATTTAAACTTGGTAATCTTATAGATAAAAGCACCACTGGAAAGACATGACATTTTGTATGCATTATACAGCGCTGTCTTTTAATTGGAAAATGTCTCTTGTCTTAAATGAAGAATATATGAAAGTAGATGTTTTTCTGCATCAGAAGAATTAAGATAAACAAGATATGACTTGACTTTTTCTTCCTTCCCCAGCACTTAATAAAGAGTAGTGGGAAGCTAATTCTTCTTGACAAGTTGTTAATTCGCTTGCGAGAACGTGGTAACAGAGTTTTGATCTTCTCACAAATGGTGCGGATGCTGGACATCCTCGCAGAATATTTAAAGTCACGTCAGTTTCCCTTTCAAGTAAGTATTCGATATTCGATTTTCTATCTGCGACATTTCACTTGGGGAATAATAGTGGAATTTGGTAAAACGAACATTGGAAATGCTAATTTTCATTGTTCTCTGTTTGTCCTTTCTTGCTAGAGACTTGATGGGTCCATTAAAGGAGAAATTAGAAAGCAAGCTCTGGATCATTTTAATGCAGAAGGATCAGAGGTAAGAAATATCTTTTATTCATGTTTTTATTCTTGTTAAGAATGTGCGACATTAGACCTGCCATTTAAATTTGTAGTACTGTAAAGTGTTTGATAATGGATATTAGCAATAAGATATACCGTGTTTGCTCGATTATAAGACGACCCCCCAAAATTTTAATATTCATTTAGGAAAAAAGCATGACTGTGACTACCCTATACGAAAAAAGGTTTTACTAGTAAATATTCACATGTAAACTATGACTGAGAAAAATGCATGTTTTTGTTTATTTACCAGCCTGCCCCCTTATATGCCACTCTGCCTCCCAGATATGCCTTATACCTCTATAACCCATTCTGCCTCCCTGATAATCCTTTTAACCCCATATATGCCACTCTGCATCCAGAAAATCTTTATCCCTCCCATCTGCCGGCAGCAGCGGAGGTTGTCTGTGTGCATTTGCCTTGATGATAAATATATTGGTGTAAGTATTACATGAAATCGAAGTGTCTTCTTCCACATCATGTCTGAACTTGTAATTTTTTTGCAGGATTTCTGTTTTCTGCTCTCGACCAGAGCTGGAGGGCTTGGAATAAATCTGGCATCTGCAGATACAGTTGTGATATTTGATTCAGACTGGAACCCGCAAAATGATTTGCAGGCCCAAGCTAGAGCTCACAGAATTGGACAGAAGAAACAGGTATATGCTCCTGGAAATATGTTTAGTTTGCATTGTGAGAAATGTCTCTGTGTGTTAACGTGGTACATGCCAAGAGTCCAGGAAATCCTGTAATTAAGATGTCGATTCTTTAAACGTGTGTACTTTGTTGTAACAAACATTTAAATGCCGTGTTATTTTTAAGCTAACATTATGAAATATTTTTAAGGTGAATATTTATCGCTTGGTCACCAAGGGATCAGTAGAAGAAGAAATTATTGAAAGGGCAAAAAAGAAAATGGTGCTAGATCATCTTGTAATTCAGCGTATGGACACCACAGGCAAGACTGTCTTACATACTGGATCAACACCATCAAGGTATTTACCGTCCGACCCAGAAAAACAATATACCTGTTTTCGGTACACACACAGTAACACTTTTTTTTTTCCTCCGCTGAAGTTCTACACCGTTTAACAAAGAAGAATTAGCTGCTATTTTAAAGTTTGGTGCTGAGGAACTTTTTAAAGAGCCTGAAGGAGAAGAAGAGGAGCCTCAGGTAATGTTTTTCAGTCAGCGTTCATTACCACCATGCACCCAAAGCTATAACTATGTTTAAATATGTTATAAATGAGCCTTCTGTTCTCCCTTTTATTAAAAAGGAAATGGACATCGATGAGATATTGAAAAGAGCGGAGACGCGTGAAAACGAAGGTGGTCCTTTCACTGTGGGGGATGAGTTACTTTCCCAGTTTAAGGTATGTGGGAACTATACAGTTTGTCATATTCGTGTAGAAAAAAAAAATAAATCATCACATATAAAGTCACGCTGAACTTAACATATTAAATAAAAAGGTAAACTTCATTGTAAATCTTGGACATTTAGATGTGGTTGTTTGTATAATAACGGATTCCCAGGAATGTTCCTCCAAAAACATGATTCTGCTCAGTGACACCAGCATGGAGATATAGAACAGAAAACATACAAGGTATCCCCCATGGGGCTTTTATCTTCCCATCTTAATGAACATCTATTGAAGGCCTATGACCATAGCCATAGGTTAACAATGTTTTCTGTTCTTTTTAACTAGAATTTGTCTGGGAGGGGCTTTTAGCTGTTTATAGCCATGATGTCGAAGTTTCTGTTAAAATCTTGGTTATTTCTTACAAATATGTAGTTGCAATGCTTTGTAATCTTAAAAACATTCAATGAAAACCTTAGATTGAGCCCTATTTGCAAGACATTAAACACCTACAACAGGAATATATGTTTTCCTTTACTAGTACATTTTTATCTATCCGCTTGTTATGTTTAACCGCAAGCCATGCTGACTTAACATTTCATATAAAAATAATTGCATTTCACAAGGTTGCTAACTTTTCGACGATGGATGATGATGATATTGTGGATCCTGAAAGAAATTCAAAGTCCTGGGATGACATTATTCCTGGTGATCAGAGAAGACGAATTGAAGAAGAAGAAAGGCAGAAGGAACTGCAAGAAATCTATCTGCTCCCGAGGATGAGGAATTGCGCGAAGCAGGTGAGCAGAGATGTTTACCGGTGCTTTCTTTCTGTATTAGAATACTTTTATAGCAGTGGGTTTGGTGCGCTTTTCAAGGTTACCCATGAGCCCTGTTGCAATGTGTGTACTCAAGTTGAGACAAGATTATCTTTCAGTAACTCCTCTGGGGACATTCATTCTCTAGTGTGGGTACGGGATGAAAATTGTTGCATCTGGATATATTTTTATATTTCTCCCAAGGATCAACCTTTTGTAGTTATTTCCAACATGGCATTTTTCAGTCTGGATCATTGTAGTTTTATACATAAATGACTTTGATTTTTAGGCAAACTTTAATGGAAGTGAAGGGAGACGCAGTAGGAATAGAAGGTACTCCGGGTCTGACAGTGATTCTATGTCTGATCAACAACGCCCTAAGAAACGCGGCAGACCAAGAACTATCCCGAGAGAGAATATTAAAGGCTTCAGCGATGCAGAGATAAGAAGGTAACATTTATAAACTCAACAGAATATTTGGAATTATCAAAACACTAATCTGTTTATTACACTATTTACATTTTTTCTTTTTTGTTTCCTCTTATCCTAGGTTTATCAAGAGTTATAAAAAGTTTGGTTGCCCACTTGAGAGGTATGTCTTCCTGAGAATGCAGGCAATTAGTTATTACATTGCTCGCCGTAAATATAATGTTATGCAGGTTTAAATGGGAAAAATATTTGTTTGCAGGTTAGATGCAATTGCTCGGGATGCTGAACTGGTGGATAAATCTGAGACAGATCTCCGGCGACTTGGAGAACTTGTGCACAACGGCTGTATTAAAGCCTTGAAAGATAGCTCTTCTGGCACCGAAAGAACAGGTGTGTGACAGCATAACTTTACTATTTCTAGTGCTAATATATATTTTGTTTACTTCAAAATGTGTAAGGGGTACAAAAAAAAACCCAAAGGTTTTCATTTTTTTTTTTCTTATCCAAGGAGGACGACGTGGGAAAATGAAAGGGCCGACATTCCGTATCTCTGGTGTTCAAGTAAATGCCAAGCTTGTCAGTTCTCATGAAGAAGAGCTGGCTCCATTGCACAAGTCGATTCCTTTGGACCCCGAGGAGAGAAAAAGGTGTAGTATATTTGTGAAGGACCAAGTCTTTAACAAAATACCATGCTGACTGCTATGCACGGTTACGTGTTTGTGCTAGCACAAAGTCTATTTTGCTGTCGTACTTGTACATACTTCTAAAAGCTGTTTCATTTTAAACATTATTCTGATTGGTCTCAAGCTGTCTCACATTGCACTTAAAGAAGGAATGGTCATCTAAACCAAGAGCTGAAGTCCCGGTTAAGAAGGAGACCAATCCTTTTTATATAAATCATCCCTAAAAAAATATATAACTTGGAACATTAAAAAGAATTACAGGAAGCAGACATTAAAATGTTCCCTATTTACTAATCTATTTACTCATCTAATCTAGTAAATTGCTAGTAGTCACTACTATATTATATTGGGAATTAGCATTGTTTAAAATTAAAAAAGCGCTTTCACTTCACTGACTCCAGTCATGGGGGGAGAGGTAAAAAGAAATCAGTAAAAGTAGCTAGATTTGGAGATTTGGCAAATTATAGCACCTCTTGGTACACCAGCATATGAAAAGCACTTACATTGACGTCAATGGATGTTTTTTGTGTGCCTGTGCAAATGGGTCAGGGCTGGAAGCAACTGGCAGTAGGTATATCACAGGCAAAAAGGGGCGATGGAAATTTAAAGGCAAATGTCATACGTATTAATGCAGATGTCCCTTTTTCTTTTCTCCTTTGGTTAATGTATGCATATCCTATTTAGTGTTAATGCTGCAGTACTTTATATATAAACTCACTTTCCTTGTTTCGTAGGTATGTTATGCCTTGTCACACCAAAGCAGCTCACTTTGATATTGACTGGGGCAAAGAAGATGACTCCAATCTTTTAATTGGTATCTATGAATATGGGTATGGCAGCTGGGAAATGATCAAAATGGACCCTGACCTCAATTTAACACACAAGGTATGTAGGATGATATTTTCTGCATGGCTTGTAAAATAACAAGTGTTATGATATTAATGTTCCCATTTTGTGGCGTTTTAATCTTGAATCACATTAATTTGCAAACACATTTAGTAGAGCTCTTGTTGATTGGACAGCTTACTGTCCCTGGCGGTCCCTCTAAAGTAGAAAGTACAAGAGTACTCTGACAAAAAAATACTCCTAGTCTGTAGTCCCGTAATTCTTCTGTTCATCTGAACGCATCTCCTTCACAGTAACTAGCAGGGGGCGAGAGGAAATTTCTGGTGTTTGAGTACTGCGTCTTCCCTTGAAGACCGCAGTTTGTTTGTTTTTTTAAATTAATTCCGTGCTCGTGATTCGCTTCAATCGATCACGTGCACGGAATTGAGGGGGAGTGGCTGCTACGGCTCGCTGGGGACACCCAGTGGTCAGTAGCAGCCACCCCTCGCGATCCCAGCGTTCATAACGACGCTGGATCGCGCATCATCGATGACGTACCTGGTACGTCCCAGTCTGCTGGTGACCTTTGACCAGGAAGTACCAGGTACGTCCCGGTCTTGAAGGGGTTAAAACGGGTTCACAGCTATGATGTTGATGCAATGTCCCTTTTAAATCACAATGAGTGTATATAATGTATTTTACTATTCCCCAGATTTTACCTGATGATCCAGATAAGAAACCCCAGGCCAAGCAGTTGCAAACAAGAGCAGACTACCTCATTAAGCTTCTTAACAAGGACCTGGCACGGAAAGAAGCACAACGGCTCTCTGGAGGGGTATGTTTTTCAGAGAATGTTATTACAGAACGAGGGAAATAGTACTTGAAAAATAAATAAAAGCTTAAGACAATACTCATTTATGCTTTTAGTGTTCCCTTTCAACATTTTTCAAATTTAGTTATACGTTGCTAGCATGAAGCTGGAATCCCAGTTCTGCAATTTAATTTTTGACGGAAATTTCTAAGACTTTTTTTTTATTTTTTATTTAAAGGGTAATTCAAAACGAAGAAAAATGAGAACAAAAAAGAGCAAAGTTTCAAAACCTGTAAAAGTTGAGGAAGAAATAAAAAGTGAATCGTCGCCACCTTCTTCAGAAAAATCAGATGATGAAGATGACGAGGATGAGGAAAAGGTGAGCAACGCATACATGTAAAACCTTTTGATAACTATGGAAGATTTAAGGAAATATTTCTCTACTAATGTTATAATTTTAATGTATTTCTGTATTAAGGTTACTTGTGAGATAAAGGTTTTGGTACCATTTGGAAACCATTTAAAGACTTAAATCCTGTTTATAGGAGTAAAACGATTTGGTATTGTTTTTTACGGTAAAGAGCGTAAAAAATTAACCTCTTTACTGACAGTACTCCAAAACCTAAAGCCTATTTCTATAGACTATATAGCTAAGCTAACATATAATATATAAAAACTGTATACAAAAGAAACTTAAAAAGCCGTATTTTTTTATGATACTAAAGTAGTTAACCAAATTACACCTATATACAGTGGGGCAAAAAAGTATTTAGTCAGCCACCAATTGTGCAAGTTCTCCCACTTACAAAGATGAGAGGCCTGTACACCAACTATGAGAGACAGAATGGGGGTAAAGAATACAGGAAATCACATTGTAGGATTTTTTATGAATTCATTAGTAAATTCTTCTGTAAAATAAGTATTTGGTCACCTACAAACAAGCAAGATATCTGGCTCTCACAGACCTGTAACATCTTCTTTAAGAGTCTCCTCTGTCCTCCACTCGTTACCTGTATTAATGGCACCTGTTTGAACTTGTTATCAGTATAAAAGACACCTGTCCACAACCTCAGTCACACTCCAATCCCCACTATGGCCAAGACCAAAGAGCTGTCGAAGGACACCGGAAACAAAATTGTAGACCTGCACCAGGCTGGGAAGACTGAATCTGCAATAGGCAAGCAGCTTGGTGTGAAGAAATCAACTGTGGGAGCAATTATTCGAAAATGGAAGACATGCAGGACCACTGATAATCTCCCTCGATCTGGGGCTCCACACAAGATCTCACCCCGTGGTGTCAAAATGATCACAAGAACGGTGAGCAAAAATCCCAGAACCACACGGGGGGACCTAGTGAATGACCTTCAGAGAGCTGGGGCCAAAGTAACAAAGGCTACCATCAGTAACACACTACGCCGCCAGGGACTCAAATCATGCAGTGCCAGACGTGTACCCCTGCTTAAGCCAGTACATGTCCGGGCCCATCTGAAGTTTGCTAGAGAGCATTTGGATGATCCAGAAGAGGATTGGGCGAATGTCATATGGTCAGATGAAACCAAGGTAGAACTTTTTGGTAGAAACTCAACTCGTCGTGTTTGGAGGAGAAAGAATGCTGAGTTGCATCCAAAGAACACCATACCTACGGTGAAGCATGGGGCGGAAACATCATGCGTTGGGGCTGTTGGGGACCAGGACGACTGATCCGTGTAAAGGAAAGAATGAATGGGGCCATGTATCGTGAGATTTTGAGTGAAAACTTCCTTCCATTAGCAAGGGCATTGAAGATGAAATGTGGCTGGGTCTTTCAGCATGACAATGATCCCAAACGCACCCCCCGGGCAACGAAGGAGTCTCTTCGTAAGAAGCATTTCAAGGTCCTGGAGTGGCCTAGCCAGTCTCCACATCTCAACCCCATAGAAAACCTTTGGAGGGAGTTGAAAGTCCGTATTTTCCAGCGACAGCCCCAAAACATCACTGCTCTGGAGGAGATCTGCATGGAGGAATGGTCCAAAATACCAGCAACAGTGTGTGAAAACCTTGTGAAGACTTACAGAAAATGTTTGACCTCTGTCATTGCCAACAAAGGGTATATAACAAAGTATTGATATGAACTTTTGTTATTGACCGAATACTTATTTTCCACCATAATTTGCAAATAAATTCTTTAAAAATCAGACTGTGATTAATAGACTTTGTTGTCTCATTCTGTCCCTCATAGTTGAAGTGTACCTATGGTGAAAATTACAGGCCTCTCTCATCTTTCTAAGTGGGAGAACTTGCACAATTGGTGGCTGACTAAATACTTTTTTGCCCCACTGTATATAGTAATATTTTTGAAAAATATATATCTATATATATATAATTAAATATTAGATGGCATATATTGCATCACTGTTATAGGTTTATCACAGTAATCAAAAACAAAACCATAAAAAGAACCCACAAAGTATATATTTCTGTAAGGTAGACAACCTGGGGTATTTAGGCTTTTGTCATGCTGCTGTTTGGCCACCAGTCTCTGTCAAAGTTAGCCTGTTTTGTTTCAAAAACACTATAGCGTTAGTTAGCAATAAATCACCAAAATGTAATTAGCTGCCTCTCCAGGTCCCGGAAGTATTTGTTATTGCGTAATGTTTGAAATCTACAGGCTTGCTACATGACACACTTGTTTTACTGAGCGACAGAACTGCACAAAGGGTAGGGAAGGCACAGCGAAAACAATTGGTTAAATACACCATACAAGCGGAAGCACCTGGCTTTGTGGACTACAACTCCCTTCACACTCAGCAGTTTATAAAATGTGGGTGTTAGGGTATTTATTTGTGGCTGGCTAGCAGTGGCATAATGCCTGATGAGTTAGCATAAAACAAATTATAATTGAGAGAATACCCTATGGAAGGCGTACTCCGCAGGTTAAGAGCCCTGCCGACTGATCTAACTGTAGACGTGCACTCCGCTACTTTTATTGTGACGTTCCATGTCATCGTAGTACGTTTTCTGGCACATGTTTTATTGACGGCATGGGAAGTCATGAAGACTTTAACAGGCTTACTATTGCTAGTGCAAAGTGTTCTCCTAACTCTGGTGTCTTTGTATTAGGAGGACGTCTCTGTTAAAATTCCAAACAAAAAAATTAAATCGGAGAAGGAAACTGAGGATCGAGCAGAGCCTGAAGTAAATGTGAAAAAGGAACCCGAAGAAAAGAGAGAATTAAAAGAAAGCAAGAAAGATATAAAGAAAGAAAAAAGGGAGGAGAAGAGAGAGACTAGTGAAAAAGAAAGCAAAGACAAAAAGGAAGCGAAAGCTAAAGAGCCTGTTAAAGACAAAGATGTCAAAGAAGAAAAAGTGAGTGCTCTAATAAAGTAATTTTTTATAACTTTCTTCTAGCTGCAAAATATGTAACATTTCAAATTAGAAATCTTTTGTTGCCGTGGAAAACTGTTGTTCCCACAAGTAGAGCTACCAGAAAGTAATATGAATGGTTTGTAACAATATTTGTTTGTGTGGAAAATGCAAGCTGTTCTTTTGTACTTCACCTTTTCCTAAATCTGAATATTTAATGTAAATTTTAAGTAGATCTGCTTTACTTTTTCTCGTATGCAATATTGGTTTTTTTGTTAACCTCTGTTTTTAATGGTTTTTTTTTTTTTTAGGCTAATGACATAAAACCTGAAAAGGAAAAGAATAAGAAAAATATCAGCGCAGAGACCCCTGTTCACATTACTGCTAGTAGCGAGCCTGTTCCAATTTCAGAGGAAGCAGAAGAACTTGATCAAAAAACTTTCAGTGTTGTAAGTTTGCATCATACATACTGATCTTATGTTTGCCCCCTCACTAGTCCTGACATTCGATGAAATGTTAGCACTTTAGAGTTTTATTTTTATTATATTATACAGTTTAATTGGCTAGTAGCACAGCTACATTTTACTTGCCATACTACTGTTCAGTTATTTAGAACAGCACCTCAAAACTGCGCTCTCTATAGTTCTTGTTAATGTAGATCACCGTTCTGGTGATACAAAATGTTATTGTCTGCATTCTACATAGTTACAAAACTATGTGATAACGTGATATTCTAGATGAGAGCCTGCTGGTAGTTTTAATGTACCGTATTTAATCTAGCATTTTAAGCATAAAAGGAGTTGTTGAAATTTGAATGACCTTTGTTTAATTCTTTAGTGTAAAGAAAGAATGAGGCCGGTAAAGGCAGCGTTAAAACAACTGGACCGACCAGAAAAAGGATTGTCTGAGAGAGAGCAGCTTGAGCACACTCGACAGTGCCTGATCAAAATTGGGGATCACATCACTGAGTGCTTGAAAGAGTACTCTAATCCTGATCAGATAAAACAGTGGCGAAAGTAAGAGATTTGGGCTTTAAATTGCTATTTTAAATGCGGGGATGTTACTTTATAAGTAGAAAACACATTTCAGTGTCTAATGGACACGTTGTTCTGTTTTGCATCTTTTTGAGTGTCTACTATTTTGGTTCTTGGATTCTTAGTTACAATCCCAGTTTTTTGGTTTTTAACCCCTTCGAGACAAAGGCTGATTTTACTTTTTGTACCCTTTGTGACAATGGCCTTTTTAACATTTCTGCGCTGCTTGTGTTTAGCTGTAATTTTCTTCTTTCCCGTTTACTGAACCCACACACATTAGATATTGTTTTTTTCAGGACAAGAAGGGCTTTCTTTAGATGACATTGTTTTGATTGTATCATATTATTTACTATTAAAAAAATTATAAAATATGGTGAAAAATTTAGAAAAAAATGACTGTTTCTAACTTTTAGTTGAAAAATCTTTTACTCATCTATAAAAGGTAATGAAAAAACCTGCTAAATAGATTCTACTATTTGTCCTGAGTTTAGAAATACCCAATGTTTTTATGTTTTTTTGCTTTTTTCTACCCATTATGGGGCAATAAGTACAGGTAGCGTTTTGCTATTTCAAAGCCATTTTTTCCAAATCTGGTAATTCTTCCCCCCATGTGCCATTTCGGGTATCTTTGAACCCGGCCAATGCAATTTACCCCATCAAATCATATATTTTTGAAAACTAGACAGCCCAGGGTATTCCAAATGCTAGTATTTTAACTCTTTCCATGCACCATATCTACCACCAGTCTTTGTCAAACTTTATGGTAGTCATTTTTTTGCATTTGTTTTGTCATACACATTTTACTTCAGGTATGAATTAAAATGTTCTAGTTTATGTCACCATCACAAAACACCCCAATATGTGTTCAGCAACATCTCCTGAGCGCAGCGATACCCCACATGAATGATTTTGCCTGGCTGTTTGGGGGCAAAAGGGCCACATTTGGGGCATGCGCTTTTTTCAATGTTGAACTTTGGCATTTGGGATCCACTGCCCATGCCCTATTTGGTACATCTTTGAGCCGGGCCATTTCAGTGTGCCCAACAAAACCATATATTTTTCAAAACTAGACACCACAGGGTATTTTAAATGCTGGTATTTTAACTCTTTGCATGCACATATTTTACCACCAGCATTTTTTCAAAGTTTGCAGTAATATTTTTGTGTGTGTATTTTTCCCACACACACCTACTTTATGTATGAATTTACAGCTCCTGGTATATGCCGCTGTCACACGACACCCCATAATGTGTTCAGCAACATCTCCTGAGTGCAGTGATACCCCACATGCATGGGTGTGTCATTTTTTGGGGGAACTAAAAGGCCACATTTGGTACGTGTGCATTTTTCTAATTGGAAATTAGATGTGTGGCCATCCTTCCCCCCTTGTTAATTGGGACGTTGTTGAACCTGGCCCATTCAATTTACCCCATCAAATCATACATTTTTTAAAAGTAGACACCCCACGGGCATTTAATATGCCAGTATTTTAACTCTTTCCATGCGAGAATTGTTTTAAGCTAATATGCTAATTTTAGGACTTGCTCACAAAAATATATTTTTTATATATATATATTTTTTTTTGGTCTTTTTAAAAAAAAAATTTTAACATTTTTTTTCAACTTGGAGGTTCCCCTGATAGTGACATCAGTGGGAAATGATTTTTACATTTTACTAGTTTTTTACTATTTTTTTTCTAATTATTATAAATTTTATTTTATTTTTTAATTTATTTTTACTAATCACACTGTGATTAGAAAGCTGGCTTCCATTGACTTGCATGGTGAATGCAGTACCTGTATTCAACCTGCAAGTGGAGCCAAAGTTCTCTAGATGGTCTGGACCATCTAGCGAACTTTTAAAATTTGTGGTTCCTGTTACAGGACGGCGGCCATCTTCCTTGATGGCGAAGATTGCCGGCAGCTGCGGCTGTGACCGCTCTCCGGAGCGGTCACAGCCCATCAAAAGGTTAGTGTTTGGTGTCGCTGGATGCCTCCTGATCGAGGCATTCCAGCGACACCATTTAAGTTTAGGAGGCGATCGTCGATCGCCTCCTAAACGCTTTTAAAACGGGCGTCCGCCGCCATACAAAGTATGGCGGATGTTGACGCCCCGTGGAGGGGCCAGAGATGGCCCCTTCGTGCCGATCGCGGCGTTGCTGAATGCCTCGAGGTCGAGGCATTCAGCAACGCTTTTTGGGTGCAGAAAGCGATAGTAGATCGCTTTCTGCACCCGTTTAAAGACGTGCCGGTCCTGGCACGTCAATTGTCGTAAAGCACATGCTTTGCCGTGCCGTGCCAGGACCGGCAATTGTCATTAAGGGGTTAAATGGAGTGTTTACAATAATTTTGGCCCAAGCATTTTTATTAAAAAAAAAAAAAAAAAAAAAAAGCCTCTACAATTTTCCAGGAAGCCTGATGATTTTACTTATTTGCTGCTGTTACACTAATTGGGAAAGTGTATTTATAGTAATATGCAAATTACTTTTAGAGACTGCTCGTGGTGTAGCGTTCTTTTGACTGTTACATTGTTTGTTTTTCACCTCACAGAAATTTATGGATATTTGTGTCAAAGTTCACGGAGTTTGATGCCAGGAAGCTGCACAAGCTATACAAACATGCAATCAAAAAACGACAAGAATCTCAGGTGAGTCATTTTCATTTTTTTTTATTTTTTTTTTTTGTGCGGGGTTTGCAAATATAGGTGATTACTTGTCCTATTGGTGCTGCTTCTAAAAAAAAAAAACACTTCAGCATTCACTCTTCACCTCCACAGATTTTATATGTATAGGAGAGATGGAACGTTGTAACAGACAGGGCTCCGCGGTCCTGCTTCCATAAACCCACAATCTGTAACAAGTGACGGATGGTTATCGGGGACCCCAGCGCGGTCCCCACTCCCCTGATGGATTGGTCCTGCTGTATAAGAGCAGATGCCAAAGGAGGGGGAATATATGCATTTAAGCTCAGTCTGTTGCACCTGATTTCCCTTGCACCCGTTGTATGCCCTTTGACAATGTTAATAATGTTGTTTCAGCGTTGTGTATATAATGTTGCCAGAATATTTACAACAGAAGCTAATTTTATTTCTTTCAGCACAACGATCAGAATGTTGGCAGCACTGTGAACACAGCAATAAGGCATCCGGGTAAGTTTTTTTTTTATTGGTGCAATTAATAATAAAATATATGCCCTTTTAGTCTTGCCAAAGTCATCTGCACACGAGGAAGCATTTTTTGATTGATCCAATGTTGATGATTTTTCTGATTGACGTTGCATTGTGTAAAGAATAGACTGATTTATGGCATCCAGATTAAGTTTTGTTATGAAAAGTCCAGATATGTATAATGAAGTTGCTTGTAGGGAA
The DNA here is from genome assembly GCA_023333645.1 of Sceloporus occidentalis. Taxonomy (NCBI): domain Eukaryota; kingdom Metazoa; phylum Chordata; class Lepidosauria; order Squamata; family Phrynosomatidae; genus Sceloporus; species Sceloporus occidentalis. Next base: position 10,099,382 of record JALMGF010000016.1, read on the forward strand.
GTAGTGACTAATTCGTTTAGCCCTTGCTATTGCTAATATAGTAATGGTTTCATGATGTGATGGTGTTTAAACCAAATCAATTGGAATCGCAGAATAAATTTAGCTTTTGTAAAATAAGGAGCACATCTTCTGTTAGTGCTCAAAATTTTCAAACTCTTAATTTACAGATTTGACTTTTTTGTCTCCCGATCACTATTTTCTTGTTATTTTGCTGTAAACGATCATATAATAGACACATTCCAAATACTTTAATATACACTGGCACCCAGGAAAGTTAAAAATGTATGTAAATTAGTTGTGGCCATCACACACAGTTCATTTTTTTTTTTCTTTATACTTTTTAGATGTAGAGAGGCTAAAGGAAAATACCAACCATGATGACAGCAGTCGGGACAGTTACTCTTCTGACAGACATGTATCTCAGTATCACGATCATCATCACAAAGATCGGCATCAGAATGATTCTTACAAGAAGAGCGAGTCCAGGAAAAGGCCGTATTCTAGCTTCAGCAATGGTAAAGATCACAGAGACTGGGATCACCACTACAAACAGGACAGGTGAGCTCTGCAATCCCCACCTGTATCACATAAAATGAATACATGGTTTTTTTTTTCAGACTTTTTCCTATCCCTTTAACACTGTAAAAGACTAGGTCATTAATATAGTCCTCAACATTTCTAGCTCTGACCTTAACACATGCGTTACGTCATTATGGCCTTCCCCTTTAATTCAGAATTTTTTAAGCCTTTTTGTGACCTGTGTAGCCAGTAACTCCTGCATGATGTGTCTCATTAGAAACACAATTCTGGTAAGGCGGGCTGTGATTTAACCCAAACTTTGTAAGATGTACAAAAGCTGGACAGGTTTGTTAAATGTATGTTTTGTTAAAATAGAATTTGATAAATTGATGTTGCCCAGACACTCGGCATGCTATGCAGTAGTAACTGGTTAGTGGATTTAATTGACCATTAATCTATCGTTACTGATGAAGCTTTTTAGGTTAAATTATCAAGCTAGCCAACATCAGAAGCAATGATGAGGTGCACTTAAATCGGTCAGTTGGGTCAATATGTTGCTTTTAGCAAGGTTTCTCGCAAATAGAGTGTTAAAACTTGTCAGAAAAGTTTGGGACTTGCATCTTAGTACCAAGTGAGAGGGTGTCTGTACACCTGCAATCCCCTATGAAAAGAAAAAAATGGCATTGGCGTGCTTACCGCTAAGGATATTTGTATTATCTATCTCTATGTGACGTAAATAAATAGCCTCGGACATCTCAAACAAATTCACGCAAACCGTCCTCCAGGCATCAACCCACTTAAGACTATGTGGCCATTTATGCTAAGAGCAATATAACTACCCCCCCCCCAAGCAGGTTATGATGATTCCCCCACCCCCCCAAAAAAAAAACTTCTTGATGGTTTTTGTGTCATAAATATTTGTGTTAACTTCATATTTTATTGCATTTACAGATACCACAATGATGGCAAACACAGAAAACTGGATGACCACAGAAGCAGAGATCATAGGTCTAATATGGAAGGGGGTTTAAAAGATAGACCTGTTTCTGACCACAGATCACATTCTGACCATCGTTCACATTCAGACCACCGTTCCGGTTCTGAATACAGCCATCACAAATCTTCCAGGGATTATCGGTACCATTCAGACTGGCAAATGGACCATCGAGCCTCTAGTAGTGGACCACGATCACCCTTAGATCAGAGGTCTCCATATGACTCACGATCTCCTTTGGGGCGCAGGTCACCTTTTGAATGTTCATCTGATCATAAAAGCACCCCTGAACAAATATGGAGTGGCCGTAAAACATAACACGAGGATTACTTTCCTGAACTTTAGCCATATTCACTAAACTTTCACAGTGATTGCCTTATGTGACATTAAAGAAATGGACTAGACTTGGAGTGTCGCAAACATTGTTTCTACTTTTCAAGAATGCAAGTTCCATTATCACAACAGAACAGAAGAATATTTTTGTACTTAAGGTATATGCTGCACTGCTGCAACTGTGGCATTTTTTTAAGAAACAAGATGTTTACTATTTCAGAGACCTCAGCACTGCCCATTGAGACTGAATTTTAATAAATAAAAACTTTACATCAGATTATCTTGAATTGTAAATTCTTTATTTTGACCTACGATCAAGTTTGAGAAATTAGAGGGTTTTTTTATCCCGGGAAACACTCTGTGACTTGGTTGACTTTCCAAAGCTGTTTGTTTACATTGTACACTGCAACCACCTTGCCGCTTCTCATCATATGCTTGAATATTTAAACGCTGTACCTAAACTGTAAAATAGCTTTTTTTTTTTTTTTTTTTTTTTTTTTTTTTTTTTTCTTTTCTGTGATCAACTGTAATTTTTTTTTTTACAAACTACACTGCTGTAAATTATTGTAAATTAATTAAATGAACATTTTTTTCCTTTCTCAGGCTTTCTTTGACTGTTCCTTTCCCCACAACTCAGGCCTTCTCAAGTATAGAAATATGTATGTTCATTAACACAAAAAAACAAAAACATTTTGATGGAATGACTGTTCAGGATGACAAAAATGGGGAAAGGGAACACTAATTCCAGTCATATGCTCTATAGTGTTCCACTTTATTAATATTCTTTATTAGAATTGTTTTAATTTTTAAAATATCAGTGTTGTATTGAAACAGTGCTAAAAATGTATACCTTCAAATTTTACTCATCCTAAAAGTATTTGATATGTTTTGAAAAGTCCGATAACTGCACACAAGTTGGTGTCCAGAGTGGCCAAATTCTGTAAATCAGTTTGTTTTCCTTTTTTTAATGAAATGGCAATAATGTCAAATGTGCTATGCAGCCAGTATAATTTTTAATGAGTTGGCTTTATAAATTGTTAAATACACATTGATTGTATATAGATTTCTTCTCTCTATATAAATGTATATGAGAAATTAAACTTAAGAACCATCATGGCTTCCGAATTTTATGATGAACTTTAAACCTAATATTTTAATACATGGGTACAGTAAGTCAAAAAGCTTACTCTGGTCAGCACTGTTTGTTACTATAAAACATGTAATATAAAATATTGTCAAAGTGGTTTTTATAGGCTTCTAAGCAGCAGATTTGTTACAATGATAATTAAGCAATATGTAAAATGAGGTAGCTAGCAGTATATTGCAGCACATAATTCCCAATAGTCTTATTTATACAGTATGCAGGGTGATTTTAGCTATTCTTGCAGTAGATTTTGGTTATTATACCTGCTCTGCACAATATATAGTATAAACACCAGGTCCTATATGTAAAAAAAAAAAAATGCGCTCAGCTACTTTTGAGCGAAGTGATCTTCAGCGGGAAAATGATGACTTGTCTTGGTGGGGCGTCGGGGATAAGTTGAGTATGGTTTAATATATTTGTACAGAGAGAATTCAGACTATAAATGCTGCATAACCTCATGGAGACCAATATCCCATTCACCCATTCCATGTAAAAGCTGGGGAAGATGTTTGCAAAATTAGTGCTATTTGTTTCAAACTTGTGATATCAAGCAGTATTTGTAATTTATAATGGGGATGGTCCTCTGCATTAACATTTTCTTTTGTAACTAAATGATAAACGAAGTGGCGCTCTTGACGGGGTTTGCATTAGATCAGATGTTCTCAGCTTGTTGGTTCGTGGCTGCCAGGACGATACATCAGAGGTGCCCGGGGTACTGGCTGGTCGTGATATTTCTTATACAAGGAACCTGGTTATAAGGGTTTTCAGAAAAACAGCAGAGTTGTTATAGATGATAAACATCTGATACAGCAGGGGTGTCCAACCTGTAGCCCTGCAGCAGCTGGAGGGCCACATCTCCCATAATGCTCTTTCAGCTCAATGGCTGGCAGAGGAGTATGGGAGATGTAGTCCTGCAGCATCTGGAGGGCCGCAGGTTGGGACACCCTTGCGATACAGAAATGGAGTAAACGGGCAGGATTTTTCAGCTGCTGTTTTAGACTGAGTGTTTTCAACTGTTTTGTTTTAAATTTGTGCGAGTATACAAACCGACGTTGTCAATGAGTAAATCTAAATAGTATTACCGGTAATTGTTTCTTTTATCTTAACCCAGTTTAGGAATTTTCCACAAACTATTGCCGATATATTTTAATACAGTTAATGCATAGAGATTGCATTATTGATTTCATTACACTTGGCTGCGAATCTTAGATTGGGAAATGTTTTCTTTATTTGAAAATTAAATTTTTATTTTTATTTTTTTTTTACACATGGAATTGTTAACATTTGATAATTTCATATTATCCAAAATTTACCAAAGGGCCCCGCACACAAGCCTCCCATGTGCAGTGTTTCTGTAATGGAGCTCACTTTTTCAGTTTGGGATTATTAACACAGGGATAAAAGCTAACTGGGATTCGGCTTGCCCGGACCCTGAAAACATATCAAAGACTAGTAACTACAATACAGTTTACTGATTTGTGTTCACGTAGCCATTTTCAAAGGTGCCATGCTTCACTAAATGATCAAATTAATATATTTCCAAGTTTAAAATAAAAATGAATGTAAAATAAACTATTCCTTCAGTATACACTGTTCACACCATAAGGTTAGAAGCATGGTGGTCAGACAAGCCATATCTGGGGTCTCAGTGACATATTGGCGGATATAAGTCATATTGAGGGGTCAACAGGCATATCTGAGGGCAGAGTGGCATATAGGGGGTTTAAGGCATATCTAGGGGTAGTAGGTTATCTGGGGGGGGCATAAGACATATATGGAGGCAGAGTGACATATAGGAGGTATAAGGAACATCTGGGGACAGAGTGGCATATAAGGTGGTCATAAAGCATATCTGGAGTCACAGTGGCATAATGGGGGGTATAATGCATATAGGGGGTTTAAGGCATGTGGGGGGGTTATGGCATATCTGGAGTGGTTATAATGCATATATGGGGCAGAGTGACATATAGGGGGTATAAGGCATATCGGGGGGGGCAGAGTGACAAGCCTGAAGTCAGATGTGCATAACTGGGGGGCAGGTTGGCAAATAAAATGAAAGAAAAACAAGAAATGCATTCTTCTCAATCAGTTTTTATTAAATATGAAAAAATGGTTTACATGTGAATATTTACTATTAAAATGTTTTTCTTATATGATAGTCTTATATTCAGGCTTCCCCCCTCCCCTAAATTAATATTAAAATTTGGGGGGTCATCTTATAATCGAGTAAATACGGTCCTCACAGTTCATGGCTCTTTTCTTTAGAGGTATGTGGAGACTCAATGACAACTCCAAACACAGCTTAAATTAATCGTATGATATGACATTCTGACGTTATTATAAAACAGGTTATTGATTGACGAGTTTGTCCAACGTACTAGAAGCCATAAGAGGTCTGCCAAGTTAATTTAATTCCCATCAGCCACTTCTTGCTCTATACCGAGCAACCTTTACCAGCAAACTCGCTTCAGCAGCTTTGCTTATAGCCTCACCGCGCCGTTCTGGTCATGTAGCACCGTAAACTGGGCTTGAGCTAAAGGAAGGCGGCTGGGACAAACTTCTTTGAAACGCGAATTAACTTTGTTGCTGGGCTACGAGAGCTGCTTGTCAATTAACGATACCCAAACAGCTATGCATGAACTTCCCAGACGGCATTGCTGTGATGACTTGCAGCGAGCTCAATTGCGTTTGAGTTGTGGTTTTAGGTATGAAAGTGTGTTTTATTCCTGTAGATATAATTTTGTCAGATAGATGTTTCCCTTGCAGAACTGAAAATAAAATGTTGTGCAATTTTGGAAATGTGATGATTTATGCCAAATAACGTATCACATAAATCATACCTCCCAAGTGTCTCTCTTTTGGACCTAAATTGACCCAATACCACCTGTTCATCTTTCCTTAGCGCTGAGAATGTTTGGTGAGCCCAAAATTATTAAAGATGCCTGTCTTTATGCACTTATCTATATATCTATATATCTATAGTAAGGAATTCAATAGAAATGTTCACTTGGGTTTTAAACAATTTTATTGGTATATAATACAATCAAGAACTCCAAGTAACTAAGTAGCACGAGAACCATGTGCTGATCAGTATGTATAGATGTTATCACATAGCAATGAATTATTTGTCCATTCTGGCCCTCTTGCTGGGCAGTTCATGGCCACTGTTGTCATTTAGAGTGGCGGTTGGTGAACTGAAACTCCTCTTCCTCCCTTTTTGAACGTATTTTTTGGGCTCATTCACTTTAATAAATGTCCCCCCACAGGTAAGCTGATGGTGTGACCACCAACGTTCCCGAGCAGAGGGTGCCCGATTCATTGCCCGCCTTATGAAGCCAAACCTTGGCCCCCAAGCCCTGCAGGGTCCATCACAGAGCCACCAGTGCTTTCTGCATTTAGCAACCTCTGCATGGAAATTGTGGTAGATGGAAATGTTGGCGCCAGTGATGTTGTTTATGCGCTCCATGTGTTTGCAGAACTCCGGACCGTGGTCTCCTTCATCTTTGTATTTGTGTGTCACACACAGGTAAGCGTGAATCATTTCGTGGAGAAGGACCTCAACAAGATCTTTCCTTGATCTCAAGCTTAGTAGTGGCTTGCTGATATAAATAGTGCACAGGTCTTCATTTATCTTGTAGCGACAAAGCCCGGCTTTTTGTGTCATCCTGTGGCTCCATTTTACTTCCACCCACATCAACTTTCCCTTGAAAAACTTGTGATTAAGTGACATGAACAATTCCTGGAGGTTGGGGTTTGGGTCCAGCACCTCCCAAGCAGGATCAATAACTGATAAGCACTCAGGATCTATATAATCCATCGCACTGGGGAAAAGCTTCCACAACTAATCAAGTCTGCCACCGCAACAGCTCCCTCTCACAAAAATCAAGTAGCAAATGGGATGACTGTAGAAGCTTATGATACTATGATGTCATAGTGAGTTATTGATGTCCATGCATAGTGGTGATCTCGCCCAGCACTAAGCTGCGTACACAAACTCACTAAAACTGCAAAAAAGTTGAATGCTTCAACTTAACCAACTTTGCTGCACTCTATGACCTTCATGGCCAGGGTTTTTCCCACCCTACTGTCCAAAGCTTTTTGCGCAATTTTTTTTACCAATCGCAATTTCCATTTTTGCTATTTATTGTATCCACACAATTTATATATTATTTTTTCCGCTCTCAAGGAGAGATAGGGCTTTCGCTTCATGCAATTTTTTTACAAACTACACTGCTGTAAATTATTGTAAATTAATTAAATGAACATTTTTTTTCCTTTCTCAGGCTTTCTTTGACTGTTCCTTTCCCCACAACTCAGGCCTTCTCAAGTATAGAAATATGTATGTTCATTAACACAAAAAAACAAAAACATTTTGATGGAATGACTGTTCAGGATGACAAAAATGGGGAAAGGGAACACTAATTCCAGTCATATGCTCTATAGTGTTCCACTTTATTAATATTCTTTATTAGAATTGTTTTAATTTTTAAAATATCAGTGTTGTATTGAAACAGTGCTAAAAATGTATACCTTCAAATTTTATTCATCTTAAAAGTATTTGATATGTTTTGAAAAGTCCGATAACTGCACACAAGTTGGTGTCCAGAGTGGCCAAATTCTGTAAATCCGTTTGTTTTCCTTTCTTTAATGAAATGGCAATAATGTCAAATGTGCTATGCAGCCAGTATAATTTTTAATGAGTTGGCTTTATAAATTGTTAAATACACATTGATTGTATATAGATTTCTTCTCTCTATATAAATGTATATGAGAAATTAAACTTAAGAACCATCATGGCTTCCGAATTTTATGATGAACTTTAAACCTCATATTTTAATACATGGGTACAGTAAGTCAAAAAGCTTACTCTGGTCGGCACTGTTTATTACTATAAAACATGTAATAAAAACCACTTTGACAATATTTTATATAGGCTTCTAAGCAGCAATGATAATTAAGCAATATGTAAAACAAGGTAGCTAGCAGTACCGTATTTGCTCGATTATAAGACGACCCTGATTATAAGACGACCCCCCAAAATCTGAATATTAACTTTGGAAAAAAAGAAAAAGCCTGAATATAAGACGAACCTAAAGGAAAAAAGTTTTACCAGTAAATGTTAATTCATGTAAACTATTTTATTAAATAAAAGCTATGATTGAGAAAAATATTTTTTTTGTTTTTATTTCCTTGTATTTTCCAACCTGTCCCCCAGTTACGCACATCTGCCCCCAGGCTTGCCACACCAATATGGCACTGTGGCCCATGATATGCCTTTTAACCCTCTATATGCCACTGTGCCCCATGGCATGCCTTTTGACCCCCTATGCGCCACTCTGCCTCCAGAAATGCCTTTTACCCCTATATCCCATTCTGGCATTTAGGGGGTTAAAATGCATATTATGGGGCAGAGTGGCATATAGGGAGGTATAAGGCATTCCAGGAGGCAGAGTGGCATTAAGGGAGTTAAAAGGCATTGTATAGAGCACTCTGCCTCCAGAAATGCCTTATACCCCTATATGCCACTCTGGCATTTAGGGGGTTAAAAGGCATATTATAGGGCAGAGTGGCATATAGGGAGGTATAAGGCATTTCAGGAGGCAGAGTGCTCTATTAAATGCCCCCTTAACGCCACTCTGCCTCCTGAAATGCCTTATACCTCCCTATATGCCACTCTGCCCCATAATATGCCTTTTAAACCCCTAAGTGCCAGAGTGGTAAATAGGGGTAAAAGGCATTCCAGAAATGCCCTATGCCCCCATTTAACACACACACACACACACTTACCGGTGCTTCCAATTTCCTGCTGTATTGCCGAGGCAGCGGGTTGACGTCTCCTTCCACTGCAGCCAGAAGGAGGTGGAGTTGGCAGCGGGGGTTTGTCTGCGTCCGTCGCGGATACCTTCCCCGGCTGTCAGAGATCAGAGTTCCCCGCACCGGTGCGGGGCAGTCATGGTTGATGGGGTGTTAAGGGTTAATTTTAGGGGCAGACATGGTTGATGGGGTGTTTAGGGTTAATTTAATGGTGAGGGTTAATTTAATTAATTTAATAAAGTTAGCTTAAGGTGCAGTTGCAGGTAAAGGGGAATGTAAATCCTGGGGGCAGTGATTATTAATATATTATTTATAACAGTATGGTGATATTATCTGACTGATTCGAACCCCAATGAAGGCAGAGAGTCGTTCAAAGATCCGGATCTTAAGATCACTGTAAGATTCGGATCCCTGTAAGATCCGAATCTTTGAACGACTCTCTGCCTTCATTGACATCACTGGAGGCAGGGGGGAGGATTCATAATGAAAGGGGCGGGGCCAATCATTAGTGTGCCTGCACGGAGTTACTGGAAAACGGTAACTCCTGTGAGTCACACTGAGTGATCCGAAGATTCGGATCATGAATCGGATCATTTCAGTGAACGAATCGAAATGATCCGATTCACTTTAATGATCCGAACTTCCCATCACTAACCTGTAGCCCTGCAGCAGCTGGAGGGCCACATCTCCCATAATGCTCTTTCAGCTCAATGGCTGGCAGAGGAGTATGGGAGATGTAGTCCTGCAGCAGCTGGAGGGCCGCAGGTTGGACACCCTTGCGATACAGAAATGGAGTAAACGGGCAGGATTTTTCAGCTGCTGTTTTAGACTGAGTGTTTTCAACTGTTTTGTTTTAAATTTGTGCGAGTATACAAACCGACGTTGTCAATGAGTAAATCTAAATAGTATTACCGGTAATTGTTTCTTTTATCTTAACCCAGACCCAGTTTAGGAATTTTCCACAAACTATTGCCGATATATTTTAATACAGTTAATGCATAGAGATTGCATTATTGATTTCATTACACTTGGCTGCGAATCTTAGATTGGGAAATGTTTTCTTTATTTGAAAATTACAATTTTTTTTTTATTTATTTTTTTACACATGGAATTGTTAACATTTGATAATTTCATATTATCCAAAATTTACCAAAGGGCCCCGCACACAAGCCTCCCATGTGCAGTGTTTCTGTAATGGAGCTCACTTTTTCAGTTTGGGATTATTAACACAGGGATAAAAGCTAACTGGGATTCGGCTTGCCCGGACCCTGAAAACATATCAAAGACTAGTAACTACAATACAGTTTACTGATTTGTGTTCACGTAACCATTTTCAAAGGTGCCATGCTTCACTAAATGATCAAATTAATATATTTCCAAGTTTAAAATAAAAATGAATGTAAAATAAACTATTCCTTCAGTATACACTGTTCACACCATAAGGTTAAAAGCATGGTGGTCAGACAAGCCATATCTGGGGTCTCAGTGACATATTGGCGGATATAAGTCATATTGAGGGGTCAACAGGCATATCTGAGGGCAGAGTGGCATATAGGGGGTTTAAGGCATATCTAGGGGTAGTAGGTTATCTGGGGGGGGCATAAGACATATATGGAGGCAGAGTGACATATAGGAGGTATAAGGAACATCTGGGGACAGAGTGGCATATAAGGTGGTCATAAAGCATATCTGGAGTCACAGTGGCATAATGGGGGGTATAATGCATATAGGGGGTATAAGGCATATCTGAGGGCAGAGTGGCATATAGGGGGTTTAAGGCATGTGGGGGGGTTATGGCATATCTGGAGTGGTTATAATGCATATATGGGGCAGAGTGACATATAGGGGGTATAAGGCATATCGGGGGGGGGGCAGAGTGACAAGCCTGAAGTCAGATGTGCATAACTGGGGGGCAGGTTGGCAAATAAAATGAAAGAAAAACAAGAAATGCATTCTTCTCAATCAGTTTTTATTAAATATGAAAAAATGGTTTACATGTGAATATTTACTATTAAAATGTTTTTCTTATATGATAGTCTTATATTCAGGCTTCCCCCCTCCCCTAAATTAATATTAAAATTTGGGGGGTCATCTTATAATCGAGTAAATACGGTCCTCACAGTTCATGGCTCTTTTCTTTAGAGGTATGTGGAGACTCAATGACAACTCCAAACACAGCTTAAATTAATCGTATGATATGACATTCTGACGTTATTATAAAACAGGTTATTGATTGACGAGTTTGTCCAACGTACTAGAAGCCATAAGAGGTCTGCCAAGTTAATTTAATTCCCATCAGCCACTTCTTGCTCTATACCGAGCAACCTTTACCAGCAAACTCGCTTCAGCAGCTTTGCTTATAGCCTCACCGCGCCGTTCTGGTCATGTAGCACCGTAAACTGGGCTTGAGCTAAAGGAAGGCGGCTGGGACAAACTTCTTTGAAACGCGAATTAACTTTGTTGCTGGGCTACGAGAGCTGCTTGTCAATTAACGATACCCAAACAGCTATGCATGAACTTCCCAGACGGCATTGCTGTGATGACTTGCAGCGAGCTCAATTGCGTTTGAGTTGTGGTTTTAGGTATGAAAGTGTGTTTTATTCCTGTAGATATAATTTTGTCAGATAGATGTTTCCCTTGCAGAACTGAAAATAAAATGTTGTGCAATTTTGGAAATGTGATGATTTATGCCAAATAACGTATCACATAAATCATACCTCCCAAGTGTCTCTCTTTTGGACCTAAATTGACCCAATACCACCTGTTCATCTTTCCTTAGCGCTGAGAATGTTTGGTGAGCCCAAAATTATTAAAGATGCCTGTCTTTATGCACTTATCTATATATCTATATATCTATAGTAAGGAATTCAATAGAAATGTTCACTTGGGTTTTAAACAATTTTATTGGTATATAATACAATCAAGAACTCCAAGTAACTAAGTAGCACGAGAACCATGTGCTGATCAGTATGTATAGATGTTATCACATAGCAATGAATTATTTGTCCATTCTGGCCCTCTTGCTGGGCAGTTCATGGCCACTGTTGTCATTTGGAGTGGCGGTTGGTGAACTGAAACTCCTCTTCCTCCCTTTTTGAACGTATTTTTTGGGCTCATTCACTTTAATAAATGTCCCCCCACAGGTAAGCTGATGGTGTGACCACCAACGTTCCCGAGCAGAGGGTGCCCGATTCATTGCCCGCCTTATGAAGCCAAACCTTGGCCCCCAAGCCCTGCAGGGTCCATCACAGAGCCACCAGTGCTTTCTGCATTTAGCAACCTCTGCATGGAAATTGTGGTAGATGGAAATGTTGGCGCCAGTGATGTTGTTTATGCGCTCCATGTGTTTGCAGAACTCCGGACCGTGGTCTCCTTCATCTTTGTATTTGTGTGTCACACACAGGTAAGCGTGAATCATTTCGTGGAGAAGGACCTCAACAAGATCTTTCCTTGATCTCAAGCTTAGTAGTGGCTTGCTGATATAAATAGTGCACAGGTCTTCATTTATCTTGTAGCGACAAAGCCCGGCTTTTTGTGTCATCCTGTGGCTCCATTTTACTTCCACCCACATCAACTTTCCCTTGAAAAACTTGTGATTAAGTGACATGAACAATTCCTGGAGGTTGGGGTTTGGGTCCAGCACCTCCCAAGCAGGATCAATAACTGATAAGCACTCAGGATCTATATAATCCATCGCACTGGGGAAAAGCTTCCACAACTAATCAAGTCTGCCACCGCAACAGCTCCCTCTCACAAAAATCAAGTAGCAAATGGGATGACTGTAGAAGCTTATGATACTATGATGTCATAGTGAGTTATTGATGTCCATGCATAGTGGTGATCTCGCCCAGCACTAAGCTGCGTACACAAACTCACTAAAACTGCAAAAAAGTTGAATGCTTCAACTTAACCAACTTTGCTGCACTCTATGACCTTCATGGCCAGGGTTTTTCCCACCCTACTGTCCAAAGCTTTTTGCGCAATTTTTTTTACCAATCGCAATTTCCATTTTTGCTATTTATTGTATCCACACAATTTATATATTATTTTTTCCGCTCTCAAGGAGAGATAGGGCTTTCGCTTCATGCAATTTTTTTACAAACTACACTGCTGTAAATTATTGTAAATTAATTAAATGAACATTTTTTTTCCTTTCTCAGGCTTTCTTTGACTGTTCCTTTCCCCACAACTCAGGCCTTCTCAAGTATAGAAATATGTATGTTCATTAACACAAAAAAACAAAAACATTTTGATGGAATGACTGTTCAGGATGACAAAAATGGGGAAAGGGAACACTAATTCCAGTCATATGCTCTATAGTGTTCCACTTTATTAATATTCTTTATTAGAATTGTTTTAATTTTTAAAATATCAGTGTTGTATTGAAACAGTGCTAAAAATGTATACCTTCAAATTTTATTCATCTTAAAAGTATTTGATATGTTTTGAAAAGTCCGATAACTGCACACAAGTTGGTGTCCAGAGTGGCCAAATTCTGTAAATCCGTTTGTTTTCCTTTCTTTAATGAAATGGCAATAATGTCAAATGTGCTATGCAGCCAGTATAATTTTTAATGAGTTGGCTTTATAAATTGTTAAATACACATTGATTGTATATAGATTTCTTCTCTCTATATAAATGTATATGAGAAATTAAACTTAAGAACCATCATGGCTTCCGAATTTTATGATGAACTTTAAACCTCATATTTTAATACATGGGTACAGTAAGTCAAAAAGCTTACTCTGGTCGGCACTGTTTATTACTATAAAACATGTAATAAAAACCACTTTGACAATATTTTATATAGGCTTCTAAGCAGCAATGATAATTAAGCAATATGTAAAACAAGGTAGCTAGCAGTACCGTATTTGCTCGATTATAAGACGACCCTGATTATAAGACGACCCCCCAAAATCTGAATATTAACTTTGGAAAAAAAGAAAAAGCCTGAATATAAGACGAACCTAAAGGAAAAAAGTTTTACCAGTAAATGTTAATTCATGTAAACTATTTTATTAAATAAAAGCTATGATTGAGAAAAATATTTTTTTTGTTTTTATTTCCTTGTATTTTCCAACCTGTCCCCCAGTTACGCACATCTGCCCCCAGGCTTGCCACACCAATATGGCACTGTGGCCCATGATATGCCTTTTAACCCTCTATATGCCACTGTGCCCCATGGCATGCCTTTTGACCCCCTATGCGCCACTCTGCCTCCAGAAATGCCTTTTACCCCTATATCCCATTCTGGCATTTAGGGGGTTAAAATGCATATTATGGGGCAGAGTGGCATATAGGGAGGTATAAGGCATTCCAGGAGGCAGAGTGGCATTAAGGGAGTTAAAAGGCATTGTATAGAGCACTCTGCCTCCAGAAATGCCTTATACCCCTATATGCCACTCTGGCATTTAGGGGGTTAAAAGGCATATTATAGGGCAGAGTGGCATATAGGGAGGTATAAGGCATTTCAGGAGGCAGAGTGCTCTATTAAATGCCCCCTTAACGCCACTCTGCCTCCTGAAATGCCTTATACCTCCCTATATGCCACTCTGCCCCATAATATGCCTTTTAAACCCCTAAGTGCCAGAGTGGTAAATAGGGGTAAAAGGCATTCCAGAAATGCCCTATGCCCCCATTTAACACACACGCACACACACACACTTACCGGTGCTTCCAATTTCCTGCTGTATTGCCGAGGCAGCGGGTTGACGTCTCCTTCCACTGCAGCCAGAAGGAGGTGGAGTTGGCAGCGGGGGTTTGTCTGCGTCCGTCGCGGATACCTTCCCCGGCTGTCAGAGATCAGAGTTCCCCGCACCGGTGCGGGGCAGTCATGGTTGATGGGGTGTTAAGGGTTAATTTTAGGGGCAGACATGGTTGATGGGGTGTTTAGGGTTAATTTAATGGTGAGGGTTAATTTAATTAATTTAATAAAGTTAGCTTAAGGTGCAGTTGCAGGTAAAGGGGAATGTAAATCCTGGGGGCAGTGATTATTAATATATTATTTATAACAGTATGGTGATATTATCTGACTGATTCGAACCCCAATGAAGGCAGAGAGTCGTTCAAAGATCCGGATCTTAAGATCACTGTAAGATTCGGATCCCTGTAAGATCCGAATCTTTGAACGACTCTCTGCCTTCATTAACATCACTGGAGGCAGGGGGGAGGATTCATAATGAAAGGGGCGGGGCCAATCATTAGTGTGCCTGCACGGAGTTACTGGAAAACGGTAACTCCTGTGAGTCACACTGAGTGATCCGAAGATTCGGATCATGAATCGGATCATTTCAGTGAACGAATCGAAATGATCCGATTCACTTTAATGATCCGAACTTCCCATCACTAACCTGTAGCCCTGCAGCAGCTGGAGGGCCACATCTCCCATAATGCTCTTTCAGCTCAATGGCTGGCAGAGGAGTATGGGAGATGTAGTCCTGCAGCAGCTGGAGGGCCGCAGGTTGGACACCCTTGCGATACAGAAATGGAGTAAACGGGCAGGATTTTTCAGCTGCTGTTTTAGACTGAGTGTTTTCAACTGTTTTGTTTTAAATTTGTGCGAGTATACAAACCGACGTTGTCAATGAGTAAATCTAAATAGTATTACCGGTAATTGTTTCTTTTATCTTAACCCAGACCCAGTTTAGGAATTTTCCACAAACTATTGCCGATATATTTTAATACAGTTAATGCATAGAGATTGCATTATTGATTTCATTACACTTGGCTGCGAATCTTAGATTGGGAAATGTTTTCTTTATTTGAAAATTACAATTTTTTTTTAATTTATTTTTTTACACATGGAATTGTTAACATTTGATAATTTCATATTATCCAAAATTTACCAAAGGGCCCCGCACACAAGCCTCCCATGTGCAGTGTTTCTGTAATGGAGCTCACTTTTTCAGTTTGGGATTATTAACACAGGGATAAAAGCTAACTGGGATTCGGCTTGCCCGGACCCTGAAAACATATCAAAGACTAGTAACTACAATACAGTTTACTGATTTGTGTTCACGTAACCATTTTCAAAGGTGCCATGCTTCACTAAATGATCAAATTAATATATTTCCAAGTTTAAAATAAAAATGAATGTAAAATAAACTATTCCTTCAGTATACACTGTTCACACCATAAGGTTAAAAGCATGGTGGTCAGACAAGCCATATCTGGGGTCTCAGTGACATATTGGCGGATATAAGTCATATTGAGGGGTCAACAGGCATATCTGAGGGCAGAGTGGCATATAGGGGGTTTAAGGCATATCTAGGGGTAGTAGGTTATCTGGGGGGGGCATAAGACATATATGGAGGCAGAGTGACATATAGGAGGTATAAGGAACATCTGGGGACAGAGTGGCATATAAGGTGGTCATAAAGCATATCTGGAGTCACAGTGGCATAATGGGGGGTATAATGCATATAGGGGGTTTAAGGCATGTGGGGGGGTTATGGCATATCTGGAGTGGTTATAATGCATATATGGGGCAGAGTGACATATAGGGGGTATAAGGCATATCGGGGGGGGCAGAGTGACAAGCCTGAAGTCAGATGTGCATAACTGGGGGGCAGGTTGGCAAATAAAATGAAAGAAAAACAAGAAATGCATTCTTCTCAATCAGTTTTTATTAAATATGAAAAAATGGTTTACATGTGAATATTTACTATTAAAATGTTTTTCTTATATGATAGTCTTATATTCAGGCTTCCCCCCTCCCCTAAATTAATATTAAAATTTGGGGGGTCATCTTATAATCGAGTAAATACGGTCCTCACAGTTCATGGCTCTTTTCTTTAGAGGTATGTGGAGACTCAATGACAACTCCAAACACAGCTTAAATTAATCGTATGATATGACATTCTGACGTTATTATAAAACAGGTTATTGATTGACGAGTTTGTCCAACGTACTAGAAGCCATAAGAGGTCTGCCAAGTTAATTTAATTCCCATCAGCCACTTCTTGCTCTATACCGAGCAACCTTTACCAGCAAACTCGCTTCAGCAGCTTTGCTTATAGCCTCACCGCGCCGTTCTGGTCATGTAGCACCGTAAACTGGGCTTGAGCTAAAGGAAGGCGGCTGGGACAAACTTCTTTGAAACGCGAATTAACTTTGTTGCTGGGCTACGAGAGCTGCTTGTCAATTAACGATACCCAAACAGCTATGCATGAACTTCCCAGACGGCATTGCTGTGATGACTTGCAGCGAGCTCAATTGCGTTTGAGTTGTGGTTTTAGGTATGAAAGTGTGTTTTATTCCTGTAGATATAATTTTGTCAGATAGATGTTTCCCTTGCAGAACTGAAAATAAAATGTTGTGCAATTTTGGAAATGTGATGATTTATGCCAAATAACGTATCACATAAATCATACCTCCCAAGTGTCTCTCTTTTGGACCTAAATTGACCCAATACCACCTGTTCATCTTTCCTTAGCGCTGAGAATGTTTGGTGAGCCCAAAATTATTAAAGATGCCTGTCTTTATGCACTTATCTATATATCTATATATCTATAGTAAGGAATTCAATAGAAATGTTCACTTGGGTTTTAAACAATTTTATTGGTATATAATACAATCAAGAACTCCAAGTAACTAAGTAGCACGAGAACCATGTGCTGATCAGTATGTATAGATGTTATCACATAGCAATGAATTATTTGTCCATTCTGGCCCTCTTGCTGGGCAGTTCATGGCCACTGTTGTCATTTGGAGTGGCGGTTGGTGAACTGAAACTCCTCTTCCTCCCTTTTTGAACGTATTTTTTGGGCTCATTCACTTTAATAAATGTCCCCCCACAGGTAAGCTGATGGTGTGACCACCAACGTTCCCGAGCAGAGGGTGCCCGATTCATTGCCCGCCTTATGAAGCCAAACCTTGGCCCCCAAGCCCTGCAGGGTCCATCACAGAGCCACCAGTGCTTTCTGCATTTAGCAACCTCTGCATGGAAATTGTGGTAGATGGAAATGTTGGCGCCAGTGATGTTGTTTATGCGCTCCATGTGTTTGCAGAACTCCGGACCGTGGTCTCCTTCATCTTTGTATTTGTGTGTCACACACAGGTAAGCGTGAATCATTTCGTGGAGAAGGACCTCAACAAGATCTTTCCTTGATCTCAAGCTTAGTAGTGGCTTGCTGATATAAATAGTGCACAGGTCTTCATTTATCTTGTAGCGACAAAGCCCGGCTTTTTGTGTCATCCTGTGGCTCCATTTTACTTCCACCCACATCAACTTTCCCTTGAAAAACTTGTGATTAAGTGACATGAACAATTCCTGGAGGTTGGGGTTTGGGTCCAGCACCTCCCAAGCAGGATCAATAACTGATAAGCACTCAGGATCTATATAATCCATCGCACTGGGGAAAAGCTTCCACAACTAATCAAGTCTGCCACCGCAACAGCTCCCTCTCACAAAAATCAAGTAGCAAATGGGATGACTGTAGAAGCTTATGATACTATGATGTCATAGTGAGTTATTGATGTCCATGCATAGTGGTGATCTCGCCCAGCACTAAGCTGCGTACACAAACTCACTAAAACTGCAAAAAAGTTGAATGCTTCAACTTAACCAACTTTGCTGCACTCTATGACCTTCATGGCCAGGGTTTTTCCCACCCTACTGTCCAAAGCTTTTTGCGCAATTTTTTTTACCAATCGCAATTTCCATTTTTGCTATTTATTGTATCCACACAATTTATATATTATTTTTTCCGCTCTCAAGGAGAGATAGGGCTTTCGCTTCATGCAATTTTTTTACAAACTACACTGCTGTAAATTATTGTAAATTAATTAAATGAACATTTTTTTTCCTTTCTCAGGCTTTCTTTGACTGTTCCTTTCCCCACAACTCAGGCCTTCTCAAGTATAGAAATATGTATGTTCATTAACACAAAAAAACAAAAACATTTTGATGGAATGACTGTTCAGGATGACAAAAATGGGGAAAGGGAACACTAATTCCAGTCATATGCTCTATAGTGTTCCACTTTATTAATATTCTTTATTAGAATTGTTTTAATTTTTAAAATATCAGTGTTGTATTGAAACAGTGCTAAAAATGTATACCTTCAAATTTTATTCATCTTAAAAGTATTTGATATGTTTTGAAAAGTCCGATAACTGCACACAAGTTGGTGTCCAGAGTGGCCAAATTCTGTAAATCCGTTTGTTTTCCTTTCTTTAATGAAATGGCAATAATGTCAAATGTGCTATGCAGCCAGTATAATTTTTAATGAGTTGGCTTTATAAATTGTTAAATACACATTGATTGTATATAGATTTCTTCTCTCTATATAAATGTATATGAGAAATTAAACTTAAGAACCATCATGGCTTCCGAATTTTATGATGAACTTTAAACCTCATATTTTAATACATGGGTACAGTAAGTCAAAAAGCTTACTCTGGTCGGCACTGTTTATTACTATAAAACATGTAATAAAAACCACTTTGACAATATTTTATATAGGCTTCTAAGCAGCAATGATAATTAAGCAATATGTAAAACAAGGTAGCTAGCAGTACCGTATTTGCTCGATTATAAGACGACCCTGATTATAAGACGACCCCCCAAAATCTGAATATTAACTTTGGAAAAAAAGAAAAAGCCTGAATATAAGACGAACCTAAAGGAAAAAAGTTTTACCAGTAAATGTTAATTCATGTAAACTATTTTATTAAATAAAAGCTATGATTGAGAAAAATATTTTTTTTGTTTTTATTTCCTTGTATTTTCCAACCTGTCCCCCAGTTACGCACATCTGCCCCCAGGCTTGCCACACCAATATGGCACTGTGGCCCATGATATGCCTTTTAACCCTCTATATGCCACTGTGCCCCATGGCATGCCTTTTGACCCCCTATGCGCCACTCTGCCTCCAGAAATGCCTTTTACCCCTATATCCCATTCTGGCATTTAGGGGGTTAAAATGCATATTATGGGGCAGAGTGGCATATAGGGAGGTATAAGGCATTCCAGGAGGCAGAGTGGCATTAAGGGAGTTAAAAGGCATTGTATAGAGCACTCTGCCTCCAGAAATGCCTTATACCCCTATATGCCACTCTGGCATTTAGGGGGTTAAAAGGCATATTATAGGGCAGAGTGGCATATAGGGAGGTATAAGGCATTTCAGGAGGCAGAGTGCTCTATTAAATGCCCCCTTAACGCCACTCTGCCTCCTGAAATGCCTTATACCTCCCTATATGCCACTCTGCCCCATAATATGCCTTTTAAACCCCTAAGTGCCAGAGTGGTAAATAGGGGTAAAAGGCATTCCAGAAATGCCCTATGCCCCCATTTAACACACACACACACACACACACTTACCGGTGCTTCCAATTTCCTGCTGTATTGCCGAGGCAGCGGGTTGACGTCTCCTTCCACTGCAGCCAGAAGGAGGTGGAGTTGGCAGCGGGGGTTTGTCTGCGTCCGTCGCGGATACCTTCCCCGGCTGTCAGAGATCAGAGTTCCCCGCACCGGTGCGGGGCAGTCATGGTTGATGGGGTGTTAAGGGTTAATTTTAGGGGCAGACATGGTTGATGGGGTGTTTAGGGTTAATTTAATGGTGAGGGTTAATTTAATTAATTTAATAAAGTTAGCTTAAGGTGCAGTTGCAGGTAAAGGGGAATGTAAATCCTGGGGGCAGTGATTATTAATGTATTATTTATAACAGTATGATGATATTATCTGACTGATTCGAACCCCAATGAAGGCAGAGAGTCGTTCAAAGATCCGGATCTTAAGATCACTGTAAGATTCGGATCCCTGTAAGATCCGAATCTTTGAACGACTCTCTGCCTTCATTGACATCACTGGAGGCAGGGGGGAGGATTCATAATGAAAGGGGCGGGGCCAATCATTAGTGTGCCTGCACGGAGTTACTGGAAAACGGTAACTCCTGTGAGTCACACTGAGTGATCCGAAGATTCGGATCATGAATCGGATCATTTCAGTGAACGAATCGAAATGATCCGATTCACTTTAATGATCCGAACTTCCCATCACTAACCTGTAGCCCTGCAGCAGCTGGAGGGCCACATCTCCCATAATGCTCTTTCAGCTCAATGGCTGGCAGAGGAGTATGGGAGATGTAGTCCTGCAGCAGCTGGAGGGCCGCAGGTTGGACACCCTTGCGATACAGAAATGGAGTAAACGGGCAGGATTTTTCAGCTGCTGTTTTAGACTGAGTGTTTTCAACTGTTTTGTTTTAAATTTGTGCGAGTATACAAACCGACGTTGTCAATGAGTAAATCTAAATAGTATTACCGGTAATTGTTTCTTTTATCTTAACCCAGTTTAGGAATTTTCCACAAACTATTGCCGATATATTTTAATACAGTTAATGCATAGAGATTGCATTATTGATTTCATTACACTTGGCTGCGAATCTTAGATTGGGAAATGTTTTCTTTATTTGAAAATTACAATTTTTTTTTTATTTATTTTTTTACACATGGAATTGTTAACATTTGATAATTTCATATTATCCAAAATTTACCAAAGGGCCCCGCACACAAGCCTCCCATGTGCAGTGTTTCTGTAATGGAGCTCACTTTTTCAGTTTGGGATTATTAACACAGGGATAAAAGCTAACTGGGATTCGGCTTGCCCGGACCCTGAAAACATATCAAAGACTAGTAACTACAATACAGTTTACTGATTTGTGTTCACGTAACCATTTTCAAAGGTGCCATGCTTCACTAAATGATCAAATTAATATATTTCCAAGTTTAAAATAAAAATGAATGTAAAATAAACTATTCCTTCAGTATACACTCTTCACACCATAAGGTTAAAAGCATGGTGGTCAGACAAGCCATATCTGGGGTCTCAGTGACATATTGGCGGATATAAGTCATATTGAGGGGTCAACAGGCATATCTGAGGGCAGAGTGGCATATAGGGGGTTTAAGGCATATCTAGGGGTAGTAGGTTATCTGGGGGGGGCATAAGACATATATGGAGGCAGAGTGACATATAGGAGGTATAAGGAACATCTGGGGACAGAGTGGCATATAAGGTGGTCATAAAGCATATCTGGAGTCACAGTGGCATAATGGGGGGTATAATGCATATAGGGGGTATAAGGCATATCTGAGGGCAGAGTGGCATATAGGGGGTTTAAGGCATGTGGGGGGGTTATGGCATATCTGGAGTGGTTATAATGCATATATGGGGCAGAGTGACATATAGGGGGTATAAGGCATATCGGGGGGGGGGGCAGAGTGACAAGCCTGAAGTCAGATGTGCATAACTGGGGGGCAGGTTGGCAAATAAAATGAAAGAAAAACAAGAAATGCATTCTTCTCAATCAGTTTTTATTAAATATGAAAAAATGGTTTACATGTGAATATTTACTATTAAAATGTTTTTCTTATATGATAGTCTTATATTCAGGCTTCCCCCCTCCCCTAAATTAATATTAAAATTTGGGGGGTCATCTTATAATCGAGTAAATACGGTCCTCACAGTTCATGGCTCTTTTCTTTAGAGGTATGTGGAGACTCAATGACAACTCCAAACACAGCTTAAATTAATCGTATGATATGACATTCTGACGTTATTATAAAACAGGTTATTGATTGACGAGTTTGTCCAACGTACTAGAAGCCATAAGAGGTCTGCCAAGTTAATTTAATTCCCATCAGCCACTTCTTGCTCTATACCGAGCAACCTTTACCAGCAAACTCGCTTCAGCAGCTTTGCTTATAGCCTCACCGCGCCGTTCTGGTCATGTAGCACCGTAAACTGGGCTTGAGCTAAAGGAAGGCGGCTGGGACAAACTTCTTTGAAACGCGAATTAACTTTGTTGCTGGGCTACGAGAGCTGCTTGTCAATTAACGATACCCAAACAGCTATGCATGAACTTCCCAGACGGCATTGCTGTGATGACTTGCAGCGAGCTCAATTGCGTTTGAGTTGTGGTTTTAGGTATGAAAGTGTGTTTTATTCCTGTAGATATAATTTTGTCAGATAGATGTTTCCCTTGCAGAACTGAAAATAAAATGTTGTGCAATTTTGGAAATGTGATGATTTATACCAAATAACGTATCACATAAATCATACCTCCCAAGTGTCTCTCTTTTGGACCTAAATTGACCCAATACCACCTGTTCATCTTTCCTTAGCGCTGAGAATGTTTGGTGAGCCCAAAATTATTAAAGATGCCTGTCTTTATGCACTTATCTATATATCTATATATCTATAGTAAGGAATTCAATAGAAATGTTCACTTGGGTTTTAAACAATTTTATTGGTATATAATACAATCAAGAACTCCAAGTAACTAAGTAGCACGAGAACCATGTGCTGATCAGTATGTATAGATGTTATCACATAGCAATGAATTATTTGTCCATTCTGGCCCTCTTGCTGGGCAGTTCATGGCCACTGTTGTCATTTGGAGTGGCGGTTGGTGAACTGAAACTCCTCTTCCTCCCTTTTTGAACGTATTTTTTGGGCTCATTCACTTTAATAAATGTCCCCCCACAGGTAAGCTGATGGTGTGACCACCAACGTTCCCGAGCAGAGGGTGCCCGATTCATTGCCCGCCTTATGAAGCCAAACCTTGGCCCCCAAGCCCTGCAGGGTCCATCACAGAGCCACCAGTGCTTTCTGCATTTAGCAACCTCTGCATGGAAATTGTGGTAGATGGAAATGTTGGCGCCAGTGATGTTGTTTATGCGCTCCATGTGTTTGCAGAACTCCGGACCGTGGTCTCCTTCATCTTTGTATTTGTGTGTCACACACAGGTAAGCGTGAATCATTTCGTGGAGAAGGACCTCAACAAGATCTTTCCTTGATCTCAAGCTTAGTAGTGGCTTGCTGATATAAATAGTGCACAGGTCTTCATTTATCTTGTAGCGACAAAGCCCGGCTTTTTGTGTCATCCTGTGGCTCCATTTTACTTCCACCCACATCAACTTTCCCTTGAAAAACTTGTGATTAAGTGACATGAACAATTCCTGGAGGTTGGGGTTTGGGTCCAGCACCTCCCAAGCAGGATCAATAACTGATAAGCACTCAGGATCTATATAATCCATCGCACTGGGGAAAAGCTTCCACAACTAATCAAGTCTGCCACCGCAACAGCTCCCTCTCACAAAAATCAAGTAGCAAATGGGATGACTGTAGAAGCTTATGATACTATGATGTCATAGTGAGTTATTGATGTCCATGCATAGTGGTGATCTCGCCCAGCACTAAGCTGCGTACACAAACTCACTAAAACTGCAAAAAAGTTGAATGCTTCAACTTAACCAACTTTGCTGCACTCTATGACCTTCATGGCCAGGGTTTTTCCCACCCTACTGTCCAAAGCTTTTTGCGCAATTTTTTTTACCAATCGCAATTTCCATTTTTGCTATTTATTGTATCCACACAATTTATATATTATTTTTTCCGCTCTCAAGGAGAGATAGGGCTTTCGCTTCATGCAATTTTTTTACAAACTACACTGCTGTAAATTATTGTAAATTAATTAAATGAACATTTTTTTTCCTTTCTCAGGCTTTCTTTGACTGTTCCTTTCCCCACAACTCAGGCCTTCTCAAGTATAGAAATATGTATGTTCATTAACACAAAAAAACAAAAACATTTTGATGGAATGACTGTTCAGGATGACAAAAATGGGGAAAGGGAACACTAATTCCAGTCATATGCTCTATAGTGTTCCACTTTATTAATATTCTTTATTAGAATTGTTTTAATTTTTAAAATATCAGTGTTGTATTGAAACAGTGCTAAAAATGTATACCTTCAAATTTTATTCATCTTAAAAGTATTTGATATGTTTTGAAAAGTCCGATAACTGCACACAAGTTGGTGTCCAGAGTGGCCAAATTCTGTAAATCTGTTTGTTTTCCTTTCTTTAATGAAATGGCAATAATGTCAAATGTGCTATGCAGCCAGTATAATTTTTTTTTGAGTTGGCTTTATAAATTGTTAAATACACATTGATTGTATATAGATTTCTTCTCTCTATATAAATGTATATGAGAAATTAAACTTAAGAACCATCATGGCTTCCGAATTTTATGATGAACTTTAAACCTCATATTTTAATACATGGGTACAGTAAGTCAAAAAGCTTACTCTGGTCGGCACTGTTTATTACTATAAAACATGTAATAAAAACCACTTTGACAATATTTTATATAGGCTTCTAAGCAGCAATGATAATTAAGCAATATGTAAAACAAGGTAGCTAGCAGTACCGTATTTGCTCGATTATAAGACGACCCTGATTATAAGACGACCCCCCAAAATCTGAATATTAACTTTGGAAAAAAAGAAAAAGCCTGAATATAAGACGAACCTAAAGGAAAAAAGTTTTACCAGTAAATGTTAATTCATGTAAACTATTTTATTAAATAAAAGCTATGATTGAGAAAAATATTTTTTTTGTTTTTATTTCCTTGTATTTTCCAACCTGTCCCCCAGTTACGCACATCTGCCCCCAGGCTTGCCACACCAATATGGCACTGTGGCCCATGATATGCCTTTTAACCCTCTATATGCCACTGTGCCCCATGGCATGCCTTTTGACCCCCTATGCGCCACTCTGCCTCCAGAAATGCCTTTTACCCCTATATCCCATTCTGGCATTTAGGGGGTTAAAATGCATATTATGGGGCAGAGTGGCATATAGGGAGGTATAAGGCATTCCAGGAGGCAGAGTGGCATTAAGGGAGTTAAAAGGCATTGTATAGAGCACTCTGCCTCCAGAAATGCCTTATACCCCTATATGCCACTCTGGCATTTAGGGGGTTAAAAGGCATATTATAGGGCAGAGTGGCATATAGGGAGGTATAAGGCATTTCAGGAGGCAGAGTGCTCTATTAAATGCCCCCTTAACGCCACTCTGCCTCCTGAAATGCCTTATACCTCCCTATATGCCACTCTGCCCCATAATATGCCTTTTAAACCCCTAAGTGCCAGAGTGGTAAATAGGGGTAAAAGGCATTCCAGAAATGCCCTATGCCCCCATTTAACACACACACACACACACACACTTACCGGTGCTTCCAATTTCCTGCTGTATTGCCGAGGCAGCGGGTTGACGTCTCCTTCCACTGCAGCCAGAAGGAGGTGGAGTTGGCAGCGGGGGTTTGTCTGCGTCCGTCGCGGATACCTTCCCCGGCTGTCAGAGATCAGAGTTCCCCGCACCGGTGCGGGGCAGTCATGGTTGATGGGGTGTTAAGGGTTAATTTTAGGGGCAGACATGGTTGATGGGGTGTTTAGGGTTAATTTAATGGTGAGGGTTAATTTAATTAATTTAATAAAGTTAGCTTAAGGTGCAGTTGCAGGTAAAGGGGAATGTAAATCCTGGGGGCAGTGATTATTAATGTATTATTTATAACAGTATGATGATATTATCTGACTGATTCGAACCCCAATGAAGGCAGAGAGTCGTTCAAAGATCCGGATCTTAAGATCACTGTAAGATTCGGATCCCTGTAAGATCCGAATCTTTGAACGACTCTCTGCCTTCATTGACATCACTGGAGGCAGGGGGGAGGATTCATAATGAAAGGGGCGGGGCCAATCATTAGTGTGCCTGCACGGAGTTACTGGAAAACGGTAACTCCTGTGAGTCACACTGAGTGATCCGAAGATTCGGATCATGAATCGGATCATTTCAGTGAACGAATCGAAATGATCCGATTCACTTTAATGATCCGAACTTCCCATCACTAACCTGTAGCCCTGCAGCAGCTGGAGGGCCACATCTCCCATAATGCTCTTTCAGCTCAATGGCTGGCAGAGGAGTATGGGAGATGTAGTCCTGCAGCAGCTGGAGGGCCGCAGGTTGGACACCCTTGCGATACAGAAATGGAGTAAACGGGCAGGATTTTTCAGCTGCTGTTTTAGACTGAGTGTTTTCAACTGTTTTGTTTTAAATTTGTGCGAGTATACAAACCGACGTTGTCAATGAGTAAATCTAAATAGTATTACCGGTAATTGTTTCTTTTATCTTAACCCAGTTTAGGAATTTTCCACAAACTATTGCCGATATATTTTAATACAGTTAATGCATAGAGATTGCATTATTGATTTCATTACACTTGGCTGCGAATCTTAGATTGGGAAATGTTTTCTTTATTTGAAAATTACAATTTTTTTTTTATTTATTTTTTTACACATGGAATTGTTAACATTTGATAATTTCATATTATCCAAAATTTACCAAAGGGCCCCGCACACAAGCCTCCCATGTGCAGTGTTTCTGTAATGGAGCTCACTTTTTCAGTTTGGGATTATTAACACAGGGATAAAAGCTAACTGGGATTCGGCTTGCCCGGACCCTGAAAACATATCAAAGACTAGTAACTACAATACAGTTTACTGATTTGTGTTCACGTAACCATTTTCAAAGGTGCCATGCTTCACTAAATGATCAAATTAATATATTTCCAAGTTTAAAATAAAAATGAATGTAAAATAAACTATTCCTTCAGTATACACTGTTCACACCATAAGGTTAAAAGCATGGTGGTCAGACAAGCCATATCTGGGGTCTCAGTGACATATTGGCGGATATAAGTCATATTGAGGGGTCAACAGGCATATCTGAGGGCAGAGTGGCATATAGGGGGTTTAAGGCATATCTAGGGGTAGTAGGTTATCTGGGGGGGGCATAAGACATATATGGAGGCAGAGTGACATATAGGAGGTATAAGGAACATCTGGGGACAGAGTGGCATATAAGGTGGTCATAAAGCATATCTGGAGTCACAGTGGCATAATGGGGGGTATAATGCATATAGGGGGTATAAGGCATATCTGAGGGCAGAGTGGCATATAGGGGGTTTAAGGCATGTGGGGGGGTTATGGCATATCTGGAGTGGTTATAATGCATATATGGGGCAGAGTGACATATAGGGGGTATAAGGCATATCGGGGGGGGGGGCAGAGTGACAAGCCTGAAGTCAGATGTGCATAACTGGGGGGCAGGTTGGCAAATAAAATGAAAGAAAAACAAGAAATGCATTCTTCTCAATCAGTTTTTATTAAATATGAAAAAATGGTTTACATGTGAATATTTACTATTAAAATGTTTTTCTTATATGATAGTCTTATATTCAGGCTTCCCCCCTCCCCTAAATTAATATTAAAATTTGGGGGGTCATCTTATAATCGAGTAAATACGGTCCTCACAGTTCATGGCTCTTTTCTTTAGAGGTATGTGGAGACTCAATGACAACTCCAAACACAGCTTAAATTAATCGTATGATATGACATTCTGACGTTATTATAAAACAGGTTATTGATTGACGAGTTTGTCCAACGTACTAGAAGCCATAAGAGGTCTGCCAAGTTAATTTAATTCCCATCAGCCACTTCTTGCTCTATACCGAGCAACCTTTACCAGCAAACTCGCTTCAGCAGCTTTGCTTATAGCCTCACCGCGCCGTTCTGGTCATGTAGCACCGTAAACTGGGCTTGAGCTAAAGGAAGGCGGCTGGGACAAACTTCTTTGAAACGCGAATTAACTTTGTTGCTGGGCTACGAGAGCTGCTTGTCAATTAACGATACCCAAACAGCTATGCATGTACTTCCCAGACGGCATTGCTGTGATGACTTGCAGCGAGCTCAATTGCGTTTGAGCTGTGGTTTTAGGTATGAAAGTGTGTTTTATTCCTGTAGATATAATTTTGTCAGATAGATGTTTCCCTTGCAGAACTGAAAATAAAATGTTGTGCAATTTTGGAAATGTGATGATTTATGCCAAATAACGTATCACATAAATCATACCTCCCAAGTGTCTCTCTTTTGGACCTAAATTGACCCAATACCACCTGTTCATCTTTCCTTAGCGCTGAGAATGTTTGGTGAGCCCAAAATTATTAAAGATGCCTGTCTTTATGCACTTATCTATATATCTATATATCTATAGTAAGGAATTCAATAGAAATGTTCACTTGGGTTTTAAACAATTTTATTGGTATATAATACAATCAAGAACTCCAAGTAACTAAGTAGCACGAGAACCATGTGCTGATCAGTATGTATAGATGTTATCACATAGCAATGAATTATTTGTCCATTCTGGCCCTCTTGCTGGGCAGTTCATGGCCACTGTTGTCATTTGGAGTGGCGGTTGGTGAACTGAAACTCCTCTTCCTCCCTTTTTGAACGTATTTTTTGGGCTCATTCACTTTAATAAATGTCCCCCCACAGGTAAGCTGATGGTGTGACCACCAACGTTCCCGAGCAGAGGGTGCCCGATTCATTGCCCGCCTTATGAAGCCAAACCTTGGCCCCCAAGCCCTGCAGGGTCCATCACAGAGCCACCAGTGCTTTCTGCATTTAGCAACCTCTGCATGGAAATTGTGGTAGATGGAAATGTTGGCGCCAGTGATGTTGTTTATGCGCTCCATGTGTTTGCAGAACTCCGGACCGTGGTCTCCTTCATCTTTGTATTTGTGTGTCACACACAGGTAAGCGTGAATCATTTCGTGGAGAAGGACCTCAACAAGATCTTTCCTTGATCTCAAGCTTAGTAGTGGCTTGCTGATATAAATAGTGCACAGGTCTTCATTTATCTTGTAGCGACAAAGCCCGGCTTTTTGTGTCATCCTGTGGCTCCATTTTACTTCCACCCACATCAACTTTCCCTTGAAAAACTTGTGATTAAGTGACATGAACAATTCCTGGAGGTTGGGGTTTGGGTCCAGCACCTCCCAAGCAGGATCAATAACTGATAAGCACTCAGGATCTATATAATCCATCGCACTGGGGAAAAGCTTCCACAACTAATCAAGTCTGCCACCGCAACAGCTCCCTCTCACAAAAATCAAGTAGCAAATGGGATGACTGTAGAAGCTTATGATACTATGATGTCATAGTGAGTTATTGATGTCCATGCATAGTGGTGATCTCGCCCAGCACTAAGCTGCGTACACAAACTCACTAAAACTGCAAAAAAGTTGAATGCTTCAACTTAACCAACTTTGCTGCACTCTATGACCTTCATGGCCAGGGTTTTTCCCACCCTACTGTCCAAAGCTTTTTGCGCAATTTTTTTTACCAATCGCAATTTCCATTTTTGCTATTTATTGTATCCACACAATTTATATATTATTTTTTCCGCTCTCAAGGAGAGATAGGGCTTTCGCTTCATGCAATTTTTTTACAAACTACACTGCTGTAAATTATTGTAAATTAATTAAATGAACATTTTTTTTCCTTTCTCAGGCTTTCTTTGACTGTTCCTTTCCCCACAACTCAGGCCTTCTCAAGTATAGAAATATGTATGTTCATTAACACAAAAAAACAAAAACATTTTGATGGAATGACTGTTCAGGATGACAAAAATGGGGAA
The DNA here is from genome assembly GCA_023333645.1 of Sceloporus occidentalis. Classification (NCBI taxonomy): domain Eukaryota; kingdom Metazoa; phylum Chordata; class Lepidosauria; order Squamata; family Phrynosomatidae; genus Sceloporus; species Sceloporus occidentalis. The sequence goes on from JALMGF010000016.1 coordinate 10,129,509, forward strand.
AGGGAACACTAATTCCAGTCATATGCTCTATAGTGTTCCACTTTATTAATATTCTTTATTAGAATTGTTTTAATTTTTAAAATATCAGTGTTGTATTGAAACAGTGCTAAAAATGTATACCTTCAAATTTTATTCATCTTAAAAGTATTTGATATGTTTTGAAAAGTCCGATAACTGCACACAAGTTGGTGTCCAGAGTGGCCAAATTCTGTAAATCCGTTTGTTTTCCTTTCTTTAATGAAATGGCAATAATGTCAAATGTGCTATGCAGCCAGTATAATTTTTAATGAGTTGGCTTTATAAATTGTTAAATACACATTGATTGTATATAGATTTCTTCTCTCTATATAAATGTATATGAGAAATTAAACTTAAGAACCATCATGGCTTCCGAATTTTATGATGAACTTTAAACCTCATATTTTAATACATGGGTACAGTAAGTCAAAAAGCTTACTCTGGTCGGCACTGTTTATTACTATAAAACATGTAATAAAAACCACTTTGACAATATTTTATATAGGCTTCTAAGCAGCAATGATAATTAAGCAATATGTAAAACAAGGTAGCTAGCAGTACCGTATTTGCTCGATTATAAGACGACCCTGATTATAAGACGACCCCCCAAAATCTGAATATTAACTTTGGAAAAAAAGAAAAAGCCTGAATATAAGACGAACCTAAAGGAAAAAAGTTTTACCAGTAAATGTTAATTCATGTAAACTATTTTATTAAATAAAAGCTATGATTGAGAAAAATATTTTTTTTGTTTTTATTTCCTTGTATTTTCCAACCTGTCCCCCAGTTACGCACATCTGCCCCCAGGCTTGCCACACCAATATGGCACTGTGGCCCATGATATGCCTTTTAACCCTCTATATGCCACTGTGCCCCATGGCATGCCTTTTGACCCCCTATGCGCCACTCTGCCTCCAGAAATGCCTTTTACCCCTATATCCCATTCTGGCATTTAGGGGGTTAAAATGCATATTATGGGGCAGAGTGGCATATAGGGAGGTATAAGGCATTCCAGGAGGCAGAGTGGCATTAAGGGAGTTAAAAGGCATTGTATAGAGCACTCTGCCTCCAGAAATGCCTTATACCCCTATATGCCACTCTGGCATTTAGGGGGTTAAAAGGCATATTATAGGGCAGAGTGGCATATAGGGAGGTATAAGGCATTTCAGGAGGCAGAGTGCTCTATTAAATGCCCCCTTAACGCCACTCTGCCTCCTGAAATGCCTTATACCTCCCTATATGCCACTCTGCCCCATAATATGCCTTTTAAACCCCTAAGTGCCAGAGTGGTAAATAGGGGTAAAAGGCATTCCAGAAATGCCCTATGCCCCCATTTAACACACACACACACACACACACTTACCGGTGCTTCCAATTTCCTGCTGTATTGCCGAGGCAGCGGGTTGACGTCTCCTTCCACTGCAGCCAGAAGGAGGTGGAGTTGGCAGCGGGGGTTTGTCTGCGTCCGTCGCGGATACCTTCCCCGGCTGTCAGAGATCAGAGTTCCCCGCACCGGTGCGGGGCAGTCATGGTTGATGGGGTGTTAAGGGTTAATTTTAGGGGCAGACATGGTTGATGGGGTGTTTAGGGTTAATTTAATGGTGAGGGTTAATTTAATTAATTTAATAAAGTTAGCTTAAGGTGCAGTTGCAGGTAAAGGGGAATGTAAATCCTGGGGGCAGTGATTATTAATGTATTATTTATAACAGTATGGTGATATTATCTGACTGATTCGAACCCCAATGAAGGCAGAGAGTCGTTCAAAGATCCGGATCTTAAGATCACTGTAAGATTCGGATCCCTGTAAGATCCGAATCTTTGAACGACTCTCTGCCTTCATTGACATCACTGGAGGCAGGGGGGAGGATTCATAATGAAAGGGGCGGGGCCAATCATTAGTGTGCCTGCACGGAGTTACTGGAAAACGGTAACTCCTGTGAGTCACACTGAGTGATCCGAAGATTCGGATCATGAATCGGATCATTTCAGTGAACGAATCGAAATGATCCGATTCACTTTAATGATCCGAACTTCCCATCACTAACCTGTAGCCCTGCAGCAGCTGGAGGGCCACATCTCCCATAATGCTCTTTCAGCTCAATGGCTGGCAGAGGAGTATGGGAGATGTAGTCCTGCAGCAGCTGGAGGGCCGCAGGTTGGACACCCTTGCGATACAGAAATGGAGTAAACGGGCAGGATTTTTCAGCTGCTGTTTTAGACTGAGTGTTTTCAACTGTTTTGTTTTAAATTTGTGCGAGTATACAAACCGACGTTGTCAATGAGTAAATCTAAATAGTATTACCGGTAATTGTTTCTTTTATCTTAACCCAGTTTAGGAATTTTCCACAAACTATTGCCGATATATTTTAATACAGTTAATGCATAGAGATTGCATTATTGATTTCATTACACTTGGCTGCGAATCTTAGATTGGGAAATGTTTTCTTTATTTGAAAATTACAATTTTTTTTTTATTTATTTTTTTACACATGGAATTGTTAACATTTGATAATTTCATATTATCCAAAATTTACCAAAGGGCCCCGCACACAAGCCTCCCATGTGCAGTGTTTCTGTAATGGAGCTCACTTTTTCAGTTTGGGATTATTAACACAGGGATAAAAGCTAACTGGGATTCGGCTTGCCCGGACCCTGAAAACATATCAAAGACTAGTAACTACAATACAGTTTACTGATTTGTGTTCACGTAACCATTTTCAAAGGTGCCATGCTTCACTAAATGATCAAATTAATATATTTCCAAGTTTAAAATAAAAATGAATGTAAAATAAACTATTCCTTCAGTATACACTGTTCACACCATAAGGTTAAAAGCATGGTGGTCAGACAAGCCATATCTGGGGTCTCAGTGACATATTGGCGGATATAAGTCATATTGAGGGGTCAACAGGCATATCTGAGGGCAGAGTGGCATATAGGGGGTTTAAGGCATATCTAGGGGTAGTAGGTTATCTGGGGGGGGCATAAGACATATATGGAGGCAGAGTGACATATAGGAGGTATAAGGAACATCTGGGGACAGAGTGGCATATAAGGTGGTCATAAAGCATATCTGGAGTCACAGTGGCATAATGGGGGGTATAATGCATATAGGGGGTATAAGGCATATCTGAGGGCAGAGTGGCATATAGGGGGTTTAAGGCATGTGGGGGGGTTATGGCATATCTGGAGTGGTTATAATGCATATATGGGGCAGAGTGACATATAGGGGGTATAAGGCATATCGGGGGGGGGGGGGGGCAGAGTGACAAGCCTGAAGTCAGATGTGCATAACTGGGGGGCAGGTTGGCAAATAAAATGAAAGAAAAACAAGAAATGCATTCTTCTCAATCAGTTTTTATTAAATATGAAAAAATGGTTTACATGTGAATATTTACTATTAAAATGTTTTTCTTATATGATAGTCTTATATTCAGGCTTCCCCCCTCCCCTAAATTAATATTAAAATTTGGGGGGTCATCTTATAATCGAGTAAATACGGTCCTCACAGTTCATGGCTCTTTTCTTTAGAGGTATGTGGAGACTCAATGACAACTCCAAACACAGCTTAAATTAATCGTATGATATGACATTCTGACGTTATTATAAAACAGGTTATTGATTGACGAGTTTGTCCAACGTACTAGAAGCCATAAGAGGTCTGCCAAGTTAATTTAATTCCCATCAGCCACTTCTTGCTCTATACCGAGCAACCTTTACCAGCAAACTCGCTTCAGCAGCTTTGCTTATAGCCTCACCGCGCCGTTCTGGTCATGTAGCACCGTAAACTGGGCTTGAGCTAAAGGAAGGCGGCTGGGACAAACTTCTTTGAAACGCGAATTAACTTTGTTGCTGGGCTACGAGAGCTGCTTGTCAATTAACGATACCCAAACAGCTATGCATGAACTTCCCAGACGGCATTGCTGTGATGACTTGCAGCGAGCTCAATTGCGTTTGAGTTGTGGTTTTAGGTATGAAAGTGTGTTTTATTCCTGTAGATATAATTTTGTCAGATAGATGTTTCCCTTGCAGAACTGAAAATAAAATGTTGTGCAATTTTGGAAATGTGATGATTTATGCCAAATAACGTATCACATAAATCATACCTCCCAAGTGTCTCTCTTTTGGACCTAAATTGACCCAATACCACCTGTTCATCTTTCCTTAGCGCTGAGAATGTTTGGTGAGCCCAAAATTATTAAAGATGCCTGTCTTTATGCACTTATCTATATATCTATATATCTATAGTAAGGAATTCAATAGAAATGTTCACTTGGGTTTTAAACAATTTTATTGGTATATAATACAATCAAGAACTCCAAGTAACTAAGTAGCACGAGAACCATGTGCTGATCAGTATGTATAGATGTTATCACATAGCAATGAATTATTTGTCCATTCTGGCCCTCTTGCTGGGCAGTTCATGGCCACTGTTGTCATTTGGAGTGGCGGTTGGTGAACTGAAACTCCTCTTCCTCCCTTTTTGAACGTATTTTTTGGGCTCATTCACTTTAATAAATGTCCCCCCACAGGTAAGCTGATGGTGTGACCACCAACGTTCCCGAGCAGAGGGTGCCCGATTCATTGCCCGCCTTATGAAGCCAAACCTTGGCCCCCAAGCCCTGCAGGGTCCATCACAGAGCCACCAGTGCTTTCTGCATTTAGCAACCTCTGCATGGAAATTGTGGTAGATGGAAATGTTGGCGCCAGTGATGTTGTTTATGCGCTCCATGTGTTTGCAGAACTCCGGACCGTGGTCTCCTTCATCTTTGTATTTGTGTGTCACACACAGGTAAGCGTGAATCATTTCGTGGAGAAGGACCTCAACAAGATCTTTCCTTGATCTCAAGCTTAGTAGTGGCTTGCTGATATAAATAGTGCACAGGTCTTCATTTATCTTGTAGCGACAAAGCCCGGCTTTTTGTGTCATCCTGTGGCTCCATTTTACTTCCACCCACATCAACTTTCCCTTGAAAAACTTGTGATTAAGTGACATGAACAATTCCTGGAGGTTGGGGTTTGGGTCCAGCACCTCCCAAGCAGGATCAATAACTGATAAGCACTCAGGATCTATATAATCCATCGCACTGGGGAAAAGCTTCCACAACTAATCAAGTCTGCCACCGCAACAGCTCCCTCTCACAAAAATCAAGTAGCAAATGGGATGACTGTAGAAGCTTATGATACTATGATGTCATAGTGAGTTATTGATGTCCATGCATAGTGGTGATCTCGCCCAGCACTAAGCTGCGTACACAAACTCACTAAAACTGCAAAAAAGTTGAATGCTTCAACTTAACCAACTTTGCTGCACTCTATGACCTTCACGGCCAGGGTTTTTCCCACCCTACTGTCCAAAGCTTTTTGCGCAATTTTTTTTACCAATCGCAATTTCCATTTTTGCTATTTATTGTATCCACACAATTTATATATTATTTTTTCCGCTCTCAAGGAGAGATAGGGCTTTCGCTTCATGCAATTTTTTTACAAACTACACTGCTGTAAATTATTGTAAATTAATTAAATGAACATTTTTTTTCCTTTCTCAGGCTTTCTTTGACTGTTCCTTTCCCCACAACTCAGGCCTTCTCAAGTATAGAAATATGTATGTTCATTAACACAAAAAAACAAAAACATTTTGATGGAATGACTGTTCAGGATGACAAAAATGGGGAAAGGGAACACTAATTCCAGTCATATGCTCTATAGTGTTCCACTTTATTAATATTCTTTATTAGAATTGTTTTAATTTTTAAAATATCAGTGTTGTATTGAAACAGTGCTAAAAATGTATACCTTCAAATTTTATTCATCTTAAAAGTATTTGATATGTTTTGAAAAGTCCGATAACTGCACACAAGTTGGTGTCCAGAGTGGCCAAATTCTGTAAATCCGTTTGTTTTCCTTTCTTTAATGAAATGGCAATAATGTCAAATGTGCTATGCAGCCAGTATAATTTTTAATGAGTTGGCTTTATAAATTGTTAAATACACATTGATTGTATATAGATTTCTTCTCTCTATATAAATGTATATGAGAAATTAAACTTAAGAACCATCATGGCTTCCGAATTTTATGATGAACTTTAAACCTCATATTTTAATACATGGGTACAGTAAGTCAAAAAGCTTACTCTGGTCGGCACTGTTTATTACTATAAAACATGTAATAAAAACCACTTTGACAATATTTTATATAGGCTTCTAAGCAGCAATGATAATTAAGCAATATGTAAAACAAGGTAGCTAGCAGTACCGTATTTGCTCGATTATAAGACGACCCTGATTATAAGACGACCCCCCAAAATCTGAATATTAACTTTGGAAAAAAAGAAAAAGCCTGAATATAAGACGAACCTAAAGGAAAAAAGTTTTACCAGTAAATGTTAATTCATGTAAACTATTTTATTAAATAAAAGCTATGATTGAGAAAAATATTTTTTTTGTTTTTATTTCCTTGTATTTTCCAACCTGTCCCCCAGTTACGCACATCTGCCCCCAGGCTTGCCACACCAATATGGCACTGTGGCCCATGATATGCCTTTTAACCCTCTATATGCCACTGTGCCCCATGGCATGCCTTTTGACCCCCTATGCGCCACTCTGCCTCCAGAAATGCCTTTTACCCCTATATCCCATTCTGGCATTTAGGGGGTTAAAATGCATATTATGGGGCAGAGTGGCATATAGGGAGGTATAAGGCATTCCAGGAGGCAGAGTGGCATTAAGGGAGTTAAAAGGCATTGTATAGAGCACTCTGCCTCCAGAAATGCCTTATACCCCTATATGCCACTCTGGCATTTAGGGGGTTAAAAGGCATATTATAGGGCAGAGTGGCATATAGGGAGGTATAAGGCATTTCAGGAGGCAGAGTGCTCTATTAAATGCCCCCTTAACGCCACTCTGCCTCCTGAAATGCCTTATACCTCCCTATATGCCACTCTGCCCCATAATATGCCTTTTAAACCCCTAAGTGCCAGAGTGGTAAATAGGGGTAAAAGGCATTCCAGAAATGCCCTATGCCCCCATTTAACACACACACACACACACACACTTACCGGTGCTTCCAATTTCCTGCTGTATTGCCGAGGCAGCGGGTTGACGTCTCCTTCCACTGCAGCCAGAAGGAGGTGGAGTTGGCAGCGGGGGTTTGTCTGCGTCCGTCGCGGATACCTTCCCCGGCTGTCAGAGATCAGAGTTCCCCGCACCGGTGCGGGGCAGTCATGGTTGATGGGGTGTTAAGGGTTAATTTTAGGGGCAGACATGGTTGATGGGGTGTTTAGGGTTAATTTAATGGTGAGGGTTAATTTAATTAATTTAATAAAGTTAGCTTAAGGTGCAGTTGCAGGTAAAGGGGAATGTAAATCCTGGGGGCAGTGATTATTAATGTATTATTTATAACAGTATGGTGATATTATCTGACTGATTCGAACCCCAATGAAGGCAGAGAGTCGTTCAAAGATCCGGATCTTAAGATCACTGTAAGATTCGGATCCCTGTAAGATCCGAATCTTTGAACGACTCTCTGCCTTCATTGACATCACTGGAGGCAGGGGGGAGGATTCATAATGAAAGGGGCGGGGCCAATCATTAGTGTGCCTGCACGGAGTTACTGGAAAACGGTAACTCCTGTGAGTCACACTGAGTGATCCGAAGATTCGGATCATGAATCGGATCATTTCAGTGAACGAATCGAAATGATCCGATTCACTTTAATGATCCGAACTTCCCATCACTAACCTGTAGCCCTGCAGCAGCTGGAGGGCCACATCTCCCATAATGCTCTTTCAGCTCAATGGCTGGCAGAGGAGTATGGGAGATGTAGTCCTGCAGCAGCTGGAGGGCCGCAGGTTGGACACCCTTGCGATACAGAAATGGAGTAAACGGGCAGGATTTTTCAGCTGCTGTTTTAGACTGAGTGTTTTCAACTGTTTTGTTTTAAATTTGTGCGAGTATACAAACCGACGTTGTCAATGAGTAAATCTAAATAGTATTACCGGTAATTGTTTCTTTTATCTTAACCCAGTTTAGGAATTTTCCACAAACTATTGCCGATATATTTTAATACAGTTAATGCATAGAGATTGCATTATTGATTTCATTACACTTGGCTGCGAATCTTAGATTGGGAAATGTTTTCTTTATTTGAAAATTACAATTTTTTTTTTATTTTTTTTTTTACACATGGAATTGTTAACATTTGATAATTTCATATTATCCAAAATTTACCAAAGGGCCCCGCACACAAGCCTCCCATGTGCAGTGTTTCTGTAATGGAGCTCACTTTTTCAGTTTGGGATTATTAACACAGGGATAAAAGCTAACTGGGATTCGGCTTGCCCGGACCCTGAAAACATATCAAAGACTAGTAACTACAATACAGTTTACTGATTTGTGTTCACGTAACCATTTTCAAAGGTGCCATGCTTCACTAAATGATCAAATTAATATATTTCCAAGTTTAAAATAAAAATGAATGTAAAATAAACTATTCCTTCAGTATACACTGTTCACACCATAAGGTTAAAAGCATGGTGGTCAGACAAGCCATATCTGGGGTCTCAGTGACATATTGGCGGATATAAGTCATATTGAGGGGTCAACAGGCATATCTGAGGGCAGAGTGGCATATAGGGGGTTTAAGGCATATCTAGGGGTAGTAGGTTATCTGGGGGGGGGCATAAGACATATATGGAGGCAGAGTGACATATAGGAGGTATAAGGAACATCTGGGGACAGAGTGGCATATAAGGTGGTCATAAAGCATATCTGGAGTCACAGTGGCATAATGGGGGGTATAATGCATATAGGGGGTATAAGGCATATCTGAGGGCAGAGTGGCATATAGGGGGTTTAAGGCATGTGGGGGGGTTATGGCATATCTGGAGTGGTTATAATGCATATATGGGGCAGAGTGACATATAGGGGGTATAAGGCATATCGGGGGGGGGGCAGAGTGACAAGCCTGAAGTCAGATGTGCATAACTGGGGGGCAGGTTGGCAAATAAAATGAAAGAAAAACAAGAAATGCATTCTTCTCAATCAGTTTTTATTAAATATGAAAAAATGGTTTACATGTGAATATTTACTATTAAAATGTTTTTCTTATATGATAGTCTTATATTCAGGCTTCCCCCCTCCCCTAAATTAATATTAAAATTTGGGGGGTCATCTTATAATCGAGTAAATACGGTCCTCACAGTTCATGGCTCTTTTCTTTAGAGGTATGTGGAGACTCAATGACAACTCCAAACACAGCTTAAATTAATCGTATGATATGACATTCTGACGTTATTATAAAACAGGTTATTGATTGACGAGTTTGTCCAACGTACTAGAAGCCATAAGAGGTCTGCCAAGTTAATTTAATTCCCATCAGCCACTTCTTGCTCTATACCGAGCAACCTTTACCAGCAAACTCGCTTCAGCAGCTTTGCTTATAGCCTCACCGCGCCGTTCTGGTCATGTAGCACCGTAAACTGGGCTTGAGCTAAAGGAAGGCGGCTGGGACAAACTTCTTTGAAACGCGAATTAACTTTGTTGCTGGGCTACGAGAGCTGCTTGTCAATTAACGATACCCAAACAGCTATGCATGAACTTCCCAGACGGCATTGCTGTGATGACTTGCAGCGAGCTCAATTGCGTTTGAGTTGTGGTTTTAGGTATGAAAGTGTGTTTTATTCCTGTAGATATAATTTTGTCAGATAGATGTTTCCCTTGCAGAACTGAAAATAAAATGTTGTGCAATTTTGGAAATGTGATGATTTATGCCAAATAACGTATCACATAAATCATACCTCCCAAGTGTCTCTCTTTTGGACCTAAATTGACCCAATACCACCTGTTCATCTTTCCTTAGCGCTGAGAATGTTTGGTGAGCCCAAAATTATTAAAGATGCCTGTCTTTATGCACTTATCTATATATCTATATATCTATAGTAAGGAATTCAATAGAAATGTTCACTTGGGTTTTAAACAATTTTATTGGTATATAATACAATCAAGAACTCCAAGTAACTAAGTAGCACGAGAACCATGTGCTGATCAGTATGTATAGATGTTATCACATAGCAATGAATTATTTGTCCATTCTGGCCCTCTTGCTGGGCAGTTCATGGCCACTGTTGTCATTTGGAGTGGCGGTTGGTGAACTGAAACTCCTCTTCCTCCCTTTTTGAACGTATTTTTTGGGCTCATTCACTTTAATAAATGTCCCCCCACAGGTAAGCTGATGGTGTGACCACCAACGTTCCCGAGCAGAGGGTGCCCGATTCATTGCCCGCCTTATGAAGCCAAACCTTGGCCCCCAAGCCCTGCAGGGTCCATCACAGAGCCACCAGTGCTTTCTGCATTTAGCAACCTCTGCATGGAAATTGTGGTAGATGGAAATGTTGGCGCCAGTGATGTTGTTTATGCGCTCCATGTGTTTGCAGAACTCCGGACCGTGGTCTCCTTCATCTTTGTATTTGTGTGTCACACACAGGTAAGCGTGAATCATTTCGTGGAGAAGGACCTCAACAAGATCTTTCCTTGATCTCAAGCTTAGTAGTGGCTTGCTGATATAAATAGTGCACAGGTCTTCATTTATCTTGTAGCGACAAAGCCCGGCTTTTTGTGTCATCCTGTGGCTCCATTTTACTTCCACCCACATCAACTTTCCCTTGAAAAACTTGTGATTAAGTGACATGAACAATTCCTGGAGGTTGGGGTTTGGGTCCAGCACCTCCCAAGCAGGATCAATAACTGATAAGCACTCAGGATCTATATAATCCATCGCACTGGGGAAAAGCTTCCACAACTAATCAAGTCTGCCACCGCAACAGCTCCCTCTCACAAAAATCAAGTAGCAAATGGGATGACTGTAGAAGCTTATGATACTATGATGTCATAGTGAGTTATTGATGTCCATGCATAGTGGTGATCTCGCCCAGCACTAAGCTGCGTACACAAACTCACTAAAACTGCAAAAAAGTTGAATGCTTCAACTTAACCAACTTTGCTGCACTCTATGACCTTCACGGCCAGGGTTTTTCCCACCCTACTGTCCAAAGCTTTTTGCGCAATTTTTTTTACCAATCGCAATTTCCATTTTTGCTATTTATTGTATCCACACAATTTATATATTATTTTTTCCGCTCTCAAGGAGAGATAGGGCTTTCGCTTCATGCAATTTTTTTACAAACTACACTGCTGTAAATTATTGTAAATTAATTAAATGAACATTTTTTTTCCTTTCTCAGGCTTTCTTTGACTGTTCCTTTCCCCACAACTCAGGCCTTCTCAAGTATAGAAATATGTATGTTCATTAACACAAAAAAACAAAAACATTTTGATGGAATGACTGTTCAGGATGACAAAAATGGGGAAAGGGAACACTAATTCCAGTCATATGCTCTATAGTGTTCCACTTTATTAATATTCTTTATTAGAATTGTTTTAATTTTTAAAATATCAGTGTTGTATTGAAACAGTGCTAAAAATGTATACCTTCAAATTTTATTCATCTTAAAAGTATTTGATATGTTTTGAAAAGTCCGATAACTGCACACAAGTTGGTGTCCAGAGTGGCCAAATTCTGTAAATCCGTTTGTTTTCCTTTCTTTAATGAAATGGCAATAATGTCAAATGTGCTATGCAGCCAGTATAATTTTTAATGAGTTGGCTTTATAAATTGTTAAATACACATTGATTGTATATAGATTTCTTCTCTCTATATAAATGTATATGAGAAATTAAACTTAAGAACCATCATGGCTTCCGAATTTTATGATGAACTTTAAACCTCATATTTTAATACATGGGTACAGTAAGTCAAAAAGCTTACTCTGGTCGGCACTGTTTATTACTATAAAACATGTAATAAAAACCACTTTGACAATATTTTATATAGGCTTCTAAGCAGCAATGATAATTAAGCAATATGTAAAACAAGGTAGCTAGCAGTACCGTATTTGCTCGATTATAAGACGACCCTGATTATAAGACGACCCCCCAAAATCTGAATATTAACTTTGGAAAAAAAGAAAAAGCCTGAATATAAGACGAACCTAAAGGAAAAAAGTTTTACCAGTAAATGTTAATTCATGTAAACTATTTTATTAAATAAAAGCTATGATTGAGAAAAATATTTTTTTTGTTTTTATTTCCTTGTATTTTCCAACCTGTCCCCCAGTTACGCACATCTGCCCCCAGGCTTGCCACACCAATATGGCACTGTGGCCCATGATATGCCTTTTAACCCTCTATATGCCACTGTGCCCCATGGCATGCCTTTTGACCCCCTATGCGCCACTCTGCCTCCAGAAATGCCTTTTACCCCTATATCCCATTCTGGCATTTAGGGGGTTAAAATGCATATTATGGGGCAGAGTGGCATATAGGGAGGTATAAGGCATTCCAGGAGGCAGAGTGGCATTAAGGGAGTTAAAAGGCATTGTATAGAGCACTCTGCCTCCAGAAATGCCTTATACCCCTATATGCCACTCTGGCATTTAGGGGGTTAAAAGGCATATTATAGGGCAGAGTGGCATATAGGGAGGTATAAGGCATTTCAGGAGGCAGAGTGCTCTATTAAATGCCCCCTTAACGCCACTCTGCCTCCTGAAATGCCTTATACCTCCCTATATGCCACTCTGCCCCATAATATGCCTTTTAAACCCCTAAGTGCCAGAGTGGTAAATAGGGGTAAAAGGCATTCCAGAAATGCCCTATGCCCCCATTTAACACACACACACACACACACACTTACCGGTGCTTCCAATTTCCTGCTGTATTGCCGAGGCAGCGGGTTGACGTCTCCTTCCACTGCAGCCAGAAGGAGGTGGAGTTGGCAGCGGGGGTTTGTCTGCGTCCGTCGCGGATACCTTCCCCGGCTGTCAGAGATCAGAGTTCCCCGCACCGGTGCGGGGCAGTCATGGTTGATGGGGTGTTAAGGGTTAATTTTAGGGGCAGACATGGTTGATGGGGTGTTTAGGGTTAATTTAATGGTGAGGGTTAATTTAATTAATTTAATAAAGTTAGCTTAAGGTGCAGTTGCAGGTAAAGGGGAATGTAAATCCTGGGGGCAGTGATTATTAATGTATTATTTATAACAGTATGGTGATATTATCTGACTGATTCGAACCCCAATGAAGGCAGAGAGTCGTTCAAAGATCCGGATCTTAAGATCACTGTAAGATTCGGATCCCTGTAAGATCCGAATCTTTGAACGACTCTCTGCCTTCATTGACATCACTGGAGGCAGGGGGGAGGATTCATAATGAAAGGGGCGGGGCCAATCATTAGTGTGCCTGCACGGAGTTACTGGAAAACGGTAACTCCTGTGAGTCACACTGAGTGATCCGAAGATTCGGATCATGAATCGGATCATTTCAGTGAACGAATCGAAATGATCCGATTCACTTTAATGATCCGAACTTCCCATCACTAACCTGTAGCCCTGCAGCAGCTGGAGGGCCACATCTCCCATAATGCTCTTTCAGCTCAATGGCTGGCAGAGGAGTATGGGAGATGTAGTCCTGCAGCAGCTGGAGGGCCGCAGGTTGGACACCCTTGCGATACAGAAATGGAGTAAACGGGCAGGATTTTTCAGCTGCTGTTTTAGACTGAGTGTTTTCAACTGTTTTGTTTTAAATTTGTGCGAGTATACAAACCGACGTTGTCAATGAGTAAATCTAAATAGTATTACCGGTAATTGTTTCTTTTATCTTAACCCAGACCCAGTTTAGGAATTTTCCACAAACTATTGCCGATATATTTTAATACAGTTAATGCATAGAGATTGCATTATTGATTTCATTACACTTGGCTGCGAATCTTAGATTGGGAAATGTTTTCTTTATTTGAAAATTACAATTTTTTTTTAATTTATTTTTTTACACATGGAATTGTTAACATTTGATAATTTCATATTATCCAAAATTTACCAAAGGGCCCCGCACACAAGCCTCCCATGTGCAGTGTTTCTGTAATGGAGCTCACTTTTTCAGTTTGGGATTATTAACACAGGGATAAAAGCTAACTGGGATTCGGCTTGCCCGGACCCTGAAAACATATCAAAGACTAGTAACTACAATACAGTTTACTGATTTGTGTTCACGTAACCATTTTCAAAGGTGCCATGCTTCACTAAATGATCAAATTAATATATTTCCAAGTTTAAAATAAAAATGAATGTAAAATAAACTATTCCTTCAGTATACACTGTTCACACCATAAGGTTAAAAGCATGGTGGTCAGACAAGCCATATCTGGGGTCTCAGTGACATATTGGCGGATATAAGTCATATTGAGGGGTCAACAGGCATATCTGAGGGCAGAGTGGCATATAGGGGGTTTAAGGCATATCTAGGGGTAGTAGGTTATCTGGGGGGGCATAAGACATATATGGAGGCAGAGTGACATATAGGAGGTATAAGGAACATCTGGGGACAGAGTGGCATATAAGGTGGTCATAAAGCATATCTGGAGTCACAGTGGCATAATGGGGGGTATAATGCATATAGGGGGTATAAGGCATATCTGAGGGCAGAGTGGCATATAGGGGGTTTAAGGCATGTGGGGGGGTTATGGCATATCTGGAGTGGTTATAATGCATATATGGGGCAGAGTGACATATAGGGGGTATAAGGCATATCGGGGGGGGGGGGGCAGAGTGACAAGCCTGAAGTCAGATGTGCATAACTGGGGGGCAGGTTGGCAAATAAAATGAAAGAAAAACAAGAAATGCATTCTTCTCAATCAGTTTTTATTAAATATGAAAAAATGGTTTACATGTGAATATTTACTATTAAAATGTTTTTCTTATATGATAGTCTTATATTCAGGCTTCCCCCCTCCCCTAAATTAATATTAAAATTTGGGGGGTCATCTTATAATCGAGTAAATACGGTCCTCACAGTTCATGGCTCTTTTCTTTAGAGGTATGTGGAGACTCAATGACAACTCCAAACACAGCTTAAATTAATCGTATGATATGACATTCTGACGTTATTATAAAACAGGTTATTGATTGACGAGTTTGTCCAACGTACTAGAAGCCATAAGAGGTCTGCCAAGTTAATTTAATTCCCATCAGCCACTTCTTGCTCTATACCGAGCAACCTTTACCAGCAAACTCGCTTCAGCAGCTTTGCTTATAGCCTCACCGCGCCGTTCTGGTCATGTAGCACCGTAAACTGGGCTTGAGCTAAAGGAAGGCGGCTGGGACAAACTTCTTTGAAACGCGAATTAACTTTGTTGCTGGGCTACGAGAGCTGCTTGTCAATTAACGATACCCCAACAGCTATGCATGAACTTCCCAGACGGCATTGCTGTGATGACTTGCAGCGAGCTCAATTGCGTTTGAGTTGTGGTTTTAGGTATGAAAGTGTGTTTTATTCCTGTAGATATAATTTTGTCAGATAGATGTTTCCCTTGCAGAACTGAAAATAAAATGTTGTGCAATTTTGGAAATGTGATGATTTATGCCAAATAACGTATCACATAAATCATACCTCCCAAGTGTCTCTCTTTTGGACCTAAATTGACCCAATACCACCTGTTCATCTTTCCTTAGCGCTGAGAATGTTTGGTGAGCCCAAAATTATTAAAGATGCCTGTCTTTATGCACTTATCTATATATCTATATATCTATAGTAAGGAATTCAATAGAAATGTTCACTTGGGTTTTAAACAATTTTATTGGTATATAATACAATCAAGAACTCCAAGTAACTAAGTAGCACGAGAACCATGTGCTGATCAGTATGTATAGATGTTATCACATAGCAATGAATTATTTGTCCATTCTGGCCCTCTTGCTGGGCAGTTCATGGCCACTGTTGTCATTTGGAGTGGCGGTTGGTGAACTGAAACTCCTCTTCCTCCCTTTTTGAACGTATTTTTTGGGCTCATTCACTTTAATAAATGTCCCCCCACAGGTAAGCTGATGGTGTGACCACCAACGTTCCCGAGCAGAGGGTGCCCGATTCATTGCCCGCCTTATGAAGCCAAACCTTGGCCCCCAAGCCCTGCAGGGTCCATCACAGAGCCACCAGTGCTTTCTGCATTTAGCAACCTCTGCATGGAAATTGTGGTAGATGGAAATGTTGGCGCCAGTGATGTTGTTTATGCGCTCCATGTGTTTGCAGAACTCCGGACCGTGGTCTCCTTCATCTTTGTATTTGTGTGTCACACACAGGTAAGCGTGAATCATTTCGTGGAGAAGGACCTCAACAAGATCTTTCCTTGATCTCAAGCTTAGTAGTGGCTTGCTGATATAAATAGTGCACAGGTCTTCATTTATCTTGTAGCGACAAAGCCCGGCTTTTTGTGTCATCCTGTGGCTCCATTTTACTTCCACCCACATCAACTTTCCCTTGAAAAACTTGTGATTAAGTGACATGAACAATTCCTGGAGGTTGGGGTTTGGGTCCAGCACCTCCCAAGCAGGATCAATAACTGATAAGCACTCAGGATCTATATAATCCATCGCACTGGGGAAAAGCTTCCACAACTAATCAAGTCTGCCACCGCAACAGCTCCCTCTCACAAAAATCAAGTAGCAAATGGGATGACTGTAGAAGCTTATGATACTATGATGTCATAGTGAGTTATTGATGTCCATGCATAGTGGTGATCTCGCCCAGCACTAAGCTGCGTACACAAACTCACTAAAACTGCAAAAAAGTTGAATGCTTCAACTTAACCAACTTTGCTGCACTCTATGACCTTCACGGCCAGGGTTTTTCCCACCCTACTGTCCAAAGCTTTTTGCGCAATTTTTTTTACCAATCGCAATTTCCATTTTTGCTATTTATTGTATCCACACAATTTATATATTATTTTTTCCGCTCTCAAGGAGAGATAGGGCTTTCGCTTCATGCAATTTTTTTACAAACTACACTGCTGTAAATTATTGTAAATTAATTAAATGAACATTTTTTTTCCTTTCTCAGGCTTTCTTTGACTGTTCCTTTCCCCACAACTCAGGCCTTCTCAAGTATAGAAATATGTATGTTCATTAACACAAAAAAACAAAAACATTTTGATGGAATGACTGTTCAGGATGACAAAAATGGGGAAAGGGAACACTAATTCCAGTCATATGCTCTATAGTGTTCCACTTTATTAATATTCTTTATTAGAATTGTTTTAATTTTTAAAATATCAGTGTTGTATTGAAACAGTGCTAAAAATGTATACCTTCAAATTTTATTCATCTTAAAAGTATTTGATATGTTTTGAAAAGTCCGATAACTGCACACAAGTTGGTGTCCAGAGTGGCCAAATTCTGTAAATCCGTTTGTTTTCCTTTCTTTAATGAAATGGCAATAATGTCAAATGTGCTATGCAGCCAGTATAATTTTTAATGAGTTGGCTTTATAAATTGTTAAATACACATTGATTGTATATAGATTTCTTCTCTCTATATAAATGTATATGAGAAATTAAACTTAAGAACCATCATGGCTTCCGAATTTTATGATGAACTTTAAACCTCATATTTTAATACATGGGTACAGTAAGTCAAAAAGCTTACTCTGGTCGGCACTGTTTATTACTATAAAACATGTAATAAAAACCACTTTGACAATATTTTATATAGGCTTCTAAGCAGCAATGATAATTAAGCAATATGTAAAACAAGGTAGCTAGCAGTACCGTATTTGCTCGATTATAAGACGACCCTGATTATAAGACGACCCCCCAAAATCTGAATATTAACTTTGGAAAAAAAGAAAAAGCCTGAATATAAGACGAACCTAAAGGAAAAAAGTTTTACCAGTAAATGTTAATTCATGTAAACTATTTTATTAAATAAAAGCTATGATTGAGAAAAATATTTTTTTTGTTTTTATTTCCTTGTATTTTCCAACCTGTCCCCCAGTTACGCACATCTGCCCCCAGGCTTGCCACACCAATATGGCACTGTGGCCCATGATATGCCTTTTAACCCTCTATATGCCACTGTGCCCCATGGCATGCCTTTTGACCCCCTATGCGCCACTCTGCCTCCAGAAATGCCTTTTACCCCTATATCCCATTCTGGCATTTAGGGGGTTAAAATGCATATTATGGGGCAGAGTGGCATATAGGGAGGTATAAGGCATTCCAGGAGGCAGAGTGGCATTAAGGGAGTTAAAAGGCATTGTATAGAGCACTCTGCCTCCAGAAATGCCTTATACCCCTATATGCCACTCTGGCATTTAGGGGGTTAAAAGGCATATTATAGGGCAGAGTGGCATATAGGGAGGTATAAGGCATTTCAGGAGGCAGAGTGCTCTATTAAATGCCCCCTTAACGCCACTCTGCCTCCTGAAATGCCTTATACCTCCCTATATGCCACTCTGCCCCATAATATGCCTTTTAAACCCCTAAGTGCCAGAGTGGTAAATAGGGGTAAAAGGCATTCCAGAAATGCCCTATGCCCCCATTTAACACACACACACACACACACACTTACCGGTGCTTCCAATTTCCTGCTGTATTGCCGAGGCAGCGGGTTGACGTCTCCTTCCACTGCAGCCAGAAGGAGGTGGAGTTGGCAGCGGGGGTTTGTCTGCGTCCGTCGCGGATACCTTCCCCGGCTGTCAGAGATCAGAGTTCCCCGCACCGGTGCGGGGCAGTCATGGTTGATGGGGTGTTAAGGGTTAATTTTAGGGGCAGACATGGTTGATGGGGTGTTTAGGGTTAATTTAATGGTGAGGGTTAATTTAATTAATTTAATAAAGTTAGCTTAAGGTGCAGTTGCAGGTAAAGGGGAATGTAAATCCTGGGGGCAGTGATTATTAATATATTATTTATAACAGTATGGTGATATTATCTGACTGATTCGAACCCCAATGAAGGCAGAGAGTCGTTCAAAGATCCGGATCTTAAGATCACTGTAAGATTCGGATCCCTGTAAGATCCGAATCTTTGAACGACTCTCTGCCTTCATTGACATCACTGGAGGCAGGGGGGAGGATTCATAATGAAAGGGGCGGGGCCAATCATTAGTGTGCCTGCACGGAGTTACTGGAAAACGGTAACTCCTGTGAGTCAC
This sequence comes from Sceloporus occidentalis, assembly GCA_023333645.1. NCBI lineage: Eukaryota > Metazoa > Chordata > Lepidosauria > Squamata > Phrynosomatidae > Sceloporus > Sceloporus occidentalis. The sequence goes on from JALMGF010000016.1 coordinate 10,148,553, forward strand.
ACTGAGTGATCCGAAGATTCGGATCATGAATCGGATCATTTCAGTGAACGAATCGAAATGATCCGATTCACTTTAATGATCCGAACTTCCCATCACTAACCTGTAGCCCTGCAGCAGCTGGAGGGCCACATCTCCCATAATGCTCTTTCAGCTCAATGGCTGGCAGAGGAGTATGGGAGATGTAGTCCTGCAGCAGCTGGAGGGCCGCAGGTTGGACACCCTTGCGATACAGAAATGGAGTAAACGGGCAGGATTTTTCAGCTGCTGTTTTAGACTGAGTGTTTTCAACTGTTTTGTTTTAAATTTGTGCGAGTATACAAACCGACGTTGTCAATGAGTAAATCTAAATAGTATTACCGGTAATTGTTTCTTTTATCTTAACCCAGACCCAGTTTAGGAATTTTCCACAAACTATTGCCGATATATTTTAATACAGTTAATGCATAGAGATTGCATTATTGATTTCATTACACTTGGCTGCGAATCTTAGATTGGGAAATGTTTTCTTTATTTGAAAATTACAATTTTTTTTTTATTTTTTTTTTTACACATGGAATTGTTAACATTTGATAATTTCATATTATCCAAAATTTACCAAAGGGCCCCGCACACAAGCCTCCCATGTGCAGTGTTTCTGTAATGGAGCTCACTTTTTCAGTTTGGGATTATTAACACAGGGGTAAAAGCTAACTGGGATTCGGCTTGCCCGGACCCTGAAAACATATCAAAGACTAGTAACTACAATACAGTTTACTGATTTGTGTTCACGTAACCATTTTCAAAGGTGCCATGCTTCACTAAATGATCAAATTAATATATTTCCAAGTTTAAAATAAAAATGAATGTAAAATAAACTATTCCTTCAGTATACACTGTTCACACCATAAGGTTAAAAGCATGGTGGTCAGACAAGCCATATCTGGGGTCTCAGTGACATATTGGCGGATATAAGTCATATTGAGGGGTCAACAGGCATATCTGAGGGCAGAGTGGCATATAGGGGGTTTAAGGCATATCTAGGGGTAGTAGGTTATCTGGGGGGGGCATAAGACATATATGGAGGCAGAGTGACATATAGGAGGTATAAGGAACATCTGGGGACAGAGTGGCATATAAGGTGGTCATAAAGCATATCTGGAGTCACAGTGGCATAATGGGGGGTATAATGCATATAGGGGGTATAAGGCATATCTGAGGGCAGAGTGGCATATAGGGGGTTTAAGGCATGTGGGGGGGTTATGGCATATCTGGAGTGGTTATAATGCATATATGGGGCAGAGTGACATATAGGGGGTATAAGGCATATCGGGGGGGGGGGGGGGGGCAGAGTGACAAGCCTGAAGTCAGATGTGCATAACTGGGGGGCAGGTTGGCAAATAAAATGAAAGAAAAACAAGAAATGCATTCTTCTCAATCAGTTTTTATTAAATATGAAAAAATGGTTTACATGTGAATATTTACTATTAAAATGTTTTTCTTATATGATAGTCTTATATTCAGGCTTCCCCCCTCCCCTAAATTAATATTAAAATTTGGGGGGTCATCTTATAATCGAGTAAATACGGTCCTCACAGTTCATGGCTCTTTTCTTTAGAGGTATGTGGAGACTCAATGACAACTCCAAACACAGCTTAAATTAATCGTATGATATGACATTCTGACGTTATTATAAAACAGGTTATTGATTGACGAGTTTGTCCAACGTACTAGAAGCCATAAGAGGTCTGCCAAGTTAATTTAATTCCCATCAGCCACTTCTTGCTCTATACCGAGCAACCTTTACCAGCAAACTCGCTTCAGCAGCTTTGCTTATAGCCTCACCGCGCCGTTCTGGTCATGTAGCACCGTAAACTGGGCTTGAGCTAAAGGAAGGCGGCTGGGACAAACTTCTTTGAAACGCGAATTAACTTTGTTGCTGGGCTACGAGAGCTGCTTGTCAATTAACGATACCCAAACAGCTATGCATGAACTTCCCAGACGGCATTGCTGTGATGACTTGCAGCGAGCTCAATTGCGTTTGAGTTGTGGTTTTAGGTATGAAAGTGTGTTTTATTCCTGTAGATATAATTTTGTCAGATAGATGTTTCCCTTGCAGAACTGAAAATAAAATGTTGTGCAATTTTGGAAATGTGATGATTTATGCCAAATAACGTATCACATAAATCATACCTCCCAAGTGTCTCTCTTTTGGACCTAAATTGACCCAATACCACCTGTTCATCTTTCCTTAGCGCTGAGAATGTTTGGTGAGCCCAAAATTATTAAAGATGCCTGTCTTTATGCACTTATCTATATATCTATATATCTATAGTAAGGAATTCAATAGAAATGTTCACTTGGGTTTTAAACAATTTTATTGGTATATAATACAATCAAGAACTCCAAGTAACTAAGTAGCACGAGAACCATGTGCTGATCAGTATGTATAGATGTTATCACATAGCAATGAATTATTTGTCCATTCTGGCCCTCTTGCTGGGCAGTTCATGGCCACTGTTGTCATTTGGAGTGGCGGTTGGTGAACTGAAACTCCTCTTCCTCCCTTTTTGAACGTATTTTTTGGGCTCATTCACTTTAATAAATGTCCCCCCACAGGTAAGCTGATGGTGTGACCACCAACGTTCCCGAGCAGAGGGTGCCCGATTCATTGCCCGCCTTATGAAGCCAAACCTTGGCCCCCAAGCCCTGCAGGGTCCATCACAGAGCCACCAGTGCTTTCTGCATTTAGCAACCTCTGCATGGAAATTGTGGTAGATGGAAATGTTGGCGCCAGTGATGTTGTTTATGCGCTCCATGTGTTTGCAGAACTCCGGACCGTGGTCTCCTTCATCTTTGTATTTGTGTGTCACACACAGGTAAGCGTGAATCATTTCGTGGAGAAGGACCTCAACAAGATCTTTCCTTGATCTCAAGCTTAGTAGTGGCTTGCTGATATAAATAGTGCACAGGTCTTCATTTATCTTGTAGCGACAAAGCCCGGCTTTTTGTGTCATCCTGTGGCTCCATTTTACTTCCACCCACATCAACTTTCCCTTGAAAAACTTGTGATTAAGTGACATGAACAATTCCTGGAGGTTGGGGTTTGGGTCCAGCACCTCCCAAGCAGGATCAATAACTGATAAGCACTCAGGATCTATATAATCCATCGCACTGGGGAAAAGCTTCCACAACTAATCAAGTCTGCCACCGCAACAGCTCCCTCTCACAAAAATCAAGTAGCAAATGGGATGACTGTAGAAGCTTATGATACTATGATGTCATAGTGAGTTATTGATGTCCATGCATAGTGGTGATCTCGCCCAGCACTAAGCTGCGTACACAAACTCACTAAAACTGCAAAAAAGTTGAATGCTTCAACTTAACCAACTTTGCTGCACTCTATGACCTTCACGGCCAGGGTTTTTCCCACCCTACTGTCCAAAGCTTTTTGCGCAATTTTTTTTACCAATCGCAATTTCCATTTTTGCTATTTATTGTATCCACACAATTTATATATTATTTTTTCCGCTCTCAAGGAGAGATAGGGCTTTCGCTTCATGCAATTTTTTTACAAACTACACTGCTGTAAATTATTGTAAATTAATTAAATGAACATTTTTTTTCCTTTCTCAGGCTTTCTTTGACTGTTCCTTTCCCCACAACTCAGGCCTTCTCAAGTATAGAAATATGTATGTTCATTAACACAAAAAAACAAAAACATTTTGATGGAATGACTGTTCAGGATGACAAAAATGGGGAAAGGGAACACTAATTCCAGTCATATGCTCTATAGTGTTCCACTTTATTAATATTCTTTATTAGAATTGTTTTAATTTTTAAAATATCAGTGTTGTATTGAAACAGTGCTAAAAATGTATACCTTCAAATTTTATTCATCTTAAAAGTATTTGATATGTTTTGAAAAGTCCGATAACTGCACACAAGTTGGTGTCCAGAGTGGCCAAATTCTGTAAATCCGTTTGTTTTCCTTTCTTTAATGAAATGGCAATAATGTCAAATGTGCTATGCAGCCAGTATAATTTTTAATGAGTTGGCTTTATAAATTGTTAAATACACATTGATTGTATATAGATTTCTTCTCTCTATATAAATGTATATGAGAAATTAAACTTAAGAACCATCATGGCTTCCGAATTTTATGATGAACTTTAAACCTCATATTTTAATACATGGGTACAGTAAGTCAAAAAGCTTACTCTGGTCGGCACTGTTTATTACTATAAAACATGTAATAAAAACCACTTTGACAATATTTTATATAGGCTTCTAAGCAGCAATGATAATTAAGCAATATGTAAAACAAGGTAGCTAGCAGTACCGTATTTGCTCGATTATAAGACGACCCTGATTATAAGACGACCCCCCAAAATCTGAATATTAACTTTGGAAAAAAAGAAAAAGCCTGAATATAAGACGAACCTAAAGGAAAAAAGTTTTACCAGTAAATGTTAATTCATGTAAACTATTTTATTAAATAAAAGCTATGATTGAGAAAAATATTTTTTTTGTTTTTATTTCCTTGTATTTTCCAACCTGTCCCCCAGTTACGCACATCTGCCCCCAGGCTTGCCACACCAATATGGCACTGTGGCCCATGATATGCCTTTTAACCCTCTATATGCCACTGTGCCCCATGGCATGCCTTTTGACCCCCTATGCGCCACTCTGCCTCCAGAAATGCCTTTTACCCCTATATCCCATTCTGGCATTTAGGGGGTTAAAATGCATATTATGGGGCAGAGTGGCATATAGGGAGGTATAAGGCATTCCAGGAGGCAGAGTGGCATTAAGGGAGTTAAAAGGCATTGTATAGAGCACTCTGCCTCCAGAAATGCCTTATACCCCTATATGCCACTCTGGCATTTAGGGGGTTAAAAGGCATATTATAGGGCAGAGTGGCATATAGGGAGGTATAAGGCATTTCAGGAGGCAGAGTGCTCTATTAAATGCCCCCTTAACGCCACTCTGCCTCCTGAAATGCCTTATACCTCCCTATATGCCACTCTGCCCCATAATATGCCTTTTAAACCCCTAAGTGCCAGAGTGGTAAATAGGGGTAAAAGGCATTCCAGAAATGCCCTATGCCCCCATTTAACACACACACACACACACACACTTACCGGTGCTTCCAATTTCCTGCTGTATTGCCGAGGCAGCGGGTTGACGTCTCCTTCCACTGCAGCCAGAAGGAGGTGGAGTTGGCAGCGGGGGTTTGTCTGCGTCCGTCGCGGATACCTTCCCCGGCTGTCAGAGATCAGAGTTCCCCGCACCGGTGCGGGGCAGTCATGGTTGATGGGGTGTTAAGGGTTAATTTTAGGGGCAGACATGGTTGATGGGGTGTTTAGGGTTAATTTAATGGTGAGGGTTAATTTAATTAATTTAATAAAGTTAGCTTAAGGTGCAGTTGCAGGTAAAGGGGAATGTAAATCCTGGGGGCAGTGATTATTAATGTATTATTTATAACAGTATGGTGATATTATCTGACTGATTCGAACCCCAATGAAGGCAGAGAGTCGTTCAAAGATCCGGATCTTAAGATCACTGTAAGATTCGGATCCCTGTAAGATCCGAATCTTTGAACGACTCTCTGCCTTCATTGACATCACTGGAGGCAGGGGGGAGGATTCATAATGAAAGGGGCGGGGCCAATCATTAGTGTGCCTGCACGGAGTTACTGGAAAACGGTAACTCCTGTGAGTCACACTGAGTGATCCGAAGATTCGGATCATGAATCGGATCATTTCAGTGAACGAATCGAAATGATCCGATTCACTTTAATGATCCGAACTTCCCATCACTAACCTGTAGCCCTGCAGCAGCTGGAGGGCCACATCTCCCATAATGCTCTTTCAGCTCAATGGCTGGCAGAGGAGTATGGGAGATGTAGTCCTGCAGCAGCTGGAGGGCCGCAGGTTGGACACCCTTGCGATACAGAAATGGAGTAAACGGGCAGGATTTTTCAGCTGCTGTTTTAGACTGAGTGTTTTCAACTGTTTTGTTTTAAATTTGTGCGAGTATACAAACCGACGTTGTCAATGAGTAAATCTAAATAGTATTACCGGTAATTGTTTCTTTTATCTTAACCCAGTTTAGGAATTTTCCACAAACTATTGCCGATATATTTTAATACAGTTAATGCATAGAGATTGCATTATTGATTTCATTACACTTGGCTGCGAATCTTAGATTGGGAAATGTTTTCTTTATTTGAAAATTACAATTTTTTTTTTATTTATTTTTTTACACATGGAATTGTTAACATTTGATAATTTCATATTATCCAAAATTTACCAAAGGGCCCCGCACACAAGCCTCCCATGTGCAGTGTTTCTGTAATGGAGCTCACTTTTTCAGTTTGGGATTATTAACACAGGGGTAAAAGCTAACTGGGATTCGGCTTGCCCGGACCCTGAAAACATATCAAAGACTAGTAACTACAATACAGTTTACTGATTTGTGTTCACGTAACCATTTTCAAAGGTGCCATGCTTCACTAAATGATCAAATTAATATATTTCCAAGTTTAAAATAAAAATGAATGTAAAATAAACTATTCCTTCAGTATACACTGTTCACACCATAAGGTTAAAAGCATGGTGGTCAGACAAGCCATATCTGGGGTCTCAGTGACATATTGGCGGATATAAGTCATATTGAGGGGTCAACAGGCATATCTGAGGGCAGAGTGGCATATAGGGGGTTTAAGGCATATCTAGGGGTAGTAGGTTATCTGGGGGGGGCATAAGACATATATGGAGGCAGAGTGACATATAGGAGGTATAAGGAACATCTGGGGACAGAGTGGCATATAAGGTGGTCATAAAGCATATCTGGAGTCACAGTGGCATAATGGGGGGTATAATGCATATAGGGGGTATAAGGCATATCTGAGGGCAGAGTGGCATATAGGGGGTTTAAGGCATGTGGGGGGGTTATGGCATATCTGGAGTGGTTATAATGCATATATGGGGCAGAGTGACATATAGGGGGTATAAGGCATATCGGGGGGGGGGGGGCAGAGTGACAAGCCTGAAGTCAGATGTGCATAACTGGGGGGCAGGTTGGCAAATAAAATGAAAGAAAAACAAGAAATGCATTCTTCTCAATCAGTTTTTATTAAATATGAAAAAATGGTTTACATGTGAATATTTACTATTAAAATGTTTTTCTTATATGATAGTCTTATATTCAGGCTTCCCCCCTCCCCTAAATTAATATTAAAATTTGGGGGGTCATCTTATAATCGAGTAAATACGGTCCTCACAGTTCATGGCTCTTTTCTTTAGAGGTATGTGGAGACTCAATGACAACTCCAAACACAGCTTAAATTAATCGTATGATATGACATTCTGACGTTATTATAAAACAGGTTATTGATTGACGAGTTTGTCCAACGTACTAGAAGCCATAAGAGGTCTGCCAAGTTAATTTAATTCCCATCAGCCACTTCTTGCTCTATACCGAGCAACCTTTACCAGCAAACTCGCTTCAGCAGCTTTGCTTATAGCCTCACCGCGCCGTTCTGGTCATGTAGCACCGTAAACTGGGCTTGAGCTAAAGGAAGGCGGCTGGGACAAACTTCTTTGAAACGCGAATTAACTTTGTTGCTGGGCTACGAGAGCTGCTTGTCAATTAACGATACCCAAACAGCTATGCATGAACTTCCCAGACGGCATTGCTGTGATGACTTGCAGCGAGCTCAATTGCGTTTGAGTTGTGGTTTTAGGTATGAAAGTGTGTTTTATTCCTGTAGATATAATTTTGTCAGATAGATGTTTCCCTTGCAGAACTGAAAATAAAATGTTGTGCAATTTTGGAAATGTGATGATTTATGCCAAATAACGTATCACATAAATCATACCTCCCAAGTGTCTCTCTTTTGGACCTAAATTGACCCAATACCACCTGTTCATCTTTCCTTAGCGCTGAGAATGTTTGGTGAGCCCAAAATTATTAAAGATGCCTGTCTTTATGCACTTATCTATATATCTATATATCTATAGTAAGGAATTCAATAGAAATGTTCACTTGGGTTTTAAACAATTTTATTGGTATATAATACAATCAAGAACTCCAAGTAACTAAGTAGCACGAGAACCATGTGCTGATCAGTATGTATAGATGTTATCACATAGCAATGAATTATTTGTCCATTCTGGCCCTCTTGCTGGGCAGTTCATGGCCACTGTTGTCATTTAGAGTGGCGGTTGGTGAACTGAAACTCCTCTTCCTCCCTTTTTGAACGTATTTTTTGGGCTCATTCACTTTAATAAATGTCCCCCCACAGGTAAGCTGATGGTGTGACCACCAACGTTCCCGAGCAGAGGGTGCCCGATTCATTGCCCGCCTTATGAAGCCAAACCTTGGCCCCCAAGCCCTGCAGGGTCCATCACAGAGCCACCAGTGCTTTCTGCATTTAGCAACCTCTGCATGGAAATTGTGGTAGATGGAAATGTTGGCGCCAGTGATGTTGTTTATGCGCTCCATGTGTTTGCAGAACTCCGGACCGTGGTCTCCTTCATCTTTGTATTTGTGTGTCACACACAGGTAAGCGTGAATCATTTCGTGGAGAAGGACCTCAACAAGATCTTTCCTTGATCTCAAGCTTAGTAGTGGCTTGCTGATATAAATAGTGCACAGGTCTTCATTTATCTTGTAGCGACAAAGCCCGGCTTTTTGTGTCATCCTGTGGCTCCATTTTACTTCCACCCACATCAACTTTCCCTTGAAAAACTTGTGATTAAGTGACATGAACAATTCCTGGAGGTTGGGGTTTGGGTCCAGCACCTCCCAAGCAGGATCAATAACTGATAAGCACTCAGGATCTATATAATCCATCGCACTGGGGAAAAGCTTCCACAACTAATCAAGTCTGCCACCGCAACAGCTCCCTCTCACAAAAATCAAGTAGCAAATGGGATGACTGTAGAAGCTTATGATACTATGATGTCATAGTGAGTTATTGATGTCCATGCATAGTGGTGATCTCGCCCAGCACTAAGCTGCGTACACAAACTCACTAAAACTGCAAAAAAGTTGAATGCTTCAACTTAACCAACTTTGCTGCACTCTATGACCTTCACGGCCAGGGTTTTTCCCACCCTACTGTCCAAAGCTTTTTGCGCAATTTTTTTTACCAATCGCAATTTCCATTTTTGCTATTTATTGTATCCACACAATTTATATATTATTTTTTCCGCTCTCAAGGAGAGATAGGGCTTTCGCTTCATGCAATTTTTTTACAAACTACACTGCTGTAAATTATTGTAAATTAATTAAATGAACATTTTTTTTCCTTTCTCAGGCTTTCTTTGACTGTTCCTTTCCCCACAACTCAGGCCTTCTCAAGTATAGAAATATGTATGTTCATTAACACAAAAAAACAAAAACATTTTGATGGAATGACTGTTCAGGATGACAAAAATGGGGAAAGGGAACACTAATTCCAGTCATATGCTCTATAGTGTTCCACTTTATTAATATTCTTTATTAGAATTGTTTTAATTTTTAAAATATCAGTGTTGTATTGAAACAGTGCTAAAAATGTATACCTTCAAATTTTATTCATCTTAAAAGTATTTGATATGTTTTGAAAAGTCCGATAACTGCACACAAGTTGGTGTCCAGAGTGGCCAAATTCTGTAAATCCGTTTGTTTTCCTTTCTTTAATGAAATGGCAATAATGTCAAATGTGCTATGCAGCCAGTATAATTTTTAATGAGTTGGCTTTATAAATTGTTAAATACACATTGATTGTATATAGATTTCTTCTCTCTATATAAATGTATATGAGAAATTAAACTTAAGAACCATCATGGCTTCCGAATTTTATGATGAACTTTAAACCTCATATTTTAATACATGGGTACAGTAAGTCAAAAAGCTTACTCTGGTCGGCACTGTTTATTACTATAAAACATGTAATAAAAACCACTTTGACAATATTTTATATAGGCTTCTAAGCAGCAATGATAATTAAGCAATATGTAAAACAAGGTAGCTAGCAGTACCGTATTTGCTCGATTATAAGACGACCCTGATTATAAGACGACCCCCCAAAATCTGAATATTAACTTTGGAAAAAAAGAAAAAGCCTGAATATAAGACGAACCTAAAGGAAAAAAGTTTTACCAGTAAATGTTAATTCATGTAAACTATTTTATTAAATAAAAGCTATGATTGAGAAAAATATTTTTTTTGTTTTTATTTCCTTGTATTTTCCAACCTGTCCCCCAGTTACGCACATCTGCCCCCAGGCTTGCCACACCAATATGGCACTGTGGCCCATGATATGCCTTTTAACCCTCTATATGCCACTGTGCCCCATGGCATGCCTTTTGACCCCCTATGCGCCACTCTGCCTCCAGAAATGCCTTTTACCCCTATATCCCATTCTGGCATTTAGGGGGTTAAAATGCATATTATGGGGCAGAGTGGCATATAGGGAGGTATAAGGCATTCCAGGAGGCAGAGTGGCATTAAGGGAGTTAAAAGGCATTGTATAGAGCACTCTGCCTCCAGAAATGCCTTATACCCCTATATGCCACTCTGGCATTTAGGGGGTTAAAAGGCATATTATAGGGCAGAGTGGCATATAGGGAGGTATAAGGCATTTCAGGAGGCAGAGTGCTCTATTAAATGCCCCCTTAACGCCACTCTGCCTCCTGAAATGCCTTATACCTCCCTATATGCCACTCTGCCCCATAATATGCCTTTTAAACCCCTAAGTGCCAGAGTGGTAAATAGGGGTAAAAGGCATTCCAGAAATGCCCTATGCCCCCATTTAACACACACACACACACACACACTTACCGGTGCTTCCAATTTCCTGCTGTATTGCCGAGGCAGCGGGTTGACGTCTCCTTCCACTGCAGCCAGAAGGAGGTGGAGTTGGCAGCGGGGGTTTGTCTGCGTCCGTCGCGGATACCTTCCCCGGCTGTCAGAGATCAGAGTTCCCCGCACCGGTGCGGGGCAGTCATGGTTGATGGGGTGTTAAGGGTTAATTTTAGGGGCAGACATGGTTGATGGGGTGTTTAGGGTTAATTTAATGGTGAGGGTTAATTTAATTAATTTAATAAAGTTAGCTTAAGGTGCAGTTGCAGGTAAAGGGGAATGTAAATCCTGGGGGCAGTGATTATTAATGTATTATTTATAACAGTATGGTGATATTATCTGACTGATTCGAACCCCAATGAAGGCAGAGAGTCGTTCAAAGATCCGGATCTTAAGATCACTGTAAGATTCGGATCCCTGTAAGATCCGAATCTTTGAACGACTCTCTGCCTTCATTGACATCACTGGAGGCAGGGGGGAGGATTCATAATGAAAGGGGCGGGGCCAATCATTAGTGTGCCTGCACGGAGTTACTGGAAAACGGTAACTCCTGTGAGTCACACTGAGTGATCCGAAGATTCGGATCATGAATCGGATCATTTCAGTGAACGAATCGAAATGATCCGATTCACTTTAATGATCCGAACTTCCCATCACTAACCTGTAGCCCTGCAGCAGCTGGAGGGCCACATCTCCCATAATGCTCTTTCAGCTCAATGGCTGGCAGAGGAGTATGGGAGATGTAGTCCTGCAGCAGCTGGAGGGCCGCAGGTTGGACACCCTTGCGATACAGAAATGGAGTAAACGGGCAGGATTTTTCAGCTGCTGTTTTAGACTGAGTGTTTTCAACTGTTTTGTTTTAAATTTGTGCGAGTATACAAACCGACGTTGTCAATGAGTAAATCTAAATAGTATTACCGGTAATTGTTTCTTTTATCTTAACCCAGTTTAGGAATTTTCCACAAACTATTGCCGATATATTTTAATACAGTTAATGCATAGAGATTGCATTATTGATTTCATTACACTTGGCTGCGAATCTTAGATTGGGAAATGTTTTCTTTATTTGAAAATTACAATTTTTTTTTTATTTTTTTTTTTACACATGGAATTGTTAACATTTGATAATTTCATATTATCCAAAATTTACCAAAGGGCCCCGCACACAAGCCTCCCATGTGCAGTGTTTCTGTAATGGAGCTCACTTTTTCAGTTTGGGATTATTAACACAGGGATAAAAGCTAACTGGGATTCGGCTTGCCCGGACCCTGAAAACATATCAAAGACTAGTAACTACAATACAGTTTACTGATTTGTGTTCACGTAACCATTTTCAAAGGTGCCATGCTTCACTAAATGATCAAATTAATATATTTCCAAGTTTAAAATAAAAATGAATGTAAAATAAACTATTCCTTCAGTATACACTGTTCACACCATAAGGTTAAAAGCATGGTGGTCAGACAAGCCATATCTGGGGTCTCAGTGACATATTGGCGGATATAAGTCATATTGAGGGGTCAACAGGCATATCTGAGGGCAGAGTGGCATATAGGGGGTTTAAGGCATATCTAGGGGTAGTAGGTTATCTGGGGGGGGGCATAAGACATATATGGAGGCAGAGTGACATATAGGAGGTATAAGGAACATCTGGGGACAGAGTGGCATATAAGGTGGTCATAAAGCATATCTGGAGTCACAGTGGCATAATGGGGGGTATAATGCATATAGGGGGTATAAGGCATATCTGAGGGCAGAGTGGCATATAGGGGGTTTAAGGCATGTGGGGGGGTTATGGCATATCTGGAGTGGTTATAATGCATATATGGGGCAGAGTGACATATAGGGGGTATAAGGCATATCGGGGGGGGGGCAGAGTGACAAGCCTGAAGTCAGATGTGCATAACTGGGGGGCAGGTTGGCAAATAAAATGAAAGAAAAACAAGAAATGCATTCTTCTCAATCAGTTTTTATTAAATATGAAAAAATGGTTTACATGTGAATATTTACTATTAAAATGTTTTTCTTATATGATAGTCTTATATTCAGGCTTCCCCCCTCCCCTAAATTAATATTAAAATTTGGGGGGTCATCTTATAATCGAGTAAATACGGTCCTCACAGTTCATGGCTCTTTTCTTTAGAGGTATGTGGAGACTCAATGACAACTCCAAACACAGCTTAAATTAATCGTATGATATGACATTCTGACGTTATTATAAAACAGGTTATTGATTGACGAGTTTGTCCAACGTACTAGAAGCCATAAGAGGTCTGCCAAGTTAATTTAATTCCCATCAGCCACTTCTTGCTCTATACCGAGCAACCTTTACCAGCAAACTCGCTTCAGCAGCTTTGCTTATAGCCTCACCGCGCCGTTCTGGTCATGTAGCACCGTAAACTGGGCTTGAGCTAAAGGAAGGCGGCTGGGACAAACTTCTTTGAAACGCGAATTAACTTTGTTGCTGGGCTACGAGAGCTGCTTGTCAATTAACGATACCCAAACAGCTATGCATGAACTTCCCAGACGGCATTGCTGTGATGACTTGCAGCGAGCTCAATTGCGTTTGAGTTGTGGTTTTAGGTATGAAAGTGTGTTTTATTCCTGTAGATATAATTTTGTCAGATAGATGTTTCCCTTGCAGAACTGAAAATAAAATGTTGTGCAATTTTGGAAATGTGATGATTTATGCCAAATAACGTATCACATAAATCATACCTCCCAAGTGTCTCTCTTTTGGACCTAAATTGACCCAATACCACCTGTTCATCTTTCCTTAGCGCTGAGAATGTTTGGTGAGCCCAAAATTATTAAAGATGCCTGTCTTTATGCACTTATCTATATATCTATATATCTATAGTAAGGAATTCAATAGAAATGTTCACTTGGGTTTTAAACAATTTTATTGGTATATAATACAATCAAGAACTCCAAGTAACTAAGTAGCACGAGAACCATGTGCTGATCAGTATGTATAGATGTTATCACATAGCAATGAATTATTTGTCCATTCTGGCCCTCTTGCTGGGCAGTTCATGGCCACTGTTGTCATTTGGAGTGGCGGTTGGTGAACTGAAACTCCTCTTCCTCCCTTTTTGAACGTATTTTTTGGGCTCATTCACTTTAATAAATGTCCCCCCACAGGTAAGCTGATGGTGTGACCACCAACGTTCCCGAGCAGAGGGTGCCCGATTCATTGCCCGCCTTATGAAGCCAAACCTTGGCCCCCAAGCCCTGCAGGGTCCATCACAGAGCCACCAGTGCTTTCTGCATTTAGCAACCTCTGCATGGAAATTGTGGTAGATGGAAATGTTGGCGCCAGTGATGTTGTTTATGCGCTCCATGTGTTTGCAGAACTCCGGACCGTGGTCTCCTTCATCTTTGTATTTGTGTGTCACACACAGGTAAGCGTGAATCATTTCGTGGAGAAGGACCTCAACAAGATCTTTCCTTGATCTCAAGCTTAGTAGTGGCTTGCTGATATAAATAGTGCACAGGTCTTCATTTATCTTGTAGCGACAAAGCCCGGCTTTTTGTGTCATCCTGTGGCTCCATTTTACTTCCACCCACATCAACTTTCCCTTGAAAAACTTGTGATTAAGTGACATGAACAATTCCTGGAGGTTGGGGTTTGGGTCCAGCACCTCCCAAGCAGGATCAATAACTGATAAGCACTCAGGATCTATATAATCCATCGCACTGGGGAAAAGCTTCCACAACTAATCAAGTCTGCCACCGCAACAGCTCCCTCTCACAAAAATCAAGTAGCAAATGGGATGACTGTAGAAGCTTATGATACTATGATGTCATAGTGAGTTATTGATGTCCATGCATAGTGGTGATCTCGCCCAGCACTAAGCTGCGTACACAAACTCACTAAAACTGCAAAAAAGTTGAATGCTTCAACTTAACCAACTTTGCTGCACTCTATGACCTTCACGGCCAGGGTTTTTCCCACCCTACTGTCCAAAGCTTTTTGCGCAATTTTTTTTACCAATCGCAATTTCCATTTTTGCTATTTATTGTATCCACACAATTTATATATTATTTTTTCCGCTCTCAAGGAGAGATAGGGCTTTCGCTTCATGCAATTTTTTTACAAACTACACTGCTGTAAATTATTGTAAATTAATTAAATGAACATTTTTTTTCCTTTCTCAGGCTTTCTTTGACTGTTCCTTTCCCCACAACTCAGGCCTTCTCAAGTATAGAAATATGTATGTTCATTAACACAAAAAAACAAAAACATTTTGATGGAATGACTGTTCAGGATGACAAAAATGGGGAAAGGGAACACTAATTCCAGTCATATGCTCTATAGTGTTCCACTTTATTAATATTCTTTATTAGAATTGTTTTAATTTTTAAAATATCAGTGTTGTATTGAAACAGTGCTAAAAATGTATACCTTCAAATTTTATTCATCTTAAAAGTATTTGATATGTTTTGAAAAGTCCGATAACTGCACACAAGTTGGTGTCCAGAGTGGCCAAATTCTGTAAATCCGTTTGTTTTCCTTTCTTTAATGAAATGGCAATAATGTCAAATGTGCTATGCAGCCAGTATAATTTTTAATGAGTTGGCTTTATAAATTGTTAAATACACATTGATTGTATATAGATTTCTTCTCTCTATATAAATGTATATGAGAAATTAAACTTAAGAACCATCATGGCTTCCGAATTTTATGATGAACTTTAAACCTCATATTTTAATACATGGGTACAGTAAGTCAAAAAGCTTACTCTGGTCGGCACTGTTTATTACTATAAAACATGTAATAAAAACCACTTTGACAATATTTTATATAGGCTTCTAAGCAGCAATGATAATTAAGCAATATGTAAAACAAGGTAGCTAGCAGTACCGTATTTGCTCGATTATAAGACGACCCTGATTATAAGACGACCCCCCAAAATCTGAATATTAACTTTGGAAAAAAAGAAAAAGCCTGAATATAAGACGAACCTAAAGGAAAAAAGTTTTACCAGTAAATGTTAATTCATGTAAACTATTTTATTAAATAAAAGCTATGATTGAGAAAAATATTTTTTTTGTTTTTATTTCCTTGTATTTTCCAACCTGTCCCCCAGTTACGCACATCTGCCCCCAGGCTTGCCACACCAATATGGCACTGTGGCCCATGATATGCCTTTTAACCCTCTATATGCCACTGTGCCCCATGGCATGCCTTTTGACCCCCTATGCGCCACTCTGCCTCCAGAAATGCCTTTTACCCCTATATCCCATTCTGGCATTTAGGGGGTTAAAATGCATATTATGGGGCAGAGTGGCATATAGGGAGGTATAAGGCATTCCAGGAGGCAGAGTGGCATTAAGGGAGTTAAAAGGCATTGTATAGAGCACTCTGCCTCCAGAAATGCCTTATACCCCTATATGCCACTCTGGCATTTAGGGGGTTAAAAGGCATATTATAGGGCAGAGTGGCATATAGGGAGGTATAAGGCATTTCAGGAGGCAGAGTGCTCTATTAAATGCCCCCTTAACGCCACTCTGCCTCCTGAAATGCCTTATACCTCCCTATATGCCACTCTGCCCCATAATATGCCTTTTAAACCCCTAAGTGCCAGAGTGGTAAATAGGGGTAAAAGGCATTCCAGAAATGCCCTATGCCCCCATTTAACACACACACACACACACACACTTACCGGTGCTTCCAATTTCCTGCTGTATTGCCGAGGCAGCGGGTTGACGTCTCCTTCCACTGCAGCCAGAAGGAGGTGGAGTTGGCAGCGGGGGTTTGTCTGCGTCCGTCGCGGATACCTTCCCCGGCTGTCAGAGATCAGAGTTCCCCGCACCGGTGCGGGGCAGTCATGGTTGATGGGGTGTTAAGGGTTAATTTTAGGGGCAGACATGGTTGATGGGGTGTTTAGGGTTAATTTAATGGTGAGGGTTAATTTAATTAATTTAATAAAGTTAGCTTAAGGTGCAGTTGCAGGTAAAGGGGAATGTAAATCCTGGGGGCAGTGATTATTAATGTATTATTTATAACAGTATGGTGATATTATCTGACTGATTCGAACCCCAATGAAGGCAGAGAGTCGTTCAAAGATCCGGATCTTAAGATCACTGTAAGATTCGGATCCCTGTAAGATCCGAATCTTTGAACGACTCTCTGCCTTCATTGACATCACTGGAGGCAGGGGGGAGGATTCATAATGAAAGGGGCGGGGCCAATCATTAGTGTGCCTGCACGGAGTTACTGGAAAACGGTAACTCCTGTGAGTCACACTGAGTGATCCGAAGATTCGGATCATGAATCGGATCATTTCAGTGAACGAATCGAAATGATCCGATTCACTTTAATGATCCGAACTTCCCATCACTAACCTGTAGCCCTGCAGCAGCTGGAGGGCCACATCTCCCATAATGCTCTTTCAGCTCAATGGCTGGCAGAGGAGTATGGGAGATGTAGTCCTGCAGCAGCTGGAGGGCCGCAGGTTGGACACCCTTGCGATACAGAAATGGAGTAAACGGGCAGGATTTTTCAGCTGCTGTTTTAGACTGAGTGTTTTCAACTGTTTTGTTTTAAATTTGTGCGAGTATACAAACCGACGTTGTCAATGAGTAAATCTAAATAGTATTACCGGTAATTGTTTCTTTTATCTTAACCCAGACCCAGTTTAGGAATTTTCCACAAACTATTGCCGATATATTTTAATACAGTTAATGCATAGAGATTGCATTATTGATTTCATTACACTTGGCTGCGAATCTTAGATTGGGAAATGTTTTCTTTATTTGAAAATTACAATTTTTTTTTAATTTATTTTTTTACACATGGAATTGTTAACATTTGATAATTTCATATTATCCAAAATTTACCAAAGGGCCCCGCACACAAGCCTCCCATGTGCAGTGTTTCTGTAATGGAGCTCACTTTTTCAGTTTGGGATTATTAACACAGGGATAAAAGCTAACTGGGATTCGGCTTGCCCGGACCCTGAAAACATATCAAAGACTAGTAACTACAATACAGTTTACTGATTTGTGTTCACGTAACCATTTTCAAAGGTGCCATGCTTCACTAAATGATCAAATTAATATATTTCCAAGTTTAAAATAAAAATGAATGTAAAATAAACTATTCCTTCAGTATACACTGTTCACACCATAAGGTTAAAAGCATGGTGGTCAGACAAGCCATATCTGGGGTCTCAGTGACATATTGGCGGATATAAGTCATATTGAGGGGTCAACAGGCATATCTGAGGGCAGAGTGGCATATAGGGGGTTTAAGGCATATCTAGGGGTAGTAGGTTATCTGGGGGGGCATAAGACATATATGGAGGCAGAGTGACATATAGGAGGTATAAGGAACATCTGGGGACAGAGTGGCATATAAGGTGGTCATAAAGCAT
This sequence comes from Sceloporus occidentalis, assembly GCA_023333645.1. Taxonomy (NCBI): domain Eukaryota; kingdom Metazoa; phylum Chordata; class Lepidosauria; order Squamata; family Phrynosomatidae; genus Sceloporus; species Sceloporus occidentalis. The sequence goes on from JALMGF010000016.1 coordinate 10,166,768, forward strand.
ATCTGGAGTCACAGTGGCATAATGGGGGGTATAATGCATATAGGGGGTATAAGGCATATCTGAGGGCAGAGTGGCATATAGGGGGTTTAAGGCATGTGGGGGGGTTATGGCATATCTGGAGTGGTTATAATGCATATATGGGGCAGAGTGACATATAGGGGGTATAAGGCATATCGGGGGGGGGGGGGGCAGAGTGACAAGCCTGAAGTCAGATGTGCATAACTGGGGGGCAGGTTGGCAAATAAAATGAAAGAAAAACAAGAAATGCATTCTTCTCAATCAGTTTTTATTAAATATGAAAAAATGGTTTACATGTGAATATTTACTATTAAAATGTTTTTCTTATATGATAGTCTTATATTCAGGCTTCCCCCCTCCCCTAAATTAATATTAAAATTTGGGGGGTCATCTTATAATCGAGTAAATACGGTCCTCACAGTTCATGGCTCTTTTCTTTAGAGGTATGTGGAGACTCAATGACAACTCCAAACACAGCTTAAATTAATCGTATGATATGACATTCTGACGTTATTATAAAACAGGTTATTGATTGACGAGTTTGTCCAACGTACTAGAAGCCATAAGAGGTCTGCCAAGTTAATTTAATTCCCATCAGCCACTTCTTGCTCTATACCGAGCAACCTTTACCAGCAAACTCGCTTCAGCAGCTTTGCTTATAGCCTCACCGCGCCGTTCTGGTCATGTAGCACCGTAAACTGGGCTTGAGCTAAAGGAAGGCGGCTGGGACAAACTTCTTTGAAACGCGAATTAACTTTGTTGCTGGGCTACGAGAGCTGCTTGTCAATTAACGATACCCCAACAGCTATGCATGAACTTCCCAGACGGCATTGCTGTGATGACTTGCAGCGAGCTCAATTGCGTTTGAGTTGTGGTTTTAGGTATGAAAGTGTGTTTTATTCCTGTAGATATAATTTTGTCAGATAGATGTTTCCCTTGCAGAACTGAAAATAAAATGTTGTGCAATTTTGGAAATGTGATGATTTATGCCAAATAACGTATCACATAAATCATACCTCCCAAGTGTCTCTCTTTTGGACCTAAATTGACCCAATACCACCTGTTCATCTTTCCTTAGCGCTGAGAATGTTTGGTGAGCCCAAAATTATTAAAGATGCCTGTCTTTATGCACTTATCTATATATCTATATATCTATAGTAAGGAATTCAATAGAAATGTTCACTTGGGTTTTAAACAATTTTATTGGTATATAATACAATCAAGAACTCCAAGTAACTAAGTAGCACGAGAACCATGTGCTGATCAGTATGTATAGATGTTATCACATAGCAATGAATTATTTGTCCATTCTGGCCCTCTTGCTGGGCAGTTCATGGCCACTGTTGTCATTTGGAGTGGCGGTTGGTGAACTGAAACTCCTCTTCCTCCCTTTTTGAACGTATTTTTTGGGCTCATTCACTTTAATAAATGTCCCCCCACAGGTAAGCTGATGGTGTGACCACCAACGTTCCCGAGCAGAGGGTGCCCGATTCATTGCCCGCCTTATGAAGCCAAACCTTGGCCCCCAAGCCCTGCAGGGTCCATCACAGAGCCACCAGTGCTTTCTGCATTTAGCAACCTCTGCATGGAAATTGTGGTAGATGGAAATGTTGGCGCCAGTGATGTTGTTTATGCGCTCCATGTGTTTGCAGAACTCCGGACCGTGGTCTCCTTCATCTTTGTATTTGTGTGTCACACACAGGTAAGCGTGAATCATTTCGTGGAGAAGGACCTCAACAAGATCTTTCCTTGATCTCAAGCTTAGTAGTGGCTTGCTGATATAAATAGTGCACAGGTCTTCATTTATCTTGTAGCGACAAAGCCCGGCTTTTTGTGTCATCCTGTGGCTCCATTTTACTTCCACCCACATCAACTTTCCCTTGAAAAACTTGTGATTAAGTGACATGAACAATTCCTGGAGGTTGGGGTTTGGGTCCAGCACCTCCCAAGCAGGATCAATAACTGATAAGCACTCAGGATCTATATAATCCATCGCACTGGGGAAAAGCTTCCACAACTAATCAAGTCTGCCACCGCAACAGCTCCCTCTCACAAAAATCAAGTAGCAAATGGGATGACTGTAGAAGCTTATGATACTATGATGTCATAGTGAGTTATTGATGTCCATGCATAGTGGTGATCTCGCCCAGCACTAAGCTGCGTACACAAACTCACTAAAACTGCAAAAAAGTTGAATGCTTCAACTTAACCAACTTTGCTGCACTCTATGACCTTCATGGCCAGGGTTTTTCCCACCCTACTGTCCAAAGCTTTTTGCGCAATTTTTTTTACCAATCGCAATTTCCATTTTTGCTATTTATTGTATCCACACAATTTATATATTATTTTTTCCGCTCTCAAGGAGAGATAGGGCTTTCGCTTCATGCAATTTTTTTACAAACTACACTGCTGTAAATTATTGTAAATTAATTAAATGAACATTTTTTTTCCTTTCTCAGGCTTTCTTTGACTGTTCCTTTCCCCACAACTCAGGCCTTCTCAAGTATAGAAATATGTATGTTCATTAACACAAAAAAACAAAAACATTTTGATGGAATGACTGTTCAGGATGACAAAAATGGGGAAAGGGAACACTAATTCCAGTCATATGCTCTATAGTGTTCCACTTTATTAATATTCTTTATTAGAATTGTTTTAATTTTTAAAATATCAGTGTTGTATTGAAACAGTGCTAAAAATGTATACCTTCAAATTTTATTCATCTTAAAAGTATTTGATATGTTTTGAAAAGTCCGATAACTGCACACAAGTTGGTGTCCAGAGTGGCCAAATTCTGTAAATCCGTTTGTTTTCCTTTCTTTAATGAAATGGCAATAATGTCAAATGTGCTATGCAGCCAGTATAATTTTTAATGAGTTGGCTTTATAAATTGTTAAATACACATTGATTGTATATAGATTTCTTCTCTCTATATAAATGTATATGAGAAATTAAACTTAAGAACCATCATGGCTTCCGAATTTTATGATGAACTTTAAACCTCATATTTTAATACATGGGTACAGTAAGTCAAAAAGCTTACTCTGGTCGGCACTGTTTATTACTATAAAACATGTAATAAAAACCACTTTGACAATATTTTATATAGGCTTCTAAGCAGCAATGATAATTAAGCAATATGTAAAACAAGGTAGCTAGCAGTACCGTATTTGCTCGATTATAAGACGACCCTGATTATAAGACGACCCCCCAAAATCTGAATATTAACTTTGGAAAAAAAGAAAAAGCCTGAATATAAGACGAACCTAAAGGAAAAAAGTTTTACCAGTAAATGTTAATTCATGTAAACTATTTTATTAAATAAAAGCTATGATTGAGAAAAATATTTTTTTTGTTTTTATTTCCTTGTATTTTCCAACCTGTCCCCCAGTTACGCACATCTGCCCCCAGGCTTGCCACACCAATATGGCACTGTGGCCCATGATATGCCTTTTAACCCTCTATATGCCACTGTGCCCCATGGCATGCCTTTTGACCCCCTATGCGCCACTCTGCCTCCAGAAATGCCTTTTACCCCTATATCCCATTCTGGCATTTAGGGGGTTAAAATGCATATTATGGGGCAGAGTGGCATATAGGGAGGTATAAGGCATTCCAGGAGGCAGAGTGGCATTAAGGGAGTTAAAAGGCATTGTATAGAGCACTCTGCCTCCAGAAATGCCTTATACCCCTATATGCCACTCTGGCATTTAGGGGGTTAAAAGGCATATTATAGGGCAGAGTGGCATATAGGGAGGTATAAGGCATTTCAGGAGGCAGAGTGCTCTATTAAATGCCCCCTTAACGCCACTCTGCCTCCTGAAATGCCTTATACCTCCCTATATGCCACTCTGCCCCATAATATGCCTTTTAAACCCCTAAGTGCCAGAGTGGTAAATAGGGGTAAAAGGCATTCCAGAAATGCCCTATGCCCCCATTTAACACACACACACACACACACACTTACCGGTGCTTCCAATTTCCTGCTGTATTGCCGAGGCAGCGGGTTGACGTCTCCTTCCACTGCAGCCAGAAGGAGGTGGAGTTGGCAGCGGGGGTTTGTCTGCGTCCGTCGCGGATACCTTCCCCGGCTGTCAGAGATCAGAGTTCCCCGCACCGGTGCGGGGCAGTCATGGTTGATGGGGTGTTAAGGGTTAATTTTAGGGGCAGACATGGTTGATGGGGTGTTTAGGGTTAATTTAATGGTGAGGGTTAATTTAATTAATTTAATAAAGTTAGCTTAAGGTGCAGTTGCAGGTAAAGGGGAATGTAAATCCTGGGGGCAGTGATTATTAATATATTATTTATAACAGTATGGTGATATTATCTGACTGATTCGAACCCCAATGAAGGCAGAGAGTCGTTCAAAGATCCGGATCTTAAGATCACTGTAAGATTCGGATCCCTGTAAGATCCGAATCTTTGAACGACTCTCTGCCTTCATTGACATCACTGGAGGCAGGGGGGAGGATTCATAATGAAAGGGGCGGGGCCAATCATTAGTGTGCCTGCACGGAGTTACTGGAAAACGGTAACTCCTGTGAGTCACACTGAGTGATCCGAAGATTCGGATCATGAATCGGATCATTTCAGTGAACGAATCGAAATGATCCGATTCACTTTAATGATCCGAACTTCCCATCACTAACCTGTAGCCCTGCAGCAGCTGGAGGGCCACATCTCCCATAATGCTCTTTCAGCTCAATGGCTGGCAGAGGAGTATGGGAGATGTAGTCCTGCAGCAGCTGGAGGGCCGCAGGTTGGACACCCTTGCGATACAGAAATGGAGTAAACGGGCAGGATTTTTCAGCTGCTGTTTTAGACTGAGTGTTTTCAACTGTTTTGTTTTAAATTTGTGCGAGTATACAAACCGACGTTGTCAATGAGTAAATCTAAATAGTATTACCGGTAATTGTTTCTTTTATCTTAACCCAGACCCAGTTTAGGAATTTTCCACAAACTATTGCCGATATATTTTAATACAGTTAATGCATAGAGATTGCATTATTGATTTCATTACACTTGGCTGCGAATCTTAGATTGGGAAATGTTTTCTTTATTTGAAAATTACAATTTTTTTTTTATTTATTTTTTTACACATGGAATTGTTAACATTTGATAATTTCATATTATCCAAAATTTACCAAAGGGCCCCGCACACAAGCCTCCCATGTGCAGTGTTTCTGTAATGGAGCTCACTTTTTCAGTTTGGGATTATTAACACAGGGATAAAAGCTAACTGGGATTCGGCTTGCCCGGACCCTGAAAACATATCAAAGACTAGTAACTACAATACAGTTTACTGATTTGTGTTCACGTAACCATTTTCAAAGGTGCCATGCTTCACTAAATGATCAAATTAATATATTTCCAAGTTTAAAATAAAAATGAATGTAAAATAAACTATTCCTTCAGTATACACTGTTCACACCATAAGGTTAAAAGCATGGTGGTCAGACAAGCCATATCTGGGGTCTCAGTGACATATTGGCGGATATAAGTCATATTGAGGGGTCAACAGGCATATCTGAGGGCAGAGTGGCATATAGGGGGTTTAAGGCATATCTAGGGGTAGTAGGTTATCTGGGGGGGGCATAAGACATATATGGAGGCAGAGTGACATATAGGAGGTATAAGGAACATCTGGGGACAGAGTGGCATATAAGGTGGTCATAAAGCATATCTGGAGTCACAGTGGCATAATGGGGGGTATAATGCATATAGGGGGTATAAGGCATATCTGAGGGCAGAGTGGCATATAGGGGGTTTAAGGCATGTGGGGGGGTTATGGCATATCTGGAGTGGTTATAATGCATATATGGGGCAGAGTGACATATAGGGGGTATAAGGCATATCGGGGGGGGGGCAGAGTGACAAGCCTGAAGTCAGATGTGCATAACTGGGGGGCAGGTTGGCAAATAAAATGAAAGAAAAACAAGAAATGCATTCTTCTCAATCAGTTTTTATTAAATATGAAAAAATGGTTTACATGTGAATATTTACTATTAAAATGTTTTTCTTATATGATAGTCTTATATTCAGGCTTCCCCCCTCCCCTAAATTAATATTAAAATTTGGGGGGTCATCTTATAATCGAGTAAATACGGTCCTCACAGTTCATGGCTCTTTTCTTTAGAGGTATGTGGAGACTCAATGACAACTCCAAACACAGCTTAAATTAATCGTATGATATGACATTCTGACGTTATTATAAAACAGGTTATTGATTGACGAGTTTGTCCAACGTACTAGAAGCCATAAGAGGTCTGCCAAGTTAATTTAATTCCCATCAGCCACTTCTTGCTCTATACCGAGCAACCTTTACCAGCAAACTCGCTTCAGCAGCTTTGCTTATAGCCTCACCGCGCCGTTCTGGTCATGTAGCACCGTAAACTGGGCTTGAGCTAAAGGAAGGCGGCTGGGACAAACTTCTTTGAAACGCGAATTAACTTTGTTGCTGGGCTACGAGAGCTGCTTGTCAATTAACGATACCCAAACAGCTATGCATGAACTTCCCAGACGGCATTGCTGTGATGACTTGCAGCGAGCTCAATTGCGTTTGAGTTGTGGTTTTAGGTATGAAAGTGTGTTTTATTCCTGTAGATATAATTTTGTCAGATAGATGTTTCCCTTGCAGAACTGAAAATAAAATGTTGTGCAATTTTGGAAATGTGATGATTTATGCCAAATAACGTATCACATAAATCATACCTCCCAAGTGTCTCTCTTTTGGACCTAAATTGACCCAATACCACCTGTTCATCTTTCCTTAGCGCTGAGAATGTTTGGTGAGCCCAAAATTATTAAAGATGCCTGTCTTTATGCACTTATCTATATATCTATATATCTATAGTAAGGAATTCAATAGAAATGTTCACTTGGGTTTTAAACAATTTTATTGGTATATAATACAATCAAGAACTCCAAGTAACTAAGTAGCACGAGAACCATGTGCTGATCAGTATGTATAGATGTTATCACATAGCAATGAATTATTTGTCCATTCTGGCCCTCTTGCTGGGCAGTTCATGGCCACTGTTGTCATTTGGAGTGGCGGTTGGTGAACTGAAACTCCTCTTCCTCCCTTTTTGAACGTATTTTTTGGGCTCATTCACTTTAATAAATGTCCCCCCACAGGTAAGCTGATGGTGTGACCACCAACGTTCCCGAGCAGAGGGTGCCCGATTCATTGCCCGCCTTATGAAGCCAAACCTTGGCCCCCAAGCCCTGCAGGGTCCATCACAGAGCCACCAGTGCTTTCTGCATTTAGCAACCTCTGCATGGAAATTGTGGTAGATGGAAATGTTGGCGCCAGTGATGTTGTTTATGCGCTCCATGTGTTTGCAGAACTCCGGACCGTGGTCTCCTTCATCTTTGTATTTGTGTGTCACACACAGGTAAGCGTGAATCATTTCGTGGAGAAGGACCTCAACAAGATCTTTCCTTGATCTCAAGCTTAGTAGTGGCTTGCTGATATAAATAGTGCACAGGTCTTCATTTATCTTGTAGCGACAAAGCCCGGCTTTTTGTGTCATCCTGTGGCTCCATTTTACTTCCACCCACATCAACTTTCCCTTGAAAAACTTGTGATTAAGTGACATGAACAATTCCTGGAGGTTGGGGTTTGGGTCCAGCACCTCCCAAGCAGGATCAATAACTGATAAGCACTCAGGATCTATATAATCCATCGCACTGGGGAAAAGCTTCCACAACTAATCAAGTCTGCCACCGCAACAGCTCCCTCTCACAAAAATCAAGTAGCAAATGGGATGACTGTAGAAGCTTATGATACTATGATGTCATAGTGAGTTATTGATGTCCATGCATAGTGGTGATCTCGCCCAGCACTAAGCTGCGTACACAAACTCACTAAAACTGCAAAAAAGTTGAATGCTTCAACTTAACCAACTTTGCTGCACTCTATGACCTTCATGGCCAGGGTTTTTCCCACCCTACTGTCCAAAGCTTTTTGCGCAATTTTTTTTACCAATCGCAATTTCCATTTTTGCTATTTATTGTATCCACACAATTTATATATTATTTTTTCCGCTCTCAAGGAGAGATAGGGCTTTCGCTTCATGCAATTTTTTTACAAACTACACTGCTGTAAATTATTGTAAATTAATTAAATGAACATTTTTTTTCCTTTCTCAGGCTTTCTTTGACTGTTCCTTTCCCCACAACTCAGGCCTTCTCAAGTATAGAAATATGTATGTTCATTAACACAAAAAAACAAAAACATTTTGATGGAATGACTGTTCAGGATGACAAAAATGGGGAAAGGGAACACTAATTCCAGTCATATGCTCTATAGTGTTCCACTTTATTAATATTCTTTATTAGAATTGTTTTAATTTTTAAAATATCAGTGTTGTATTGAAACAGTGCTAAAAATGTATACCTTCAAATTTTATTCATCTTAAAAGTATTTGATATGTTTTGAAAAGTCCGATAACTGCACACAAGTTGGTGTCCAGAGTGGCCAAATTCTGTAAATCCGTTTGTTTTCCTTTCTTTAATGAAATGGCAATAATGTCAAATGTGCTATGCAGCCAGTATAATTTTTAATGAGTTGGCTTTATAAATTGTTAAATACACATTGATTGTATATAGATTTCTTCTCTCTATATAAATGTATATGAGAAATTAAACTTAAGAACCATCATGGCTTCCGAATTTTATGATGAACTTTAAACCTCATATTTTAATACATGGGTACAGTAAGTCAAAAAGCTTACTCTGGTCGGCACTGTTTATTACTATAAAACATGTAATAAAAACCACTTTGACAATATTTTATATAGGCTTCTAAGCAGCAATGATAATTAAGCAATATGTAAAACAAGGTAGCTAGCAGTACCGTATTTGCTCGATTATAAGACGACCCTGATTATAAGACGACCCCCCAAAATCTGAATATTAACTTTGGAAAAAAAGAAAAAGCCTGAATATAAGACGAACCTAAAGGAAAAAAGTTTTACCAGTAAATGTTAATTCATGTAAACTATTTTATTAAATAAAAGCTATGATTGAGAAAAATATTTTTTTTGTTTTTATTTCCTTGTATTTTCCAACCTGTCCCCCAGTTACGCACATCTGCCCCCAGGCTTGCCACACCAATATGGCACTGTGGCCCATGATATGCCTTTTAACCCTCTATATGCCACTGTGCCCCATGGCATGCCTTTTGACCCCCTATGCGCCACTCTGCCTCCAGAAATGCCTTTTACCCCTATATCCCATTCTGGCATTTAGGGGGTTAAAATGCATATTATGGGGCAGAGTGGCATATAGGGAGGTATAAGGCATTCCAGGAGGCAGAGTGGCATTAAGGGAGTTAAAAGGCATTGTATAGAGCACTCTGCCTCCAGAAATGCCTTATACCCCTATATGCCACTCTGGCATTTAGGGGGTTAAAAGGCATATTATAGGGCAGAGTGGCATATAGGGAGGTATAAGGCATTTCAGGAGGCAGAGTGCTCTATTAAATGCCCCCTTAACGCCACTCTGCCTCCTGAAATGCCTTATACCTCCCTATATGCCACTCTGCCCCATAATATGCCTTTTAAACCCCTAAGTGCCAGAGTGGTAAATAGGGGTAAAAGGCATTCCAGAAATGCCCTATGCCCCCATTTAACACACACACACACACACACACTTACCGGTGCTTCCAATTTCCTGCTGTATTGCCGAGGCAGCGGGTTGACGTCTCCTTCCACTGCAGCCAGAAGGAGGTGGAGTTGGCAGCGGGGGTTTGTCTGCGTCCGTCGCGGATACCTTCCCCGGCTGTCAGAGATCAGAGTTCCCCGCACCGGTGCGGGGCAGTCATGGTTGATGGGGTGTTAAGGGTTAATTTTAGGGGCAGACATGGTTGATGGGGTGTTTAGGGTTAATTTAATGGTGAGGGTTAATTTAATTAATTTAATAAAGTTAGCTTAAGGTGCAGTTGCAGGTAAAGGGGAATGTAAATCCTGGGGGCAGTGATTATTAATATATTATTTATAACAGTATGGTGATATTATCTGACTGATTCGAACCCCAATGAAGGCAGAGAGTCGTTCAAAGATCCGGATCTTAAGATCACTGTAAGATTCGGATCCCTGTAAGATCCGAATCTTTGAACGACTCTCTGCCTTCATTGACATCACTGGAGGCAGGGGGGAGGATTCATAATGAAAGGGGCGGGGCCAATCATTAGTGTGCCTGCACGGAGTTACTGGAAAACGGTAACTCCTGTGAGTCACACTGAGTGATCCGAAGATTCGGATCATGAATCGGATCATTTCAGTGAACGAATCGAAATGATCCGATTCACTTTAATGATCCGAACTTCCCATCACTAACCTGTAGCCCTGCAGCAGCTGGAGGGCCACATCTCCCATAATGCTCTTTCAGCTCAATGGCTGGCAGAGGGGTATGGGAGATGTAGTCCTGCAGCAGCTGGAGGGCCGCAGGTTGGACACCCTTGCGATACAGAAATGGAGTAAACGGGCAGGATTTTTCAGCTGCTGTTTTAGACTGAGTGTTTTCAACTGTTTTGTTTTAAATTTGTGCGAGTATACAAACCGACGTTGTCAATGAGTAAATCTAAATAGTATTACCGGTAATTGTTTCTTTTATCTTAACCCAGACCCAGTTTAGGAATTTTCCACAAACTATTGCCGATATATTTTAATACAGTTAATGCATAGAGATTGCATTATTGATTTCATTACACTTGGCTGCGAATCTTAGATTGGGAAATGTTTTCTTTATTTGAAAATTACAATTTTTTTTTTATTTATTTTTTTACACATGGAATTGTTAACATTTGATAATTTCATATTATCCAAAATTTACCAAAGGGCCCCGCACACAAGCCTCCCATGTGCAGTGTTTCTGTAATGGAGCTCACTTTTTCAGTTTGGGATTATTAACACAGGGATAAAAGCTAACTGGGATTCGGCTTGCCCGGACCCTGAAAACATATCAAAGACTAGTAACTACAATACAGTTTACTGATTTGTGTTCACGTAACCATTTTCAAAGGTGCCATGCTTCACTAAATGATCAAATTAATATATTTCCAAGTTTAAAATAAAAATGAATGTAAAATAAACTATTCCTTCAGTATACACTGTTCACACCATAAGGTTAAAAGCATGGTGGTCAGACAAGCCATATCTGGGGTCTCAGTGACATATTGGCGGATATAAGTCATATTGAGGGGTCAACAGGCATATCTGAGGGCAGAGTGGCATATAGGGGGTTTAAGGCATATCTAGGGGTAGTAGGTTATCTGGGGGGGGCATAAGACATATATGGAGGCAGAGTGACATATAGGAGGTATAAGGAACATCTGGGGACAGAGTGGCATATAAGGTGGTCATAAAGCATATCTGGAGTCACAGTGGCATAATGGGGGGTATAATGCATATAGGGGGTTTAAGGCATGTGGGGGGGTTATGGCATATCTGGAGTGGTTATAATGCATATATGGGGCAGAGTGACATATAGGGGGTATAAGGCATATCGGGGGGGGGGGCAGAGTGACAAGCCTGAAGTCAGATGTGCATAACTGGGGGGCAGGTTGGCAAATAAAATGAAAGAAAAACAAGAAATGCATTCTTCTCAATCAGTTTTTATTAAATATGAAAAAATGGTTTACATGTGAATATTTACTATTAAAATGTTTTTCTTATATGATAGTCTTATATTCAGGCTTCCCCCCTCCCCTAAATTAATATTAAAATTTGGGGGGTCATCTTATAATCGAGTAAATACGGTCCTCACAGTTCATGGCTCTTTTCTTTAGAGGTATGTGGAGACTCAATGACAACTCCAAACACAGCTTAAATTAATCGTATGATATGACATTCTGACGTTATTATAAAACAGGTTATTGATTGACGAGTTTGTCCAACGTACTAGAAGCCATAAGAGGTCTGCCAAGTTAATTTAATTCCCATCAGCCACTTCTTGCTCTATACCGAGCAACCTTTACCAGCAAACTCGCTTCAGCAGCTTTGCTTATAGCCTCACCGCGCCGTTCTGGTCATGTAGCACCGTAAACTGGGCTTGAGCTAAAGGAAGGCGGCTGGGACAAACTTCTTTGAAACGCGAATTAACTTTGTTGCTGGGCTACGAGAGCTGCTTGTCAATTAACGATACCCAAACAGCTATGCATGAACTTCCCAGACGGCATTGCTGTGATGACTTGCAGCGAGCTCAATTGCGTTTGAGTTGTGGTTTTAGGTATGAAAGTGTGTTTTATTCCTGTAGATATAATTTTGTCAGATAGATGTTTCCCTTGCAGAACTGAAAATAAAATGTTGTGCAATTTTGGAAATGTGATGATTTATGCCAAATAACGTATCACATAAATCATACCTCCCAAGTGTCTCTCTTTTGGACCTAAATTGACCCAATACCACCTGTTCATCTTTCCTTAGCGCTGAGAATGTTTGGTGAGCCCAAAATTATTAAAGATGCCTGTCTTTATGCACTTATCTATATATCTATATATCTATAGTAAGGAATTCAATAGAAATGTTCACTTGGGTTTTAAACAATTTTATTGGTATATAATACAATCAAGAACTCCAAGTAACTAAGTAGCACGAGAACCATGTGCTGATCAGTATGTATAGATGTTATCACATAGCAATGAATTATTTGTCCATTCTGGCCCTCTTGCTGGGCAGTTCATGGCCACTGTTGTCATTTGGAGTGGCGGTTGGTGAACTGAAACTCCTCTTCCTCCCTTTTTGAACGTATTTTTTGGGCTCATTCACTTTAATAAATGTCCCCCCACAGGTAAGCTGATGGTGTGACCACCAACGTTCCCGAGCAGAGGGTGCCCGATTCATTGCCCGCCTTATGAAGCCAAACCTTGGCCCCCAAGCCCTGCAGGGTCCATCACAGAGCCACCAGTGCTTTCTGCATTTAGCAACCTCTGCATGGAAATTGTGGTAGATGGAAATGTTGGCGCCAGTGATGTTGTTTATGCGCTCCATGTGTTTGCAGAACTCCGGACCGTGGTCTCCTTCATCTTTGTATTTGTGTGTCACACACAGGTAAGCGTGAATCATTTCGTGGAGAAGGACCTCAACAAGATCTTTCCTTGATCTCAAGCTTAGTAGTGGCTTGCTGATATAAATAGTGCACAGGTCTTCATTTATCTTGTAGCGACAAAGCCCGGCTTTTTGTGTCATCCTGTGGCTCCATTTTACTTCCACCCACATCAACTTTCCCTTGAAAAACTTGTGATTAAGTGACATGAACAATTCCTGGAGGTTGGGGTTTGGGTCCAGCACCTCCCAAGCAGGATCAATAACTGATAAGCACTCAGGATCTATATAATCCATCGCACTGGGGAAAAGCTTCCACAACTAATCAAGTCTGCCACCGCAACAGCTCCCTCTCACAAAAATCAAGTAGCAAATGGGATGACTGTAGAAGCTTATGATACTATGATGTCATAGTGAGTTATTGATGTCCATGCATAGTGGTGATCTCGCCCAGCACTAAGCTGCGTACACAAACTCACTAAAACTGCAAAAAAGTTGAATGCTTCAACTTAACCAACTTTGCTGCACTCTATGACCTTCATGGCCAGGGTTTTTCCCACCCTACTGTCCAAAGCTTTTTGCGCAATTTTTTTTACCAATCGCAATTTCCATTTTTGCTATTTATTGTATCCACACAATTTATATATTATTTTTTCCGCTCTCAAGGAGAGATAGGGCTTTCGCTTCATGCAATTTTTTTACAAACTACACTGCTGTAAATTATTGTAAATTAATTAAATGAACATTTTTTTTCCTTTCTCAGGCTTTCTTTGACTGTTCCTTTCCCCACAACTCAGGCCTTCTCAAGTATAGAAATATGTATGTTCATTAACACAAAAAAACAAAAACATTTTGATGGAATGACTGTTCAGGATGACAAAAATGGGGAAAGGGAACACTAATTCCAGTCATATGCTCTATAGTGTTCCACTTTATTAATATTCTTTATTAGAATTGTTTTAATTTTTAAAATATCAGTGTTGTATTGAAACAGTGCTAAAAATGTATACCTTCAAATTTTATTCATCTTAAAAGTATTTGATATGTTTTGAAAAGTCCGATAACTGCACACAAGTTGGTGTCCAGAGTGGCCAAATTCTGTAAATCCGTTTGTTTTCCTTTCTTTAATGAAATGGCAATAATGTCAAATGTGCTATGCAGCCAGTATAATTTTTAATGAGTTGGCTTTATAAATTGTTAAATACACATTGATTGTATATAGATTTCTTCTCTCTATATAAATGTATATGAGAAATTAAACTTAAGAACCATCATGGCTTCCGAATTTTATGATGAACTTTAAACCTCATATTTTAATACATGGGTACAGTAAGTCAAAAAGCTTACTCTGGTCGGCACTGTTTATTACTATAAAACATGTAATAAAAACCACTTTGACAATATTTTATATAGGCTTCTAAGCAGCAATGATAATTAAGCAATATGTAAAACAAGGTAGCTAGCAGTACCGTATTTGCTCGATTATAAGACGACCCTGATTATAAGACGACCCCCCAAAATCTGAATATTAACTTTGGAAAAAAAGAAAAAGCCTGAATATAAGACGAACCTAAAGGAAAAAAGTTTTACCAGTAAATGTTAATTCATGTAAACTATTTTATTAAATAAAAGCTATGATTGAGAAAAATATTTTTTTTGTTTTTATTTCCTTGTATTTTCCAACCTGTCCCCCAGTTACGCACATCTGCCCCCAGGCTTGCCACACCAATATGGCACTGTGGCCCATGATATGCCTTTTAACCCTCTATATGCCACTGTGCCCCATGGCATGCCTTTTGACCCCCTATGCGCCACTCTGCCTCCAGAAATGCCTTTTACCCCTATATCCCATTCTGGCATTTAGGGGGTTAAAATGCATATTATGGGGCAGAGTGGCATATAGGGAGGTATAAGGCATTCCAGGAGGCAGAGTGGCATTAAGGGAGTTAAAAGGCATTGTATAGAGCACTCTGCCTCCAGAAATGCCTTATACCCCTATATGCCACTCTGGCATTTAGGGGGTTAAAAGGCATATTATAGGGCAGAGTGGCATATAGGGAGGTATAAGGCATTTCAGGAGGCAGAGTGCTCTATTAAATGCCCCCTTAACGCCACTCTGCCTCCTGAAATGCCTTATACCTCCCTATATGCCACTCTGCCCCATAATATGCCTTTTAAACCCCTAAGTGCCAGAGTGGTAAATAGGGGTAAAAGGCATTCCAGAAATGCCCTATGCCCCCATTTAACACACACACACACACACACACTTACCGGTGCTTCCAATTTCCTGCTGTATTGCCGAGGCAGCGGGTTGACGTCTCCTTCCACTGCAGCCAGAAGGAGGTGGAGTTGGCAGCGGGGGTTTGTCTGCGTCCGTCGCGGATACCTTCCCCGGCTGTCAGAGATCAGAGTTCCCCGCACCGGTGCGGGGCAGTCATGGTTGATGGGGTGTTAAGGGTTAATTTTAGGGGCAGACATGGTTGATGGGGTGTTTAGGGTTAATTTAATGGTGAGGGTTAATTTAATTAATTTAATAAAGTTAGCTTAAGGTGCAGTTGCAGGTAAAGGGGAATGTAAATCCTGGGGGCAGTGATTATTAATGTATTATTTATAACAGTATGGTGATATTATCTGACTGATTCGAACCCCAATGAAGGCAGAGAGTCGTTCAAAGATCCGGATCTTAAGATCACTGTAAGATTCGGATCCCTGTAAGATCCGAATCTTTGAACGACTCTCTGCCTTCATTGACATCACTGGAGGCAGGGGGGAGGATTCATAATGAAAGGGGCGGGGCCAATCATTAGTGTGCCTGCACGGAGTTACTGGAAAACGGTAACTCCTGTGAGTCACACTGAGTGATCCGAAGATTCGGATCATGAATCGGATCATTTCAGTGAACGAATCGAAATGATCCGATTCACTTTAATGATCCGAACTTCCCATCACTAACCTGTAGCCCTGCAGCAGCTGGAGGGCCACATCTCCCATAATGCTCTTTCAGCTCAATGGCTGGCAGAGGAGTATGGGAGATGTAGTCCTGCAGCAGCTGGAGGGCCGCAGGTTGGACACCCTTGCGATACAGAAATGGAGTAAACGGGCAGGATTTTTCAGCTGCTGTTTTAGACTGAGTGTTTTCAACTGTTTTGTTTTAAATTTGTGCGAGTATACAAACCGACGTTGTCAATGAGTAAATCTAAATAGTATTACCGGTAATTGTTTCTTTTATCTTAACCCAGTTTAGGAATTTTCCACAAACTATTGCCGATATATTTTAATACAGTTAATGCATAGAGATTGCATTATTGATTTCATTACACTTGGCTGCGAATCTTAGATTGGGAAATGTTTTCTTTATTTGAAAATTACAATTTTTTTTTTATTTATTTTTTTACACATGGAATTGTTAACATTTGATAATTTCATATTATCCAAAATTTACCAAAGGGCCCCGCACACAAGCCTCCCATGTGCAGTGTTTCTGTAATGGAGCTCACTTTTTCAGTTTGGGATTATTAACACAGGGATAAAAGCTAACTGGGATTCGGCTTGCCCGGACCCTGAAAACATATCAAAGACTAGTAACTACAATACAGTTTACTGATTTGTGTTCACGTAACCATTTTCAAAGGTGCCATGCTTCACTAAATGATCAAATTAATATATTTCCAAGTTTAAAATAAAAATGAATGTAAAATAAACTATTCCTTCAGTATACACTCTTCACACCATAAGGTTAAAAGCATGGTGGTCAGACAAGCCATATCTGGGGTCTCAGTGACATATTGGCGGATATAAGTCATATTGAGGGGTCAACAGGCATATCTGAGGGCAGAGTGGCATATAGGGGGTTTAAGGCATATCTAGGGGTAGTAGGTTATCTGGGGGGGGCATAAGACATATATGGAGGCAGAGTGACATATAGGAGGTATAAGGAACATCTGGGGACAGAGTGGCATATAAGGTGGTCATAAAGCATATCTGGAGTCACAGTGGCATAATGGGGGGTATAATGCATATAGGGGGTATAAGGCATATCTGAGGGCAGAGTGGCATATAGGGGGTTTAAGGCATGTGGGGGGGTTATGGCATATCTGGAGTGGTTATAATGCATATATGGGGCAGAGTGACATATAGGGGGTATAAGGCATATCGGGGGGGGGGGGCAGAGTGACAAGCCTGAAGTCAGATGTGCATAACTGGGGGGCAGGTTGGCAAATAAAATGAAAGAAAAACAAGAAATGCATTCTTCTCAATCAGTTTTTATTAAATATGAAAAAATGGTTTACATGTGAATATTTACTATTAAAATGTTTTTCTTATATGATAGTCTTATATTCAGGCTTCCCCCCTCCCCTAAATTAATATTAAAATTTGGGGGGTCATCTTATAATCGAGTAAATACGGTCCTCACAGTTCATGGCTCTTTTCTTTAGAGGTATGTGGAGACTCAATGACAACTCCAAACACAGCTTAAATTAATCGTATGATATGACATTCTGACGTTATTATAAAACAGGTTATTGATTGACGAGTTTGTCCAACGTACTAGAAGCCATAAGAGGTCTGCCAAGTTAATTTAATTCCCATCAGCCACTTCTTGCTCTATACCGAGCAACCTTTACCAGCAAACTCGCTTCAGCAGCTTTGCTTATAGCCTCACCGCGCCGTTCTGGTCATGTAGCACCGTAAACTGGGCTTGAGCTAAAGGAAGGCGGCTGGGACAAACTTCTTTGAAACGCGAATTAACTTTGTTGCTGGGCTACGAGAGCTGCTTGTCAATTAACGATACCCAAACAGCTATGCATGAACTTCCCAGACGGCATTGCTGTGATGACTTGCAGCGAGCTCAATTGCGTTTGAGCTGTGGTTTTAGGTATGAAAGTGTGTTTTATTCCTGTAGATATAATTTTGTCAGATAGATGTTTCCCTTGCAGAACTGAAAATAAAATGTTGTGCAATTTTGGAAATGTGATGATTTATGCCAAATAACGTATCACATAAATCATACCTCCCAAGTGTCTCTCTTTTGGACCTAAATTGACCCAATACCACCTGTTCATCTTTCCTTAGCGCTGAGAATGTTTGGTGAGCCCAAAATTATTAAAGATGCCTGTCTTTATGCACTTATCTATATATCTATATATCTATAGTAAGGAATTCAATAGAAATGTTCACTTGGGTTTTAAACAATTTTATTGGTATATAATACAATCAAGAACTCCAAGTAACTAAGTAGCACGAGAACCATGTGCTGATCAGTATGTATAGATGTTATCACATAGCAATGAATTATTTGTCCATTCTGGCCCTCTTGCTGGGCAGTTCATGGCCACTGTTGTCATTTGGAGTGGCGGTTGGTGAACTGAAACTCCTCTTCCTCCCTTTTTGAACGTATTTTTTGGGCTCATTCACTTTAATAAATGTCCCCCCACAGGTAAGCTGATGGTGTGACCACCAACGTTCCCGAGCAGAGGGTGCCCGATTCATTGCCCGCCTTATGAAGCCAAACCTTGGCCCCCAAGCCCTGCAGGGTCCATCACAGAGCCACCAGTGCTTTCTGCATTTAGCAACCTCTGCATGGAAATTGTGGTAGATGGAAATGTTGGCGCCAGTGATGTTGTTTATGCGCTCCATGTGTTTGCAGAACTCCGGACCGTGGTCTCCTTCATCTTTGTATTTGTGTGTCACACACAGGTAAGCGTGAATCATTTCGTGGAGAAGGACCTCAACAAGATCTTTCCTTGATCTCAAGCTTAGTAGTGGCTTGCTGATATAAATAGTGCACAGGTCTTCATTTATCTTGTAGCGACAAAGCCCGGCTTTTTGTGTCATCCTGTGGCTCCATTTTACTTCCACCCACATCAACTTTCCCTTGAAAAACTTGTGATTAAGTGACATGAACAATTCCTGGAGGTTGGGGTTTGGGTCCAGCACCTCCCAAGCAGGATCAATAACTGATAAGCACTCAGGATCTATATAATCCATCGCACTGGGGAAAAGCTTCCACAACTAATCAAGTCTGCCACCGCAACAGCTCCCTCTCACAAAAATCAAGTAGCAAATGGGATGACTGTAGAAGCTTATGATACTATGATGTCATAGTGAGTTATTGATGTCCATGCATAGTGGTGATCTCGCCCAGCACTAAGCTGCGTACACAAACTCACTAAAACTGCAAAAAAGTTGAATGCTTCAACTTAACCAACTTTGCTGCACTCTATGACCTTCATGGCCAGGGTTTTTCCCACCCCACTGTCCAAAGCTTTTTGCGCAATTTTTTTTACCAATCGCAATTTCCATTTTTGCTATTTATTGTATCCACACAATTTATGTATTATTTTTTCCGCTCTCAAGGAGAGATAGGGCTTTCGCTTCATGCAATTTTTTTACAAACTACACTGCTGTAAATTATTGTAAATTAATTAAATGAACATTTTTTTTCCTTTCTCAGGCTTTCTTTGACTGTTCCTTTCCCCACAACTCAGGCCTTCTCAAGTATAGAAATATGTATGTTCATTAACACAAAAAAACAAAAACATTTTGATGGAATGACTGTTCAGGATGACAAAAATGGGGAAAGGGAACACTAATTCCAGTCATATGCTCTATAGTGTTCCACTTTATTAATATTCTTTATTAGAATTGTTTTAATTTTTAAAATATCAGTGTTGTATTGAAACAGTGCTAAAAATGTATACCTTCAAATTTTATTCATCTTAAAAGTATTTGATATGTTTTGAAAAGTCCGATAACTGCACACAAGTTGGTGTCCAGAGTGGCCAAATTCTGTAAATCCGTTTGTTTTCCTTTCTTTAATGAAATGGCAATAATGTCAAATGTGCTATGCAGCCAGTATAATTTTTAATGAGTTGGCTTTATAAATTGTTAAATACACATTGATTGTATATAGATTTCTTCTCTCTATATAAATGTATATGAGAAATTAAACTTAAGAACCATCATGGCTTCCGAATTTTATGATGAACTTTAAACCTCATATTTTAATACATGGGTACAGTAAGTCAAAAAGCTTACTCTGGTCGGCACTGTTTATTACTATAAAACATGTAATAAAAACCACTTTGACAATATTTTATATAGGCTTCTAAGCAGCAATGATAATTAAGCAATATGTAAAACAAGGTAGCTAGCAGTACCGTATTTGCTCGATTATAAGACGACCCTGATTATAAGACGACCCCCCAAAATCTGAATATTAACTTTGGAAAAAAAGAAAAAGCCTGAATATAAGACGAACCTAAAGGAAAAAAGTTTTACCAGTAAATGTTAATTCATGTAAACTATTTTATTAAATAAAAGCTATGATTGAGAAAAATATTTTTTTTGTTTTTATTTCCTTGTATTTTCCAACCTGTCCCCCAGTTACGCACATCTGCCCCCAGGCTTGCCACACCAATATGGCACTGTGGCCCATGATATGCCTTTTAACCCTCTATATGCCACTGTGCCCCATGGCATGCCTTTTGACCCCCTATGCGCCACTCTGCCTCCAGAAATGCCTTTTACCCCTATATCCCATTCTGGCATTTAGGGGGTTAAAATGCATATTATGGGGCAGAGTGGCATATAGGGAGGTATAAGGCATTCCAGGAGGCAGAGTGGCATTAAGGGAGTTAAAAGGCATTGTATAGAGCACTCTGCCTCCAGAAATGCCTTATACCCCTATATGCCACTCTGGCATTTAGGGGGTTAAAAGGCATATTATAGGGCAGAGTGGCATATAGGGAGGTATAAGGCATTTCAGGAGGCAGAGTGCTCTATTAAATGCCCCCTTAACGCCACTCTGCCTCCTGAAATGCCTTATACCTCCCTATATGCCACTCTGCCCCATAATATGCCTTTTAAACCCCTAAGTGCCAGAGTGGTAAATAGGGGTAAAAGGCATTCCAGAAATGCCCTATGCCCCCATTTAACACACACACACACACACACACTTACCGGTGCTTCCAATTTCCTGCTGTATTGCCGAGGCAGCGGGTTGACGTCTCCTTCCACTGCAGCCAGAAGGAGGTGGAGTTGGCAGCGGGGGTTTGTCTGCGTCCGTCGCGGATACCTTCCCCGGCTGTCAGAGATCAGAGTTCCCCGCACCGGTGCGGGGCAGTCATGGTTGATGGGGTGTTAAGGGTTAATTTTAGGGGCAGACATGGTTGATGGGGTGTTTAGGGTTAATTTAATGGTGAGGGTTAATTTAATTAATTTAATAAAGTTAGCTTAAGGTGCAGTTGCAGGTAAAGGGGAATGTAAATCCTGGGGGCAGTGATTATTAATGTATTATTTATAACAGTATGGTGATATTATCTGACTGATTCGAACCCCAATGAAGGCAGAGAGTCGTTCAAAGATCCGGATCTTAAGATCACTGTAAGATTCGGATCCCTGTAAGATCCGAATCTTTGAACGACTCTCTGCCTTCATTGACATCACTGGAGGCAGGGGGGAGGATTCATAATGAAAGGGGCGGGGCCAATCATTAGTGTGCCTGCACGGAGTTACTGGAAAACGGTAACTCCTGTGAGTCACACTGAGTGATCCGAAGATTCGGATCATGAATCGGATCATTTCAGTGAACGAATCGAAATGATCCGATTCACTTTAATGATCCGAACTTCCCATCACTAACCTGTAGCCCTGCAGCAGCTGGAGGGCCACATCTCCCATAATGCTCTTTCAGCTCAATGGCTGGCAGAGGAGTATGGGAGATGTAGTCCTGCAGCAGCTGGAGGGCCGCAGGTTGGACACCCTTGCGATACAGAAATGGAGTAAACGGGCAGGATTTTTCAGCTGCTGTTTTAGACTGAGTGTTTTCAACTGTTTTGTTTTAAATTTGTGCGAGTATACAAACCGACGTTGTCAATGAGTAAATCTAAATAGTATTACCGGTAATTGTTTCTTTTATCTTAACCCAGTTTAGGAATTTTCCACAAACTATTGCCGATATATTTTAATACAGTTAATGCATAGAGATTGCATTATTGATTTCATTACACTTGGCTGCGAATCTTAGATTGGGAAATGTTTTCTTTATTTGAAAATTACAATTTTTTTTTTATTTATTTTTTTACACATGGAATTGTTAACATTTGATAATTTCATATTATCCAAAATTTACCAAAGGGCCCCGCACACAAGCCTCCCATGTGCAGTGTTTCTGTAATGGAGCTCACTTTTTCAGTTTGGGATTATTAACACAGGGATAAAAGCTAACTGGGATTCGGCTTGCCCGGACCCTGAAAACATATCAAAGACTAGTAACTACAATACAGTTTACTGATTTGTGTTCACGTAACCATTTTCAAAGGTGCCATGCTTCACTAAATGATCAAATTAATATATTTCCAAGTTTAAAATAAAAATGAATGTAAAATAAACTATTCCTTCAGTATACACTCTTCACACCATAAGGTTAAAAGCATGGTGGTCAGACAAGCCATATCTGGGGTCTCAGTGACATATTGGCGGATATAAGTCATATTGAGGGGTCAACAGGCATATCTGAGGGCAGAGTGGCATATAGGGGGTTTAAGGCATATCTAGGGGTAGTAGGTTATCTGGGGGGGGGCATAAGACATATATGGAGGCAGAGTGACATATAGGAGGTATAAGGAACATCTGGGGACAGAGTGGCATATAAGGTGGTCATAAAGCATATCTGGAGTCACAGTGGCATAATGGGGGGTATAATGCATATAGGGGGTATAAGGCATATCTGAGGGCAGAGTGGCATATAGGGGGTTTAAGGCATGTGGGGGGGTTATGGCATATCTGGAGTGGTTATAATGCATATATGGGGCAGAGTGACATATAGGGGGTATAAGGCATATCGGGGGGGGGGGGCAGAGTGACAAGCCTGAAGTCAGATGTGCATAACTGGGGGGCAGGTTGGCAAATAAAATGAAAGAAAAACAAGAAATGCATTCTTCTCAATCAGTTTTTATTAAATATGAAAAAATGGTTTACATGTGAATATTTACTATTAAAATGTTTTTCTTATATGATAGTCTTATATTCAGGCTTCCCCCCTCCCCTAAATTAATATTAAAATTTGGGGGGTCATCTTATAATCGAGTAAATACGGTCCTCACAGTTCATGGCTCTTTTCTTTAGAGGTATGTGGAGACTCAATGACAACTCCAAACACAGCTTAAATTAATCGTATGATATGACATTCTGACGTTATTATAAAACAGGTTATTGATTGACGAGTTTGTCCAACGTACTAGAAGCCATAAGAGGTCTGCCAAGTTAATTTAATTCCCATCAGCCACTTCTTGCTCTATACCGAGCAACCTTTACCAGCAAACTCGCTTCAGCAGCTTTGCTTATAGCCTCACCGCGCCGTTCTGGTCATGTAGCACCGTAAACTGGGCTTGAGCTAAAGGAAGGCGGCTGGGACAAACTTCTTTGAAACGCGAATTAACTTTGTTGCTGGGCTACGAGAGCTGCTTGTCAATTAACGATACCCAAACAGCTATGCATGAACTTCCCAGACAAAATTGCTGTGATGACTTGCAGCGAGCTCAATTGCGTTTGAGTTGTGGTTTTAGGTATGAAAGTGTGTTTTATTCCTGTAGATATAATTTTGTCAGATAGATGTTTCCCTTGCAGAACTGAAAATAAAATGTTGTGCAATTTTGGAAATGTGATGATTTATGCCAAATAACGTATCACATAAATCATACCTCCCAAGTGTCTCTCTTTTGGACCTAAATTGACCCAATACCACCTGTTCATCTTTCCTTAGCGCTGAGAATGTTTGGTGAGCCCAAAATTATTAAAGATGCCTGTCTTTATGCACTTATCTATATATCTATATATCTATAGTAAGGAATTCAATAGAAATGTTCACTTGGGTTTTAAACAATTTTATTGGTATATAATACAATCAAGAACTCCAAGTAACTAAGTAGCACGAGAACCATGTGCTGATCAGTATGTATAGATGTTATCACATAGCAATGAATTATTTGTCCATTCTGGCCCTCTTGCTGGGCAGTTCATGGCCACTGTTGTCATTTGGAGTGGCGGTTGGTGAACTGAAACTCCTCTTCCTCCCTTTTTGAACGTATTTTTTGGGCTCATTCACTTTAATAAATGTCCCCCCACAGGTAAGCTGATGGTGTGACCACCAACGTTCCCGAGCAGAGGGTGCCCGATTCATTGCCCGCCTTATGAAGCCAAACCTT
The DNA here is from genome assembly GCA_023333645.1 of Sceloporus occidentalis. Taxonomy (NCBI): domain Eukaryota; kingdom Metazoa; phylum Chordata; class Lepidosauria; order Squamata; family Phrynosomatidae; genus Sceloporus; species Sceloporus occidentalis. The sequence goes on from JALMGF010000016.1 coordinate 10,191,042, forward strand.
GGCCCCCAAGCCCTGCAGGGTCCATCACAGAGCCACCAGTGCTTTCTGCATTTAGCAACCTCTGCATGGAAATTGTGGTAGATGGAAATGTTGGCGCCAGTGATGTTGTTTATGCGCTCCATGTGTTTGCAGAACTCCGGACCGTGGTCTCCTTCATCTTTGTATTTGTGTGTCACACACAGGTAAGCGTGAATCATTTCGTGGAGAAGGACCTCAACAAGATCTTTCCTTGATCTCAAGCTTAGTAGTGGCTTGCTGATATAAATAGTGCACAGGTCTTCATTTATCTTGTAGCGACAAAGCCCGGCTTTTTGTGTCATCCTGTGGCTCCATTTTACTTCCACCCACATCAACTTTCCCTTGAAAAACTTGTGATTAAGTGACATGAACAATTCCTGGAGGTTGGGGTTTGGGTCCAGCACCTCCCAAGCAGGATCAATAACTGATAAGCACTCAGGATCTATATAATCCATCGCACTGGGGAAAAGCTTCCACAACTAATCAAGTCTGCCACCGCAACAGCTCCCTCTCACAAAAATCAAGTAGCAAATGGGATGACTGTAGAAGCTTATGATACTATGATGTCATAGTGAGTTATTGATGTCCATGCATAGTGGTGATCTCGCCCAGCACTAAGCTGCGTACACAAACTCACTAAAACTGCAAAAAAGTTGAATGCTTCAACTTAACCAACTTTGCTGCACTCTATGACCTTCATGGCCAGGGTTTTTCCCACCCTACTGTCCAAAGCTTTTTGCGCAATTTTTTTTACCAATCGCAATTTCCATTTTTGCTATTTATTGTATCCACACAATTTATATATTATTTTTTCCGCTCTCAAGGAGAGATAGGGCTTTCGCTTCATGCAATTTTTTTACAAACTACACTGCTGTAAATTATTGTAAATTAATTAAATGAACATTTTTTTTCCTTTCTCAGGCTTTCTTTGACTGTTCCTTTCCCCACAACTCAGGCCTTCTCAAGTATAGAAATATGTATGTTCATTAACACAAAAAAACAAAAACATTTTGATGGAATGACTGTTCAGGATGACAAAAATGGGGAAAGGGAACACTAATTCCAGTCATATGCTCTATAGTGTTCCACTTTATTAATATTCTTTATTAGAATTGTTTTAATTTTTAAAATATCAGTGTTGTATTGAAACAGTGCTAAAAATGTATACCTTCAAATTTTATTCATCTTAAAAGTATTTGATATGTTTTGAAAAGTCCGATAACTGCACACAAGTTGGTGTCCAGAGTGGCCAAATTCTGTAAATCCGTTTGTTTTCCTTTCTTTAATGAAATGGCAATAATGTCAAATGTGCTATGCAGCCAGTATAATTTTTAATGAGTTGGCTTTATAAATTGTTAAATACACATTGATTGTATATAGATTTCTTCTCTCTATATAAATGTATATGAGAAATTAAACTTAAGAACCATCATGGCTTCCGAATTTTATGATGAACTTTAAACCTCATATTTTAATACATGGGTACAGTAAGTCAAAAAGCTTACTCTGGTCGGCACTGTTTATTACTATAAAACATGTAATAAAAACCACTTTGACAATATTTTATATAGGCTTCTAAGCAGCAATGATAATTAAGCAATATGTAAAACAAGGTAGCTAGCAGTACCGTATTTGCTCGATTATAAGACGACCCTGATTATAAGACGACCCCCCAAAATCTGAATATTAACTTTGGAAAAAAAGAAAAAGCCTGAATATAAGACGAACCTAAAGGAAAAAAGTTTTACCAGTAAATGTTAATTCATGTAAACTATTTTATTAAATAAAAGCTATGATTGAGAAAAATATTTTTTTTGTTTTTATTTCCTTGTATTTTCCAACCTGTCCCCCAGTTACGCACATCTGCCCCCAGGCTTGCCACACCAATATGGCACTGTGGCCCATGATATGCCTTTTAACCCTCTATATGCCACTGTGCCCCATGGCATGCCTTTTGACCCCCTATGCGCCACTCTGCCTCCAGAAATGCCTTTTACCCCTATATCCCATTCTGGCATTTAGGGGGTTAAAATGCATATTATGGGGCAGAGTGGCATATAGGGAGGTATAAGGCATTCCAGGAGGCAGAGTGGCATTAAGGGAGTTAAAAGGCATTGTATAGAGCACTCTGCCTCCAGAAATGCCTTATACCCCTATATGCCACTCTGGCATTTAGGGGGTTAAAAGGCATATTATAGGGCAGAGTGGCATATAGGGAGGTATAAGGCATTTCAGGAGGCAGAGTGCTCTATTAAATGCCCCCTTAACGCCACTCTGCCTCCTGAAATGCCTTATACCTCCCTATATGCCACTCTGCCCCATAATATGCCTTTTAAACCCCTAAGTGCCAGAGTGGTAAATAGGGGTAAAAGGCATTCCAGAAATGCCCTATGCCCCCATTTAACACACACACACACACACACACTTACCGGTGCTTCCAATTTCCTGCTGTATTGCCGAGGCAGCGGGTTGACGTCTCCTTCCACTGCAGCCAGAAGGAGGTGGAGTTGGCAGCGGGGGTTTGTCTGCGTCCGTCGCGGATACCTTCCCCGGCTGTCAGAGATCAGAGTTCCCCGCACCGGTGCGGGGCAGTCATGGTTGATGGGGTGTTAAGGGTTAATTTTAGGGGCAGACATGGCTGATGGGGTGTTTAGGGTTAATTTAATGGTGAGGGTTAATTTAATTAATTTAATAAAGTTAGCTTAAGGTGCAGTTGCAGGTAAAGGGGAATGTAAATCCTGGGGGCAGTGATTATTAATGTATTATTTATAACAGTATGGTGATATTATCTGACTGATTCGAACCCCAATGAAGGCAGAGAGTCGTTCAAAGATCCGGATCTTAAGATCACTGTAAGATTCGGATCCCTGTAAGATCCGAATCTTTGAACGACTCTCTGCCTTCATTGACATCACTGGAGGCAGGGGGGAGGATTCATAATGAAAGGGGCGGGGCCAATCATTAGTGTGCCTGCACGGAGTTACTGGAAAACGGTAACTCCTGTGAGTCACACTGAGTGATCCGAAGATTCGGATCATGAATCGGATCATTTCAGTGAACGAATCGAAATGATCCGATTCACTTTAATGATCCGAACTTCCCATCACTAACCTGTAGCCCTGCAGCAGCTGGAGGGCCACATCTCCCATAATGCTCTTTCAGCTCAATGGCTGGCAGAGGAGTATGGGAGATGTAGTCCTGCAGCAGCTGGAGGGCCGCAGGTTGGACACCCTTGCGATACAGAAATGGAGTAAACGGGCAGGATTTTTCAGCTGCTGTTTTAGACTGAGTGTTTTCAACTGTTTTGTTTTAAATTTGTGCGAGTATACAAACCGACGTTGTCAATGAGTAAATCTAAATAGTATTACCGGTAATTGTTTCTTTTATCTTAACCCAGTTTAGGAATTTTCCACAAACTATTGCCGATATATTTTAATACAGTTAATGCATAGAGATTGCATTATTGATTTCATTACACTTGGCTGCGAATCTTAGATTGGGAAATGTTTTCTTTATTTGAAAATTACAATTTTTTTTTATTTATTTTTTTACACATGGAATTGTTAACATTTGATAATTTCATATTATCCAAAATTTACCAAAGGGCCCCGCACACAAGCCTCCCATGTGCAGTGTTTCTGTAATGGAGCTCACTTTTTCAGTTTGGGATTATTAACACAGGGATAAAAGCTAACTGGGATTCGGCTTGCCCGGACCCTGAAAACATATCAAAGACTAGTAACTACAATACAGTTTACTGATTTGTGTTCACGTAACCATTTTCAAAGGTGCCATGCTTCACTAAATGATCAAATTAATATATTTCCAAGTTTAAAATAAAAATGAATGTAAAATAAACTATTCCTTCAGTATACACTGTTCACACCATAAGGTTAAAAGCATGGTGGTCAGACAAGCCATATCTGGGGTCTCAGTGACATATTGGCGGATATAAGTCATATTGAGGGGTCAACAGGCATATCTGAGGGCAGAGTGGCATATAGGGGGTTTAAGGCATATCTAGGGGTAGTAGGTTATCTGGGGGGGGCATAAGACATATATGGAGGCAGAGTGACATATAGGAGGTATAAGGAACATCTGGGGACAGAGTGGCATATAAGGTGGTCATAAAGCATATCTGGAGTCACAGTGGCATAATGGGGGGTATAATGCATATAGGGGGTATAAGGCATATCTGAGGGCAGAGTGGCATATAGGGGGTTTAAGGCATGTGGGGGGGTTATGGCATATCTGGAGTGGTTATAATGCATATATGGGGCAGAGTGACATATAGGGGGTATAAGGCATATCGGGGGGGGGGCAGAGTGACAAGCCTGAAGTCAGATGTGCATAACTGGGGGGCAGGTTGGCAAATAAAATGAAAGAAAAACAAGAAATGCATTCTTCTCAATCAGTTTTTATTAAATATGAAAAAATGGTTTACATGTGAATATTTACTATTAAAATGTTTTTCTTATATGATAGTCTTATATTCAGGCTTCCCCCCTCCCCTAAATTAATATTAAAATTTGGGGGGTCATCTTATAATCGAGTAAATACGGTCCTCACAGTTCATGGCTCTTTTCTTTAGAGGTATGTGGAGACTCAATGACAACTCCAAACACAGCTTAAATTAATCGTATGATATGACATTCTGACGTTATTATAAAACAGGTTATTGATTGACGAGTTTGTCCAACGTACTAGAAGCCATAAGAGGTCTGCCAAGTTAATTTAATTCCCATCAGCCACTTCTTGCTCTATACCGAGCAACCTTTACCAGCAAACTCGCTTCAGCAGCTTTGCTTATAGCCTCACCGCGCCGTTCTGGTCATGTAGCACCGTAAACTGGGCTTGAGCTAAAGGAAGGCGGCTGGGACAAACTTCTTTGAAACGCGAATTAACTTTGTTGCTGGGCTACGAGAGCTGCTTGTCAATTAACGATACCCAAACAGCTATGCATGAACTTCCCAGACGGCATTGCTGTGATGACTTGCAGCGAGCTCAATTGCGTTTGAGTTGTGGTTTTAGGTATGAAAGTGTGTTTTATTCCTGTAGATATAATTTTGTCAGATAGATGTTTCCCTTGCAGAACTGAAAATAAAATGTTGTGCAATTTTGGAAATGTGATGATTTATGCCAAATAACGTATCACATAAATCATACCTCCCAAGTGTCTCTCTTTTGGACCTAAATTGACCCAATACCACCTGTTCATCTTTCCTTAGCGCTGAGAATGTTTGGTGAGCCCAAAATTATTAAAGATGCCTGTCTTTATGCACTTATCTATATATCTATATATCTATAGTAAGGAATTCAATAGAAATGTTCACTTGGGTTTTAAACAATTTTATTGGTATATAATACAATCAAGAACTCCAAGTAACTAAGTAGCACGAGAACCATGTGCTGATCAGTATGTATAGATGTTATCACATAGCAATGAATTATTTGTCCATTCTGGCCCTCTTGCTGGGCAGTTCATGGCCACTGTTGTCATTTGGAGTGGCGGTTGGTGAACTGAAACTCCTCTTCCTCCCTTTTTGAACGTATTTTTTGGGCTCATTCACTTTAATAAATGTCCCCCCACAGGTAAGCTGATGGTGTGACCACCAACGTTCCCGAGCAGAGGGTGCCCGATTCATTGCCCGCCTTATGAAGCCAAACCTTGGCCCCCAAGCCCTGCAGGGTCCATCACAGAGCCACCAGTGCTTTCTGCATTTAGCAACCTCTGCATGGAAATTGTGGTAGATGGAAATGTTGGCGCCAGTGATGTTGTTTATGCGCTCCATGTGTTTGCAGAACTCCGGACCGTGGTCTCCTTCATCTTTGTATTTGTGTGTCACACACAGGTAAGCGTGAATCATTTCGTGGAGAAGGACCTCAACAAGATCTTTCCTTGATCTCAAGCTTAGTAGTGGCTTGCTGATATAAATAGTGCACAGGTCTTCATTTATCTTGTAGCGACAAAGCCCGGCTTTTTGTGTCATCCTGTGGCTCCATTTTACTTCCACCCACATCAACTTTCCCTTGAAAAACTTGTGATTAAGTGACATGAACAATTCCTGGAGGTTGGGGTTTGGGTCCAGCACCTCCCAAGCAGGATCAATAACTGATAAGCACTCAGGATCTATATAATCCATCGCACTGGGGAAAAGCTTCCACAACTAATCAAGTCTGCCACCGCAACAGCTCCCTCTCACAAAAATCAAGTAGCAAATGGGATGACTGTAGAAGCTTATGATACTATGATGTCATAGTGAGTTATTGATGTCCATGCATAGTGGTGATCTCGCCCAGCACTAAGCTGCGTACACAAACTCACTAAAACTGCAAAAAAGTTGAATGCTTCAACTTAACCAACTTTGCTGCACTCTATGACCTTCACGGCCAGGGTTTTTCCCACCCTACTGTCCAAAGCTTTTTGCGCAATTTTTTTTACCAATCGCAATTTCCATTTTTGCTATTTATTGTATCCACACAATTTATATATTATTTTTTCCGCTCTCAAGGAGAGATAGGGCTTTCGCTTCATGCAATTTTTTTACAAACTACACTGCTGTAAATTATTGTAAATTAATTAAATGAACATTTTTTTTCCTTTCTCAGGCTTTCTTTGACTGTTCCTTTCCCCACAACTCAGGCCTTCTCAAGTATAGAAATATGTATGTTCATTAACACAAAAAAACAAAAACATTTTGATGGAATGACTGTTCAGGATGACAAAAATGGGGAAAGGGAACACTAATTCCAGTCATATGCTCTATAGTGTTCCACTTTATTAATATTCTTTATTAGAATTGTTTTAATTTTTAAAATATCAGTGTTGTATTGAAACAGTGCTAAAAATGTATACCTTCAAATTTTATTCATCTTAAAAGTATTTGATATGTTTTGAAAAGTCCGATAACTGCACACAAGTTGGTGTCCAGAGTGGCCAAATTCTGTAAATCCGTTTGTTTTCCTTTCTTTAATGAAATGGCAATAATGTCAAATGTGCTATGCAGCCAGTATAATTTTTAATGAGTTGGCTTTATAAATTGTTAAATACACATTGATTGTATATAGATTTCTTCTCTCTATATAAATGTATATGAGAAATTAAACTTAAGAACCATCATGGCTTCCGAATTTTATGATGAACTTTAAACCTCATATTTTAATACATGGGTACAGTAAGTCAAAAAGCTTACTCTGGTCGGCACTGTTTATTACTATAAAACATGTAATAAAAACCACTTTGACAATATTTTATATAGGCTTCTAAGCAGCAATGATAATTAAGCAATATGTAAAACAAGGTAGCTAGCAGTACCGTATTTGCTCGATTATAAGACGACCCTGATTATAAGACGACCCCCCAAAATCTGAATATTAACTTTGGAAAAAAAGAAAAAGCCTGAATATAAGACGAACCTAAAGGAAAAAAGTTTTACCAGTAAATGTTAATTCATGTAAACTATTTTATTAAATAAAAGCTATGATTGAGAAAAATATTTTTTTTGTTTTTATTTCCTTGTATTTTCCAACCTGTCCCCCAGTTACGCACATCTGCCCCCAGGCTTGCCACACCAATATGGCACTGTGGCCCATGATATGCCTTTTAACCCTCTATATGCCACTGTGCCCCATGGCATGCCTTTTGACCCCCTATGCGCCACTCTGCCTCCAGAAATGCCTTTTACCCCTATATCCCATTCTGGCATTTAGGGGGTTAAAATGCATATTATGGGGCAGAGTGGCATATAGGGAGGTATAAGGCATTCCAGGAGGCAGAGTGGCATTAAGGGAGTTAAAAGGCATTGTATAGAGCACTCTGCCTCCAGAAATGCCTTATACCCCTATATGCCACTCTGGCATTTAGGGGGTTAAAAGGCATATTATAGGGCAGAGTGGCATATAGGGAGGTATAAGGCATTTCAGGAGGCAGAGTGCTCTATTAAATGCCCCCTTAACGCCACTCTGCCTCCTGAAATGCCTTATACCTCCCTATATGCCACTCTGCCCCATAATATGCCTTTTAAACCCCTAAGTGCCAGAGTGGTAAATAGGGGTAAAAGGCATTCCAGAAATGCCCTATGCCCCCATTTAACACACACACACACACACACACTTACCGGTGCTTCCAATTTCCTGCTGTATTGCCGAGGCAGCGGGTTGACGTCTCCTTCCACTGCAGCCAGAAGGAGGTGGAGTTGGCAGCGGGGGTTTGTCTGCGTCCGTCGCGGATACCTTCCCCGGCTGTCAGAGATCAGAGTTCCCCGCACCGGTGCGGGGCAGTCATGGTTGATGGGGTGTTAAGGGTTAATTTTAGGGGCAGACATGGTTGATGGGTGTTTAGGGTTAATTTAATGGTGAGGGTTAATTTAATTAATTTAATAAAGTTAGCTTAAGGTGCAGTTGCAGGTAAAGGGGAATGTAAATCCTGGGGGCAGTGATTATTAATGTATTATTTATAACAGTATGGTGATATTATCTGACTGATTCGAACCCCAATGAAGGCAGAGAGTCGTTCAAAGATCCGGATCTTAAGATCACTGTAAGATTCGGATCCCTGTAAGATCCGAATCTTTGAACGACTCTCTGCCTTCATTGACATCACTGGAGGCAGGGGGGAGGATTCATAATGAAAGGGGCGGGGCCAATCATTAGTGTGCCTGCACGGAGTTACTGGAAAACGGTAACTCCTGTGAGTCACACTGAGTGATCCGAAGATTCGGATCATGAATCGGATCATTTCAGTGAACGAATCGAAATGATCCGATTCACTTTAATGATCCGAACTTCCCATCACTAACCTGTAGCCCTGCAGCAGCTGGAGGGCCACATCTCCCATAATGCTCTTTCAGCTCAATGGCTGGCAGAGGAGTATGGGAGATGTAGTCCTGCAGCAGCTGGAGGGCCGCAGGTTGGACACCCTTGCGATACAGAAATGGAGTAAACGGGCAGGATTTTTCAGCTGCTGTTTTAGACTGAGTGTTTTCAACTGTTTTGTTTTAAATTTGTGCGAGTATACAAACCGACGTTGTCAATGAGTAAATCTAAATAGTATTACCGGTAATTGTTTCTTTTATCTTAACCCAGTTTAGGAATTTTCCACAAACTATTGCCGATATATTTTAATACAGTTAATGCATAGAGATTGCATTATTGATTTCATTACACTTGGCTGCGAATCTTAGATTGGGAAATGTTTTCTTTATTTGAAAATTACAATTTTTTTTTTATTTTTTTTTTTACACATGGAATTGTTAACATTTGATAATTTCATATTATCCAAAATTTACCAAAGGGCCCCGCACACAAGCCTCCCATGTGCAGTGTTTCTGTAATGGAGCTCACTTTTTCAGTTTGGGATTATTAACACAGGGGTAAAAGCTAACTGGGATTCGGCTTGCCCGGACCCTGAAAACATATCAAAGACTAGTAACTACAATACAGTTTACTGATTTGTGTTCACGTAACCATTTTCAAAGGTGCCATGCTTCACTAAATGATCAAATTAATATATTTCCAAGTTTAAAATAAAAATGAATGTAAAATAAACTATTCCTTCAGTATACACTGTTCACACCATAAGGTTAAAAGCATGGTGGTCAGACAAGCCATATCTGGGGTCTCAGTGACATATTGGCGGATATAAGTCATATTGAGGGGTCAACAGGCATATCTGAGGGCAGAGTGGCATATAGGGGGTTTAAGGCATATCTAGGGGTAGTAGGTTATCTGGGGGGGGCATAAGACATATATGGAGGCAGAGTGACATATAGGAGGTATAAGGAACATCTGGGGACAGAGTGGCATATAAGGTGGTCATAAAGCATATCTGGAGTCACAGTGGCATAATGGGGGGTATAATGCATATAGGGGGTATAAGGCATATCTGAGGGCAGAGTGGCATATAGGGGGTTTAAGGCATGTGGGGGGGTTATGGCATATCTGGAGTGGTTATAATGCATATATGGGGCAGAGTGACATATAGGGGGTATAAGGCATATCGGGGGGGGGGGGCAGAGTGACAAGCCTGAAGTCAGATGTGCATAACTGGGGGGCAGGTTGGCAAATAAAATGAAAGAAAAACAAGAAATGCATTCTTCTCAATCAGTTTTTATTAAATATGAAAAAATGGTTTACATGTGAATATTTACTATTAAAATGTTTTTCTTATATGATAGTCTTATATTCAGGCTTCCCCCCTCCCCTAAATTAATATTAAAATTTGGGGGGTCATCTTATAATCGAGTAAATACGGTCCTCACAGTTCATGGCTCTTTTCTTTAGAGGTATGTGGAGACTCAATGACAACTCCAAACACAGCTTAAATTAATCGTATGATATGACATTCTGACGTTATTATAAAACAGGTTATTGATTGACGAGTTTGTCCAACGTACTAGAAGCCATAAGAGGTCTGCCAAGTTAATTTAATTCCCATCAGCCACTTCTTGCTCTATACCGAGCAACCTTTACCAGCAAACTCGCTTCAGCAGCTTTGCTTATAGCCTCACCGCGCCGTTCTGGTCATGTAGCACCGTAAACTGGGCTTGAGCTAAAGGAAGGCGGCTGGGACAAACTTCTTTGAAACGCGAATTAACTTTGTTGCTGGGCTACGAGAGCTGCTTGTCAATTAACGATACCCAAACAGCTATGCATGAACTTCCCAGACGGCATTGCTGTGATGACTTGCAGCGAGCTCAATTGCGTTTGAGTTGTGGTTTTAGGTATGAAAGTGTGTTTTATTCCTGTAGATATAATTTTGTCAGATAGATGTTTCCCTTGCAGAACTGAAAATAAAATGTTGTGCAATTTTGGAAATGTGATGATTTATGCCAAATAACGTATCACATAAATCATACCTCCCAAGTGTCTCTCTTTTGGACCTAAATTGACCCAATACCACCTGTTCATCTTTCCTTAGCGCTGAGAATGTTTGGTGAGCCCAAAATTATTAAAGATGCCTGTCTTTATGCACTTATCTATATATCTATATATCTATAGTAAGGAATTCAATAGAAATGTTCACTTGGGTTTTAAACAATTTTATTGGTATATAATACAATCAAGAACTCCAAGTAACTAAGTAGCACGAGAACCATGTGCTGATCAGTATGTATAGATGTTATCACATAGCAATGAATTATTTGTCCATTCTGGCCCTCTTGCTGGGCAGTTCATGGCCACTGTTGTCATTTGGAGTGGCGGTTGGTGAACTGAAACTCCTCTTCCTCCCTTTTTGAACGTATTTTTTGGGCTCATTCACTTTAATAAATGTCCCCCCACAGGTAAGCTGATGGTGTGACCACCAACGTTCCCGAGCAGAGGGTGCCCGATTCATTGCCCGCCTTATGAAGCCAAACCTTGGCCCCCAAGCCCTGCAGGGTCCATCACAGAGCCACCAGTGCTTTCTGCATTTAGCAACCTCTGCATGGAAATTGTGGTAGATGGAAATGTTGGCGCCAGTGATGTTGTTTATGCGCTCCATGTGTTTGCAGAACTCCGGACCGTGGTCTCCTTCATCTTTGTATTTGTGTGTCACACACAGGTAAGCGTGAATCATTTCGTGGAGAAGGACCTCAACAAGATCTTTCCTTGATCTCAAGCTTAGTAGTGGCTTGCTGATATAAATAGCGCACAGGTCTTCATTTATCTTGTAGCGACAAAGCCCGGCTTTTTGTGTCATCCTGCGGCTCCATTTTACTTCCACCCACATCAACTTTCCCTTGAAAAACTTGTGATTAAGTGACATGAACAATTCCTGGAGGTTGGGGTTTGGGTCCAGCACCTCCCAAGCAGGATCGATAACTGATAAGCACTCAGGATCTATATAATCCATCGCACTGGGGAAAAGCTTCCACAACTAATCAAGTCTGTCACCGCAACAGCTCCCTCTCACAAAAATCAAGTAGCAAATGGGATGACAGTAGAAGCTTATGATACTATGATGTCATAGTGAGTTATTGATGTCCATGCATAGTGGTGATCTCGCCCAGCACTAAGCTGCGTACACAAACTCACTAAAACTTTGCAAAAAAGTTGAATGCTTCAACTTAACCAACTTTGCTGCACTCTATGACCTTCATTGCCAGGGTTTTTCCCACCCTACTGTCCAAAGCTTTTTTCGCCATTTTTTTTACCAATCGCAATTTCCATTTTTGCTATTTATTGTATCCACACAATTTATATATATTTTTTTCCGCTCTCAAGGAGACATAGGGCTTTCGCTTCATGCAATTTTTGTGTGTATAAGCCATCATTTAATATGAATAATATTTAAAAAGATAGAATAATTATGAATAAAAAAACTTGGAGTTAAAAATAAATTTTCAATAATACATACTAAATATCAAACCTCTTCTTTTCTAGGATCCAGTGGCATCACTACAGTCACACAGGGCCGAATAAAATTTTGCACCCTACCCTGTTCCTGTTCATCTTGTGGTAAGGGTACAGCCTCACACCTATATATATACACATATATATACACATACTGTACATATATACATGTACTATACACTGCCGTTACGCATGCCTGCCCATACATACACACATATACTTCCCTTACACACGCTTGCTTGCACACATACACACACACTGCCCTTACACTCGCCTGCCCATATATATATATATATATATATAAACTGCCCTTACATTTGCCTGTCCATACAAACACATATGCACTGCCAATACACATACATATACACTGCCTGACACAAGCCTGCTTATACAGACACACATATACACATGCAATGCCCTTACACACCCCTACCTACACATACACTACCCTTACATTCCTGCGCATACATACATATACACTGCCCATCCCATACACACGCCTGCCTGCACATAAACATATAATGCCCTTATGCACCCCTACCAGGCCCGGACTGGGACAAAAAATAGGCCCGGGCATTTAAGCCCAAGCAGCCCATATTTATTTATTTATTTATTTATTGTTAAAGCCCACCCTTCATGTACCATGTTTGCATTTACTCATTCGCACAAATCATTAACACATTCATTAATGCAGTCTCACAAATCATTCAAGCAATTCATCCACACATGAATTCATTAATTGTCATACGCATTCACACAATTCATCCACACATTTATTCATTCTCATACGCATTCACACTACCCCCTCTCCCCATCTTATCTGCCCCTTCTCACTATGTACCCCCTCTCCACTATGTACCCCCTCTCCACTATGTACCCCCTCTCACTATCTATCCCCTCTCCCCATTTCTCACTAACCCCCCTATGCCCCTTCTCACTGCACCCCCCTCCCTCACCCTACTTACCTTGTTGCCGGAGCAAGCAGCAACTGCGGCCGGACCGGACTGACTGGGCCTATGCGGCCTCTACGGCCGCATTAACGCAGGGCATAAGGGGCACCTGCCCCTTCAGCCCGCCGCAACTGCGACAGGGTCCGCCATTCTAAGGGGCCGGGAAGCCCCCACCAGGGCCGGCCTTAGGGGTCTGCGACCGCACAGGGCTTACATTAAAACATCGGGGGGGGGGGTGTTAACTTTATTTAACATCCTCCTTGTTAAATAAAGTTAACAAAAACTTTATTTAACATGGAGGATGTTAAATAAAGTTAAAAAAAAAAAACCCCGATGTTTCTATTTAAACCCTGTGCGGCCGCACACCCGTAAGGCCGGCCCTGGTGGGGGCTTCCCGACCCCTTAGAGTGACGGACCCGGTTGCAGTTGCGGCGGGCTGAAGGGGCAGGTGCCCCTTATGCCTTGCGTTAATGTGGCCGTAGAGGCCGCATAGGCCCAGTCAGTTTGGTCCTGACTGGGCCTATTTTAAGGTAGGGGCCTGGAGCTGCAGCTCCATCAGCCCCTAAATCAATCCGGCCTGGCCCGGCCCACCGGGCAAACGCCCGGTTTGCCCGATGGCCAGTCCGGGCCTGACCCCTACCCACACATACACATATGTACTGTCCATATGCCCTTACACAAGCCTGCACACATATACACATACACTGCCCTTACATTTCTGTCCATACACACACTACCCTTACACACACACATATGCAATGCCCATATACACTGCCTACATACATGCCTTCCCATACACGCAAACATACACTGCTCTTACACAGGCCTGCCCATACATACAGTACACACACTGATCAACCAATACATTCTGACCACTGACAGGTGAAGTGAATAACACTGATAATCTTGTTATCATGGCATCTGTCGGTGGGTGGGATATATTAGGCAGGAAGTGAACATTTCGTCCTCAAAGTTGATATATTAGAAGCAGGAAATAGCAAGGGTAACTTTAACAAGGGCTAAATTGTGATGTTAGACAACTGGGTTAGAGAATCTCCCAAACTGCAGATCTTGTGTGGTGTTCCCACAAGAGTCTGTCTGCAGTGGTCAGTAGTACCTATAAAAAGTGGTCCTTCAGAAGTCTAGTGCAGACCAATGCCTTGACAGGTCAGGACTGTTTTGAAGGAAAAGGGGACCTACACAGTATTAGGCAGGTGATCATAATTTTATGGCTGATCAGTGTATACATATACACTGCCCATACACACACACACATACACCGCTCTTACACATGCCTGCCCATACACACACGATAAAAAAAAAGCTAAATGGAAGCAAATTACTAACCCCTTAACAGGGATGTGCAATTCGTATCTCCCGACGCCAGGGACATGCAGTTCCGGGCAGGTGGTTTTTTTGTTTCATTTACCCTGCTGCGCTGGGGGGGATTTGGATCCTTCTCTCTGGCAGCCGGTGGACTCCATCATAGACGCTCCAGTGGAATTGTCAGGTAGAAGCGAAGGTTGTCTGTGCGCATTCTGCCGTATTAGACACCAGGGAGTCTGGAGCATGGGGGACAAGTCTGGGGATGCATTGGTAATTCTGGGGGCAGAGTGGCATATGGGGGGGTATAAGGCATTTCTAGGGGGAAGAGTGTAATTTCAGGGGGGTCAAAGTGGCATATTGGGGGTTATAAGGCATATTGGTGGTCATAAGGCATCAGAGCCGTAGCAAGCTCCTTTGTGTGCCCGAGGCAAGAATGGAAAATTGTGCCCCGCAGTTATTTTTTTTCACAGAGGTTATTTTATTTACACTGTCCTTACACACACATTTCTACATGCACACTGCCTTTCCACACACATCTGCCCATTAACACGCATATACGTATACACTGCCCTTACACTCGACTGCCCTTACACACATCTGCCCATTTACACACATATACACATTTACTGCCCTTACACAATCCTGCCTTTACACAGACTCCAGCTTATGAATATAGAAATAACTACACTTCTCTTACACACAAACTGTGCATACACATGGGCGTAGGAACAGGGGCGGACAGATCCCCCCCAGTAACTCATGCGGGGGGGGGCGATAATGAACAAATCTCCCCAGGGCCGTATGAACCCCCCCCCAATAGAAACGCCGCAAATGCGGCCCGCGAGACCTCAAGGTGCGGCCCACGTAAGATCGGCAGCCAGGGCAACCGATCTTACGCGGTCCGCACCTCGAGCCCTGCTACTTACCTGTGGGAGGGTCTTCTGTACTGCACAGAGGAAGCGGAACCCAGCAGCGTTCACGTGACATCACATCCTGCTTCCTCTGTGCAGTACCAGAGAACGCAGAGGGAGGCCGCGCCCCCTGCTGAATACTGTGAGCGGCATCGAGGAGCTGCAGTGCAGGTAAGGGGGTGGGGAGGGTGTTTGACTCAGTATGCGTGATTGAGGGAATGAATCTGTGAATGAATGAGTGTGTGATAGCATGGATGTGTAAGTGCTGGAACCTAGGCATGATGGGACTGTGATTGCTGTTAGCAATCACACTCCTATCATGCCAAGTCAGCCAGTACATGCTGAAACATAGCTAGCTGCCCCCCTTGTGTATTGATGCTGCCAGCAGTATGGGGTCTGCACATCACTTACAGCCACCGTGTACCAGCATGTACTGGCTGACTTGGCATGATAGGAGTGTGATTGATAACAGCAATCACAGTCCGATCATGCCTAGGTTCCAGCATTTACTGGTTGGATGTGTAAGTGCTGGAACCTAGGCATGATGGGACTGTGATTTCTGTTAGCAATCACACTCCTATCATGCCAAGTCAGCCAGTACATGCTGAAACCTAGCTAGCTGCCCCCCTTGTGTATTGATGCTGCCAGCAGTATGGGGTCTGCACATCACTTACAGCCACCGTGTACCAGCATGTACTGGCTGACTTGGCATGATAGGAGTGTGATTGATAACAGCAGTCACAGTCCGATCATGCCTAGGTTCCAGCATTTACTGGTTGGATGTGTAAGTGCTGGAACCTAGGCATGATGGGACTGTGATTTCTGTTAGCAATCACACTCCTATCATGCCAAGTCAGCCAGTACATGCTGAAACCTAGCTAGCTGCCCCCCTTGTGTATTGATGCTGCCAGCAATATGGGGTCTGCACATCACTTACAGCCACCCTGTACCAGCATGTACTGGCTGCCTGGGTATGATAAGAGTGTGATTCCTGTTAGCAATCACACTCCTATCATGCCAAGTGATATTGCTATTTTTTTTTTGTCCAGTTGTGGTGTTTTACCTACTTTTATTAAAAATGTGAGTTTTTATTATTATTTTTAAAGGTGGGGGGGGTCATTTTCGGTTTTGGCTAAGTGAACCGTGAATGTTTTGGTCCAGAATTTTCATTTTGGTGCATCCCTAGAATAAATAGAACGATTTCATTTTTAATTATCCTGAGTCCTGAATTTGTAGTCACAAAACTTTCTAGGCCCAGAAATCAGTGAGAGGAAAAGTAAAGGTTTTGTGTCATTTACTTTATTTTAATCTGCATATTTTATTAAAGGCCATATTTTCTCACAGTGAAAAATGAGTGCGGCCCGCGCACGTATACAATTCTGATGAAGTGGCCCACTGCAGAAAAAAACTTGGACACCCCTGGGGTAGACAGTGAGAAGGGGGGGTAGGGAGAGGGTAGCTAGTGAGAAGGGGGGGTAGGGAGAGGGTAGCTGGTGAGAAGGGGGGGTAGGGAGAGTGTAGCTAGTGTGAAGGGGGCGGTAGGGAGAGGGTAGCTAGTGAGAAGGGGGCGATAGGGAGAGTGTAGCTAGTGAGGGTAGCCTTTACACGCACACATATACACACACACTAGCTTAGAAACAGTGCCCATACACACGCACTGCCCATACACATACACTGCCCATACACACACACTAGGGTGACCACATTGTATTTCTGCCATTGATTGCACACCCCAAAGCCAGCCCTGGAGTCCACACTGCCCACACAGACCCTGACCAGCACCAAGATTACACACACAGGGCTTGCCATCATTGTCCCCAAACATCCCACATCATGACTTAACTTTGTCCCCAAACAGCCCACCCTGTGCCATCTTGGTCCTCAAGACCCTGCTTGTGTGATCTTTGCTGTGACGGACCGACCAGGGACCTCAGGTTGTTCCTCTCCGCCAAGAGTGAATTCTCCCTTCAGGACGATAATCCACCGGAATCCCAAGCAAAGTAAAGGGATATCACTATCCAGTAGCCAAATAACCAGGCGAGACTAGTCTTTAGGTACAACAAAAAGAATCTGTTTATTATGGCCTTTTATAGGAAGGGACACCACAGGGGGACAATACAAAAGGACACAGACGCCACTAAAATAAGGACTACACATTATCGTTATTAGATTATCTCCCATACTTTAGTGTGCCTAATATAACTATTTTTATTATCTTTTATTTATATAGCACCAACACTTTACGCAGCGCTTCATACAATACATATATTCAAGGGGTATCACAAGACAAGAATTGACAAACCAATACATTAGGTGGAGAGAGCTCTGCTCGCAAGCTTACAATCTAAACAAAATAAGGGAATAAAATAAATTTTTATTAATAGCACAATAAAGAGCCTTCATGTCACTGGATAACATTAACTGAGGGGCACAATCCGTGTAAATAGTGAAGTCATAGAGTCCATCAAAGTCCCGGGACCACTGAGTGGAAGAACCAGCGGACCGCACACGAGGTGGTAGATGCAAACAGTTCCATAGGAAACAGTCCTAGGTACCGCTGGCCTTCGGAGTTAACTTACTCGGTGGTCGATGTACTCAAAAAAAATTTGGGGTGTTTTTTTTCCCTTTTATTTGTCAACCTGCCCCCAACAGTTATGCACATCTGCCCCCCTATATGCCACTCTGCCTTCCTGATATGCTTTATAACCTCCTATATGCCACTCTGCCCCATGATATGCCTTTTATCCCCCTTTATGCCACACACCACACATGCCCAGGGATGTAAAGATGAAACAGTGAAAATAGCAACCTGATCCCAGTAGGAGAAAAGGAAAGCGACGTGAGTGACATGTCCGCCGACAGCTAGCGATGTCAAGTCCAGAAATAGATCCAGGCAGTCGGTGCAACAATAGCAGAGGGGTAGGTTGACTCTAGGAACCGTCACATTTGCCTTTCTACAAATCTGTTATACATCTATGATACACACAAACACCTTTACAGTCACTCACTAAGTCACACTTTCATTCACATAATTAATTCACACAAGAGGTTTATTCTTTCACTCATTCACTCATTGATTCCTTCTCTCACTCATTCTCACTCTTTATTTATTTCAGTATTCTTATTACCCCTTTATCTCTAGTTACCTCTCCTCCTTTTTTTCACTATATACGCCCTCCTTTTTCTTACTATCTACCCCCTCTCCTCTTCTCACTATCTACATACTATCTACGCATATACACATATACACAGTCCTTACAACCCTTTCTTCCCATCTCTTACCTTTCTCACTTTCCATCATCTTCAATTATCCTGCATCATACATCATCTTCTTTCTTCCAAGCTGTCATGGGAGCGTGAGGTCTGTCACTCCAGGCCTGTCCTTTAGTGCTCCCTCATCACTATGCCCCGGCTATTGATGCAGAGCGCCGGGGTGACATTATATCCCATCATTTGCCGGTTTGTAGTGCGGTGTGAAGTGCGCCCCAGGGGAGGTGGCCTCTCTGATCGCCCCTCCCCTATATAGACGCTACTATTTTTTTTAGGGGCTTCATGGTGAATCACATTGCTGGCAGCAATGTAATTCACCACAAGGCCCCTAGAAAGCTGGGCCCCTGGGCAACTGCCCATGCATTTAGATGGTTCCTTAATGTTGGGCTCGTTAGGGAGATCCGTGATCTTCCCAAACAGCCCTGGAGGCTGCATCTGCTGATCAGGCGGCTGTGGGCCCCCTCGCAGCTGCGCACGAGGCAATTATTGTACAGAATTGCTTTTAATCTGAATATTTAACAATGAACGGACACTGATAAGGAAAGCAACAGTAGTGGAAATTTAAGGCGAGTGTGTGTATGTGGGAATGTATGTGTAAATCTGTTGATTAAAAGATACATCGCTAACTTGTTTTTATCCTTTTAAATGTATTTGTAGTTTTGTTTTTGATAAGTGTGGGATCATATACTTGCAAAGATTTGCCTCTTAAAAGTGCACTACCGTCTGAGCTGGATTTAAAAGTGTTTTAATTACATAGAGACCAGGGCCGGACTGGGACTGAAAAGCAGTCCTGGAAACATTTGGAGACCATTTGGTCGAGCTCTTATACCTACACGCACCTCTTATACATACCCGAGTCACACTATTTGCCATACAAATAACTATAAAACATTCTTTTGATCACATTATTTGTATTAAAATGCCAGAAAGCAAAAGTGTTATACCCCTATATGCCACTCTGGCATTAAGAGGGTTAAAAGGCATATCATGGAACAGAGTGGCATATAGGGGGTATAAGGCATTTATGGAGGCAGAGTGGCATATAGGAGGTTAAAAGGCATTTATAGAGGCAGAGTGGCATATAGGGGGTTAAAAGACATATCATGGGGCACTCTGCCTCCAGAAAAGCCTTATACCCCTCACATAACATAATTTAAAAACGTGGTTTAACATAATTAAACATAGTAGCAACAAAGGATGGGGGAAAAAAAGCAAAACCTAATGTCCCCTTGATGCTCAGTCAGTTAAATGTCCCCCATGATACTGGCTGAGGATTATGGGAAGTATAGTACACAGCAGCAGGGAAATTGTAAAGGCTAATATGAGTATCCTACCAGGATCATCCCTTAAAGTGGGCCCATACACTCTCAAATATTAATTCATTGGAAGAGCTGACACTGGGGAGCTGAATGAGGACAGCAATGACATGGGGGGCTGAAAGGGGACAGAGGTGACACTGGGAGGGGCTGATTGGGGACAGAAGTGACACATACAGAGATTTCTTTTTTTTTTTTGATTAATCATTTAAAAATAATTAAGAATTTAAAAAGCATTATGTTGTTTGTCCCCCACGGACACACTTACATACACACACATACCGATTTTTAACAAATACAAAAAATATTATACAGTTTGTACAAAACATAAATTTGTTTA
Source organism: Sceloporus occidentalis (assembly GCA_023333645.1). NCBI lineage: Eukaryota > Metazoa > Chordata > Lepidosauria > Squamata > Phrynosomatidae > Sceloporus > Sceloporus occidentalis. The sequence continues at coordinate 10,211,506 of JALMGF010000016.1, forward strand.
CTGACCTTCTACTTCTTCCACTTTTTTCATCTCTGTCCTCTGGTAGCTCCAGGCTGCCGTTTTCTATGCTAACAGGATGTCAGTGACACGACGTCCGGTGCTCCAGCAGTTTGAGTGCGAGGGGGCTGAGCTTTCACCCCTCACCCTGCTCTCATCATCACTAGGCAGCCATCGCAGCGGTTAATGTATTTAATGCACAAATTATAGTAATAAATAGAACGTTAATCTTTCCTTTCTGATGAAGCCTACTAGATTTAATTACCAAACTAGCTAACTTCAGAAGAAATTATGAGGTGCACTTAAATCAGTCAATTGGGTCAATAGTTTCCTTTTAGCAAAATTGCTTGCAAATGCAGTGTTGAAGCTTTTCTGTAAAGTTTGAGACTTGCACCCAAGTGCCAGGAGAAAATATATATGTTCACCTACAATCCCCTATAAACAATTCACATAAACGTATTCTAATATATTTAGCAAAACCTCACTTAAGGATCTGTGACTGTTTCTAATAAGCACAATATAAAAAAACCCTAGCAGGGCTAAGCCTGAGTTTTTTTTACGTTTAGGCAAATAAATGGCAATAAATATAGAAAAGGTCCTGTTATTTTTTTTTTTATCCTGGGGGATGCTTCTCAGTTCTATAAGTGCATAGAATCTTATGTTTCAACAAGCAATGTATGCACTAAACAAGGATTTTGTTAAAAATTGTTAAAGACACATGCCCTGCAGTACTCTCTGACAGTTTTCAACCATTTTCACAAAGATTCATTTTAATTTTGTGTGTGTGATGCCATTCCATTTAAGCGTGAAGGAAATAAATCTCTTGATTAGGAAATATTTAGTTCTGCACTTTTTACAAGTACAATAGAACTGCAATGATGGAACCAATATTTTTATTTTATGACAGCAATTTTATATTATCCAAAATATGTGAAAGGCCTCCCATATGTAGTGTATCTGTGACCGAGTAGCATTTTACAGTGAAATAAGGTTTGGGATTGTTGTAATGCATAACAAAACACGCATAACAGAGACTTGGATTTAGTGGGCCCTAAAAACATCATAAAGGCCACATTTGAAAAAAAAATACCCACAGGTCCCTCATTTGTTTTAATGTAACCTAAGGTATTATCGAAAGTTCTAGCAATACAGCTCATATTTTTATACCATAAGGCAGAAGCATAGTGTAATTGTAATATTTGATATTAATAGAAATAATAATCTAAATATAAGTATAATAATAATACTAATATAATGTAATGTTTTAACTTAAGGAAGCCACTAGAGGGTGGTATATGCTAGTTCTTTAACCACAGTTTAAATTTCACATAATGTGTGTGAACTAAAGAAATCTGTTAATATAAACTAAAGAAAATACTAAATCCTTGGATTACATGGTTAACATGTTTTGGTCCATAATGTTAACCCCTTCGTGACAAAGGCTGATTTTACTTTTTGTACCCTTCGTGACAATGGCCTTTTTAACATTTCTGCGCTGCTCGTGTTTAGCTGTAATTTTCTTCTTTCCCGTTTACTGAACCCACACACATTAGATATTGTTTTTTTCAGGACAAGAAGGGCTTTCTTTAGATGACATTGTTTTGATTGTATCTTATTATTTACTACTAAAAAAAGTATAAAATATGGTGAAAAACTTAGAAAAAAATGACTGTTTCTAACTTTTAGTTGAAAAATCTTTTACTCATCTATAAAAGGTAATGAAAAAACCTGCTAAATAGATTCTACTATTTGTCCTGAGTTTAGAAATACCCAATGTTTTTATGTTTTTTTGCTTTTTTCTACCCATTATGGGGCAATAAGTACAGGTAGCGTTTTGCTATTTCAAAGCCATTTTTTCCAAATCTGGTAATTCTTCCCCCCATGTGCCATTTCGGGTATCTTTGAACCCGGCCAATGCAATTTACCCCATCAAGTCATATATTTTTGAAAACTAGACACCCCAGGGTATTTCAAATGCTAGTATTTTAACTCTTTCCATGCACCATATCTGCCACCAGTCTTTGTCAAACTTTGTGGTAGTCATTTTTTTGCATTTGTTTTGCCACACACATTTTACTTCAGGTATGAATTAAAATGTTCTCGTTTATGTCACTATCACAAAACACCCCAATATGTGTTCAGCAACATCTCCTGAGCGCAGTGATACCCCACATGAATGATTTTGCCTGGCTGTTTGGGGGCAAAAGCGCCACATTTGGGGCATGCGCATTTTTCAATGTTGAACTTTGGCATTTGGGGATCCACTGCCCATGCCCTATTTGGTACATCTTTGAGCCGGGCCATTTCAGTGTGCCCAATAAACCCATATATTTTTGAAAACTAGACACCCCAGGGTATTTCAAATGCTAGTATTTTAACTCTTTCCATGCACCATATCTACCACCAGTCTTTGTCAAACTTTGTGGTAGTCATTTTTTTGCATTTGTTTTGCCACACACATTTTACTTCAGGTATGAATTAAAATGTTCTCGTTTATGTCACTATCACAAAACACCCCAATATGTGTTCAGCAACATCTCCTGAGCGCAGTGATACCCCACATGAATGATTTTGCCTGGCTGTTTGGGGGCAAAAGGGCCACATTTGGGGCATGCGCATTTTTCAATGTTGAACTTTGGCATTTGGGGATCCACTGCCCATGCCCTATTTGGTACATCTTTGAGCCGGGCCATTTCAGTGTGCCCAACAAAACCATATATTTTTGAAAACTAGACACCCCAGGGTATTTTAAATGCTGGTATTTTAACTCTTTGCATGCACACATTTTACCACCAGCATTGTTTCAAAGTTTGCAGTAGTATTTTTGTGTGTGTATTTTTCCCACACACACCTACTTTATGTATGAATTTACAGCTCCTGGTATATGCCGCTGTCACACGACACCCCAATATGTGTTCAGCAACATCTCCTGAGTACAGTGATACCCCACATGCATGAATTTGTCATTTTTTGGGGGAACTAAAAGGCCACATTTGGTACGTGTGCATTTTTCTAATTGGAAATTAGATGTGTGGCCATCCTTCCCCCGGTGTTAATTGGGACCTTGTTGAACCTGGCCAATTCAATTTACCCCATCAAATCATACCTTTTTTAAAAGTAGACACCCCACGGGCATTTAATATGCCAGTATTTTAACTCTTTCCATGCGAGAATTGTTTTAAGCTAATATGCTAATTTTAGGACTTGCTCACAAAAATATATTTTTTATATATATATTTTATATTTTGTTGCCTTTTTAAAAAAAAATTTTTAAACATTTTTTTTTCAACTTGGAGGTTCCCCTGATAGTGACATCAGTGGGAAATGATTTTTAAATTTTACTGTTTTTTTACTATTTTTTTCTAATTATTAATTTTATTTTATTTTTTAATTTTTTTTTTACTAATCACAATGTGATTAGAAAGCTGGGCTCCATTGACTTGCATGGTGAATGCAGTACCTGTATTCAACCTGCAAGTGGAGCCAGAGTTTTCTAGATGGTCTGGAGACCGTCTAGCGAGCTTTTAAAACTTGCTTGTTTCTCTTGCAGGGCGGCGGCCATCTTCCTTGATGGCGAAGATCACCGGCAGCTGCGGCTGTGACCGCTCTCCGGAGCGGTCACAGCCCACCGAAAGGTAAGTGTTTGGTGTCGCTGGATGCCTCCTGATCGAGGCATTCCAGCGACACCATTTAAGTTTAGGAGGCGATCGTTGATCGCCTCCTAAACGCTTTTAAAACGGGCGTCCGCCGCCATACAAAGTATGGCGGCTGTTGACGCCCCGTGGAGTGGCCAGAGATGGCCCCTTCGTGCTGATCGCGGCGTTGCTGAATGCCTCGAGGTCGAGGCATTCAGCAACGCTTTTTGGGTGCAGAAAGCGAAAGTAGATCGCTTTCTGCACCCGTTTAAAGACGTGCCGGTCCTGGCACGTCAATTGTCGTAAAGCACATGCTTTTCCGTGTCGTGCCAGGACCGGCAATTGTCGTTAAGGGGTTAATCCTGACTTTTAGCAGCAGAGGTTTACGTTTATAAGCTATTGGACTGAGTGGTGGCATTTTCTAGATTCACAATGCGTGTTCTTCAAACACATAGCATATACTGTACATGTTGTAAACACAACAGCTATAGCTACTTCGATAACATAAGGTCCAGCTAGAATAGCAGTGTTTAAACATTTTATATTTACTTTCTATATATGTCTTCAGTTAAAGGGGAGTAGAAGCATTAATAAACACTCATCTACAGACACCAGACAAGCCAGGCTTGTTTTTCCCTCAGAAATCTCATGGTGCTGCCACAACCACTCTGGGTAGGCGGATGCAAATAAGGTTAATAATTATCACCTTTGCCTCTATATCCACACCTTTGTGGTTGTGGCAGCACCATGAGATTTCTGAGGGAAAAACAAGCCTTCTGGCTTGTCTGGTGTCTGTAGATGAGTGTTTAATAATACTTCTACTACCCCCTTAATTTTAAGTGGAAGGGTTTTCCATCACCTTTACTCACCATAACTTATGTTATGTTAAAGGGGAGGAGAGATAGCTATAATGAATAAGGTCATGAAGGATGGCATCCCATCTGTTTTCCATTTTTTAAAGAATGCATATTAAAGTATCTTCCTCAAGTAGAGGTTGCAGCTATAGAGCTGTAGCTCCCCCTCTCCATGGTCCAACAATTCTTGTCGCTGATTTGGTGCTTGAAGCAGCCAATCAGTGACCTCTCTCTCTCTCCCATGTTCTCTCTTTCTCTCTATCCCATCCCCTCTCCCAACACCTCTCTCTCTTCTACCTGTCTCTCCCATCCCCTCATTCACTTCTCTCCCAGTCTCTTTTCTTATTTCCCCTTCTCTTCCAACCCCTCTCTCAAATCCCCTCCCTCTTTTCTCCCCTCTCCCTCTCCCCCCCTTTGTTCTCCCTCCCATCATGAACATATTATGATCTCTCCGTCTTTCCTTTTTATTCTGCAGACCGTTCTCCATTCCAGTTGCCTCCTCTGAACTCTCTCCAGAATGTAGATTTCTTCCTAGTCCGAAGAAGGAACTCTCATTAAAATTGATGGGAGCACCTTCCATGCAAGCGCACAGGGGTCTCAGTAGAGGCAATGATGGAACAGCCTAGTGGTTTAAGCATATCATTTCCAAGCAGTTGTGTTTGGACAAGCATGTCACCTGCATGGAAAATAGACAATTGACAATTGGGGCTTATTTTTAGCCATTTTCACATACATTACAGAGGGAACAATTTCAAAAATGGAAAATATCGGTATACCTCTCTCACTAGAAATACAAAGTTAAAAAAATACCCATTCTTATTTTCTTTTTTAAATACATAGTGTAGTATCTAAAGCAGATGTTGCAAAACATATTTTTTTATCAGCAGCCGAACTTTACCTGTAGAAGAAATTCTAAGCAAAACTCCCAGTTATTGATTCTAGTAAATAAATATTGTATGTATAAATATGAGACAAAAAATGTCTGCGGAAAACACAAAGAATGGAAATGATGGTGAAACCAAGACATGTTAAAGCGGCTTCCATGCAGCCTCATCAATGAAGAATCCATTTAGTTAGATCCAACCCCAGAGCACTTGCTAAGCTAGTACTAGAGCTGATGCAGTATATCACATGAACACAAGCAACAGGTAATTCATTTGGCCAAAATGTACATTATATGATCAAAAGTGGACACATTGCCCTTAGAACTATATGAGCGTGTTCAAAACCATGGCCATTAATATGGAGTTGCTCCTTGCAGCTATGACAGCCTCCACTCTTCTGTGAAGACTTTCCACATGATTTTGGAGCGTGTCTGTGGGAATACCTGCCCATTCAGCCAAAAGAGCAGAATTTGTGATGGCATAGCAATTCATCCCAAAGGTGTTCAGTGGGGTTAAAGTCGGCTCTGTGCACACCACTCAATTGTCTCTGCATTAAAGTTGTCAAATTGTGTCTTTATGGAACTTTCTTTGTGCACAGGAGCACAGCCATGCCCTCCCCAAACTGGTGCCACAAAGTTGGAAGCATACAATTGTCTAAAATGTCTGTATGCTGTAGCATTAACATTACCCTTTAGCGGAACTAAGTGGCCTTACCCAAATCTACAAACAGTAAATTATCCCTCGTCCGCCAAGCTTTATAGTAGGCACCATGTATTCAGCAGGTAGCTTTCTCCTGGCATCTGCCAAATCCAACTTTATGAGACTTCCAGACGTGTGACACGTGACTCATCACTCCAGAGAACATGTTTCCAATAAATCCAGTGGCTTTATAGCTCTACAGCTGACTACTTCACAATGATAGCACTTACAGTGGGCCAGGGCAGAGCTTACATGGTATGAATTTCACAATCTGCCACGTTTAAAGTCTTCAGTACGACCGATTCTACTGCCAATGTTTGTCTATGGAGACGGCTGTCTATGTGTTTGATTTTATAGACCTGTTAGCAACGTGTGGGGCTGAAACAACTAAACACAATAATTAGGAGGGTTTGTCCGCATACTTTTGATCATATAGTGTATTCTGTACAATCCCTCCATGTATTTACAAAGGGGGGGCACAGCTAGTCTGTGCTTTGACATGTATATGATGGCTGGAATGCCCTTTCAAATTGTAAAAAAACCTCTTGTCCTAACCCTCACAACTCAAGAATGAATCCAGTGCTAAAAGGGTCCATTTTAAGTTAATTATATTATCATTTTCTAGCATTGCATCTGCCAAGGAATGAAATGCAAATATTTCATCATTTACCCCTGACCCTTCAGTGAATGTTGCAAGAACCTAAAATATCCATCAGTGGAATCTACTTCCAGATTGTAAAGCTCCTTCGAGGATGCCCCTCCTCGCCTTTTGTTTCTCTAAGTTGAAATTGTTATGTGATGCATTATTTGTTATGTCCTGTTCAGTATTGTACAGCACTCTGGAGTAGGATGGCACCATACATATCAATAAAAAATTGAATTCATTTTAGTTTGTTACTCAAACCAGACACACATTTCGCTGTTTATGCCATTTAAAGCAGCCAGCAAAATAATTCTCATAAGGTTGGATAGCGATAGTATACTCAGCATTAACTCTATCATTGCCTCACCTACCATTATCATCTATCTTCTTAAAAAGTTAAATAATAAAAAAAAGTTTCAATAAGAGTCGTGGGAAGCTGAAGGTTGCAACCTTTACTAATCCTGCAGCTGAGCCCAATTCCAGTATGTTTCCTTCCCCCACCTTTGAAAAAACATCTGCAATCCATTCAGTGTGCCCTTCGGAAAACCTGTCTGCTGTCTTCTAAAAAAAAACAAAAAAAAAAACAAACACAAAAAAACCTAAAACCTCTTTAGCATCAGATTTTTTTTTGAAGCGTTAAATGCAGGGCACATATAGCACACTGTATTTCTAAATGCCTCGAATTGTCCCCATTTACCATTTATTTAAAAAAACTCAGATTTGAATACATTTTTATGTTCATATCTACATTTATTGTACCCGTTCAAAGTTTTGATCAATGTATTTTATAATACTGGTTTTACAATAAATTGGTTTAAGTAAAGATATGTGTATGTATAATTTAAGACATTGAAAGAAAAAGACTAGCAAATACATGTAAACCTTTAAAGACTGATGGCTCCTGATGAACTCGCGGGGGTTAGGGAGCTGAAGGATTTGTTATGAACGGAGGGAAATAAAAATCATACAGAAAAATAGGGGTATAGGGTATGGGAACAAACCACAAACTCCTTCCTGTGCATGCAAGAAGAGAAGGCTGTTGAAGCTGGGAATGTGGAGATGAATGACACTAACAGCTGTAAGAAGAAATGGGTGCATGGGGTGGGGGTGAAAAACTCAAATATATGGTTTCATATTTAACTTTTTACTTGGTAGAAATAAGCACATTCAAGCCAGACCCTTTGAAAGCATTTTTAATCACTTTGAGCCTCACAGGGGTGATTAGTCAATAAATGCTTTGTAAAAAAAAATGATAATGATAATATTTAAAACTAATTATGATTCTGCTAATCAGTCTGCACGGATATCTTTATTGAGAAGTTAAAATGTCCATGGGGTCTCATTTTCATGCTGATAAAATCCTCATGGAAAAACTAATAGAGCTCTTTTCCAACTGTTCACTCCAAAGTAAATTAACACATCTTTAATGGAACAGTCATGCTAATTTTTGACTGTTTCTAGCTGTACCCCATCTTATTTGTATGAGACACAAACTGCAAGGCGACTTGCCACTCCAGCATCCACGATCAAAATTTTTTTTTTGGGAGGATGGCTGAAAGAGAAGATAAGCAAATGGGTCCATCTGTACCCAATTTAATTTAGATTTTCAAAAACAACTAATACTGTTTCTTGTAGCACACTACAGTAATATACATAGACCACAAGAAGCAACGTATATATGCAAACTATCTCCTGTTAAGACAGCACTTAACTCTTCAAATGGATTCAGTTTCTTTTTCATAAATCTAAGTTTTTTTGTTTTTGTTTTTTTACAAATTTATAAGATAGACTTATTCAGATTGGCAACATTAATGCAAAATTTAAGTGAATTATTGTCCTTGACAATATACATATAACATGGGCTACAATCTGACACCAGAGGAGGTGAAGTGTGACTGTGGCAATAGTCCCTTCTCACAATAAGTTAGAATTACAAAATCAAATTTCCTCAAATTAAATGAAATGCTGATATAAATGAAGCAATAATCGTTGGGAGTGATTACAGTGAGACTCCATGGTGTGTCAAGGTGAGAGGTGGGGATGTAAAAAGTAAGTGTCCCTTAATCTATAGAAGTCTGGTGGTAGAGAAGGGCTCTATCTTGAATGGATGAATCCTTTTGCACCAGTTACCAAAGGGTTTTGTTATCATGAACCCAGCCTGAGCTCTGTTATCGTGCAGAAACAGGAACAATAACAGGTTGCTGACATACTTCCTTCTCCGAGTGTTTGAATGCCGAACGCCTCCAAAATTTCAAGGTGTCATCCTACCTTTAGAGACTTAATGGGCCACCTTCATTATGGTTTGCTAAAGCCCCAAAAGGAATAAGATGTTGTCAGAAAGCCATTGAACCTCTAGATTGGCCACTGCACTATGATGCACCTCTTTTGCTCTTTTGTCACTGAAGAAAGGCTGCTCCCTGAAAATACCTCTAAACCCTCTTCTGTTGGGGATGAAAACCTGCTTCCCCTCCAGAGCCTTTTAAAAAGCAATTTTAAAAGTTTATAAGTCCCATTTTCCAGTTCCTTGAGCAGTTGATAAGGGTGGCAACCAAACTTCTTTCAGCAGGAAGATACATGCAAATCTTAATTTTCCATGTTCTATTAAAACTACGCACTGTGTGTTTAAACAATGCATACCAGTGATATTAAAGGGACAGCATACTGGGTCCTCAGAACTCCTTTCTGGAAGACTATATAAAAAGAAAAGGTTGGGGAGTTCAGGTTAACTTTATCATCGGTCTTCCCCTGTCCAGTCAGTTGAGAGGCAGGAGCAGAACGCAGTGGCTATGCTGCCATGGATAGTATAAAGGGATAACCAATTAAAGACAGACATATAGTGCTATACTAAATGAGACATATGGCAAAAATGGGATTTGCCCTTTGCTGGAAAAGCCTTGAAAATCACGGATCCATACTACTAAAATATCATCTTTAATTTACTAAAAGATTGTAAGCTCATTTGACCAGGGCACCCTATACCGTTTGGTTTCTGTAACTTCTGTTATGTGGTGCAAAACTTCTGTTTACTCATTATACAGAGGTACAGAATATGATGGTGCTATATAAACCGATAAACAGAACAGCCTTTGATGCTTTTTGCTTCGTTAAAATTCCCAAATTATTATTTCAGACAGCACGGACGTCACTATAACACCGAATTTCAGACGTTTCACTTCAGGGTATTCAACTTTATTCTTGTAGTATAATAACTTAAACTATTTACACAATGCACAGTCACTCTAACACAAACAGATACTTATTGGCCTATCCGAGAACCACATCTAACAGTTTCCGAAAAAAAGAAAGAAATATTGTGGTTTTCTCCAAGTATGGAAAAAAAAAAAAAAAGTCATCCATATTGAGCATGACCCCTTAATGTTTAAATTCTCCCAAGAGACCATTCACCAGATTCGGAATATCCATATGTTTGGCATTATCTAAAGCTCTCTCAGCCACCCCAGTCTTCAAGAAAACGTGCAAATAAGATTTTCTCAATTCCCTGTGCTGGGCCAAGGGGGGAAAAAACTCAGAAGTGCTAATCTCTAAAATATAAAATGCACAAGACCTATTTTAACCCTTTCAAAGGCATAGCAATGAAATAACCCCCCACACACACTACCAGTGCTCAAGAGATTAGGTTTCCTGGGCACATGTATAACCTTACTCTTGGAGATATTTCTGATTTTTTTAAGCAAAATTAATTCAGGCACAAAAGTACCCGAGCCGCCCTGGTTTCCTAGGTTGATTGGCTTCTCCTTTTTAAGTGTTGTATAGTTAATTGTGTATCCTTAATTGCAGGATACAGGCAAAGTAGCAGATTTTATCTAAGAGAATGTAGTACTATTTCATACAGAAATAAACAGTGGGAATTATATACATAGCAATTCCGGAGCCAATATTTGATCGTTCAGCTACATCACTGCACTGGGTGCCATGGTGACTGCTCCACTTTTACCAGTTTGCACAAGAACTTGTATTTATACTGAACCCCTTTTTTCTGAACGCGGAATCACTTGGATTTATAGTATCGCCACATGTAGATTGTGCTTGAGGGCACTATAGTTGAAAAGTGTCTTGCTTTTATTCACAGTTCTGAATAGCAAAGAAAGACAAATATCAAAACATTTAAAATCATGGGATTTCAATCTGTCATAAACTCAATGCCACCAAATAGGAAACAGAGCACACACACAACACAAACATTTTTTTAAACTAGGTTTGCGTGTAGTAATGTGTGTAAATGTATATATACACATATACAAATACACACAGACACACACAAATGCACACACACACAGACACATTTTTCTTCTGCTATGCCTAACATTTCCTTTGACACATAAATATGTTATAAAAAATAAAGTGCTTTCTAAGATATTCCAATGAAGGAACATATAAAACATAAAAAAGTAATACTACATCCAACACAAGTTTAAAAAAAAAAAAAAAAAAAAAAAGCACAAAATAAACAATATATACAATCTCATGGTTATCCCAAAACAAGCATCGCTCCATATACACGGTATATACATATATGCTCTTCATCTCAATTTGTTCAATATATTATAACAATATATATTTTACATTTTATTTATACACTCCTACAAAAATGCAACACAGAACAAGCATACAAGCCCAACAACAATAGCAGGGAAGGCTTGTGTCTTTCCTCCGCTTCCATTGTTTGGGAATATTTGCCAGCGTTCCTTTCGTGGGTGCAGGGTTTCCACATCTTCCCATGCACTGTGAGCTGCCGCTGTGAAGTTTGCATCACCAGTGGTGAGCAGATCGAAAACGCAAGAGTGAAAGTAGATGTGTTTGACTTGTATCTTTTCAAGACACTTGGCGATGGCACTTTCCAGTGTGTATAAAGAGCGAGCTTGTATAGACGTGTCAGGTGGACTGTTAACTGTTACAGGGAAACGCAGGTGGCCACCCTCGTCGATGCGTTCACTGGAAGGACAACCATTCATACACAACTGTAAGTCTTGGCTTTCCTCGTAGGCCATTGCCAATTCTTCCGGCATACGTATTGCCAGCGTTAAATAGTTTCCAAGCTGGCGTACGATTACTGTAGTCCCAATGTACTTGGCATGCATTTCAACATGTTTCCCGCTGACTTTCTCAATAATCCTCAAGGTCTTCTTGTCACTGTCTCCACCACTTATAGTGCCATCAACAAACGCTGCAGGTAGGTCATCAGTCACAGCCTGATACACTTTCTGATCTGTGCAGTCTTGGTAAGACTTAAATATTATAGTTATCTAGAAAATAAGAAAGACAAGTAGTTAGTTGGAGCTTCTAGGTACACAAAAGCCATGAATCATGAGTGTTCCCTAGAGCATCAGCCTTACCATACAAACCCATCTACATATGTATCTCAAAAATAGTCTACATGCTCAAGCAGTGTGATCAAGGTTGTGGAGGAAGAGGTGGGCAGTGAGATAGCAGAAGGGAGAAGACAAATGAGAAAAGAGTAGACCAAGAACATAGAAGAAAGGGAAGGGTTGTCATCCTTGCATATAGGACATATTTAAAAGTGAAAAAGATAAGGGAGGCAGAACAAGTCTAAAGAATAATGCTTAAAAACATGTTAGTGCAGAATAGTGTTAGTTTCATTGCAGTGATATGTCCTTCCTTAACACTACGCCAATTCAACCATCACTCAATGCCAAAGACACATCATGGTCCCAACAAGATCGACAGTAATAACATAATTCACATTCTAAACTTTAAGAGATGAAGCAATGCTAAAGCACCGATCTCATTTCTAAAACAGGAGCATTGTTTCGTCTTGTCACACTTTGTTGGCTGCAGGTGTTCTAAACAAAAAGTTTATTGAAGAAGAAGAAAAAAAAAGCGTGAAAGCAGCCAGAAGCCGTGACGTACATTTACAAAACTGTTTGCATACCAACAAAACAGAACTGGAATGGCAACATTTCAAACAGGTTTTTAGCAACACCTGTGAAACCGAGGATACCTGGAAGGGGCAGCTCAGACAAAGTACAAATGACAGGTCTCACGGCTTAACAGGCACCTCAGACAACCCACAATCGTAAACATTAACGCTAAACTGGGGAATTAGCCTTTCTTGCAAAAATGAGCAATTTGTCTGCTTTGACAGCCATTACTAATAAACATAAATCTTCACTGTGTTTTTTTGGGCTGAATATATAACGTTTTCAGCAAACACTATCCATCGTAAATAAACAAATGTACAGCCTTATATGGCTTTTAATTTGATTTTTATTTAACCAAGTAAAATGTGTTTCGTGTACTTTGCACAATTGTTTCTGTGAAAAGATATTTAAGCGCTTACAGCTTAAATACAACTATTCATTAGTTAAATGTCTTTAATACTAAATTCCATTTATGCAGCTCAGAATCCCAACAACTATGCTCTAAAAATCATATTTTGGGGGGTTTCTCTTACTGCTGTATTCACTAAAAAGCGACTCTTGAGAACGTTACAGTATTTCATGTCACAGACTTAAATTCTGCATTCCAGACGGCCCACTTTGCCTTCAGCAGAAGCTCCCAGGTTTAAAACATCATAACGAACATTAATGCATTGAGAAGAAGTCCTTAACCCTACTGCAATTCACAACACACGGAATGCGAGAAACACGTCGCGCAGCTCAATAGCAAGTATTATTTAGACTTTTACACATATATACGTGCTCAGCCATTGCAGTGGAGAAACAGATATATTTCACAAGGAAAAAAATAAATAAATAAAATGATATATATATATATATATATATATTATAAATATAATATATGTATATAAAGATATAGTGTGCCCTGCTGGCATGTGTTCTATATGTAGACTCTTCTTCAAAAGGAAAGCCTCCTACTTCTACTGATCTTTCATGAAAGTCTCGCTCACACAATGATAGAAACGCTTGATCGTTTAGGTTTGTGAATTATCTTCCGACACCTAGAAGCGAACAGCACATTCTTAGCTAATCAGTAATTTAGCAGCAGACTATTGGTTTGGAAGCATTCAATCTGCGGCCATACAAAGCTTTGCACATTGAAAATAAATGCCTTGGGGGGGGTTATTAATGGACACATATAGAAAACAATACTATGTGCTTAACCCCTTAACGTCCATTGCCGGGTCAGGCACGTCATGCAAAACGGTCACTTAACGACCTATGACGTGCCTGACACGTCATCAGACTTAAACAAGCTTAGAAAGTGATCAATGATCACTTTCTAAGCTTAAACGGTGTTGCTGTAATGCCTCGATGTCGAGGCATTCAGCAACACCGAGATCGGCATGATGGGCCATGTCTGGCCCCTCCCCGGGGCGTCAACAGCCGCCATACATTGTATGGCGGCGGACGCCCGTTTTAAAAGCGTTTAGGAGGCGATCAACGATCACCTCCTAAACTTCAATGGTATCGCTGGAATGCCTCGATCAGGAGCCATCCAGCGACACCAAACACTTACCTCTTGATGGACTGTGACCGCTCCGGAGAGCGGTCACAGCCGCAGCTGCACGCAGTCTTCACCATCCGCAAGATGGCGGTGGCCCGGGAAAAAAAATAAAGTTGAAAAAGTTCGCTAGACGGTCTCCTGACCTTCTAGAGAACTCTGGCTCCACTTGCTGGTTGAATACAGGTACTGCATTCAACCATACAAGTCAATGGAGGCCAGCTTTCTAATCACTATGTGATTAGTAAAATATTTAAAAGAAAAAAAGCAAAAGCTTAAAAAAAACATGGTAACATTTAAAAATTATTATGCTTTAGAGGAACTATCCAGTTCCAGCAAAATGTAAAAAAAAAGTCCAAAAAGAGTAAAATAAATAAAATAAAAAAATAAAGTTTATTATTATGAGCAAGTGCTAAAATTAGCGCTGTATCTTCCCAAAAATCCTGACGTGGAAAAATTTAAATAAAAGCATTTCAAATACCCAAGGGGTGTCTAATTTAAAAAAATGAATGGTTTGATGGGGTAAATTGGAGTGGCCGGGCTCAAAGATAGGGCATAGGCACAGACTGACCGAAATGGGGAAAAAAAAAAGCGCACTTCCAAAATGTGGCATTTTAACCTCAAACACCAGACAAACCCATACATGTGGGGCATGACTGAACTCGGGAGATGTTCCTGAACACATATTAGGGTGTTGTTTGATAGTGACGTATACCTGGAGCTATAAATTTATACCCAAAGTACAATTTGTGTGAAAAAAAAAAAAAAATACTACCACAAAGTGTGGCAAAGGCTGGTGGTAGAATCTGATGCATGGAAAGGGTTAAATACTACCATTTTAAGTACCTTGGGGTGTCTAGTTTTCAAAAATATATGGTTTTATGAGGTAAATTGTAGTGGCCAGGCTCAAAGATAGGGCATAGGCACAGACTGACCAAAATAGGGGAAAAAAAAGCGCACTTCCCAAATGTGGCCTTTTAACCCCAAACAGCAGTCAAACCCATGCATGGGTGGTATCACTGTACTCGAGAGATGTTATTGAACACATATTAGGGTGTTGTTTGATAGTGACGTATACCTGGAGCTATAAATGTATACCCAAAGTACAATTTGTGTAAAAAAAAATACCAAAAAAATACTAACACAAAGTGTGGCAAAGGCTGGTGGTAGAATCTCATGCATGGAAAGGGTTAAAATACTAGCATTTGAAATACCTTGGGGTGTCTAGTTTTCAAAAATATATGATTTGATGGGGTAAATTGCATTGGCCGGCTTCAAAGATACCCGAAATGGCACATGGGGGGAAGAATTACCAGATTTGGAAAAAATGGTTTTGAAATAGCAAAACGCTACCTATACTTAATGCTCCATAACGTGCAGAAAAAAGCAAAAAAACATAAAAACATTGGGTATTTCTAAACTCAGGACAAATAGTAGAATATATTTAGTAGGGTTTTTCATTAGCTTTTTTTGATGAGTAAAAGATTTTTGGGGTAAAAGTCAGAAAATGTGTTTTTTTTTTACATTTTTCATCATATTTTATTATTTTTTTTATGGGAAATTAGATAATATGATTAAAACAATGGTATCTGAAGAAAGCCCTTCTTGTTCTGAAAAAAAACATATAATTTGTGTGGGTTCACTAAATGAGTGAAGAGAAAATTACATCTAAACACGAACACCGCAAAAGTATTAAAACAGCCTCGGTCCCAATGGTACAAAAGGTAAAACACAGCCTGGTCCTTAAGGGGTTAATATAAATTCCTTTTTGTGGACCCCATTTTCTCTCGAATAGAGGATGTAAATACTTGATCAATGCACATAGCAGAGTAGTTCCCAAATGCATGGATGTCGAGGTGTCCTCGGGCAGCACCGTATAACTGAAGCAGAAGGAATGGAACTCAACTTGACAACTATCCCAGACCCTACAATAAGGCTGTGCTTAAATCTAAATAGAATATAAATCATCGATTGCATAGTCCTTTAACAAATTAGGAAATGTCTTTGCCATCTGGTTGTTATTACTGTATCGGATAAGAGAAGTACAAGTTTCAAAGGATGTCTTCTTTCTAGGGAACACTCATGATTCCCCCCCATTAAATTTGGGGGTAAAAAAAACAGCTGTAGAGCCTAAGATCTGCAGCATCCCAAGGGGGTTGGAAAAGACTATTTTCTATAATTAGACATATTAAGGAACACATCTGTTCCTATTTCAACATTCCTTGTTTACGTAACGCATTTTTTTTTTTTTAATAGAACATAAAAAAAACTAAAAAAAAACACAAAAATCTTTTCTCAAGAACAGAGAAATTGGTTCATAGCTGAAATTCGGGTTCAAAACATACTGAATTTGTATTCAATAGATATGGTGGTAAACATCGATTTTTTTAAATTCTAATTTAAAATGCTACCTAAATAATAATTTTTGATTTGTTGCCAAAAGCTACTCAGGAGATACATAAAGACATGAGTCTTCCCGGGTGATGCAGCAAGACTTCGATAAAGGCAAAGAGTACCAACAATGTAGAGCAGAAGTTTTGCGTGTTTAAAGTGTACATGGGACACTTCCATTAAAGTCTATTTGAGGCTCTGGGCTGGGGAGAGAGAGAACACGCTTCTATAAGCGAAAAATATAGGAAATAGCCGGATCCCTACTAATATGCGGCATTTGTCATATCCTTAGCTTTTGTTTGACTATAAATCCCACCGCCCTCAGTCAGAACAATGATGATGGAAAACGCAGTCCTCAGGTGCAAAAACACAGATCTATTGTCATATCTGAAAATTTGTATTTCCTATTTATAGGTTTTATTTGCAGTTAAGATGATCTATATCTCCCTTGCATTACATTGTATACGCGTCGCTTGCACATTCAGGTTTAGGTTTTAATGAACTACACTGTGGAATTAAGTTCATATGTCTACCCAGGGCCGGCGCCACCTATAGGCAAAGTGGAGGGGGCGCCGGCAGCCGCGAACCGCCGCGGTCACTTGATGGAAGGCAGGCAGCCGCGCAGGTGGGTAAAAGAGGTGGGGCATAAGTGGGTGTGGCAAAATGAGAGGGGCTTGTGGGTGGGGTGGAGTCAGGGGGCGGCAACATTATGTTTTGCCTAGGGTGGCAAAAATCCTTGCACCAGCCCTGTGTCTACCATTTGGTAAATCAAAATGATTCTGACTCTGCTGTTCTCTACATTTATTAGGCAGTCAGTAATTCAGAGAACGCAAGTCATAATATATATATATAATTAACCCATTCATAGGGGTTATATATAAAGTGAACACTTGAATGGCATATTCTTGGTGGCTGTATCTTTCTACTGGATGCTTTTAAGCTGTGCACCATACTCCCTTTTCGTACATAATTTCACCTCCACAGTGACCTGGAATACAGATCTTGCAAAAAAATAAATAAAATATGAGTAGATTTATTGTGATCAATAAAAACAAACACACGCAGAATTTGCGCTCTCAATGGAAATGTTAATTTAATAATGGACCAGCGCGTTCGTAGCCCATTCTTTCCATAAGCAACAATATCACACACGAGACACAAATGAATACACCGAGAGCGGCGGCACAAAACAACTGCTGCTTCAGCTTCATTAATGTTTGAATGGCTTGTCTTCCAGCAATGGGAGTGCCCTTAGTTTATTCCTTACAGCATATTGATTTTAAAACACAGTTAGATAACCCAGAGCTACCAAGCTTATGTTGAACTACAACTCCCATTGCCGAGCTACAAGCTTAATCCAGAAATCTAGAACCCTGTAGATCCAGCAACCAAGAACCGACATATATGGGGTACTTCAAAAAACAATATTTTGTGTCACCCCGGCCAATTACTAGCGAAAAATGTAAGGAAAGAAAGGAAAAATGTAAATCTAAGCTATCCATGAACCAACAAAATATAAATAATAATATAGTTTAAGTAATAAGATGACTTAATATGGGCATGGTATACTTTAAACATCCATATGGTAAGGATTATAATACGCCTGTATTTTATTTATATATTAAATAATAAGAAAATAAGGCATCATTTAGCATATGCGTAAAGCATGCTTTAGCTACATCAGGGATGCCCATAAACCGAAGCCTGAAATAAAGACCATATTGTAACAATGTCTGTGTTTGCTAAACACAATGCACAAGCGAGCCAAGGCAGACAGATGCCCCACAGTTTACACACGACGTACACCTTGCTAGGGCCGGGTGCCCACTATGTATGAATGGTGCATTCATCCCGCACAAAGAGAGCCCTTAATAAAACATGTTATTAGCTGGCATGGAGAATAGCTCATTCAATGCTGAAGACATCTGCAATGTACCACACATGTTACATGACAGATGATTAGGATAGGGGGTCCCACTACCATAATACGTGCAATGATTTCACCACCAGACACTCTGGATACTATGAGGCAGGAGCAATATACTGATGAACCTCTGACGCTTGTATTGGTATAGATGCCTAGGGGCTGAAACTGATACAGTTGCCATCTTAAAACAATGATGTATCCAAAGATAGATTTGGTTGCCCATTTAAACATGGTTGTAAAAAAAGCACATTTTGTAGCAAAGTCATAAAAAGAATTATAAACCCCCCCCCCAAAAAAAACCCCCAGCTTTTATACTAATGATCAACAATGTGCGAAAAAAAAATACCAACACAAGGGCATCATATTCTAGAGGTGATAAAACATTTCAACCATTCTGGCTTTTTTCTTTCTTTTAAATTTTAAAACGGCGAGGTAAGTTGAAGTCTGACTTCTACCCTTCTGAGGTTGAGAAGCCTGAATGGGGTGCACATAAAGACAATACGACAAAACAACTGAACATAAGGTTGGAATACCCATGGAGGGTTTTGTACAGAATAACAAAAACACAGAAAAAAACCCAAAAAACTGTGCAGCCACATGCCTGGGATTTATCAGCAGCTGATCTTAAAGGCATGTCCTGGATACAGTAGACTTTATGTGTAAGTG
Organism: Sceloporus occidentalis; assembly: GCA_023333645.1. NCBI lineage: Eukaryota > Metazoa > Chordata > Lepidosauria > Squamata > Phrynosomatidae > Sceloporus > Sceloporus occidentalis. Next base: position 10,230,645 of record JALMGF010000016.1, read on the forward strand.
AATGACTACTGTGAAGTAAGTACTGTAAGTGAAGGACTAGTGACTACACGAGTATGTGGATGGCCAAGGACCAGCTCTATAGCCAGCTCACCTTGCGTACACTCCAAGTGACAATGTAGCAGACTCAAAGGTGCTTTTATACCGCGAATATGGAAGGAAAAATGGACAGCGTTGTATTAGCCCAAGATTGAATGAAGTCTTTTGTTGGACATAGAAGGTCCCAAAAGCTTACGCAATGTTAAATCTTTTTCTAATTAAGTTAAATAGGTGAAAAAATGAGATCTAATTTATATTTTTTTTATTTCTTTTTTTAAGACAATGGGGGCGAAACTTTTTTCTTCATTGCATATCAATGATGTACATATACGTTGTCTGAAAAGAGACAAAAACGGCCCTGAGTCTGAGCATATTTTTACAGGCACCTAGTATTTTTTATTGCCCCACTCATAGCCTATAACCTCACGCAGACACTGATGTCTTGTTACATCCACCTCCCCCATGTATACATTGAATCGCAGCTTCACAGCCCCAGTCACCATACACAAACATATACCTGCATTCACACATACACTAACAGAGTGGGCCATTCATTGAATTCGCTGTTCTGTGCTCCTGCCCTCCCCCCTCCACTTTGCTCTCACAGGGGGGCAGTCATGAACCGGCTGGTCGTTGCGGCTGCCAAGCTCTATAAGAACCCTTAAAATGGAATAATGCACAAAGATGCAGAATTTCAACACCTTCAATCTCAGCCCATGTCTCTCCGAGCACCACCTATCAAGTGGAGCAGAATGTCAATCTGATTCATATAAGAGAGCTTATCCTTCAAGAAGCGCTCAATTGGCCCCATGTAATGCATAGCTAAAAGCCAAATCAATAAGGAGAGTTTTAAATATCCCACTTAACCTATGCATTGTGGAAGGCTAGGTTGGCCCTTCAATAGTTAATAGCGATATCAGGGAGTTGACATTTTCTACACAGTTGCACACTCATCCTTTTGTAAATAAGAGTCCTATCTTTAATTCCGATGCAACTGAACAACAATGATATAGGATAAGGTAAAGCAATCCATCGATTTAAATTTACGCTGTGTGCGAACAAATAATCTGACATATAAAGCATGGCACCAACAAATGGCAATTTGTCGGCAATCTGCCTTCTTTCAAGAAAACTAATCGGTTAACCAACCTGCAAACCAACAAATGCACCCCCGTATTGTACATCAAGAAATCCCTGGGTCAGCTATTTGCTGGTAGTTTGTCAGTTCCTAGGACCATGGCACAGATACACAAGCTTCCACTGTGACCACCCACAATACAAAATACTGCCTCGACCTACACACACATTTTTAAGACTGCAGGTCAGAGTGTGGCCTGTGGTCACCAGCAACATTTTTGACCCACCCCATAAGAATTTGCTCCTTTAGGAGAATTTCCACATATTTCAATTCTAGCAGTCTTTGCAACTAGTATCATTCCATAAGATTGCATTTAGATAAAGCTCTAACATTCGAAATATTCTACATATTCACTAACACGCCATCATTTTGCATTGAAACAAAAGTCAACAGAGGGAGGAGCTGTTATTCTTGACATCTATGTGATTTATACTCAGTTTTTTAATTGAGCTCCAAATTCTAACATATTCCCTAACTACACTTTAACGCATAAAGTCTAGTTGCCTTGCTTACCGCAAAAGAAATAGGTGCATTGTAATATGGCAGATGACAGATGCACATATTTCTCAATATGAAGATGTGAGGTCAATAAACACTAAGTAACACATTATTATACTCTCTCTGCTGAAGAAAAAAATATTAATCAGCATCAATTTTTCCCCTAGGACATTAAAAAGGAGGCCACTTGCAATAAAATGTCAACAAATATGAAAACGCTCCAATCTAACTTCATAACGTGTCATTATGTCATAAAGTAAATACACGTCTACACGTCTTGTGTTCAAATGAAAAGGTTGGAACTCTCGCTTATGGTTGACTTAGCGTGTATTTTTTCCTTTCACTAATTGAATGCATGTCAAGACATGTTACCTTGTTAGTAGCAGTAGCGCTGGATCCAGGAACCACTGGTACATTTGTCACTTGTACTGACAAATAATTGTTGTCTATCAGTGGCCAAGCACCTTCTACTTTGCAGGTCTGAAAATGATCTTTAAAAGTTCTTAGATGAGGGTCTCCAAACAAACCACAAAAAAGATAATTGGGCTGAAAGTGTTCTTCTCGCAGCTCTCTCGCAGTGGCCCTGCTGTGGTAGTTACAAGAGTCATTAGACAACTCTGGGTTGGTAGAAGATGTGGGACCATCCTTGGAGCAGTTCCTCTGACTCATAAGGTCACTGATGCCTAGCACGGCAGAATGGTAGACCAGGTTTCCACGGCATGCTTTGGAAGTCCTGTGTGTGCAGGCGGCATACGCCCGCAAGGCCTTGCAGAACTCAGAGTCAAAGCCATCGCTTCCCGAATTTAAGTGCGACGTTAGCGAAACAAAGTCTGTTGTGCACTTTTGGATGCGGCACTGCGTCTGCTGCTGGCTGTATCCTGTTAAAGGGAAAAACAAGATAGGTAATAAACAACTTGAACCTGGCAAAACCACTTATTACACTCCCTCCGGTGGGTTGAAAGTTACGAAAGCCCTCCACCTTGTGATTGTGTGCTTGACTTCGAGACATATTGGCAGAACTGAACTTTATTTTGTTGCGGTGGATGTTTTTTGCCACTTTGGTCCCACCATAAACATATTATTGACATCCCATCCTGCAGTTTAGCACAATGGGTAAACAGGAAAATAAGTAGTAATGCATCATATAATTCAGAATTGGAGAAGGGGCCCTGCTCAGAACTGGATTACAATCTAGAACATGCCGAACGGTTGGCCATACAGGTATAAAACTAGGGCTGCAACTAACGATTATTTTAATAATCGATTAGTTGGCCGATTATTTTTTCGATTAATCGATTAATCGGATAAAAACAACAATATGCAAATTTTTTGTTTATTTAAAATAATTTAATGAACTGGATGTTAAAAAACAACTTAAAATTTACATTAACATTCTTATTTTGTTATGATGTAATAAAAAAAACAATATTTTCAAAGTACAAAAACCCAAACACAATATTTATGAAACAAAATAACCCCAAACATTCTGAAAAGAGGTGGACTATTACTGTTCAAGAAACTTTGCACCCAGCACTTTGCACCCAGCACTTTGCCCCACCCCTGGCACTTTGCACCCGGCACTTTGCACCCAGAACTTTGCACCCAGCCCTGGCACTTTGCACCCAGAACTTTGCACCCAGCCCTGGCACTTTGCACCCAGCCCTGGCACTTTGCACCCGGCACTTTGCACCCAGAACTTTGCACCCAGCCCTGGCACTTTGCACCCAGAACTTTGCACCCAGCCCTGGCACTTTGCACCCAGCCCTGGCACTTTGCACCCAGCACTTTGCACCCAGCACTGGCACTTTGCACCCAGCCCTGGCACTTTGCACCCAGCCCTGGCACTTTGCACTGTGCCCCTGCACCCAGTCTCCAACTCTGCCCTGCACCCAGCCCTGCCCCCACTCTGCTCTGCACCCACACTCACACTCTGCCCTGCACCCAGTCTCCAACTCTGCCCTGCACCCCCACCCCCACTCTGCCCTGCACCCAGTCTCCTGCCCTGCCCCCACACTCACACCCTGCCCTGCATTCCTACCCTGGCCTGCCCCCCCCACCCCCACTCTGCCCTGCATTCCTACCCTGGCCTGCCCCCCCCACCCCCACTCTGCCCTGCATCCCCTGAAACCCCACCCCCACCCCCGCGAACCGCTCTGTGCGAACGGAGCCACTCGCACAGAGCGAACCGCAACTAAAAGAAGGCGCGTGTAGCGGAAGCGGGGAACGCTCGCGGAGGTAAGTAAAAGGAGCCGAGTGCTCCAACAACGAATCGATCACTCGATTAATCGATAACGGAAATCGTCGACAACGATTTCCGTTATCGATTATTATCGATTTTATCGATTCGTTGTTTCAGCCCTATATAAAACAGATGTGGATAGCCAAACTGATTTCTTGGAGTATCTGATATCGGGAAGAAAAAAAAGAAGGAGAGAGCCTTATATTAAAATAAATGAATAAATAAATAAATAAATAAATAGTCCAAGATAACAATTACGAAAACTAGATTTCCAAACGTGCGTGCACGTGCGTTATTCACGTAGAAGGTCCAGACGCAACCTGCCAATAAGTCAATACTTTGAAACTTAATTCTGATTAGAAGCAGACAACGCAAGCATCCTCATGATTTTCTTAGGACACGACTGTGCACAAGAGCAGACACAACAGACACAACAACACAAGGCTCCGACTAATCACCAGAAAAACTGCTGGTACATATAGGTTTTGCAGCCCTTACATTTGACCACCCCGATGCTATTTTACAGCTTTGGAAATACTGCCAAGAAAACACAGGTGGTAAGTTAATATTCCAAGGAGAAAAAAAAAAAACACAGCTCAGATTTCAGGCTGTGCAAAAATAAAGTTCTAGCTGCATCACACACAGGCAATGTATCTTACAAAAAGCAAATCGCATCCTCAAACCCAAGCTTCCTTCACCGAGAGTAAGACGAGACGTCCTGAAAGATCAAGCAAAGCTTTCTACAATTATATGGGCTGTCAGACCGTCAGTTGCGCAAAGGTCAGAAAAAGACGCAAAGGTCAGAAAAAGCAAACAAAGTAGCCAAATAACCGATTAAATAATGTTTTCTGTTCACAGAATATGTCTACTCAATTACAACGCAAGAAACCTTTTACAGCAGGAAAAAAAAACAAAAAAAAAAACCAGGCAGACTAGATAGTTCTTACCTGCCGTCAAGTTCCATGTTACACCATGTTAGCCCTTTAAGTCAAAAAGGAAAAAAATTAATTGGTCCCTGTAAGACGTGTGCAAAAAATATTTCTATGGTTTGTTGAAAGAAGATAACTGAAAATACATTAGCGTGAAATATTTACGCTATGTTTTATGAAGGGCCGACCCCAGTGACTACCTATTGACTGAAGGACAATAATAGGTAAAGGGACTCTACCCATCTTTAATACATATGATGGCAGAATTACATAGTGCCCCCCTTGGCATAGAGACTATTTTCCACGCAGGGGATGTGTTCAGCCGAACGCATCTCCTAAAACATTTTTTTGGTATACTTTTGCTGCGGAGATCTAATGACACCCCCCCCCCCCCACCACAGGCATTTAAGTGTATCCATTGATTTCAATGCGAGAGCTTTCCTGCCATTGATTGGTTGTTTTGAAGCAGTCAATCAGAGGAGAGAGCTGCAGCTTCTACTGAAAGGCAAGTCATTCTTTAATAATTTTTTTTACCTTCATGTTTAAACAGTTGCCCTAGACACGGCAGAAGAATCTCCCAGGGTCTTTCTGCACATGGAAGTATAGTGTGATAAAATATCGCATCTCAGCGTAACTCAATTACAGATCCACAGCTAACAGAATTCTCTAGTGCCTCTTAAGTTGAGGAGAACTTGGTGCAAATGACTGAAAGCAAAACCGGAGAGCTGAGTTTTCTCTCACCTCAATACATATGGCCCTAGGTGCTTCTTTCATCTTAGTATTTCAAAACCTTCATAAAAGACTTAACTTAAATGGTCAGGGTAAGGTATGGACAGAGTGGCCGCGCCGCACTACTAATATAAACGTTACTAGCAGCAGGGAAATGGTAAAAACCGACAGATTGGTAGAAGTGCATGATTTATATTTCACAGACATGGGATCTTTGGCGCCCTCTCATTTCAATGCATTCCTAAACAATAGACACAGTGGATAAGAATAATCACCGTGTAACGTCATATTTGTTCTGCAGTATGCAGATCTTTAAAGTTCAGGAACGGATGGGCCGATATAAATCATCTTAATGAGCAAAATTCACTAGAAATTGTTTACGTCTAAGTTCTGGCTGCCTGGAGTTCCCTAACATTATGGAAGTCATACAATGCCTTCATTTACAAGCCCTGCTCTCGGTTCCATAAACATTCTTTGTATAGGTTTGCAAGACACTTAATTTCGACTGTACACTTGCTTGTGTTTAAAAAGGACCAAAAATGTTTTCTCCAGGCATCAGAGAGGCAAGCTCTGCCTCACTGAGTCGCCTGTTTTAGCTTCTATTGGGAACGGCATTTGCTTGGCTTACCGGAGCCTGCTGTCCACCTCGCGGAAGGAGGCAATGCCGGCTCTACTGCTCATGTGCCTGCACAGTCATCAAGGGTGCATGTTCCCAACGTTACTCTCTAAATGAACAGCCCAGAGGGGATACCCGTCAGCATCCATCCAACATAAAGGTTTCTAGAAGCACAGTTCCTTTAAAGTTCTAAACCCTTCTGTTTGCTAGCTTATGAACGAATGATTTATGTGATAGCGCACATCGGAACATTCGACTCATACAAGGTCTCCATCTAAGTGACGATTCATACAAGAATTTTCCGACTAGAGGATTGCATATGATACATGGCACATGATAAGCTACAATGGGAACCTGAGGCACTGCGGGTATTGTAATCCAAGAGGTTTTAAAGAGGTTGTTTTTACTTTACCACTGCACATATCACCAGTAGCCTACCCCTGCGTACCATATAAACTTACTTCGCTCAACAATCTACACCAAAGAGCTTTCCTCCATAGAGATATATGATCCAGATGACTCATTGCTATCTGAACATCCTGTACATCATACATCCACAAATATCCAATACTTATAAATGTATAATGGCATTGCATACTTTGGCTGGTAAGGATACCTGAAGGAAAAATATGTCTGTCTGAATGCCAAAGCAATGCAGAACGAAAACAATTTCGGGGAGGAAGCCAAGAAAGGCCATGCGATGTGCGAGTAAGCAGACCCAGTTGATCTTCATTCAGGAAATGCAGGATCTGTTTAGTTGAAATAAAAATCCTTCGCCTGGCAGTTGGATACGATTACAACTCCAGAACGCACAGACCAACACACTGATCTGTTTCCCAACAAGTGGAGATTACAGCTATTTAATAAACACTGGCTACAATGTATGGGGAAACATTCCCTTCAATTACTTAAAAAATAGACTAATCTTGCTTTCCATGGTATGTACGAGTATCTATACATTCGTATTACAGTTCCATACCTCTAACTCTAGCAGAGATACAAATCCTTGGCTAGTCCGTGGAAGGGTGGTTTCAACTAAGGATACCCACGGCCAATATCTTCTGCACACGGATACAGGCTATATCTGCAGAGCATTTATTTTAACCCTTCTTTGCCGTGCAAACAGACTTGGTTAGAAAAGAATGACTCGTTCATTACTTCGAGTAGAATGTTAATGCCATTGGGCTGAAGAAGAGAAAAAAAAAAGCAAACTGGGCAACAAAAACACTACAAGGTTTTAAATTCACATTCCTGCAGCTACCCCAGCCACCTGAGAAGAGATTAATCCGGTGTTTTAATCTTTTCTGAGTTACAAGGCGAATGAATGTGAAATAAACACCGCACATTACCTAACACAAAGAGCTTTTAGATGGATGCAAGATGACCAATAATTGTATTATTTTTACTTTTTGTAATCATTATTGGGATTTTATCATCTTCTCTGTCTAAGCAGCAGTTCCAAGCTTTTAAAGCAACACTAGGATACATTACGAGAAACCTAGGTCACATATCTAAAGTAATATAGTATTTATATACCGTATTTTTCGCTCCATAAGACGCAGTTTTTTTCCTCCCAAAGTAGGATGAAAAATCAGCCGCGTCTTATGGAGCGAAGATGCAGGCAGGCAGGCAGGGAGGGGGGGGCAACGATATACCGTATTTATCGGCGTATAACACGCACTTTTTTAACTAAAATCCGGAGCTTAAACCCTACCTGCGTGTTATACGCCGATAAATCCGGGGTCGCAACTGAGGCAGGCGGCGGCGGCCGCCAGCAGAGGAGTCCTGGATTTCTGCCAGTCAGGGGGGCCCAAGGGGTGCCGAGCGGTTGCTGAAGACAACCGCTCGGCAACTCTCGGGCCCCCCTGCCTGACAGATATACAGGAATCCTTTGCTGGCGGCGGCCGCCACCGCCGCCTGCCTCAGCGCTTCAACTCCTGTGTTGGAAGCGTTTGTCTCGGGTGCCGGCGCTTTACGCTGGGCGCCGGCATATGACGTCAGACGCCGGCGCTCAGCAGTGAAGCGCCGGCACCCGAGACAAACGCCTCACGCTTCCAACACAGGAGTTTAAGGTAAGTGACCGGGGCGGGGGGGGGGAGATCCTGAGAAGGGGGGGTTAGGGAGTTAGAGGGGAGATCCTGAGAAGGGGGGGTTAGGGAGTTAGAGGGGAGATCCTGAGAAGGGGGGGTTAGGGAGTTAGAGGGGAGATACTGAGAAGGGGGGTTAGGGAGGGAGGTCTTACTGTGTGTGTCTTACTGTGTGTGTGTGTCTCACTGTCTCACTGTGTCTGTGTGTGTCTTACTGTGTGTGTCTTACTGTGTTCATAGCTTATTCAGTTATTGTAATAAATATTTTAGCCCATTTTTTAGCTCAAAATATTTTTTCCTTTTTTTTCTCCTCTAAAATCTAGGTGCGTCTTATCAGCAGGTGCGTCTTATAGAGCGAAAAATACGGTATATTAATGGTTACGATGGGGGGGGGGGAGTAATGGAAAATCCCTCCAGTAAGAATTAAATAGTAAGCATTAATAAACACTTACATCTACATCCACCATGCAAATCAGAAGACTTGCTTTTCCCACAGAATTCTTGTAGTGCTACCATCACCGCTGCAAGAGATTCTGGGTAGGCTTATGCAAACAAGGCTAACAATCACCATTTTTCCCCACTCTATACATAGATCCCTTTATTTATACCCGGCAAAGAGGTATAATCGCCAGGTCACCACTCACGGGGAGCTGTTTCGTCCTTTATTGTGACACCGGCTTTCTGAGGAATGGGGCTGTACCTCATTACATTATATAAAGCTGTGTTGACGCAAGCTTAACAAATAGGATATTATTATTGCAGAATTATTTTTGATAATCTGACCAAATTCTAAAAAAATTAGATCTAGTTTGAAAGTGTGTGTGTGTAAATTTCTAAACCTTGAAAGAATAACCTTTTTCGGTTCTTAAATTTATATTTATTAAACATTATTGATTTGTAAAAGATTCTAGGCATATCCATACGACACAAGTGATATTTTCTTCTTCCTTCCTGTTACCTGATATCACAGAAGGGATTGATGTTACTGAATCTCGCCTTCAAAATAGAACAGGAGTTAGATATTCGAGTTCAGGGGATTCTATGGATGAATAGAGGTGCACCTTCAACCCCAATCATGGGGACTTAATTAAAGGGACATTTATCATATGCACTACAATGAGTGCCCGCAAATGTTCATGTGTTCCTTTTGCATGGATCGCTGAAGAGGTGGGCTGTTGCATGGCTGCAGCTTCTAGCTCAGGCAAGTCCTTTTGTTACGGATATGAAAGTACGCACAGATTACTTTAACCAGACACTCTAGGTGGGTGGTCTTTTTTAAATTGTCATGTGGTCCGTTTTCAAAAGCAGAATGACCCCAAATGCATTTACCTATTTCCCTAACATCCCACTACATGCCCAGCAGGAGATGCATTTGGCCGGGCGCTTCTTCATGCATGTGATCTACTCACTCTCGGTCAGCTCCAGCGCTTTGTGCAGGGGTCTGTTAATATGTGTAAAGTCTTCCCATCGATTTCAATGGAAGTTTTCCTGCCACTGATTGGCTACCTAAGCTACCATTGATTTCAATGGACTTATCTCCCTGCCACTGACTCATAGTTTTACGCAGCCAATCATAGAGGAATAACAGCATGGCTGCAAAGTCTCTGCGAGAAAAGTGCTTTATTATAATTTTTGTTTTGAGAGAATATATGAAAGTGCTAATATAGCACTTACTCTATAGTAAGGATGTGTGGCACATTAGACTTCAATATGCATTCTTCTTTAGTTAGGGACACTAAACTGTGCTTTTAAACAATTAGTCTTCTATTCTGGTGAATATTTCTCCAAAGACAGATAGCTATGGCAGAAAAGAACCTACTGGTCCAACTAGTCTGCCCTATTTGGAATCACTTATTACATAAATATATATTAAACTGCAGCTAATCACCTCCTATATAGTTTAGAATGAGTTAGAATGAGTTCCTTCTCATTCAGTTACACTTCTCCTTGAGTTGAACCCGATTAGTTCTTGCAGGACAAGAGCGAGGAGAACGATGGCGACTTTAGGACAAGACAGCTTGTTACGTAGCGATTGCCAACAAATGCCAACATACCCATCAATGCCGGTGTAAAATAGCCCCTTTTAAATCAAGCCTCTCCAAGAGATGACCTTAGCTATATGCCCACGAATATGCTGTGGATATTGGGGTGAGCAGTTTTCTTTTGCCTCTACTCTCTTGGACAATATTTCAACAACAGAAGACAATAGTGGAAACAATATACTTGTGTTTGGTCAATAAGGAGATTATTAGATTTGTTTTTATGTAACAATATATAGTTACATATCAAAGCCATTTGGAAGGAACTTCACCTTGCATATCTACAAATCACGAACAACCATCACACAATCCAACTTGGTAACGTTGTTTAGGTTACCTGGTTACTGCAATGTAACTGTGTGTACAGTAACCAAGAAAAAAAAGCACAACACCCAGGAATGAAACGCTCAAACATTAAAAGAATACCAGCCACGCAAACAAAAGAACTTCTGACACCATACAGCGTAAACTCAAGATTCTAAAAATTACTTGGTTTTTTTTGTACTATTTTTATACCAAAAAAATCCATAACGTAAAACCACAATCTAAATACTTTACTTTTTTTAATTGATATATTTGGATATTGTTTAGATCTACAAATACCAACACCATAGGGTGTATTCACTAAAAAAAATTATATATATTAGATAATTTAAACATTTCATTCTTCTCTTGTTTTCTTGACATATTCTACTACTGAAGGTCCTTTTTAGGTGGATATTTCTACCATAGGTAAACAGCTTTTTTCCTTGATTATTTTTAGCCAGTGTCTAATAGCTCGCTTTATTCTCCTCCATCTTTGCAAAGAGACCGGAGAAAGAAAAAAAATCTGCAAGAAAAATAGTTAAAAATAAGACCCGATTCATTTCTAATAAACATTCCAAGAGCCTTCAGAGTTTTTGTGGTTGTATTTAATAAATCGGTGATTGAGATCCAGATGTAAACATTTAACAGATAATCGGGCTTTGTCGATCAGATTTAAATTACCCTGCTCCAACCTTTCCCCAGCTAATCGCTGCAGGAATTATTCAAGGTAATGATCTTGAACAAAAGCACCTCTCAGCCATCCAGCCCCCTACAAACTGTTCAAATTAGTCACAAGCCACAAATATTAGGACGTTATGCAAAGGTCAAATCACATATGTGGACCCCGCATGATTAAAAAAAAATAAAAAAAAAAAATGCTAGAATGCAGTTCTATCCTCTAGTGAGCCTCCCACCCTTAACCCATTAATGCCAGATGGTAGGCCATTAATCAAACTGGAAAGTATATAAAATTGCTTATGGGCAGACAAGATGAGCTGAACCAAATTCTATGTTTCTGTCTATAAATTCCAATCCCACTATTGCTTTTCTGCTTTTTCAGAAACTGAAAAGGAAGATATGGCGTTCCAACTTCTTAGCAGTGGCCCCCTACATCACCATCAACTCCCCATGGCTGCGCATGATAGGATTTGCAAGGCTCGGAGACTGGCGTGCAGCAGGTCACACAACATTAAAACCACACATTTTTTGCACAATTCCCTAGCACTGAAAATATGAAAAAGGTGTACACCAGCGTGATTTCAGCTGGTTAATATTTTGCAAGCCACATAGGTTGAGCCGAGTCAGTTATGGGGTTAAACAACCGCACCATCTCTTAACTCTTTGAAGGCCAACAGTACAAACATATGGTTCACAAAAGGGATATTCAAATCATAATAACCCCCCCACCACCCCAAAATGCCTTTAAGGAGTTAAATTCTTTCCTTCTACCATCAACAGCAGAACCAGCACAAGGCTCTCCTTTCTCCTTGCAGGAGCTGGAAACCTGATCTCAGCCTGACTTTCAGCAAACACCAGGAAAGGAATAGGAGGAAGAAGGAGGAGGAGGAGGGGGACATCTGGATCATTACATACTATACCTAACAGTGCATAGTTAACTCTTCCATTCCTGCGGGTAATGCTCCGGCCAGAATTACTTCACAGCAAATAAAAAAATGAAATATAGATGCTGCCAAAATGCCGTAAGGTACCCACAGCTCATTCCTGCTGACAGATCGCAATAAGTGGCAACAAATACGTCAAGTCCTGTATTCTAGAAATCTGAATGACATGTTTACAGATGTGTTTTAACTCGTATACCACAACTGTAAAAACAAAACAAACACGTGGGAATGGGAAAAAAAACTAACTGCCACAGAATGAATCACTAACCAGAAAAGCTTGCAATCCAATCTTCTTTTTAAGATATGAAATAGAAAGGGTTTCTGGACGGTTCCAAGCAAAAGCGCTGAACAGAATATGTAAATAGAACTTATTTGCATAAGTAACATATTGACGTCTTAATGCAATCCTGCCTTTGGGAAATACAGCGATGCCCCTGAGCATACATGTCTATTAACTGACTCTGCTCCAGCTGAGCTCATCTCTTGGATTGCAACAGATTTCTACACCTCCTCGCACACAAAGCCCTACCGGGATAATCATATGCCTCAACTACCCCAGCGGGCGCCCCAGACTGCAAACACAAGAACCATCCTGCCCGTCTTGTCTGCCCATTATTCCGGGTGTCCTTTTGTCTCAGGATAGCGTTATGCCCGTCCCATGCATGTTTAAAATCCCCCACTGTATAAGTTTCTACCGCGTCTTCTGGGAGGCTGTTCCACCTGTCTGCTACTCTCTTGGTAAAGTAAAGCTTCCTTTCAACTATGCCAATAGCCCTGTAAGGAGTACAACACTAAATGATATGCATATAGCGGGGTTGTGATCTCCGGCACTTATGAAACCCCCCAATATTGTGTGCCATTTAATTGCTTCAGGACCAAATGAAGGGGAAGACTGGGGGCTGTCAAAAGGTTGAAGGTGATTTTGGGGGATGGAAATGCTTCACAAAATGAAATAAATAAATCGCTAATGCAAATCCACGCTCACTATATATTATCTGTAAGGATTGAGGAAGTACGAGGACGTTCCATCATAAGTCACCGATCGGTGTCGTCTTTATGGGTGACAATCTCCAAGACACCAGGCGCAGGAACACTAGATATGCTGAGCCCAGGGCACATGTACCAAGTGCTGTATGTATTGGAGGGGTTAAAGGGCCTAGTAGAGATTTATTTCCCAGAGCAGGTTAACTAGGCACAAATAAGTGATCTGCCCGCTGGGCAGCGCTGCCTGTATAACCTCGTTTAATGAATACAGCCGGCAGGCCGGTGACTGCAGTCAAGGCTCAATGGCAGTTCTGGGATGCAGGACTGGATGGAACGGATGTCATGTCAGACCGGAGGGAACGCGAGGACCGCCAAGCAGATCCAATGATGCCCCAGTCGCCAGGCAACCGCCATGTTACCAGCATCACCGGTCCTATCTCCTGCTTTACCCCACAGCTAATACTCCGACCCTATGCAGAGAAAGTTAAATCACATTCAGGTGGCAAAGCATACAAACACATATTACACAACTGGCTTTGGAAGCTACTCCAACTCCTACCACGTTAAGCCAACATGTATACCCCATTGGGAGTCTGCAAGCATATTGGGCAGCCCAACTCCCGCTACTCTCAGACAAACCTATATGGGGGTCGTACATATCTTCAGGTCACAGCCATGTGGAAACCAGACAGAAAGTACTTTGGGGGAATATGTTACTAAATTACTACTGCAACAAAACCAACAACGACAACAATAATAAAAACAATTTTTTCATGCTCCAGGGCTGCAGCAGCTATGGTCTGCAACTCCCATCACGGTCATCCAATTTCTCCCTCACATTCTGTGTGCAGGCAATTCAAGTGCTATGGCATGCAACCTATGGCATGATAGGGTTTGCAGTTCCATGAAAGCCATTCAATAAACACCCCGTGTAATTCCCTCTAGAACAAGACGCTGAATAGAAATTGTTCTTACCTGTGTCCCCCCAAAGGACCAGCAGTAAAATGAGGTGCACGGGACTGAGGGTGCCGCGGCGATCAGCCCCGGGGTAGGAGAGTGCGGCCTTTTTCCCCATACCCATCCATTCAGGTCGCAAAGCTGGGCTTTGAGGCACAGCGCCGGTACACGAGCGGCCCAGGCAGGGTACGATGCGGCAGCCACGAAGGGTAAGTCGCTTCCTCTTCTTCCTTAACGATTACGGTGAAGTTTTTCAGTTCAGAAAAAAAATCATGAATGCAATGTAATTAAATATAAAAATTAAAAAAAGTAACAAAAACAGTATATTTGATAAAATAATAACACAACGTACAAAAAACCGACAGAGCGGAACGCGTGAAGAGGGGCTGGTTACAGGCAACGTCCCGGTGCAGCCGCGGTTATCCGGGCTCAGTCAGTGTGCGGGGAGCGGGGGGAAGGCTAAGCTTATTGGGCGTCTCCCAGTCCCTGCACAGCTCCCCGGACAACACCTCCTCACAGCTCCTCCCACCGCACTGCTAGACCGGGCTGCTCCCGCCTCCCGGCTCCAACGCCATTGGCTGGACAGATCTGTCCATCAAGATTCGCTTCCTTACTCCCGGCTTGTCGCTGACTGTTAGTTGTACCGAGTAGGGAGTTGTGCCCGGGCGCTCTTCGCAGATGTGTAGGCTGGTGCTATATTGGAAGGGGGGCGTTAGCGTTATTGGGGTATCTTAGAAATACCTCACCTCAGATATGTGTCATTAATATTAAGCCCTCCCTGCTATTGTGGCTGTAAATCTTGAGGCTTAATGTTAGCATTACAATGTCAATAAGTTTTAACCCTTTCATAGCCCGAGAGTGTCCGTACTCCTCAAATCAAGATGCACGGTCTTGATAAGTCTGTATGTTTATGGGATCCTGTAGCGCAGCGATGGCTTAGCGGAGACCCGTCAGCTTCTTAAGAACTGAAACTCTATGAATGGCGTTATGGTGGGATTTCATAACGCCCAATCAGGTCAATCAATAGAGCCTTTGCGTTTCTAATGCACCAGGCCCCCCTATAGCTGACTGTCCATCCTTCCATATCGGAATGTAACCCTAGTGAGTCGGGGATTGTGATTGGCCGAGAGGGGGGGAAATGGGCGTGGTCACAAAGGCTTTCAGCACTTGTCGACCCCAACCAACATTCCAGGGCCCCTTTCTGTGTAGGATGCTGCAGAAACCGGGAAGGAGAGTAACGAGCTCATGGCAAACAAAGTGTTACATGAATACAATCTAACCATTAAAGCTATGATCAGAATCAAATCACCTTTACTGGCTGACGTATAATGGGGTCTCTTCTTCAGGCATATTATACTCTTTCTTGCTTTCCGTGGCTAACACGGTAGTTTATTTAACATATATAGGATATGTCACTATAGAGATGCTAATAATTACCACTTAGTTAATCCTTCCCCACTACCAGTAATGTTTTTTGTATTGTGACCAGGGTCGGACTGGTGATGATGAGGCGGCTCTGGTGCTTTAAGGCCAGTGGCTGCCTGATGACATAAGAGCCGCCGACGTCTGTATGTGTGCTGCCGCATGCTACGCTTTAATGCTCGTTTAGGTAGTGGCCGGGCATAGTCGGCTACTGGCCCACTGGGCATTTAGCTGGTATGCCGGGTGGCCAGTCTACCCTAATCTGTGACCCTAATCTTATCATTAAATCTCTTTTTTGAATTTCCCTAATAATATTATTATTATAATTTAAGGTAGTATTATTTCAGTAGTATTATACATTTTAATACAGTTTTATATATTAAATGTTGTTTAGATGCAAACATGTTTTGTTACATCTTTTTGGAGCAGCCATGCTTGTATTGTTCATAAATAATAATAAAAAAAAATCTTACAACTGTGATAAACTTTAAAATGGTGATATTTAGGGACCCCGATCGTTCAGATATATCAACCCATCCAATAACTGTTTAATAGCTGTTTATATCATTGCAAAATATGCAAAATGACAATTTGTAATAGGTTCATTACATGGTCAAAATATGCAATGTACAAAATAAAAATGTGTAATATATCCATTATATGGTCAAAATATGCAATATACAAGAATGTGTAATATTTATTGTATATATTATATATACATTATATAGCTATTGGAGATGAAAATCCTAGATGTCTTGGAGAAGAGGTCTTCTCTAATGTAATAACAAAAATCATCATAGTATCTTAACTTTTTTTTGAAAAATTATATATTTTTGGACATGTGTGTACACAAAGCTGCTTAATTTGAAGAAAGTAATGTAAAGATCGGTATACCCGGCACAGATTGCTATAGACTGGAGAAAAGGGGGGAGAAATGCAATAATTTGGGAGGTTGTCCTACTAAATTGCATCCAATCTGTAAAATATGAAAACCAGCAATTATGGGTGGTCTACCATCTAATTTTACTCTGACAAATTTCTGGCACGCTCCAACCATGTTAACCCATTGAGCGTCATTTTGCAGCGAGGAAACTACTCGTAAACCATGTGACTTGAGCTATGCAGTCATATTTTTTCGGCCAGACATCTCATAATACCGGCTATTCACTACTGCTTAAGGAATGTGTTGACAACTGCCACCTACAAAGCGTCCTTTTCCTCTTAATACAGTCGAGTACAGACTAATAGTGTTTTGCCAAGTGTGTGTTTACGAACCAGGAAAAACATGATTTTCTGCTTTTTTTTAAGAAAAAAAGTTTACGCTATTTTTCAATTACTAGCTGCGGTATGCGCGATTAAAATAACTAAAAAGGAGCCATAACAAAATATATATACAAGAAAAACATATTTTTATATTTCTTTTAATTTTCTGGGGGGAAAAAAAGTTTTCATATTTATCCAAATATAGGATTTTATATGTAGCATTTATTATATTATTGACAAAAGTATCTAATTTTATTTGCAATAGGTCTTTATAGTTTTCATATTTTGTGTGTGTATATGTATAGTGGTAATATAGAGGCAAATGGTAAGCCTCTACTGGGCAATGCTTGAGTCTAGACCACACCATGGACCGATCCCAGTTATCTATCTTAGATGACTTTCTCTTTTTTTTTTTTGCAAGATGTGAAAATGTTACTATATTCAGTATATAAAACAGATTCTAACAAAAGGATATATGTATGAAATATCATATTATGGCAGAAATACCCCCTTTCTCAATGACATGGCAACCAGGACATGGCATCTTGTTTCAAAATCAAGAATTGATCATGGTTCCCGATGTTAAATAGTATTAGTACACTAATCTCTAAATATGTTACTTTTTTTGGAAAACTTAAAACTAAGGTCAGGGCCCCCTATTAACCCAACTGAGAAAAAATTATTATCTATCACGACTGTCCACCAAGAAAGTAGGGATGCTGGCAGTGCATCTGTATTCTTTATTGAACCCCTATGTATTCTATTTTTTATTATTATTATTAATAAATATAAAATTCAACAGTTTTTTTTTAATACATCTCCTTTATTGTATAGAAAACAAATGCACACATTTTATTATAACTCACAAAATAAATCACTGTGTGTAAAGAGGTAGACAGAGGTAGGAGGTAGGAGGGTAATTCTGCAAAGCGCCCTGATACTGTATATTGTTTTGTTGAAGCCTGCATGGATAGAGACAAACCTTACAAGTAGCTAACTGGTCTGCCATGATGAACCAAAATATATCCCCATTCAAATGACTGACAGTGCAGACAGAAGGATGAGTTTGTTATCACTAAGTGTGAAGTGGAATCTGATTTACATCAATTGCCTTTACCACTTGGATGTACACACTGCCCATCCCCCATGTCTCCTCCACACTGTTAACTCCCTTTGGAATGACACAGTCTCATACATACATACACACACACACATATATATATATCTATATCTATACATACATACATACATACGCATATATACGGTATATATATATATTTAATAGATTCAAGAATAGCAACTCATTTGTAACATTTCAACAAGAAAAGGTTATTTGTGATGTTAATATATATTGGGATACAATACAATATTTGTTAAAATTTTTAATCTAAGATTTTTTTTAATAATAATCAAAAGCAAGATTTTTTTATTATTTTTGTTTTATTTTTGTATCATTTTTGTTTTTATTATTAAAAAAATATTTGTTGCACCAGTAGAGGGCACTCTTGAGTTACTTGATTTGAAATTTCCGAGCAGCACATCGGTAATGTGTTTGAGCTCAGCTGGAAAACGAGATGGTCTGGCAACAATTCATTGTGCCTCAATTTGAATATTTATGATTATTATCCTTTTATAGCCATGTTACAAAATATTAATTTTATAGGCACACATTAAAAAGATTACCTTTTTAAAATGTAATTTTCAAGTGCCGTTTGACTCTAAAGGCCATTAATTTATGAAATAACTGCTCATATCTCAATTTTTATAAGATAAATTCATTTAAAACCCTAAGTTTTAAAAATGTGCCTGTGGATGGGACACTAATCCATTGTACTGTAAATGAGCTTTTACTTTCCTTTACTGGCGTTAAGAGATTTTACAATATTGCTTGGCAAATAATATTAGAACAGTATTATTTTGGGACATCGTGTTTTGTTGTCCTTGCCCAGGCACCGTCAGGAACAGAATAAAGTGAATATACAGCTGGGTAATGTTTAAACACATGCAAGATGCATTAATGGATTTTAAAGGGAATGACTTTTCCTGTTCCGGAAAGCATGTGTTAAGCAGTTCCTCTATTATTAGGAAGGTCACATTCTAGAAAAGTTAAACACAGCCCAGCAACCTGGCAACAGATTTATTCTGTCTTTTAACTATTTCCTTTAAATATATGCACAAAAGAATTAAAAAAAAAAAACAATAAATCCACATATAAGCATTTATAGTTAGCCAAATAGGGAAGGGGGCAGCGACCCCAAAAAATAATTCCTTCAAGACAAAGGTCTTGAAGAGCGCTGGCTATAGTGTCCAAAGAAGCATCTTACAATAAATATTGGGGCTTCTTAGAGTAGAAGAACTGGAAAATTAGGTAGTTAAATGTTTATTATCCAGTCTTGTATTGTTACTAATAAAACTATTTCTAATAGATTGCAAGCTTGCAAGAACAATGTTCTCTTCTCCTTATGTGCCAATGTGTCTTGTGTGTGTTCATGTTTCTATGGATTTTGTATATTGCCCATTTTAATGTTACTGGGATGTATGGCATCTGTTGGGATTTTATACATGTAATAGTAATACAAAAACGTATTAAGAATATAGTTGAGTAGTGCTTAAAAAATGTCCATCAAGTCCAGCCAAATCAGGTTATCGCTAACGGCTCATCACTGATGCTGATGATGGAAAAATAAATTCCACTGCATTTTTGCCTAAAAAGGGGGAACATATCTTTTGTGAGTCTGTGTCTGGCTGGTCAAGGCTTCCATATGTTCAGCCTTCAGATGAAAAAACACCTTCCCAACTAATGTTTCAGAGGTAGTACTTTTTTATGCCCCAGAGGTAGAACATCGTTAGAGATGCATTCATCATTATGAAAACATTTGTATACAGACTATGGTCAACCAGAGCGACTGAACATTTTGGTTGCAAATACATGGATGGATAGATGGATGGATTCACATTGTGTACAGTTCATGTCAAGAGATATGTATTTCTTAGAACACAAAATCCATACTTACATTTCACCATTGACTTTAAATGTTAGCAGTCAGTGAGTCACTCTGACTTTTGACCTGGAAAATATGAATGGGAAGGATTGTGACTCTATATGAGGTAATGCGGTTCGTTGCAGGGGAGCAGATGAAAGCTCTATATTATGAGCTCCCAAGAGCACAGCTTGGCGTAATAGATTGGGACTTTCTGTTTAAATGTTAGCAAGAGTACAATGACCTGTGAGTAGCAGGTGCAAGAACAGCAGAAAGGAGCACATCAAAGGTCTATTTATTGTCTAAGGAAAGCAACAGCTTCCTAAAAAGCAAATGGTCTCCTAAAATGCTTTTACTCTCCCATTAGCCAGCCACTCAAAGGAAAGCTTTACAGTTAAAATACTCGCTCAATAATGTCTTTTCAAGGAGAAGTAATGCAAAGTCAATTACTAAAGAGGAGCAGAAGCATTTTACTTCCCTGTGATCTCCAACCGTCCCAGAATTTCTACACATTCACATCAGAAACACTTATGACACAGCTGGGATCATCATGCATTATACCATCTACAATCAGCCTGTGGTGCTTTCATCTGTTGTTGGACCACAACTCTCAACGTCCGGCCAAATTCTACACGTGTCCATAGGGCACTGGGTAATTTGATTCTGGGCAATCATTCAGTACTTTGTAAGTTTTGGATGCTCGCTAAATCATCTGATGAGCATGTTAGTATCTATCTAATGTTCAGGGAAGGACACTGATGTTCTTCAACTCCAACTGTTACCAGGTTGTCCTTAAAATCAACAGAGTTTGCCAACCTGGTGTGACCCTGCTCAATCACTCAAACCATTTTGTTGAAAAATAACACTTAGACTATTGAGGTTGAAGGATGGTGAGGTCTTTGTTCAACAAAAGCCGAAGGACAACAGGTTTCCCAAGCTTGCTTTAGGCAATACCTTCTGGCTGGGAGTAATGTGAGTTCTAGTTACACAACACTTATAGGGCCAAAGGTTGTGCAATGTTCTTTTATATGGTACCAGCACTTGCTTAATAGGGATTCCAATTCTACTATTGTGTCATTTGTCACTTCCAAAGCAGTATATTTTAAAGAAATAGCAAGCATTAAATCTCACCTGTGCAGTTTAATTTACTTGTACTTAAAATACCTATTATAGGTATTATTTTAAAATTATTTAAAATAATATTGTAATACAGCATTGACACACTATTTGCAGTTTATAGACACAATAAAACAGAGTGGCATCAGATCTACACAATCTATAAATTGTTATTATTACCATATGCTATTGCATTAACAATATTTTATGTAATATGCTAGTCCTATCTATTGTTATGGAGTTCAAATAGTTAAAAGAAATAACGACAATTTAAAAATGACGGAATGATTCTCGCAATAATAACATAAGTGAATTTTATAATTTCATTGTCATGGCAGGTGCACTTTAGAATCATTAAAGTAATTTAACCCTTTAGGTGACAGGGGTGAAGAACACCTTGCCATTTAAAAGGTTCTGGTAACCCCCTCCACCCACCCACCCCCAGTTATTTGTAATGATTTTTGTCGAGCTGTTTGTCAGTCAATAAAAATATCAAGTTAAGTCACTCACCAGCTAGAAGAATAAAAGACAAAACACAGCACCACGACTTTTAAGGCCAGCTGTTCAATAGAATGGATGAAGAAGGATACCAGGCAGAAGGTCAGGAAGTTGTGGGCTACAATGTCTGCTTCCTTAGCATCTGCTTGCCTTGCTCTCGCTTTCTTTGTGTGTGTGTGTGTGTTTTATTTCTCAGCAGTAGACAGAATTACCCGTCACTGAAACAGTGACACATCTAGCAGCATGAGGCAAGGGTAGGCTTGGAGGGGGAATATTAGCATGTGTGGTACAGACGCAAGGACAGATGTGCAAGTCTTTTGCATTCCTCTTTGTCTTTTTTCGTACGTAATTAAAGACAAAGGATGATACCGTGTTGTCCATAGAGTGATGAAGGAAATGCAAATTGAATCTACTTCAATGTTATCAGATAAAATGTATATAAAATCCGTAAACCAAAACAATGATTTATTCTATATGCAAATGTGTTTTTGAATTTGAATTGAAAATGTGAGCATACAATTTTACAAACTGTGATATATCAAGGGGGAAAATCCGCCAATAAATCCACATTTATACAAATTTACAATAGGATATTTTTCTGGTAAGGTACGTTTTAGGAGTATATCGGTTTATAAAAAAAAAACAAAATTTTTTTACTAATTTCAATATCCTCTATCCTTACTATATCAGAGTCACTAAGGTGTTGATTCACTAACATTTAAGTCTGACATTTTGTAGTCAGTTACACCAACTTGAAGATGAATGGGTTTTTAACTAAAGTAGGAGTTTGCATGAAAGTTGCAAGATATGGGATGAACGAAGAGGACTGTTAGGATGGTATTTGGAGATAATTAAAGGATATGGAGGACAGTATTGTTGGGGTCAGGCACAGGAGTTTCAATGTTATTCTGCATGAAGGTGTTACTGGAATCCAAAAGAAATGGTTGGGTTTATGAGAGAGGTGGTGTAAATAGAGAGCAGTAGAGGCCCCAGAACTATGCCCCGAGTCACACCAACAGACACTAATAGGAAAGAGAAACACCTCTTGAAGAATGAGATGCTAAAGACATGATCAGAAAGGTGAGATCTGAGCCAAGATCATGAATGCAATGAGAAGAAAATGTGTGCAGGAGAATAGGGTGGTCAACAGTATCAAAGACTACAGAATGGTCCTAAAGAATAAGCAAGCAGAAGTGACCTTTTGTTTTAGTGGTGAGAAGATATTTTGGGGGAAAAGTAGGAGATGTTAGGTATAGTTATATTTGTTTTATTGTGTTGCTGCTTGACCTGGAGTCAGTTTCTTCTTTCACTGGGCATGGGATCCCACTCCATGAGCCCACTCCATGACCACTTTGTGCCCACTCCCAATCCAATTCTCCCTCAACTGCCCACCCACTAAAGGCTGTCTGGGTAGCCCACCCCCTCCATGAAGCCACTACCCCAGAAGAAGGAGAGCTCTGAGTAGCCTACCTAGAAGTTCTCTATGTCCCTGCAAGCCTAAGGACCTAGGGCTCATCAAACTAACTAAACGTGAATCTATAAATATACACTGAATATAAAAATAGCTTAAATTAAAATATAATTTAACACCGTTATTCTTTTTAAGTGTTTATCTATGCCGTAATGTCTGTAATTCTTTGCACTTACCAGAATTTAACTTTCAGAACTGCACCCAATTACGCATTGTCGCTCTCCCTACAGGCATATCCAAGTCATACTGACTGATCATTGTCGCTCTCCCTACAGGCATATCCAAGTCATACTGACTGATCATTAAACCACATCACATGCACTCATGTATAGTATATACATTTCCTTAGTTAGAAAATTAGAAGAACACATTGCAAACCTATCTGTTGTATTTAATACTTTATGTTTTTTTCCAATTTATATATTTCTTGCCATGTTGATATATTAATGTTCCTATTATATCCACCACCTTACTGGCTTTTAAGAACCTGTTTTACTTTATTCTCCTTCACTCTCAATTTATTTTTGTGGTTGTGCATCCACTTCTGTTTCCTCTTGGCAATATTTTACTTTTCAACACCTGCTCAAACTTCAGCATTCCTTCTTAACCGAGAAGGACTCACAATCTTTCCAGTAGCTTAAAGTGCATATGTACTCACCCAGTAGTAAACTAGATGAGTACATATGCATTATATACTTTGATTTTACATGAATCATAGGGAAGGTATGCTAAAAAATAATTTTTCTTACCTATGTGCTTTTTTGGGTAAAAAAAAAAGTAATTTTTACTTTTTCCCTTGTCTCTATGAATATTTGATGAAACTCAAAAGTTAAATGCTTCAATCTCCATCACTAAAACATGACAATTAAAATTAAAATATGCTGAACCATGTGTGCTATAACTAGTTGTAGGCAGGATTTCATTCCTTGGTATTTCAAACCATATTGGTACAAGACATTCATCAGAAATTTTCCAGTCCAATATCAACTTGGGGCCTGAACCTGAACATATCGTCAGCAGGGTCTATTAATTAAGCTGTGAGTGCACACAATTTAATTCACTAAAGCCAATTTGCATTTGCAATCAGAAAAAACACCTTGAACTCATGTATAGTCAACTGCAAGAGAGTCAAAGTGATGCAAGTTGATGGAAGTTGAAACATTCCAGCAACTTGCTGATTCATTAACCCACATATTGCTTGTGAGTTGCAAAAGTGAGCATAAACTTGCACTCCCCCTCCACCTTGAACAAATATGATCAAATAACTTTCTTTAAAAAATAAAAATAAAAAAAAAGATGGTACCCGGGAACCATATTAACCAAAGTGGATGACAATCATCCCTCTTACCCCCCCCCCATCCTGGGAGGTAATAAAAAAGTTAAATGGGGGGCATAAGGCATTTCTGGAGGCAGAGTGCTCTGTGAAATGCCTTTTAACTAGACTTGTGCATTCGTCTTCGGGCGAACATGAAAACGAACACGAAGAGTGTGTTTTCGTGTTCGTTCCGAAGACACGCCGAAGAGAAGACAGCGGCGGTAAAACGTAGACGAAGACACACACCACGAAGATCTTCGTGATCATCTTTGTCTTCGTCTACAATTCTTCCCCCCCCTTCTAACTTACCTTGTCTTCGCGGCATCGCGGCAGTTCCCGGAAGTGGAAATCCGCAGGTTCGCCGTCACGGGTTACAGGGCAGTGCGAATGAGCCTATTGGTCGCATACAGGGACCTCCTCTGGCATCAACCAATTGGTTGATGCCAGAGGAAGACCCTGCAGGTGACCAATAGGCTCATCCCACTGGTCTCCCTCCCTGTTCAATTAGTTAAATGTCCGTACGAGCGACTTTATTGGTCGCTCGTACGGACATTTAACTAATTGAACAGGGAGGGAGACCAGTGGGATGTGCCGGGTAAGTTACGGCACCAGGAGTTAACAGTCTGTATGAGCGACCATATTGGTCGCCAGCAGGGGGCTCGTCTGCCATTGGTTGATGGCAGACGAGCCCCCTGCTGACAACCAATAGAGTTGCTCATACGTACATTTAAACTCCTGGCGCCAGAGCTGCGTTAACCCCTTAACCGGGGAAACGAAGAAAAACCGAACACGAAGAATGTCCGCGAATATTCGCCCGAAGAGAAGACGGGAACGGGCGAATATTCGCGGAATACGAAGATTTTTTCCACCCGAAGACGAGCACGAAGACGAACACGTAGAGCCCCCTGGTGCCCTAGTCTACCTTTAACCCCCTTAATGCCACTCTGCCTCCAGAAATGCCTTTTTAACCCTCTATACGCCACTCTGCCTTCTGAATGCCTTAAACCTCCCTATATGCCACTCTTCCCCATAATATGCCTTTTAACCCTCTAAATGCCAGAGTGGCATATAGGGGTATAAGGCATGTCTGGAGGCAGAGTGGCACATAGGGGGTCAAAAGGCATATCATGGGGCACAGTGGCATATAGGGTTAAAAGGCATATCATGGGGCACAGTGGCATTTAGAGGGTTAAAAGGCATATCATGGGGCACAGTGGCATATAGGGGGTATAAGGCATTTCTCTGGCAGATGTGCATAACTGGGGGGCAGGTTGGAAAATAGAAGGAAATAAAACCAAAATATTTTTCTCAATCATAGCTTTTATAAAAAAAAAATAGTTTAGATGATTTAACATTTACTGGTAAAACTTTTTTCCTATAGGGTCGTCTTATATTCAGGCTTTTTCTTTTTTTCCTAAATTAATATTCAGATTTGGGGGGTCGTCTTATAATCAGGGTCGTCTTATAATCGAGCAAATACGGTACTTATTGTGGAGAGGAGACTTATCTTAAGTCTAGCTGTCTTGTTACAAGACCTGGTAAATTTTAAAAGCCCTACCTACAGCCAGGGCCGGCCTTAGGGGTCATGGTAGCAGGGGCGCCAGCCTGGGACTTAACTTGAAACATCGTTTGGTTTTTTTGCATTTTTTTTAAACTTTATTTAACATCATTCATGTTAAATAAAGTTTAAAAAAAAAACAAAAAAAAACCTGATGCTTTAATCTAAGTGCCGGTCAGGGGCGCCGAGCGGTTGCTCGTGAAGTTCTCAGCAGCCGCTCGGCGCCCCTTACTCTCCGTGACTCCGTCGCAGTGCCGGCATCTCATGTTGAGCGCCGGACTATTCCGGCGCTCAACATGAAATGCCGGCACCGCGGCAGAGCGAGAAGACGGATGCCTCCCGCTCTCACCGCAGGACTCCGGCAACAAGGTAAGGGGGGGTGTAGTTTGAAGGGGTAGAGGGGGGGGTGTAGTTTGAAGGGGCAGAGGGGGGGTGTAGTTTGAAGGGGCAGAGGGGGGGTTAGTTTGAAGGGGCAGAGGGGGGTGTAGTTTGAAGGGGTAGAGGGGGGGTGTAGTTTGAAGGGGCAGAGGGGGGGTGTAGTTTGAAGGGGCAGAGGGGGGGTAGTTTGAAGGGGCAGATAGGGGGGTAGTTTGAAGGGGCAGATAGTGGGGTAGTGAGGGGGGCGCCAGAGGAGTAGTCCGCACAGGGCGCCACAACGCCTAAGGCCGGCTCTGCCTACAGCTCCCCTCTAAGTTCCCCAGGTAGGGGGACGAGGTCCATGCAATCAACCTTTGTCCACTCACCCTTGGCACACAAAGGGCAAAACCTGTGAGGATAAAAACAAGTTTTGCCATCTCAAAAAGATCTGTGACACCCTTGAGTCCTCATCATCAACCCAGGAAAAGATAACATTTTCCAAATATAAAATTTTAAAAAGCCTGCCACAGAAAAAAAAGAAACTTTGGCAAAATCTAAATTAAAATAATTCCATCTGTGTCAGATGGCAGAAAAATTGTAACGCATGCATAAATACTCCCATGTACCAGCAGTGGTTGGAGAATACATTGGTTGGCGCAGCCATTACTTGGATTGCCAATGTTCTTATTAACTCTTTTATCACTGAACGCTGAAAAGTATGAAAATGGACATTACATCAATTTTAGAAGGTGGAAATTTAAAATATCTTGATGTTGAATTTTGTGGTGCTTTATCGTGTGCTGTTTTGTGCCATGTTTTACATCTGCATACAACATAATCAATCATCATGTGTTTTCTTTTTCCATTTAAGCAGGGAAGGGCTAGCACCTTCTAGTACGTGGGACAGTAAAGGCAGAGTGCCACTCGGCCCCCTTAACTAACACACTAGCACCACAGATTTACTCTCACACTCACACGCATTCTAACACACACACTAACACACACGCATACACTAACATTTACATACTCACAAATACACACTCACCCTAAGACACACTCACTCTCTCACACCTCTCATAATCATCTGGAGACTTTCTTTATAGCTGCTCACACACCGTGAAGCCGCACAGGATCCCTTAATGTAAATTATAATAATAAAAATGAAACATTTATGTGCTAAATTCAGTCATGGGTGCAATAGTTCTCCTTAATTATTGGGAGCATGACTTTGTATGCAAACAAACTGCCTGTTGTTCATACAACTTTTTTTAGTATTACGTTAAATTCTCATGTATTTCAATCAGCCAGTTGTTTTTTTCCTGAGGCACCAGTAGGAATAACGCAAAGACAAAAGGTGATGGATGTCTGTCTTCTATAGCCAAATAACTGCAGGCATCATTCTTACCACACACGAATCATTATCTTTTTTTTTAAGCAAACAAAGGCCATATGGACCCATGAGGAGACCTATAAACAAACAGATAATGAGCAGTGTTGCATACTGTGTATATGCAGCCTCACAGAGATGAGTTCACCGGAGCTGTTAAATAAAAGATTCCTTCTGCCAGCACTGTGTCAGTATTAACCAGCAGAGATATCATTTGAAGCCTCACGTCGGCAGGGATTGTGTAGAACAATAGTTTAGCAATTTCTCTTTGCCAGATAACCCAATGAGAATCCTCAGCATTGTATACAATCATATTTATGTTAACAAATTATGTTACATGAAAAAGAGAAATAACCTTCAATAGCTTGGGGCTCAGTTCAATGATTTTGACAACAGTATGATATTATTCATAGTATGAGAAGTACTAGTTCTTGACCTATAAGACCAAAATTCATTTAGTTGACACTGAAGGACAACAGGATTTGTGTCCCCAACGCCGGGAAAACTACACGTAAACTATTAATATAAATCCATCAATTGTATCCATGCGATATGTACTTATGAATAAGAACTTTCTAATGTAATTTGTATACAAGGTTATTCCATATGTTGTATATCATGTATGTTGCACTTTAAATTATGGAGCTCTTTTGGTAAACATTATTTAATACCATTATTTAATAATGATCTAATCATTATGACTATGACTAAGCGCCATTGTTGGGTGCAAAATGTGTAAGGCGTTCACCTACTGGGTGTCGATTCCATAATGAGGTCGGCAAAATGAGTTAAATAAAATTGATGTATTGAAATGCATTAACTTTTTTATTTTGACCTGAGTTGCAGACCCAAATCCCAGAGTGGTTGTAGAACGTTAAATTATCAAATCATATGTGTTATGGAACGAGGTGAGATGTTTCTTGTTTCAAGTACTAAAGGACACACTGCATTGGGTACAGCATACCGTAGAGGCTGTATTAGATGGGCACATATCTGCATAGTATAAATGGGTTTTTAGTGGTGTGATGTATTTATTGGTTATTCAATCAAATGTCCATCGCACAGCATCAGAGAATCCTCAAAAACTTGGCATATCTTGATCCACATGCTTATGTGGCCATCTGTAGTTATTGGGTTGCTTAACATTCTCAGAAACCAGCAAAGTACTACTGGCCATAAGCACCCCTCAACCAGCATTTACCAGTTTGAAGATAACTTTATGACACCTTAGCTAAAAATGAAGAAAAAAATATTTAATATAGAAATCTTTAATTTTTTTTACTAGTTTAAAATATTCCTAATAACATTTTAGTGACCTGAACAAAAATCCCTGTTTCTTGTTATCTTGGAATATCTATTATTTTTTTTTTCTTTTCTAAAAAGTCTGACTCATACTGAACTTTCTTAGTACATACAGAGTATTTCTGTTGGGAAATACTCATCCACCCACCGTCGCATAGTCTGACATGTAGTTGATTTATGCTTTTGAACTAAATCGGCACGTTAAAGAAGGGATTGGATATACTCTTGCTGGTAATGAGCAGATTTTTTTTGTAAAAGCTTTTGTTTAATTTATCATTATAATAGTTTTATGGTCAAATTATTAAGTGGTATTCCATATAATAGGCTGAGTTCTTTCCTTATGCAGACTTGGAATTGATGGGCTTCAGATACACAATTGAATGTGTTCTTCTCATTAAAGAGGATTTTAAAATGCGCCGCTTGCAAAAATATGAACACAGCTCTGTAATTTACTATCTGCTATCATACTTAAAATTCTGCGTGCAGCTTTGATAAGAAGATCCTAAAGCAATCTCATGTGTTTTATTCCACACCTTGCATATCATATTCACGAAACAAAGGACTTTGTGCATAAAATAATAATGATTGAAGGTTCAAAGCAATTTCATGGATGTGGCCCAAGAGAAGTTACACAAACGCTATTCTTGTCCATATCAACTTTTTGCATTTTGTTTAGACTTTGCAGACATCAGAGGGAAAAGCGGAATGACTCCCTTTTCCAAAATCAGCATGGCTCTGAGGTGAACTCATCCACCACAAGGGAATGGAAAATTAAAGCAAGAAATAGTTACACATCTGTACATCATTTTCTCCTGTGTAACCTAAATTGTTTTGCAATGGTGTATGAATGTCCTTCACTGGAAAGCCAAGTAACATAGAAGGTGCTAGTCTTAAGCCATACACATGTTTCTCAACAATTTAAAAATAGTGGCAAACAATACTAACTTTCTTGAACTCAATATTATTATGTAGATATTTTTTTATTGCACCTTGGTTGACAGTGAAACTGCTTGCCAACATTATGTCCCTGTTGCTCAAAGAGAGAGTGGCAATGATGTCAGTAGTGAGCAGATTTTAGTGGTGATGTCAACACACTGCACCACCAAGTTGGGTCTTTATCATATCATGCTCTGGGTCACATTATAGCCTTTCCCCACTGATATTGGGCAAAGTTGGAACAGAATTGCCAGACATAGTTGGCACAAATACCAGCAATAATTCTGTTTAGAACACTTTCTTAGATAAGTTGACATACTTTTAATGACTTTGAGTTGTTTAGATCTAATTGTCATCTTTCCCAGGTGAAAGAGTAGAACAGTTTCCCCATCACTGTGGATAACAAATGCATAATTTTTAAATGCAAAAACTTTGAGTAAGATTTACTTCTCTCTTACATATTCATTATATTTTGTCATGTCCAGTTCAACAATATCATAGGAACTCAACACCATACAATTCTCATTTAACTCACTCCTCATCTAATGCACCTCTCAAGGTTTCAGTGTTCTTGATGTCTATGAGAGCACATCAACCTGAGAAAGGTGTAATTTTTTGGAATTTCCTATAGTTTGCATTTTATTCTTCTCTCCTATATAAACCATACCGCTTTTTATCAGTATTGATCATATGAATAAATAAATACTGGCAATGATATTCAGTGAAAGTCGCATTGTAAAATATAAATCTCCATGGAACAGCTACCAGTGTGTCTGTGTAAATTATAATAAAACAAATTATCTTCTTAACATTGTTTCTTTAACCATCCATAGGGAGAAGAGAGAGAGAATTATAAAATGAAGCCATTATATGTAAAGAGTGTAACGCACAATGCTTTCACTTACCAATGTGTTTAATCAATCATGAAACCAGGGAGCTGAATATCCTAATTCAATATTACAACTCAAATTTAAACTTTATGACCTTTGCAAAATAGGTCCAGTATCAATATATCAAATCACAATATTATAAACCTTTGGCAAAGGGATCTCAAAATACATTACCAACCAAAATATTGACATAAAGATGTACTTGTCATGCTTCACATGCAGCATGATGAATGGTTTTCTAGTATAGCAGTATAAATATTTTATTTCACTAATGCTATGCGTGTCATGTCAAGCACACATATCAATATATATTAATTCAAACATCCAGATAATTTCATCAGCATGCGGTAGTATTTCCACATCTATCACTGTTCCCAAGCTACCCTTTCTTATGCTCCATACTAATGGGTTTATGCAATATTCCTTTCATTTATTGTTTTATGTACATTCTACCTTTATCTTCCATTTTCAAAATAAACGAAGGTCCATTTTTTCAGTTTATGGTAAATTTTATCTATAATATTCAAAATGTTACAAAACGTTTAAGTTGGGACAATTTACTGTAAGGCAGATCTGAGTGATCTGGCCCTTTAAACAAGGCTGGTCTGACTTGGACTGGCCTTGCAATGGTCATGTAACGTGATGTTATGTGATCCAGCAGTGTGGCGCTCGGACAGTGTAGCAAAAAAAGGACACAGTGAAGGCAATGCTTTCCATACATGTAGCTAGATCAGATAATAAACCAGACAAGAAGGGAATAAGGTAGAGGGTAACCTTAATAAGATGAAATAAATGCTAAAACAACATTTACAGTAACTGAAGACCACCCCAAAACACTGAACTGTGCCAATCCACAATGAAGCCACAATAATGATATACTGTATGAAGTTGCTTAAGTTTGTATATACAGTGATCTCCACTATGACTCTCTACGGTCAAGGCTGTTAAGTATCAGCAACTGAAACATAATACATTACCACTAACTCAAGTGTTGAGGCCGCCTTGAAGCCTTATGATTTTGTGACACATTAAGCTCTGCTGGGTTCTAGATGGAACATTACATTCCAGCACTGCTTAATCTGTTGGCACTAAAAGGAAGGTACCCACAAGATTAGTGAGATGTGGCTAGCTTCTGTGTACAGATAAAAGATACTACTACTACTAGCAAAAATAACAATAAACAGCTAGCCTCTGTGAAGATTCAGATCCCACCCAGAGACCTCTGAAATCTGGAATATTGTTCCCCTTGCTATGACATACCTGTTAGGTCTCTAATCATAATAATGGATAGATGTATTGACTGTCGTAGGGGATATATCGTAACATCAGTCTTTGAGTTCTACTATTATTGTCTGAAAGGCAAAGTTTTTGTCTGTGTATTATTATTATTATTAATATTTATTGAGTTATATAGTGCCTTCATGTTCTTCAGTCCCGTACAATGTGTTAACAGGACCAACATTTTTAGATCCAGCTACCCTGAGCCCCCCTTGCAGGATGTGGGTAGGAGGTCTGGCTGACATGACGGATGGTCGCACTGATATCAGTGAGACTCACGCCATTGTTGGAGGGGAAGTGGGCTTGATGCAACACGGAGTTCCCCTCTAGTGACAGACCTAGAGACCCTGAGAAGTGCTGCAAGTCTCTCGGAGAAACTCCGAGAGTTTCCAGGTATGGACGTAACAAGTAGTGCATCACATAACAATGCTGACTTATGGAAACAAAAGTTAAGTAGGGCCAAGTATACTGCTTGTAATTTGAGCTAGAAGTTATAAGGCGGTGGCCAGAGAAAGTAAGCAGAAAAAAAGAAATAAAATGTAATTTGCACTATTAAACTTGGCCCAAAATGAAGAAGCCTTAGAAAGCAAAGGATGGTGTATATAAATTGGTTGGAAAAAAAACCAGAAAAAATAAGTGCACACATTTAACAAAGAGTACATGGATGATGTGAATGGATATTTTGTATCGTCTATACATTACAGTATCCACAATAGTATCTTTTTCTGATCCGCAGAATCCAACCTTCTTCAACATTGACCTTCTGTATTTCTTTCCCTTCCAGAACAATGGTCAGTAATACAATATATGTTCGCTTTGTGTTCTTCAAAGTATGATTGACCTCAGCACGCATGTGTCTTTTCCATTTACAATCTTGGATTGATATATTGATATCTTCAGCGCTTGACTAGGCTGATGGAATTTCTTGTGATATCTAGCTCCTCTTTCTAGAGCTGCCTTTGCCTTTTAGGAAGAAGATTTTTTTTCTCTTTTTTTGTGAAGAGGTCATCGGTATAGATTTAAAAACTGCTCTTTTAATTGATTATTATTATGCTATTTCATTCCACTTTTTTATTTTGTATTATTAAACTGAATTTGTCAAACATAAAATATCAGTGACATCTTAACAGTAGTAATATTAGGTGTTATTTTATAAAACAATGCACATCAAATAAAATTAGATTTTAAAACAATATTTTTTTCATAGATGTTAACCAATATTTCCTTTGTACTTTTTATTTTAATATAATAAATATATAAAATAAATCTTCTACATACGTTCAAGTAATTGTTCCAGTATGATATTTCTATTCTCTCTTGGGCACTTAAAACTGCTCATTGGGAAACATATGAGGACTTTGATTTACATATTCATGATGCTAAGTAACCATAATCCCCGTGATAGCATGGAAATCACTCACAACACAAATCCCTTTCCTACAAAGCATCCTTTCGTTTCCAATCAACAAAGTTAATTGGGATCTATCCATATTTATATTAAACCATTCCAGCATTGGTACATGTTTTTGACTCTCATAGCAATATCACAGAATACAAAACCAGTATTTATCTAAATTAGATTTCTTACGTTAATTAAAATAACCATTCTTGTTTCTAAAATCATTTAGAAATTTCAATTTGGATGGAAAGTAAGCAATAAGTTGTACTTTCACACTAAACTAAAAAGGATTTGCTTATAGATATTAAGCCATTACATTTCCCAGTTGCACATATATCTGACATTCACATGGTTGATAATGATTACTTGATGGATACGTAATAACATGAACTGAATACCCATCTGGTTTTCTAAGCGCAGAATGATAAAACAAAAACTGGGAGCCTGTCCGAGGCGGCCTCCTGTTTCTTCACTCACAAGTATACATCACTCACATCAAGCCCAGCCTAAAGTGCTACTTTTGCCACTGAGCTTTGCCTCTTTGTTTCACCCTTATCATGATGTTCCATCCTGCCTGTATTTTTGTGTTTATTATAATAGATCACAAGACCCTGGATATTTTGGGTATTGTGGATGCAGAAATATTTGGGTATGAAGCTATTCTCTATGGATATTTGTGGTTCACATGATTAATATATAAAAGGTCATTATATTATTTCAGTTGACCTTAAAGAACACTATACTCTATTCTATTGTTAAAATTTCCATTATTATTATGTATTTGTCAAGTGTTACCCTAGGAGAATGAATTGTTAATTGAAGTCAAGGCAGCCTTAGGGTTTCTGTATCCCTAGGTGAATCATGGCCATCTTTAACATGGAACAAAAGGGGCTGCTCCACGTCCAATCATTTCTAGGGGGCCCAAAACAGCTGCCCCTTGAGCCCAAGGGTAAGCAAGGTGTTCATACACTGACACTGGTGTTTGCCACCCTGCCAGCTCTCTCCAGAAGAAGAAGATGCTAAAGTGGAAGAAAAGAAGGTAGGGAAACATGAATGAGAATGTGTGAGAGATTGAGTGAGAGTGAATGTGAGCACTGAACAACAAATGTCGAATTAAAAATGCCCCCAAATTTACAGTCGAACCGAATGGGGATGGAACATAATTTGATGCCCGAAAACAAAACGAAAATTCAGCTAAATTATTTTTGGTCTATTTGCACGTCTAGTTTCCATGCATTACTTATTTGATCTATACCCTCAATGTTAAGTTTGCGTGTGATATTCAGTTGATCTATACCTCCAAGCCTGGGTTTGTGTGTTATTCAGCTATTTTATACTTGGAAAGCTATGTTTCCACATGTAATTTATTTAATCTATACCTGCAAATACAGGGTTTGTATGTATTATTGATAGATCTATACCTATAATGCTGTGTTTCAGTGGGTTGTTTATTTGATCTATACCTGAGGAGAACCAGCTCCTTGGTGTGGCTCCCTCCCAAATTTAAATACTGATGAACAACGTGAATGTTTTACTGACCCCATAAGGGAAAATGGTTAGAACGTCTAGAATAATCAAAATCTGTAGCAGATCACATGTACCTGATTACCATGATAAATAGGAAATACTGGTTTTTTTTTTATGACAGAGTATATTTAAAGCATTACGACAACTGTTGGTGTGTAAAAGTGTGGGTCTCATGACATGACATATGTGTCAGATATACAGTATGTTGAGTTTTGATACCAAATAATAACTTTATGCTGCCAAAATACATGTATTAGAATGTCTCCTTTTGAAACTCTTTGTTTCTTTGCTGCCACACGGAACGTTTCATTAAGTATTCTAAAAATGTTTCTAGAACAAATATTTTTCAAGCTCCCTAAAGAACTTGTCAATTCGGTTACATCGTTGCTAACCTTACTAGTATACGTCAGTAGTTCAGTTCAGTCAAACTGTGCTTTAATTTTCTACTTTAACATAGTTTGAAGCCTGGTCTACTTCCCTACATTTCAATGAGGTCATGGAAATTAGGGTTTTAATAATTTATGATGGTTAATTAGCTCTCAGAGGAAAAAAGATAGCAGCACCCAGATTATGTGAATTCTAGCTCTAGTCTTTTCAGTAGCTGTGCTTTGTTCATATTTCTGTAATTGCATTAGTCTGGCAATACTTAAAAAGGTATCATTAAGTATGTTAAAAGCATATTCAAATATGGGATCATTTTTTTATAATGTGCAACAAGGTCAGTTTCTGAGATGATAGAATAGGTGGCTGGATTGCGAGTACAACATTTTTAATGAATAATTTTTATTAGTTTTCTTATACTAATGACAATTTAAATATGGATATTTCTAGAACCCAGTAAGTTGCAGTTAAAAAATAGGTATACAGGAGGTACAAAAAGATTGTGTATTTTGCCCACTACAAGGGCTTCATGTGCAAGCTACATGTATATAACACTACATATATTTGATGAATTTACTAACCAGGGTAAAGAATTATTGAAATAATGTTTAGTTAAAAGTATTATTTAGTTTGGCATAGGCTGGGAAGTAAGGAGGCAAATATATATATATATATTATTTTTTTTTCCTGGCATACAGTGGCAGTACGAGTGGGTAATGTCCTTTTCTTAGGGACAAGTAGAATCTAAAGAGAAGAAATGGTTAAGTGCCCCGGAGCCCCTCCTCCTTACCCATGGCTGATCATGGCGGGTTCCCGGGCGAAGTTGTTGTTAGACCTATCCACAACAGTGAGTTTTTTGGAAAAACACGGCTGGTTAATAAACAGGAAAAAATCTTACCTTATTCCTTCCACCAGGATTCTATTCCTGGGGTTTTTGGTGGACTCGATGTCCCTTTGCATTTATCTTCCGCAACCCAAGCTAATAAAGATAAAACAAGAGGTTGCTGCTCTTCAAAGGTGTCCAACTTGCTCTGTCAGAAAAGCGATGAGCGTCCTGGGTCTGCTCATGGCTTCCATCCCGGCGGTACCTTGGGCAAGGTCTCAGCTTCGTCCTTTACAGTGGCAGATTCTCTCAAACTGGTCCAAGCAAGAAGAGGACCTGGACACTTCCTTCACGATCGCTGGGCAGGTCCTATCTCAACTGAATTGGTGGAAACAGTCGACCCATCTCTCCAGAGGTCTCTCTCTCCAACCCAGGAGTTGGATAATCATTACCACGGATGCTTCCAGTCTGGGATGGGGAGCCCATATGGGTTCCCTTTTTCGAAGGGGAAATTGGGCTCCGGTAGATGATGTCCGCTCGTCAAATTACCGGGAGCTGAAGGCAGTTCTTCAGGCCCTCCTGGTCTTCCGGCCCTTCATAGAGAGGCAGGCGGTAAAGATTCAATCGGACAATGCCGCGGCAGTCGCCTATGTCAACAAACAAGGTGGGACGCGGATACAGAGTCTTCAGATCCTTTGTGCGGTAATTATGGAGTGGTCCCAACATCATTTTGAAGACTCATATCAGAGGCCGCTACAATCTAATCGCGGACGATCTAAGCAGGGCAAGGTGGTCTCAGACAGAATGGTCTTTGACCTCACGAACCTTCTGCACCTTGGTGACACGTTTCGGTCTCCCGGAAGTGGATTTGATGGCAACTCGACAAAACCGCAAGGTTCCGGTATTTGCGTCCCTCAACAGGTGGGACTCGCCTCATTTTCTGGACGGTCTTTCCATGGTGTGGAATTTCCAGTTGGCCTACATCTTCCCTCCGGTGGTTTTGATTCCTCGTGTCCTGCAGAAAATTCGCTACGACGAGGCCAGGGTCTTGGCCATTCTTCCTTACTGGCCCAACAGGAGTTGGTTTGTCCTCCTCAAACAGTTGACCGTGACCTATTGGGAACTGCCGATTTCAGCACAATTATTGGAGAACACCGACCTTCGCCCGGAACTCCTTCAAGTGTTCAGACTGACAGCCTGGCTGTTGCAAGGTTGATTTTGCATAACCAGGGTCTTGACAAAGATATCTCTGATTTTCTATTAACATCAGTGAGAAGTTCGACGTCCAGGATTTATTTCCGGGTGTGGACCAAGTTCCTCCTGTGGTGCTCCGCCAGGAATCTTTCGATTTTTCCTCCGTCCATCAACTCAATCATCCAGTTTTTACAGGAGGGTCTGGCTTTGGGCCTTAGTGTCTCGACCCTTAAAGGGCAGATTTTGGCACTTAGTCATTTTTTTCTTTCTGATCTGGCCTCTCACCTACTAAGTAGGCGTTTCTTTAAAGCAGCCAATATCCGACGTCCTCATCAGAGGTCTCATTTTCCATCATGGGATCTTACCATTGTGCTACAGGCTCTATGTTCAGCGCCCTTCGAACCTTTGGAAGAAGTGTCCATGAAACTTCTCTCGCTAAAGACGGTTTTTCCTGGTGGCTATTACCTCAGCCAGGAGAGTAGGAGAAATCCAAGCTCTGTCCTCCTCTCCGGATTTCACCGTTTTTCATAGTGATAAAGTTGTTCTACATGTCAAACCCTAATTTCTCCCTAAGGTTATCTCCAAGTCGAGTGTCAATCAGCCCTTAGTTCTTCCATCCTTTTTTCCGTGTCCTTCCTCTCCAGAGGAATCTGCATGGCACAAGTTAGATGT
Organism: Sceloporus occidentalis; assembly: GCA_023333645.1. Taxonomy (NCBI): domain Eukaryota; kingdom Metazoa; phylum Chordata; class Lepidosauria; order Squamata; family Phrynosomatidae; genus Sceloporus; species Sceloporus occidentalis. Next base: position 10,268,595 of record JALMGF010000016.1, read on the forward strand.
CAAAAGGGCTTTGGAGATTTATATTGCACGTACCTCCTCCATCCGTACTTCGGACCATCTGTTTGTGAATTTTTTCGGGCGTTCAGCCGGGAGAGCGGCTTCAAAATCTTCCATTTCCAGATGGCTTGTGGACACCATCCGTATGGCCTACCAGTCCAAGGGCCTCACTCTGCAATGGCCCATCAGGGAGCATTCCACAAGGGCCATGGCAGCCTCCTGGGCAGAAAAGGCTGCGGCTTCACCGGAAGACATTTGTAAGGCTGCTACCTGGTCCTCGTTCTCCACCTTCATTCAACATTATCGGCTAGACGTCTTCTCCTCCTCTGCGGCGGATTTTGGGCGTAAGGTGCTCCAGGCGGTGGTCTCCTAATGTGCTTTTCCCTCCCAATTTCCTGGGATCTTGCTACATCCCACTCGTACTGCCACTGTATGCCAGGAAAAACGGACATTTTTACTTACCGTAAATTCCTTTTTCCTTAATACAGTGGCAGTACAGGTTTCCCTCCCCAGTTGTGGTGGAATAAATTTATTTTTTTGGCAAGCATTTTCTGTGTGTGTCTTGTTACTTACTGATTTTCCTACGATCGGCTCTGGTTTTATGGGTAAGGAGGAGGGGCTCCGGGGCACTTAACCATTTCTTCTCTTTAGATTCTACTTGTCCCTAAGAAAAGGACATTACCCACTCGTACTGCCACTGTATTACGGTAAGTAAAAATTTCCGTTTTTTTTTTTTGTAACCATCCATGTGATATGATGCACAGTTTACCTTAGCCCCTTTTTTACCCTATGGACGTACAGGTACTTCCTGCTATTTCCACAGCAGCAGGGACATCTGCCTGTATATTGACAGCCTGGACCCCCTGTTTTTTACATGTTTCTATGGTTTCAAATTAAAGCCTTATTTATTTATTTTTAAATGCATAATTTGTGTGGGTACCTCAACACAAAGAAAGAGAATCTTGATTAAACCCACAAATGGTAAAAATAGCAAAAAAACATACAGTATGTGCTTTGGCGCCAAAAAGCCTTGACAAGCAAGGGCTTAAACTAAACATTTATAAATAACTTGTCCTGGAAAAAAATAACCTTAGTCTTCAAGCGGCCATTATCATGCAGTGGTGTCTGAGTCTTGTTCTTTAGGCCTGCATATATTGGTGATACCACCATGCCATTTGTTTAAACAGCTTCATAGGGCCCTCTTTGATCTGTCGGGCCCCTAGGTGACAGGCGAAATCAACCTGAGTGCCACACAGCTTTACTATAATACTACATAACTCAAAAACATGTTTATTTGCATGCATTTTAGCACACACATTGTTTAGGTTGTTTAGGGCTCTAAAATACCAAGAGGCAGCTACCCGGAGTGTTAGGATTTGGCAAATTAACAATTAATCAGTAAGCATTGTACATCATTGAGCAAAGTTGTTATATCATCAAAAACATGTGTTGATGACCTTTGAAGACTGGAATTGGTCAGTGCTAAATAATGCCCATCATTTTATTCAAATAGCCCTTGGGTGTTAAAGGTGCTGTTCCACCTAAACATTTTTTCTACTTACTTACTTACTTTTACTACTTACTTATTTACATGTTAAACAACCATATTCCTGTTTTAAAATAATGTACATTTTTTCTATATTTTCTATATAAATATATATATATATATATATATATATATATATTGGTGTTGCCTTTAGTTTGTTCCTTGTGTACTGTTTTTCCTGCAACAAAAGGAGTATCTGCTTTGAAGGTCTTCTAGTTGAAAGGGTACCGGTAGGCCAGACTGCTGTAATATAATACAAAGAGAAGGGGTCTGGGAGAATGGTTGAACTTTGTTACTAGACAGCTCTAGCATCTCAATAAACATTGATATTATAATGACAAGTTGTCCTTTTTTAACCAATGTCGCTTATGAAAAATGCATAATGTATTACATGCATTGCTGTCCCACTGGATGGATTTTCAATTAGATCTGGTCACTCAGATTTATATATAATATCTCTGCATAGTAAGATCTTCAATGAGTGAGAATCTTTATGTTGCGAAGAAGGCAAAAGCTTCACAAAATCGGTTATTACAAATTCAAGTACATAAATTAATTTACATAGTTTTCACAGCCAAATAACCCATGGCAAATAAATTAGACACAAATACATATTTAATAAAGGATAAATAGGTCTCATAGGAAAAACTACATGAATAGCATTTGTTATAAGCGTATCAAATATATTAAGTTCACTCTTAGACATGGATGAAGAACACCAAATAGCACTTCAGGTGCTGTATTTATAGACATAGGCACATGGCTTTGATTTTTCTTAGTGAACTTTTGATATTAGCCTGTAATTGCTTAAAGGTGGCAGAACTATTTAAAGCAGAATAAGAAAATATAATGAATATAGTGAAAGACTATGGTAGTAGACATCAGCAGGAAGGCAAAAAAAACTATAGTCAGAATTTAATGGACTAACACGTAATTATGTCTTTCACTGCATACTTCTTGCAATGTATATATATATAAATATGTATATATATATATGATATTATATGCACCGATCACTATATACTGAGGCAGACATTGCCGGTGGTACAGGATAACTGCTATGTTATATACTGAGGCAAACATTGGCGGCAGTACAGTATAACTGCTATCATTATATACTGAGGCAAACATTGACGGCAGTACAGTATAACTGCTATCATTATATACTGAGGCAAACATTGACGGCAGTACAGTATAACTGCTATCATTATATACTGAGGCAAACATTGACGGCAGTACAGTATAACTGCTATCATTATATACTGAGGCAAACATTGACAATAATGCAGCATAACCTCTATCACTATATATACTAAACTGGTGTATATATATGACCACCATCCTATAACAGAAGACAGATGTACTCATGTAGAAGCTAAACACATATGGACCTGTTATAGGCAATCCAAGTTGATGTCTAGGCCATTTTGTGGAGAGCACTAGATGGTCCCATGCTTATGTCACCACCAGAATACCTTACTGATGCCTTTACAGCCAGCCCTACCACATTACCTTGCCTGCACAAAAAGATGAAAGAAAAGCAACTGAAAAGTAACAATAGGTTTCTTATAAGGTTGCTTTTAAGAAATACTACACTCAATTTGAGATTTACTGGTTTTATTCACTAAACTTGTAACTTGCAAATTTATATTTGTAGGAACATTTCTTTGAATGAATTACTCTGACTTTAATGCCTTATGAAATCCTATATAAATCAAACCTCATAGTTAATTTAGTATAAGCTTTTTCTTGATGGTAATATACTTGTGCTCCCACAATCTGCCTAAGGACATATGGAATTTTAATTGTCGGATTTATACTCTCCAAGGATAAGGAAGCTGTAGACAGAAAAAGCTATTTCCTACCACAGAGAATAACTTTTCAGAATTTATGTAACTTTTACTGATTTATAATATTTTCCCAAGAGCTTATTGACTAGTTCAAGTTTCATATTCTAATATACAGTAATTCCATATACTATTTCATAAACAATTTTAATGAAAATTTTTTTATGATTTTTTAAAATGTATTTATATTAGTCACTAAAATATGTTTTAAAGTAACATTATTGTTAATAGAATCCTATTCTGTAATTCCTATACTCACTATTTCTTGTCCACAAGTATTTTGTAATAGACACTTCAGTTCAGTAAATAATAAAAAAATTAAATATTATACTTATTCCACATCTGTCAAGTGAAACACTCAAAAGCTAGACAAATCACTTGTTTCATTTGATAGTAGTTTAAATCCGTTAAGGGCTGGAATCCGTTCAACTGGAAACTGAAAGGCAATTAGGAAAAAACAAAGTAAGTCTAGTAAGGCTTACAATTATAGTAGAGTTTAAAATAAATTACAATTACAAATGCATTATCGACTAGGTCATAAACAGTGGGTGATTCTTAGGAGAATGTTATAAGAACTTCAGAGAGTATGCAAACAGAACATATCTAGGTGGGAAGCCATGGTTTTGTGAGCTCTGGAAAGGCCCACATTCTGCTCTACTGATAAAGAAAACAGTGAGATTCATAGGGGCTTACTGGTGTCCTAAAAAGATGAAGATTAACTAGCAGATGGATAATGAAGGTAATATAGATTGTATTGTCCCAGAATTGATGTCAACCTTTTATTAATTGGAAAAAATAACTTTTATTTATGAATATAATGATGTGTATATACAACCTGAAACTCTCTAAAAACAAATGAAAAGCTTAATTCTCATATATCTACTTCAGACAAAGCCAACTGGCTACTACAGATATAAAGATCTAAACTGATGACCACCCACTGGGAAATGTGATTTCTGTAGTTGAAAACTGCTACATATACAAAAAGATTCTTTAGTGTCAATCTTGACACTAAAAAGCACGCCTGTACAACTATGACAGCCGCCAGTATGGAACATAGACAGCTGTACTACAATGAAGTCTGTACTTAACATCTGAAGCTCACACGGTCATTCTCTACTGGCTAGATTGTAAGCTCACAAGAGCACTACTTTGCACCAGTTTGTTATTCTATGTGTTTCTAAATTGTTCTACTGACTGTAACAGCGCTGCGGAATCCACCAGCACTTTATAAATAAATGTAATGTAATAATGTAATGTACTGGGAACTCAGTCTGGGAGTCATTTGCCTGTAGACCTAAGATTACCTTGCTATTAAGTAGTGTGTACGCTTGCTCCTGGCACACCTATTGGGTTACCTGCCGGTCACTGGCTCACCTTCTGGTCAATAGTCACCACGGACATTTATATACAGTATACAATTGCTTGTCTGTTATTTCTTCATGGATGTCACAACACTACCTGAAACTTAATCTTTCTAAAACTGAACTCATTATCTTCCCTCCCTCCATCTCCACTCCACTACCTGAATTCTCTATCACCATTAACAACACGACTATCTCTCCTACTAACCAGGCCCGATGCCTTGGGGTCATCCTTGACTCAAACCTCTCCTTCATCCCTCACATTCAGTCCCTCGCCAGATCCTGCCTCACCCAAGAATCCACAAAAACCCTGGTTCATTCCCTTATCATTTCCCGTCTTGACTACTGCAACACTCTTCTGGTTGGCACTCCACTGTCTCGACTCTCTCCTCTACAGTCTATCCTTAATGCGGCTGCTAGGCTCATCTTCCTTGCACGTCGCTCCTCTTCTGCTTCCCCCCTCTGTGAAACCCTCCACTGGCTCCCAATTACCTTTAGAATTAAATTTAAGATCCTGGTACTGACATATAAGGCCATCCATAATACTGCTCCTCCGTACATTTCTGACCTCATTAGCAAATACTCTCCTACTCGATCCCTACGTTCCTCCCATGGGCTAAGGCTCTCCTCCTCACTCATCACCTCTTCCTTTTCCCGTCTACAAGATTTCACTCGAGCTGCCCCATATCTCTGGAATCTTCTCCCAAGGAACCTTCAGCATTCTCCCTCCCTCCCAACATTCAAGAAACATCTAAAAACCCACTTCTTCAGAGAAGCATACCATCTTAGCTGCTAGAACTTCCTTGTCATCGATACAACCCCCACAATACCTCTCACCCTTTCTCTATGCCTTATGTTTGTCACCCCATTTCCCTCTAGATTGTAAGCTTGCGAGCAGGGCTCTCTCCACCAAATGTATCGGTTTGTCTTAGTCTGTCAATTCTTGTCTTGTCATATCCCTTGAATTTATGTATTGTATTAAGCGCTGCGTAAACTGTTGGCGCTATATAAATAAAGGATAATAATAATAATAATAATAATACTACTGCTGCTTCTAGCCTTCATTGCTAGAGCATTGTATTGTGCCTTACACCTTTAATACTCAATGCTTATTTGATGGCTGCTTCCCTGTCTTCAGAGCCAGCTTTGATTTTGTTTATGTCTGTCCCTTGATACCCGTGATTGGCTCCATTAAACTTTGCATGAGTGCTGTTTCTTAAAGAAGAAGACATTTTAATGAAGTCTATGGAGGCTGTGTTGAGCTGGCATATCATCCATAGTGTAAATAAGCTGATTGGGGAGATCAAAGATAACGATAGAGAGGACTAATCATGTAGGTCTTGAGAAAAGAGCCTTTCCTTTTGGTAGGTACATCATGATTTTTATTACATATACCAATAATAACTTGGTGTATAGACCTTTTAAATGTAGGACTTGGGAAAGCGAGAGATCTGCTTTAAAGTATATTTACGTTTTTTTTTAAACAGGTACATAGATGTTTGTGTGTATCTGAAACATGTTGTTATTTGGTATGGCTGTGGCCAGTTATTCATGTTGACAAGCACCTGACATGCTACACTGTCTGTATGTAATCTATACATCATTCTCTGAGAGTGTTTGTATTGTGTTTTTGCAGGTGGGGAAGGGAAGTGAACGTGGTATTATATGACAGAAACAAGACACTGTCATAGACTGTTGTGATATGTATTTGTTATATATTTTAATAATAATTAAAATATGCATCTAATTAAAAAAGAAAATGATGGTTTATTACCAATTTATTGTTGTCTTATTTGTACTAATTACCATTATCGCCTATGTAAATGGTTTTCCACCAGGGGCGTAACTAGACGCCTCAGGGCCCGGGTGCGAGAATCTGTTAAGGGCCCCCCCACCCCCCCCACCCCCTCACCCCCCCAAAAAACCCATGATTTTTACCCAACAATTTTTTTTCAACAAATTCAATTTACATATTGAATCATATCTGTAAAAAAATCAAAGAAAAAGGGGCGCATGTACAAAAGGCATAATCCAGGGGTGTCCAAGTTTTTTCTGCAGTGGGCCACTTCATCAGAATTGTATACGTGCGCGGGCCGCACTCATTTTTCACTGTGACAAAAAATATGGCCTTTAATAAAATATGCAGATTAAAATAAAGTAAAATGACACAAAACCTTTATTCTTCCTCTCACTGATTTCTGGGCCTTGAAAGTTTTGCGACTACAAATTCAGGATTCCCTAGATTTATTCTAGGGATGAACTAAAATGAAAATTCTGGACAAAAACATTCAGGGTTCACGGCCAAAACCGAAAATGACCCCCACCTTTAAAAATAATAATAAAAACTCACATGTTTAATAAAAGTAGGTAACACACAATTGGACAAAATTAGCAATATGATTTGGCATGATAGGATATCATACCCAGGCAACCAGTAAATGCTGGTACCTAGGCATGATGGGACTGTGCTCGCTGTGATTGCTGTTAGCAATCACACTCCTATCATGCCAAGTCAGCCAGTACATGCTGGTACAGGGTGGCTGTAAGTGATGTGCAGACCCCATACTGCTGGCAGCATCACTACACAAGGGGGGCAGCTAGCTAGGTTTCAGCATGTACTGGCTGACTTGGCATGATAGGAGTGTGATTGCTAACAGTAGTCACAGTCCCATCATGCCTAGGTTCCAGCACTTACACATCCATCCAGTAAATGCTGGAACCTAGGCATGATGGGACTGTGATTGCTGTTAGCAATCACACTCCTATCATGCCAAGTCAGCCAATATACGCTGGTACAGGGTGGCTGTAAGTGATGTGCAGACCCCATACTGCTGGCAGCATCAATACACAAGGGGGGCAGCTAGCCAGGTTTCAGCATGTACTGGCTGACTTGGCATGATAGGAGTGTGATTGCTAACAGTAGTCACAGTCCCATCATGCCTAGGTTCCAGCACTTACACATCCATCCAGTAAATGCTGGAACCTAGGCATTATGGGACTGTGATTGCTGTTAGCAATCACACTCCTATCATGCCAAGTCAGCCAGTACATGTAGGTGCAGACCCCATACTGCTGGCAGCATCACTACACAAGGGGGGCAGCTGGCCAGGTTTCAGCATGTACTGGCTGACTTGGCATGATAGGAGTGTGATTGCTAACAGCAATCACAGTCCCATCATGCCTAGGTTCCAGCACTTACACATCCATGCTATCACACACACACACACACACACTCATTTATTCATATAATAATTCATTCACAGATTCATTCCCTCAATCACACACACTCATTCAAACACCCCCTTACCTGCACTGCAGCTCCTCGATGCCGCTCACAGACTTCAGCAGGGGGCGCGGCCTCCCTCTGCCTTCTCTGCTAAAGCACAGAGGAAGTAGGATGTCACGTGAACTCCGCTTCCTCTGTGCAGTCCAGAAGACCCTCCCACAAGTAAGTAGCAGGGCTTGAGGTGCGGCTCGCGTAAGATCGGTTGCCCTGGCTGCCGATCTTACGCGGGCCGCACCTCGAGGTCTCGCGGGCCGCATTTGGCCCGCGGGACGCATGTTGGACGCCCCTGCCTTATTTTAAAAAAAAAAAGAGTTCGGGCGGCCCCTTGGCTTGGGCCCCCCTGCCGCCGGGGCCCGGTCGCAGTCGCGACCCCGGTAGTTCCGCCACTGTTTTCCACCCCTTCCATATCTCTGCACCCTTTTAAATTCACGCTCTTTCTCTTTTAGATTTATTCCTATATCACTCATATCTTATTACCTAATACGTGCCCTATATTTTATTTTTTATTCCATGTCACCACATTATTTTTCCCCATTGAATATTCTAAAACCCTTTGATTGCTATATCATTGTAATGTTTCATAGACATCCCATCATTATGTGCAATGCAAAACAATGTTGGTTCCTGTAGGGAAGAAATATGAAGATGTAATTAACCTATCAACTATCGAGGGGTATCTCTAATGCCAATCCCTCCAGTCATGGCAGAAACCAAGTCTACTACTCCTTATGTTAAGCAACCTTCTGTTTCATTGTAAAAACTGATATTTTTTTTGCAATATTCTAATATCTATGATATAATATACTTTAAAAAATATATCAAATACACCCTATAGTAAGATACAACAATACCTTGCCTAAAATATTAAAGATAGGAACAAACATAATATATGGTGGGATACTAGATATCTGATAGATAAAGTTAAACAAAATAAAAAAAGGAAAAAGTGATGAAATAAAACAGCAAGACACTGAGGTTTATTCACTCATTTGGAAAGTGAAGTTTGGTTTCAACTCTACCACTTCACTATTTGTTATGAAGGGCCAATATTGGCAGCTCCCTTTAGGTAGAAGGGCCGAATAGGTTAGTGAGTATAAGTCTTACTGTTATAGTGTATGGTAAAATCAAGGAGGTGAAGAAACAGGTCACCTGCAAGCTCTACTACCAAACTCTCTGAATAAACCCCAATATCGTCTTTACTAGCTATATCTTCATTGGTGTTAATAGTTGTTCAAAATACATTGTTTGATATTCAAATCACTGACTAAACCCCAAACACCAGTTGTGGATTCTGAACTGCAACTATTGAAAACCTACATTGCTTCAACTTCAATGTGTAGGGGTGCACAGCGTATTAATTCAACTGAAATGGATACATTTTTACACATACATTCCAGACCATAAAAATAGAGCCGTAGAGCATGGCTATAAAACCTCTACACAATGTAGACTACACAACAATACAGAACATAAACACCCTGCCCAGGGGAGGGCTGGCAGCCTAAGGCCTAAGGGCCAAGTCAAGTGAAGTGGGCCGTTGTGCCACGAATCAGCCCACCATACATGCCCATCTTTTCCTGAACGCATATTCATTATAAAAATACAAATATGATTCAAATGTGGTTCAACATAAGTAAATTTAATAGCAACAAAGGATGGTAAAAAAAAAAAGCAAAACCTAATGTCCTCCTGATGCTCAGCCAGTTAAATGTCCCCCATGATACTGGCTGAGGATTATGGGAAGTATAGTACACAGCAGCAGGAAAATTTTAAAGGCTAATATGAGTAGCCTACCAGGATCATACCTTAAAGTGGGCTGATTGGGGCAGAGCTGACACTGAAGAGCTGAATGGGGACAGCAATGACACGGGGGCTGAAGGGGGACAGAGGTGACACTGGGAGGGTCTGATTGAGGACAGAGGTGACACTGGGGAGCTGAATGGGGACAGAGTTGACACGGGGGCTGAAGGGGGACAGAGGTGACACTGGGAGGAGCTGATTGGGGACAGAGGTGACACTGGGAGGAGCTGATTGAGGACAGAGATGACACTGGGAGGGGCTGATTGGGAACAGAGGTGACACTGGGGAGCTGAATGGGGACAGCAATGACATGGGGGGTCGAAAGGGGACAGAAGTGACACTGGGAGGCACTGATCTAAACGGCCGCTGGGTGCTGATGCCGCCGGCCGGAGCTACTTTAATACTTTAAAAAAAAAAATTTAATATGGCAAGCCGGATCGACTATTAAATGAAAAAAAAAAGTATTAAAGTAGCTCCGGCCAGCGGCATCAGCACGCATCGGCCGTTTAGATCAGTTTTCCAGCAGTCTGATGGCCGCATAGTGATGGGAGCAGCGTGAGGGGTGAAAGCTCCGCCCCCTCGCACTCACCTTTCACCCCTCACGCTGCTCCCATCACTATGCGGCCATCAGACTGCTGGAAAACTGATCTAAACGGCCGCTGGGTGCTGATGCCACCGGCCGGAGCTACTTTAATCCTTTATTTATTTAAGATGCCAGATCGGCTTGCCATATTAAAAATAAATAAATAAATAAATAAAGTATTAACCCCTTCAATCCCCTATAGACGTACCGGGACGTCCAAAAAATGCCCACTAAGAAACCCCTATGGACGTCCCGGTACGTCCAGCCCTGCCGTTTGACAGCCTGGACTCCCCACTGACAGCAGAAGCTGGCTTTGCCGGCTTTCTGCTGTCTGATCGCCTGTAACAGCTTCCGGCATGAAAGCCGGTAAGCTGTTACACGTAAACTTCCCGATCGCGCAGTTTCAAACGCGCGATCAGGCATTCCCTTCCGGGTTACGTCACTGCTGACGTAACCCGGAAGGTCATCGGAGGACACCTGCCCTCGATGAGGCACAGATACGCTGCGATCTCTATGCAGGTCTGTGAGGACCTGCATAGAGATCACAGTGTGATCGGTGAAGGGGGATTGCGGGGAGGGGAGTGAGAAACCATCTCTCTCACTCCCCCTCTCGTTCTGTAACAGAAAAGCTGGAAAAAAAACGGTTAGTCATTTAAAAATAATATTAAATAAATCATTAAAATAATAATATAAATAATACTACAAAAATTATAATGTGAGCTGTGATGTCACTGTGACATCACTGGCATGTTCAGGAGGTCCCTAGGAGGACCTCTAACCATTACTGTGTAAAAAAATATATATAAAAAAATACAAAAAAATTTACAAAAATAAAAATAATTAAAAAAAAAAAAAATATATAAAAAAAGATAATAAAAAAATTCTTAAAAAAACCTTACATCCCATTGCCCTAGCATAACATCTAGCCAGTATAACCCTCCTGCCCCCGTTCACAACCCCCAAACCCGTTAAGCCATAGGCATAAAAATTATACAAAATTGTACACCTAATAGTATGCTCCCTGGTGCTGGGAAAGTCTGGAAAATCTATATAAATTAGGTATTTCTGAAATCAGGACACCTGAATTCATAAACTTGGAGGGGATTTTCCATCACTTTACCTAATTTTGTGAGGATTCAGAGGGAAAATGTAAAAAAAAATTGTTTATTTTTCTAATCTTTGCTAGTTTTTACTAAATTTCTCATTCTAAATTTTCAGCTAATCATCCAACTATGGTATCAAACGAAAGCTCTATCTCTCCTTGAAAAAACAATATATAGGTTACATGGGTACACTATTCACAGGAAAAGAGAATCATCGCTAAACTGTCATACCCCAAAAATGGCAAAATTGCTCTGGGCTTTGAGGTACCAAAAACCCCAGGGATTGAAGGGGTTAAAGTAACTCCGGCCGGCGGGATCAGCACGCAGAGGCCGTTTAGATTAGATTTCCAACAATCTGATGGCCGCATAGTGATGGGAGCAGCGTGAGGGGTGAAAGGTGAGTGCGAGGGGGCAGAGCTTTCACCCCTCACGCTGCTCCCATCACTTGGCGGCCATAGCATACGGCCGCTGGGTGCTGATGCCGCCGGCCGGCGCTGCTTAATACTTTTTTTTTTTATTTAATAGCCGATCCGGCTTGCCATATTAAATTTAAAAAAAAGCATTAAAGTAGCGCTGGCCGGCGGCATCAGCACACAGCGGCCGTTTAGATTAGATTTCGGGCGGCCTGGGGGGCCCTTGACCCTGCCCTTGCACGGACAGCCATTAAAAGGTATACTAGGGGGGCGTGCCCGACCGCCGGGGAAGATGGCCGCATGATCTGACCGCTCTGCCGCCGCTCGCAAAGATCTTATAGCTATCAAGCTCCATCCTATCATGGGCCGTTCTAGAAAGGTAGCCACGGATTCCCCTGCTCCGGGTGACCGGTCGCGGTCATCCTCGGCCTCGTTGCGGGAGTATTTCCGTACTCCCGCGGACCTGGCCTCGAGGGCCGCTGAGGACCACGAGGCCGCCTCTCCGGCAAGTTCCTCCTCTGTGGACGACTCGACATCAGCAGTCCCCTTACCTTCCGCATCTCACCCTCCAGAAGTGCTGCAACTTTTCTCATCTGCGCCCTGGAAGTCGGACTTCTCCACGCTCATTACGGAGCTTAAACAAGTGGTGCGTGACGAGGTGTCGGCTCTTCGTTCGGATTTAACCTCGCTGGAACAGAGGGTGCAGGCCCTGGAGGACTCCTCTTCCCGCCAACAGTGCACTGTGACGCAGGCTCAGCAATTGGGCGAACGGCACGCGACTTACCTGCGAGATCTTCGCCGCCGGGTCGAGGACATTGACAACCGGGGCCGGCGTCAGAATATTCGGGTACGGGGGGTGCCGGAATCCGACGCTTCGGAGGACATTTTGGCCCTGCTTTCCGAGATGTTCAATGGCCTTTTGAACAGATCCCCCGACTCACCTGTGCCGATAGACAGGGCTCACCGGGCTCTCCGTCCTAGAGGTGGCCCAGGATCCCCTCCGAGGGATATCATCTGCCACCTGTCGGATTTCCGCTTGAAGGAAGAGATCATGGCCAAGGCTCGGGAACTCGGTACCTGGCCGTTGCAGGGGCACCAGATTTCCTTTTTTCAGGACTTGTCTGACCTCACCCTGCAGGCTAGACGGGCTCTTCGCCCATTAACCTCGGAACTTCGTCGTCTACAGATCCCGTATCGCTGGGGTCATCCTTTTGCCCTGGTGATCCGTTACGACAACAGATCCCTCATCATCAGGCATCACCCTGACGTTCTGCCTGTCCTCCAACTTCTGAACTTACCCGACCTGCGAATTCCGGATTGGGTCGATCTGGATGTGGTATCTGGCTTGTCCTCGAACCCATTGTCACAGTTGAGACGCCCTTCTCGCTCCGACCATGTTCGCCGGAGCCCTCCTCGGGGACAGTCCGCCCGCACCCCTGTTTCCCGCCGCCTGGGGGCCATTGAGGAATGAGTGGTCGTGAGTATCACAACTTCGCCCTGGCGGGTCCTCTTACCTGGATGGACTGTCTAGTTGCACTGCCTCACCTCTACACCGTGCAGTGGCTTCCACTCTCCGCGTCACTGGGCTTCGTTGGACTGCTGCTCGGTCACATCCTGGTTTATTTGTTTATTTGTTTCTGTTTCCCGTCGCCTTTCTGTTGAGTTTCCTTTACGGTTGACGACGCTACTACTAGTGGTTTCTGGGGGGCGGGGGGGGGGTGCCTATGGTTTCATATTCCACTCTGAGGGTTCATATTGCCTGGGCCACCGCTTATTGCTCTGGCTTTGCTACATATGGGATTTGCGTACTGTGTGGCGTTATATCTTCTATGTGCTGTGGCCCTCAAATGTAACTGTTTATGTTCTGCCTTTCGCTCTGGTTGCGGTGTTCCCTGGCCTATGCACTCTTACACCTCTACACATCTGTCGTTTCGGGGGGGGGCGTTGTGGGTCTTGGGGGGGGGGGGGGGGGTTTGTTTGCTCTTCTCTGACTATCGCTGTTTGCCACCGCCTCATTTGTATGTACATATTGCCTTAGCCCCCATTCCTTGCTCTGGTCCCACTGTCTGTGGGGCCTGTGCACTGTGGGGCGCTATATCCTCTATGTGCTGTGGCCTCACAGGTAACTGTTTCTGGTATGCCTTCCGCTGGTGCGGTTTCTCCGCATGTGTGGGGACCCGCCCTGGTGGGCTCCCTTTCGCCTCTGCGCACCTGCTGTTTCGGGGGAGGGGCGGGGGGGTTTTTGGTTTGACGACTGTTTTCTTGCACACTGTTTTATATCTCGGGTGTGGCTGTGATTGTACTTTCTCCTGTTTCCTTGTATACCGATGCATGATGCTACCTCACTCGGGTGCGCGTATTGCCTTGCTCCTCCCTTATTTGTCCCGCTACCTAAGTGAATAGTGTACTTTGTGGCTTTAAACCCACTGTGTGCTGTGGCCCTAATCTGCGCATGTTCCTGCTATACCTTTCGCCGGTGTGGTTTTAGTCGCTTATGCGGGGACCCGCTCTAGTAGCGGGATTTCCTGGCCGGTGCACCCTTACACTCCTGCACATCTGTCCTTTCGGTTCTCTTTTCCTTTCTTTTCTCTCTTTTTGTTCCTCCCCTGATCCCCCCCCCCCCGGCCCTTTCCTATATATGCTGCGACTTTGGTCGCATGTCTGGCAACGCCTTCCCCTGTGGCGCCCACGGACTACGCAGTGGGTGTCCCCTCCCCTCTTCATGGTTTCCCTTGTGCCCAGATTATTTATAGCTGCCCTACTTTTTGTGTTATTGGAGTTGCGAGCGGCGGCTCGCGTCGGTTCGTTTTGGTTTTTACGGTTTTCTTTTCTCTAGTTTTTGTTCGCGGTTCTCCCTCTGTGGTGGGTCTTGCCCCTACACAGTGACGCCATTCGTTGCCGGGTAGTGGTCCCCGGCAGGCGTAGTTTGTGTCTGTTTCCCTTCCGGCCTCTTTCCCCCCTCCTCCCTCGCTCTTTCCTTGTTCCCCCCTGGTCCTGTTCTTGTGCGTTTCCTCCTCGTTTCCCCCCTGGTCCTGTTCTTGTGTGTTTCCCCCTCGTTCCCCCCTCCCCCCCTTTTTTTTTTTTTTTTTCTCTTTCTTTTCTCTTCTTTCTTCTTTCTCTCTCTCGCCTTCGTTATTCCTTCTCTTTCACATCTCCTTCTCTCTGATTTTCCTTTTTCTGTACTATGGCGCCTCCGGCCTGTTCCGAGCTCGCTTTCCTGTCTCTCAATGCCCGTGGGCTTAACACCCCTGAGAAACGTTCCTCCCTTTTCCGGGACTTGAAAAAGAATCGGATTGATGTTGCCTTTCTACAGGAGACTCACTTTTTTGGGCCTAAGGCTCCCAAGCTTCAACATCGGCTCTGGCCCTCCGCTCCTCTCCACCTGGTAAATGCCCTGGCCCCGATGGGTTCCCTTTGAGGTATTACACCGTCTTCCAGGAGCTTTTGGGTCCTCACTTTGTGAGGGCCTTTAATTCCATTCTAGATGGTGGCCGTATCCATGAACATACTCTGGCGGCCTCAATCGCCGTGATTCCTAAGGATGGTAAGGACCCCGCGTTGTGCAGTAGCTATCGCCCTATCTCCTTACTGAACGCCGATTTGAAGATTTTTTTATTTTTTTTTTGTAAAAGGTATACTAGTGATAATTTTATACTTTCAGTTCCAACTAAAATATATCTTGCAAAGTTAGGAGTTACATAGACGTATTACCTCTCTTTATTTACAGCCACGGCCACAGGGAAGGCTTCTTTATGCATTCATATTTTTTCACTTTTATGCCAATATTTGACACATAAATGCAATAAAATTATTTTAGTTCACATTACTGGCAAAACTACCTTGGCTTCTCCTGTGGCAATTTATTTATTTATTAGATATGTATTTGACATAGAAACAGCAATCAGTGTGCTGTAATTATTGGAAATGCTTGCTAAATGTGTGGATTTAAGGTAATTCTCAATTTCTTTTTCAAATATGTGCCTGAAGAGTTTAATCGTATGTTTGTAAGCATAGTCTTAGTTTGCAACCTTCATTTTTGAATGGGTCAATAAATAGAGCCCTATATCTATAAAAGCCAGTGGGTAGATAGTGAGAAGGGGGGTAGGGAGCGGGTAGATAGCCTGAGAAGGGGATAGATGGAGTGAGAAGGGGGGTAGATTGGGTTGGGGGTGGGGGGCCTTAACAGATTCTCGCACCGGGGCCCTGAGGCTTCTAGTTACGCCCCTGAAAGCCAAAACAAGCCAAAAACAAGGCACCAAATGTGGTGCATAGCTCCAGTTCTTACACCTCTACTCTACAACTACATTAAGGTTTTGGTTCGCCTATGGCAAATAGAAGGAAAGGTTAAAAAAAAGGAGAGAAAAAGGAATATAGGTTCATTCATTGTAATTCCCTATAAAATTAGGCTGCGATTATATTAATTGACATTGTTAAGATCATATCTCAATGATCACACCACAACTTGTTTTTTGTTTTATACATTGATGCTGCTGTTAGAAATGTACCTACCAAATCAGTTTTCCAAAATTGCACTTAACCAGTAAAACAGAGCAACAGTTTAGGCTTTGGAATATTTAAGGGGTACCATGCAACCTAATCCTATTGATAAACCTAAATAATATGAATTGTTTTATTGAAGTTTAATTAATAACTCTGTCAATTCACAATATTGACCTTTTGCAGTGTATTGTATAGCTCCATGGGATAATGCAGTGTAATAAGAGATGTAAATGCTAAATAAAAGGTATGACACAAAACAGATTCAAAATGTATTATTTGTAACAGAATACATTTATTTAATAGCGCCTTAAAGTATATGGTGATCATTAAATTCAAGCTCGTTAGAAACAACAAAAATGTATATGTAATCAAATTAACTCCGTGAAAACGTCTGCCAATGTGTTTCCAGATAATGCAATATTTCCTCAGGACATGTTCTCTTCTGTGCAAAGAATGGAACAAATTGCATACAAATCTGCAGTGCTAATTAATTGTACATAACACGATTTATCACACAACATAATCCACCCAATGTGGCAGTTAAGGAATGAATAATTAGAATCTGACATGATTAGTGTTCTCAATGTACATAAGGCTACATGCAAGCATAAAGAGTAATGAATTAATAAAAAAATAAGAGCCATGAAATGAAAGATCATCAACATTGACGACTATAATTTTAGCAAATTTTCCATGCATGTCTCATTACCTCTAGGGGGTAAAAAAAAGGGTGGTAAACATATCTTGGCAGCAAATGTACTAAGATAAAAAGCCAATGTATTATCCAGCCAATATGTAGCTCTTTGGCTCTTGTGGATGTATTATACTTTTCAGCCAGACACATGAGATGCTGGATGAGCATCCTGAGAGCTGTAGTTGCCACCCGCTGCAGGGCTACTTTGCGGTAGGGAATAGACTTCAGAGTGTAACAGAGGAATCGGTGGAGAGCATGACCTCTGCACTGTCCAATGTAGTGTGGCTAACTCACACTTTTCTCTTTAATTGACCAATAAATCACACAGAGGCAAGGGCTGGATTTGGAATAGGCACAGCATTTACTTATGAAATACTACAAGAACATACTTCACTCTAATTTGTTGAAGTAAACATGAACACAACATGATCACTTGCAATAATAACATATTTAATTCCTAATTTAAATGATAACTATGCTCTTATTGTATGTTTGGGTTCCTGAATATAACATAACAATAAATAAATACATAAATAAAAGGTAATAATTATAATTATATAAATAATAATAATAATAATTCCCTTATTGTATTAGCCTCTACCACTTCTGATGGGAGGATATTCCCTTTATCTGCCACCCTCCCCGTAAAGTAAAACTTCATCATATCTAAACCTCTGACCTTCTAGTTTTAAATTCTAGAATTCTCCTACTGTTAACTATTTTAACACATGTACACATGTTCACATGTAGAACTATCAGTTCTAAAACACACATATAAGCTTGAATTTCAAAGGTCATTTACTGGAAAAATATTGGATATTATAACATGGATATTTCTTTATCTTACGTTTAAAAGAACCATAGAAAAACAGATCAAATTAAAAATCATACACCAACTGTCACAAAAAAAACATGAACTCTTACAGAGTCAACTACCACACAGGCAATGGTTTAGAACATTGACTACCGCTGTTTCTCGAAAGGGCTTTGTGGACATTGCGGACAGAAGATGGGTAGAGCATGATACTAAATGGGTTATCAGTGAATGAAGGGTTGTATAGAATGATAAAAAAACCTGTGGGAAACTATTATAACACACAATCGCAGTACAGGGAGGGAACAGATACTAGTTTCTAGATTTAAATATTTGTTATAGATAGACTAAAATATTAAAGGACTCATATTTACTATGTGTGGTAATGACACAAAAGATCTATACACATTTACTATGTGTGGTAATTTGTATGAGGAAATGACACATCAGATCTTGAATTGTCTCACAGTGGGAAATGTTACGCATCCGATCCCTTCTCAGTTCTTTCATACCAGTCGGCTGATAATCCTCCAGACACATTTGTGTCATTTTATGTCCTTTGCTGGTAAAGCAATACTTGGATCTTTATGGTGTACTCAACAGTAAAGTCCATTTAAAATATCTATCTTTATATCTGCATCAATATTAGGAAACGGTGTTCCTTTTTATCCTTTATACAGTTCAAGATAACACAGAAGGGACTTCTTTGTGGAAATGTGCCAAGGGATATCATCGAAGCGGAAAAGTCATTTGAACATAACTACAAAATAGAAAAAGCCGTTTGTATCAGATGTAAAACTGGAGGGATAACAGCCAAAATCACGATTCAATCATTTCTCAAAATAAAATGAATTTCTTCATATATCTATGTGCATTGTGTAATCACAGTATAAGCAAAACGGATTTTGTTTGTTATACAGCTCCAAAAATAAATAAATAAATAAATAAACCCCATACCTCGCCAAGAACTATGCATATTATAAGCAATATTTAGAAACAAATGAGAACAGGAATATTTTGAAATAATACCAATTAAAACAGATGTAATGCATGCTGCATTGCTATTAATTTGATGGTGTATATAGCTAAAACAGAAATAAACCAGTAAAAAAATAAAGACTGGAAAAGTTACAGATGTGATGTCTGTTCCTTCTTTTTCCCAAAGGCATAATCATTCATTCTCTAGCCAGGCAAAAGAATAATTCCCACCCCCACGCACTATCACAATTATTGGGAAAAGATGAACTGGTTCCAATTAGGCTCACATGGTCAGAAGCAGGTGTGTGCATACTGACCCTTCGGAGTAGGAGATGACTAGGCAATGAATTCTGGTTTCCAGCTGCAGTCCCTCTCTAAGGAATATTGTACACAGCTGCGAAAGAAGAACAAAGACTGTGATTGTCTGATATGTCTTGAGATTCTTCATGTGATTACCTAGTCTGAGACAAACTAACTAATTCAATGAACGATAACATTTCCAAAAGTGACAGAAATCCTTATACATGCTCCACTACTTGAGTTCTACTGAAATATTTTACAACTGGGGATTCAGTGAAAGTACAAATGTTATTTGATTGTATATGGTTATATACAATTCAAAATGAGTCAGGACATGACATCATGAGCCTTAATTATATCCACAGCTTGACGCATATCTTACTGGGAAGTGAGAGGATCATTTTCTTTCAAAAAAGGTGAAATTGATGTGTAATGAATTTGTAAGGCTTAATACTAGGAAACAAGGAAACAAAATTACCATGTTTCTGTTTTATTGCCAACAATGTTATGTACAGTTGTTTTTTATGTTAAAAACATAAACAATAATTTCAAAAAAAATTAACAAATTTGGGTTTAAAAAATAAAAATATTTTTTAAAACATGTTTTTAAAAAAAGATTGCAATAATATAGTACTAAAAAAGTAGAAGTTCCTGCTGTGCCTTTTTGAATTTTAAGGCTTTTAATAGCCAATGTAATTAGAGCTAATCTCTCAACAGCAATTCTTCCAAACACTTTCAAGCACTGGATCAGAGAAGGTCGTTTTCCCATTGCTTACAGCTGTTTGTAAGGCCACCATCAAACAATCTTTGGGGACTAGTTAATAATATAAAGATCTCATAACTCATGCTCATTAGTTCCGTCTTAGGATATGTATTAAAAGCACTGAATATGGATACAATAACAGCCTCCTCTCATATGACCCATTTGTTAATACATTAAAAAAGCTGTACAGTATTTTATGATGGTTAAAAATTAAATTTTAAGCTAGCAGTTAGAGTTTTATTCAATAATAGTTACAATAACAGGCCATTCCACAACCATCATCATAAGGACAGAGGAGGTTGGCATTTCCATGTACTTGAAGTGATATTTGAAAGGCTTTTCTAAAATCTACCTTTATCACGTTTACATTCCGTTGCAAGTGACAAGTATAGAAGCAGCCATGTTTAAAGGGACAGTTTAATGTCCCCAAGACCTCTGCTATAGAAGAATGCATATTTAAGTGAGTGCTTTAGTATGCATTCTTGCAAAACAAAACAAAATGCACAAGACGCAGAAGATGCTGTGCTGCTGTAGTAGCTGCACAATAGCATAAAGGAGCCAACCAGTGGCTAGAAAGTGATCCCACTGAAATAAATATAGATATAAAGGCAGCAGGAGCATAACGTGGCATCCCATCTTTGTATGAAGATATACATTTCCAAAAACAAAATGAAATACTATAGGTAATCATGCAAATCTTTAGAACTTGAAGTTAACATTTCTGCTCAAAGGCCATAGATGTTTGTCTTATATGTATTGATTTTCTTATCTGGATGCATCATTTAATACGTTTATTAAGTATAATAAACTATACATTGTATAATCTGGGATGTTAACACTTGGCTTCACTATGCTCAAAAGTGCAAGCCAGGGTGAAAAGCCACATCACTGTATTACTTCACTGTTAACTTCACTCATAGACTTCAGTCCCATTCCAGTCTATGGAGCCCATTGAAGTCAATAGTTGATTAAACCAACTGTCACAGAGGCCTCTGTGCCCTGGGCTCCTGGGCCTCCCCCTACAGACTATGGGCCCTGGCCTTGGAGGGGTTCTGTTTTTGAGGAGGTGGGTACAAGGGTTCCGTTGGGACCCTAAAGACGGTGAAGCTACACATTTGATGTACCTTTGGGAGGGGACTTTATGTGTGGTGTTTTACTTTCCATCCAGTCACGACTCACAGGACAGAGACCTTTATGGCCAGTATTTGCACCAAGAAATAATATCCAGTTTTACACTGTATTTGCAGCATGCTCACACCCAGGGCCAGCCTTAGGGGTGTGCGACCTGTGCGGCCCGGGACTTAAATTAAAACATCAGGGTTTTTTTAAAAACTTTATTTAACATCACTCATGTTAAATAAAGTAAAAAAAAAACCCTGATGCTTTAATTTAAGTCGCGGGCAGGGGCGCCGAGCGGTTGCTCGTGAAGTTTTCAGCAACCGCTCGGCGCCCCTAACTCTCCATGACTCTGTCACGGTGCCAGCATCTCATGTTGAGCGCCGGACTATTCCGGGACGGGGGGGTAGTTTGAAGGGGCAGAGGGGGGGTAGTGAGAAGGGGGCGCCAGAGGAGTAGTCCGCACAGGGAGCCAGAACACTTAAGGCCGGCTCTGCTCACACCTGTTTAGTAGGCTTCATTTTACACAATTGTATTATTAGAGCCTCGGACTAGCTTAGAGCACCAGCATTTTCCTTTAAACTGGTTTCTGCCAGAAGCCAGGGAATCACCTGTGTTTGCCATCTTCCCCTCAGACTACAATAGTAACCCCCTACTGGGTTGAGCTGCGACAGAGTGCAATTACTGAGCAGTGTGCAAAGAAGGACCTGATGGAGAACTATATGTGTTGTACTGTGACTATTGTGTATAAATGACCCCCCTTGTACTGTTTTTAATACCGGTGTGTTTCATAAACTCTATTCCTGATTTTAGCCGCAAGCATCTAGTCTGATGTTTCTTGAGGTGAGGTCTTTAGCGGACCATAGTAAGCGAGAGGTTCAGTAGTTGTGGTAGTGAAGGAAGCCAACCCATTCAAGGTACCAAGATCTGCCACACAACATATGGTAAAAATGGTAAAAAACCAAAAAACATACGGTACATAGGCTACTAAAAAAACCTTGGTAAAGAAAGGGTCAAACATGGGACAGACCTAAAGCTATCCTGAATCTAAGACCAAGGACTGATTGAGGTCTGAGTCCTTACATCAGGAAAAATAGGCAGACTAGATGCCCCAAATGGTTTAATTAGTAGGTTTTAGAGGTAGACGCAAATATAAAATAAAATACACTGTTACTGTTACATAATTGCATACTTTTCAAAAATTTATATTTTTATTTGCATTTTATGAACTGTATATTAAAAGAAATAATGGAAATATGAAAACAAAACAGAATAAGTACATTGCTAGTTTACTGCAATTGCTAAAATATAAGGTAATTATGAAAAAATAAAGGAGAAGTAAAATAGAGAAACAACTTACAATGTAATTATAGCTGTAAAAGAAATGAATCAGCATATCCCTTATTTATTTCTTTGTAAAAAAAGCACCCAAACTTAAAACAGAAATAAAAAGCATTCCATATAAGCATATACAATTAAATCATTAAAGTAAAAAATATATAAAGCATTGCTTTAAAAGAGGTATTTAAATATTAATATTGAAATCTAACTGACATTAATAATATTGATGATAAAGACATAGTACAATTAAATGCAATGCGAAAAGATAGACAAACTTTGAATCATTTCATATTTTCATCTATTTATAAAGTCTAATGAGTTTTCCCTTTTCAATTACTTTTTAAACATAATAAACTTGGACAATTTTTTATGTATATCTTTGGTTTCTATATTTTGCACACAAGCTATTTAATTTGGTTGTAACTGTGTGTATTCGATGTATTTTATATGTTCCAAGGGCATACATATAATAGAAATGAGTATTGCAAAATATATACGGTATAGAAACACATCTCTCTTACATTTGGAAATGTGAGCATCCTTTTTTGTGAAATTACATTTCCTTTTGTTCTGTGCAAGATCATCAGTCCTTGAAGAAAAAACCTTAGAAACTATAATGGCAGTGGTTGCAATTCAACATGCCCAACATGCCTCTAGCTGTATGAAATCATTCTGAACCAGCTGGAGTTCCGTAGTCCTCTCATGTGAGCTCCTGGGGGAATTCTCTGCAATCATAATTTGCCTTTAAGAGAGTGTGTTCCAGTCTGTTTCTGTAGGGGCTTTTTATAAATAGCATATTTAAAAAAAAAACTCAGACCAGATATGGGGTCAAACACGTTATAGTTGTCATGATTACGCCATAAGACACATTAAATGATTTGGATAATTTTCATGTTTTGAAAACAGCTTATATTGAGAAATAAAGTAGATGGGAAGAAACATGAGGGATTGGGAAAAGGTGGAGAGAGGGAGAAAGGAGAGGGAGAAAATGAAATGGAGGAGAGATGGGGCAAAAGAACAGAGATAAAATAAAAAAACGAAAGTAGTAGAGTCAAAAAGGAGATAAGGAAAGCAGAGTTAAAGAGAAAGAGGAAGGGTAATTAAGACAAAGGAGAGAAAAGTGAGAGAGAAAGGGGAGGGAGGGGAGACGATAAAAGATAAAGGGAATGGTGGGAACAAAGAGAGAAAAAGACATAGATACGAAAACTCAATCACCGGTTGTGACTAATATTATTAAATCTATTAATAGATTCAGACAAGTATTGAGAGCTAAGCATTATATGTCATGGGATATCTTTCAGGTCTATCTACAGGACATAAACTTGACAGATTGAAAATCTAATGGGATCAATATATCAGCTGATATCATACACAAACAGACTATTCTCTCTTTTCAGGACAGGGCCGGACTGGGAATGAAAAGCAGCCCTGGAAACATTTGGAGACCAGCCCCATATAGTTTATCCCGTGGTCGAGCTCTTATACCTACACGCACCTCTTATACATACCTGAGTAACACTATTTGCGAAACAAATAACTATAAAAGATTATTTTTATCTCATTATTTGTATTAAAATGCCAGAAAGCAAAAGTGTTAAAAGGCCCTAATAAATTAAATACATTAGACATAATGGAATCAAAACATCTGTTACTGCAAACATTTTTAGATGAAAAAGTTCCATTTTATTCAGTGCAACAAAACAGTGATCACATTATTCTTCACGATATTCTTGTAAGAAAATTTTATTTATTTATTAATTCATGCAAACTATTTTCTCATATTTAATAAAAGCTATGATTGAGAAAAATATTTTTTTTGTTTGTATTTCCTTTTATTTGCCAACCTGCAAAATGTGGGGTGAATGGTTTATTAATTTGGGTCTATAATAGGTGTCGGGTATCTTATTATGTAAATTTGAAATATTGATAATCATATCCTAAGGTTCATTAACATTTTATCATATCATATGTTATTTCTATATATTTATGTATTTATTTAAGCATCATAAAATCTGTATGTTTTAATATATTTTCTAATTTAAATAAAGGGGGGGGGAAGAAAGGAGAGAGATAACCAAAACTACACCTAACTCATCCAACCATGTCTTTATTGACCTTGCTTTGTGCACTGGGTAACATTAATGCTGGAATAGAAACTGTTCCCACAAACAGTCTAAAATTTTTGGTATGCTGAAGGGGACATAAAGACATGGTTGGATGAGTTTTGTGTGGAAGAACTTGACTGGTCTGCACAGAGCCCTGACCTCCACCACATTGAACACCTTTGGGATGAAATCGAACAGAGATTGCAAGCCAGGCCTTCTAGTGCAACATTAGTGCCTGACCTCACAAATGGGCAAAAATTCCAACAGAAACATTACAAGATCTTGTGGAAAGCCTTCCAAGAAGAGTGGAAGAGGTTGATATTAATATCCATGTATTTAGAATGCAATGTCTGGATCAGCACTCTGTAAAGGATACAATCAAGTATTCCATATAGGACAAGGTCTTTAACTATGTATGGTGATTCCTCTGACCTTAGGATGCCATCTGATGCAGTCTACAAAGAACAAGCTGGAAATAGATCCATTTATCAGCAATTTACGAACACTTGGCTGTAAGTATATCTTCCCTAAACCAAACATACACACCAAGCCCCGCCAATAAACTAATTGGATAAATAATTAAATTCTTTTTTCTTGGTTGAATGCCCTACACAGCCCGGAGTTTGTAGTGCTTGATGTTATGGTCATGTCATGTTTCTGATAAGGGCTGGGCTGTCTTCTATTCTGTGGTTGGCAAAGCCACAGGTCTGGTCAGGTTTACCAACCTGATAATAGGGTAGTAGAATATCAGACTGTGACAAGCAATGACTCCACTCATACAACTGGCAGACTAGATGGGCCGAATGGTTCTTATCTGCCGTCAAATTCTATGTTACTATGTTACATACAACACTCATCTTGTCTAAATTAGGATTATAAATATGTATCAGTCTCTCACTTTAATTTGTGCTTGTATTTCTTATGCCAACTTATTCTGATGTTATGTTTGTTCTTTAGTTTCAAGATTTACCCATTGTACAGCCCTGAAGAATATGATGGCAATATACAAATAAATAGATATAAAACAGTGAAACCAATTGTGAATTATTTTCTATTAAAACCTGCCAAATGAGATTTCTTTTTTCTTTTTAATTTTTTTTTAAAATCATAGACACAAAGTATAGAATCTATTTAAGTGTTGAAAATATATTTGAGATGTAATTTATTTAAAATACTCAACATAAATATAATATTCTGACTTAAACCAAAAACAAGATATTATTTAAATAAACAACCTAGTTATTTCCCCACATAGTTTATTCCCTTCTCTAAATGCTTGTTTCAATTTGTAAGAAAATGTCAAAGCACTGTCAAAATCTTGTCATGTTTCCAAGGTCTAATGCGCTTCATTAAATCTGTACATAGTTTTTGATTTTCCAAAGCAACATATACTCTGCACATCGTGCTGTTTCATGCTTATTTTGTGCAACTTTCAGCTTCATAATAAGGAGTCTTCTTCTAATAATGAATTCCACACATATCATAAAGGAAACAAGGGCATTGGTTGACCACCAATTTTATAAGCTTAGTTATTGTAGGGAATGGATTGTATTTTAAATATTCTGAAAATAATTGGCAGCTTCCAGCATTTTGCTTAAAATATTAATAAGGGCAACAGAATATAAATAGGATCTGAAGTAATGTAGCTCTGGTGGATGTCATTCATACGATCTAATTGTAGGTTTGTTGGTCTCCTGTAACTTCAAACATATCTGAGATAATTGAGAAGCTATAGCCATATAACATATCTTAGGTTCTTTATTTGCCCTTATATGAAATGTTGAAATTTTCTTATTCTTCAGTTTATGAGCTTTTGCTTGGAAAAGATGCATACTACTTAAGAGCAAAGGATCAAAGCAAATCGGCAAATCTGCAAAAAATAAATATGGTGAGGTTGCTTTACAATCAATACAGCATTTGTATTAATATTTAAATTGTATTAGAGGTAAATAAAACTCCTTAACTTGGTTCTTGATATAGACAGATAATCTTTCAGAATTGAAGCATTCATTTTCTTAAACTATTTGCATACTGGGGAAAAAAAAGATTTTTTTTTTAAATACAACATTTGTTAGTTAATTTGAACAAACATAAACAGTCTTGTAAATACAGTTTTTTAACCCCCTGATTTAATTGAGATTATGTATGTATATGAAATACTCTACTGCTGCTGTTACTTTTACTACTACTCCTACTCAGGGCCAGCCCAAGACTTAATGCCACCTGGGGCGAAGTTTAAAATGCCGCCCCCCCTGTCGACGCCATTATCCACCCTCCCTCCCTATTCTCTACCCTATCCCCCCCCTTTGTACTTACCTTTAAACAGTCCTGCAGCGAGTCTCCCTGCTCTGCCACGGTGCCGGCTTGTAATGCTGAGCGCCGGAAATTGACGTCACTTCCGGTGCTCAGCATTACAAGCCGGCAGCGAAACCGAGCTAGAGGGCTCGCAGAGGAGAGAGAGGGGCGCCGAGCGGGTAAGCGAAAACCACTCAGCGTCCCTCTCTCTCCTCCGCTTAAAAAAAAAGAAACAAAAAGCTCTTGCCTCACTCGGCTCCATTGTAGGGCCGGCCCTGCTCCTACTACTACTACTACTACTACTTATACTACTACTAATAAATTATGATAACACAAGTGAGCTTCTCCTGCTACAGGAGTTGTCGGTCCTGTGTAATGCATAATAAAAACAGGGAGATTTGTTGAAAGTCACCCCACCAAGCTGACCATTCATGTGTTTTCCCCTTTTCACTTAAGTATTATTTCATGTTATATGTAAGAGCTATGATCTAACACATTCCATTGCATGCCCTAAGATGTGATAATAGCTTTGCAGAGGAATTGCAAGGTAAGAAAAATTCACTCAGACTAAAAATGCATCTCTAGTAATATAAAGCAGATGGCCTGCAGAACAGTTACTCCTAATGCAATATTCACAAAGGGATCATAGGATGTAGAAGAAAATTTGCCTCAGCTATGATTTGGCTATTCTTGGGTGTTGGTTATTGCAGATGTTACTTCTTTCTTTCTTTCTTTCTTTCTTTCTTCCTTTCTTTCTTTCTTTCTTTCTAGCCTGTGAATTTAAATAAACCAGCAGTAATAACATTTAATCATTTAGGAGGCATGGTTTGATTTCCTACAAATGGTTTAAAATTATATGTTTAATTCATCAATGTGAGAGTTATTTCATCAGAAAGTGACCACACAATTCCCTAAAGTACATGTAGAATAGAATTACTTGAAATATTATTTAGGAGTCTATGCTACTTTTAGAGGGATCAGGGCCATTTTATTTACTGGGCAAATTTGGACAACGTTATTGTTATTTTTATATACCAATTGTAATGTTATTGTTAATTTTCACTATCCCCTATTGTAATAATGCTATTGAGTCTGCTGGCACCCTAAAAATGTAATGTAATATAATATAATTCCCAGGGGCATACCAGTCTCCCAAATGACCACATCCGACAAGAATATATACTATGCATCTTTCAATTAAATATTTAAGGATGCAAGGACGTAGGCCCAACATCAGCTCTGCCTTGGCTTTACCTATGCAGTAAAAGTGCGTTAAACTTGAAGAGTGGTGCTGAATGCAATAAACTGCACTAAAGTAATAAACACTGTCACAGACCAGGCAATATGCTTGAAATCGCATCCCCAGCAGCCATGTTTCTAGTAATCTCTCAAGGCTCTGTCAATGTGTGGTTTGGAGTACCGCACTAATAACCTGGTAGTCTAAAAAACAATTTATGTTTTGGAAAATGTTGAAACAAAATCAACTAAAATTATGTTTGCAAAGAAAATGGAAGGAATAAAAAGAAAATGTAAACACGAAAGCAGCAATAAATATGTTAGCGAAACTACATTAGTGGGCCATGTTTGGATTATTTTGTAGGGTTTTGCAGTCAATCAAATAAAAATAACATTTGGGGATCAGGCAGCACTTTGCACAAGCACTGATATTTTTTTGTGAACCAAATAAATCATAGTCAAGCTTGGTTAGAAAACTGTAAGATATTTTGACATGGGCATTGTGAAAAAACACTATATGGTAAAAAAAGTCTCTCTCTTATGTTCAGCCTGTAGTTTAACTAAAGATACTATGGTGCTTGGAACCATATTTCATTGCAGACAGGGGCTGTCATCAGGGAAGGGCCATTGCCGCTTAAATACATACACACATGCTCACTAATCTATACGGAGTCTGACTTGAGTCCTTTTTGCACGGAATGCAAGCTGACACTCTACTATTACGTAACACAACA
The DNA here is from genome assembly GCA_023333645.1 of Sceloporus occidentalis. NCBI lineage: Eukaryota > Metazoa > Chordata > Lepidosauria > Squamata > Phrynosomatidae > Sceloporus > Sceloporus occidentalis. The sequence goes on from JALMGF010000016.1 coordinate 10,297,410, forward strand.
GACCCCTCCCGTACTCCTACTTTAAGAATTGGCACTGATCTGGGGGGCAATTGCCCACTAGACCATTCTGCCCCTGACTGTCATTAGAAAAAAAGCAAATGTTTCACTATTTCAAACATGACCTTTTACAATTCTGTACACTCAATATGATTATGTAAAAATGTTTACAAATGAAGGAGCATGACAGTCCTTATTCCACTAAATTTAAGATACCAAGGCTTGTATGTCACTCAATGTTGCGTAAGTTTCCTGAGTAATTTTGTTAAATATAATATCAAATAACTACAACTTTAATATTTTTAAAAGTGATTATTCTAAATTGTAATATTTGCTTTTTTGCCAAAATACCATTAAAGTCATAAAGTCATAAATTTCATCTTTAGGTGATGCATTCAAATTACACATTATTACAAACACACAATAATTAAGAAGAACATGTCAATGATATTATGAATTATGAATCAGGAGCTTTGCAGATAGGATTAGTTTAGTAATTGTTAAAGGTTACCATGATCTGTGCAATATGTATTACCATGACTCATGTAATGTGTACTCTGCTCATATAATAAAATGTACATAAACTGAATATAAGCTTAAAAGTATTACCATAATATAGAAATAACAAACATCTCCACACTCGACAAGTTCACACAAAATACGTGTATGTATATATACATGTATTTATGTATATGCATAATTTATTTATAAAGTATTCACTGGTTATGTCCGCGAGGATGCAGATGAAGAAAGAAGAGAAAAGAGAGAAAAGAGATGATAGAAGAGAGGAGAACAAGAAGATACGAGACATGGAAGTAGAGCTGCGAGACACGGAAGCGGCCGGCAGAGAATGTAGGGTGGCATGAATAGAGAGAATAGAGAGAAAAAGTGAACACAAATGAGAGTGTGATGGAGTGGGTGAGTGTCTGAGAGAGTGATTGAGAGTAAGTATGGGCGTTGGACAATTAATTTTGGTTCTCCCAAAATTAAAATGGACCATCTGGAACGGGAAGGGAAACAGAATTCTTTGTCCAAAAACGAATGGGTCAAAAAGGAACCGAAAAATCAGTGCAAATCATTTTTGACCCATTTGCACATGTATACGTCTTTGGTATACAATAAAGAACCCTTGTTCTTTCAATATTATTATATATTATTATAATTATTACATTCTGTACTTTTATATAAAAATTAAATAGAATTCTAATGTGTTGCAGCATCTCTTTATATCTGTAGTAAACATGTGCATGTAAAAGATGGCTATGGTATACTATATGATAAACTTAAATACACTTACAAAAAACTTAAAGAATCACCCTGGGAAACAGAAGTTCTTCAGGTCTTGCATGGACAACCTGATAATCAATAACCACTCTTTGTTCCACTTGTCACCCACTTCAGCCTTTATCAAGATGCTTCATTCATCTTCATGATCACTATAAAAACACAAGCCAGCATTTTAAAAAAAAATCTAAGCATAGCTTGGCTGTCAGATATGTCAGATAACATAGCAGAATTTGCATTTGTTTTAACGTCGAATGACCTTGTGCTAGGACAAGCCGGTCAGTTACATCAATACATGAATGATGAAATTTACTTTGGTCAATTGTACATATTAACATAAACCTCAAGGTCAGGAGCTTTAACTGTTACTATTTGAAAAAAATGTGGCATTATTGTTTAACAATAATGACAATTTAATAAAATATAGAATATGCCAACTTTTGAAAATATTTAGTAAATGTAATCTAATTTATTATGTATTAGTAAGGTATTTTTTGCATTGTTATTTTCTGTGGAAAAAAGATCCATGTCAAAAACATTTACAAATATGTATATTTAAATGACTTCTACAGGCCAGTGAAGCTAGCTGTTAAAACATCTATTCAACAGAGGATGTCACAGCTAGTTAAATCAAAGCAGCACATCCTTTAGTACCTGGCAGCTAAAGTAATAATTGCAGGGAAAAATAAGTTGGACAAACTTACTGGCAAAAGCAGATTCCAGCTGTGTGACATAGCATAGTCATGAGGGTTGCAAACATTGCGTAGTACAGTTACGTGTCTGGATCGGAAAACCAACTCAAATCGCATGGAACAATTGTTACTGCTATTAAATAGAATTATTTAAAAATCTCAAAAGTAGTGAGTGGTATACTGTATGTAGCCAGACACAGTTTTAAAAACAAGAGTTTTAACTCCCACCCAATTATAGAAAAAAAGAAAAGTAAAGTCAAATTCTGCATTAGGGAAGGCACTTGCACAGCATGAATAGACAAAACAAAGATGAGTATATCTGGAATTAATTGTATCTGAACGTTAGCTTAACTTTTTTCTCCTGGTCCTAACAATTCATTTTTATATATACATTTCTAATATAATTTGATGGTGGATAGCTTTTGTCAGTTTATCACTAGAATATAGATAGATAGATAGATAGATAGACATATACACACATACACACTATATGGACAAAGGTATTGGGACACCTGACATTACACCAACAGGGACATTTATGACATTGCCTTCTAAATACATAGACAGTAATATGTAGTTAGTCCCACTTTGCAGCTATGACAGCTTTCACTCTTTTGGGAAGGCTTTCCACAAGATTTTTTAGTGTTTCCGTGGAATTTTTTGCCCATTCATCCAGTAGAGCATTTGTGAGGTTAGGCGCCGATGTTGGATGAGAAGGCCTAACTCACAATCTCCGTTCCAGTTCATCCCAAAGGTGTACGATGGGGTTGAGGTCAGGCCCCTGTGCGGCCAGCGAAGTTCTTCCACACTAAACTCATCCAGCCAGTAAAGTAGACTTTACTTTGTGCACTGGGGCTGGAATAGAAAAGGGCCTTCCTCAAACTGTTCCCACAAAGTTGGAAGCATAGCATTGTCCAAAGTGTCTTGGTTTGCTGAAGTGGACCAACTACATATTTTAAGGCAAGACAGGAGGCTTCCTATTTTGCATATCTTCCTTTACTCTCACCAACAGCAGCAAAGAAAGAGTTAATAACACAAGTGAAAACAACCAATAGAAACAGTACACAGGTGGTATATAAACCCCTTAACTATCTTCCTCTTCCTCTTTCTTTGCTGCTCACCAAAGTTGCAGGTCAGTCCTCTTCCTATCTACAGTTATTGCTGATTTATTGAATAATATCCGTTTATTATTCATTACATATTGCTTTTTTCACCTAATTCTAGATAATTAGGTGGGTATGCACTTTTATATACAGTATAGATTTTTGATATATATATATATATATATATATATATATGTGTATATGTAGATTTTTTACTTGTCTTTCATTATTTATATTCATTATTTCTTTGCACATTATATACAGGCTGTGTGTCCCTGTGGCCTTGCACATTATATACAGGCTGTGTGTCCCTGTGGCCTTGCACATTATATACAGGCTGTGTGTCCCTGTGGCCTTGCACATTATATACAGGCTGTGTGTCCCTGTGGCCTTGCACATTATATACAGGCTGTGTGTCCCTGTGGCCTTGCACATTATATACAGGCTGTGGCCTTGCACATTATATACTGGCTGTGTCCCTGTGGTCTTGCACATTATATACAGGCTGAGCCCCTGTGGCATTGCACAATATATACAGGCTGAGTCCCTGTGGCCTTGCACAATATATACAGGCTGAGCCCCTGTGGCCTTGCACAATATATACAGGCTGAGCCCCTGTGGCCTTGCACAATATATACAGGCTGAGCCCCTGTGGCCTTGCACAATATATACAGGCTGAGCCCCTGTGGCCTTGCACAATATATACAGGCTGAGTCCCTGTGGCCTTGCACAATATATACAGGCTGAGTCCCTGTGGCCTTGCACAATATATACAGGCTGAGTCCCTGTGGCCTTGCACAATATATACAGGCTGAGTCCCTGTGGCCTTGCACAATATATACAGGCTGAGTCCCTGTGGCCTTGCACAATATATACAGGCTGAGTCCCAGTGGCCTTGCACAATGTATACAGGCTGAGTCCCTGTGGCCGTGCACAATGTATACAGGCTGAGTCCCTGTGGCCGTGCACAATATATACGGGCTGAGTCCCTGTGGCCGTGCACAATATATACGGGCTGAGTCCCTGTGGCCGTGCACAATATATACGGGCTGAGTCCCTGTGGCCGTGCACAATATATACGGGCTGCGTCCCTGTGGCCGTGCACAATATACGGGCTGCGTCCCTGTGGCCGTGCACAATATACGGGCTGCGTCCCTGTGGCCGTGCACAATATACGGGCTGCGCCTCTGTTCTCATCACCTACCTTACACAGACATAATGTCTCAGGATACTGTGCCATCCCAGGATGCCTTTATGGCCTGGTTAGGGGCAAAGTTTTTCTAACTCAGTGGAATCCTTTTTCTCTAAAACGTCTGCCAGTTTGCCCCAAGGGCAGCCTCCTGCTCCCTCCAGACCAGAGGCAATACCATCGGAGTCAGAATCCGAGAAATCTGAAGGAGAGGCGTCCGGCTCCAAACGGCCTTGGAAGGGCAGTAGTGTTTCAGTCGGCAAGGGTAAGGTGCATGACCCATTATCTATAGTGGGCGTATGGCATGCGGATTCATCTAGTGAATCAGAGGCTTCAGCAAATCTGGTCTCGCCCAGAGATTTCGACTCGCGCTTCGTCCGTGAGTATTTGGTGGATGAGCCCCACCTAGACGATCCCCAGCAGAACTTAGGAGCAGTCACCCAAATCCTATCCCTGGCAGACAGAGCAGTTCTATAGGAGACACCCCTTTATCCCAAGACTATCTGAAATTGGGCACTTTGTGTGGTATGCCTGTTGGGAAATGCAACAGTTGCAATCTCTTCTGTACGTTGCAAAGGCTACTCCTCATGGATCCCAGGTTGGCGGAATGGGGCCCTAAAGACCTAGGTGCAGCCGCTTACTGTTTGGAGACACATTTGTCAAGGAATCAAACCGCCACGTATCCTAGATGACATCATGGAATAAGGCCAAACTGTCAATGAGGAAGGTCTTTCAGACTGGCCCTCGTTTTTCTGGGAGGGCTGGTCGACCGCCGGGCCACCAGCCGTTCATCCCGAGGCTCCCGGTACTTCCCTCAGAACCAGATGTCCTACAGGACTCAGTTCCAACAGAGGGCCTTCAACCCACGTGGAGACAGTAGAGGTGCTTCCGGTTTTCCCAGGGGACGCTCCGTTTTCGGTAAGCCCGAATGTTTCTTGTCCTTCTTTCCCTTCCCTGGGTTACGGGCCATATATCATCTTTTTCCACAAGTGGGTGTGGATTTCGTCGGACCCTTGGATCCCCCTAACGGTACAGGTTTTCCAGATAGTTTTTCAGCTCTCCCCCCTTTTCAGGTACTCTGACCGCCCACATCTCGGAGGGCATTACAGATCAGGCCTTAATGGAAGCAGAACTCCGCACCTTATGTGACAAGGGGGCTATCCAGTGGGCAAAAGGATCAATCGGTTTCCTCAGCTCCTTTTTCCTAGTACGCTATTGCACCGGGGACTTCTGCCCAGTGATCAATCTACGAGCTCTCAATGCTTTCGTTTATCGCCACTTCAAAATGGAAGGGATCCGTCTCTTCTGAGACCTTATGTTGGAAGGCGATTGGTTTACACGGTTAGACCTCTCAGACGCTTTCTCTCCGTCCCGATTCACCCAGATTCCGGGCGATTTCTTCAGTTTCGCTGGGGCAGGCAGGTATGGCAGTTCAAGGCCCTTCCCTTCGGCCTAAGTTCAGCCCCTTGGTGCCTTACAAAGCTCCTGAAGCCGGTTATGGCTCTCTTCAGGTCCAGGGGTATCAGGTGTATAGTCTATCTAGGCATTCTGCTCTTCTCTAGCTGCCGGGAGACCCTGCTCGTCCAGACCGCTTTCGTGGTGCAGATCCTTCACCAACTAGGGTTTCTAGTCAATTCTCTCAAATCCGACCTGGTCCCAAGCCGCTTTCTCTTCTTAGGCTTCTTAGACAACATGTCGGCGGTTCGGTATATCAACCGCTTAGGGGGTTCTCGGTCCAAGTACCTCAGAGGTAACAAAGGACGTTTTTCGACTTTTGCCTTGCGTGCAGCATACTCTGCAGGCAGGATACCTCCCGGGTGCCGCGGTTCTCTTGGCGGACGGGTTCTCCAGACACTGGCGGGATGCGAGCGACTGGAGACTTCTCAGTCAGGTCTTGCACCTGGACCTATTTGCATCCAGGACGAATCGCCTGACGGTCATTTCGAGGGTCATCCATCACCTGTGTTGGGACGGGGGGGTCTTTGGTTCTGGTGACCCCCCCCCGTGGCATGCTCAGCCGTGGTTTCCAGCCCTGCTGCGGGTATCTGCCCAGGATCCTCTGGAGATCCCATCTCTGTACTATCCCCTGACGGGCCCGGAGGTCCAGGTTCATCCGCACATCCTGGAAAGACATCTCCTCCTGGTGGTATGGACGATTTCAGGGGACCCCGAACAGTCTTGGGCCTATTGGAGGCGGCTCAGTCCTTGCTCCGCAAATCTTAGGCTCCAGGTACCAGTATGTCATACCGGACAGCTTGGCGAGGCTGGGCTCCTTGGAGTTTGGGACGGCACATGGATCCCCTTGGCTCCCTTAGTCTGCCACCTTTTGCGTGGTATTCGTTTATCCCGTCCTCCGGCGCCACGCTACGGTTCTCTGTGGGAAGTAGCTGTCGTGTTAGATTTCCTTCGGGATGGCCAGACAACGATTCGCTCTCCCTCCGACAGTTGTCGGCGAAACTTACCCTTCTGTTGTCTCATCATTTTGCAGGGTTTTGGATGTTAGCGCTTTGGATGCTCATGCTGTCTCTATTTCTTCCCTGAGTTGTTCTCATCTGTATCCTAGCCGTTTTTTCTAGGCGACCCAAATATGGGTCGCCAGGTGTGTCAGGACTTATCTGTCACGCACAACGTCGATCTGTCCGGTCTTGACATCTCAACTCCTCTCCTTTGTGAAACCTTTCAAGGCTGTTTTCTTCTCCTACAAGAGCATCGGTGCTCTTTCCGTCAGGGGAGCTGCGGCCTCCTGTGCCCTTCGGGCTGGTGGAGCTTTAGTGGATATTCTGCGAGCGGCAGATTGGTCCCGTGCCTCCACCGTTTTATTTCGCCTGGTTTCTTCAGGGGCAATGGCGTTTGGTTTCCGGCGTTAAAAATGCAAAATAGGAAGCCTCCTGTCTTGCCTTAAAATTTGAAATTATTCTAGCCTTGGTGCCCGAATAATTATCATTTTAATAAAGACAGGAGGCGAGTATTTTCCCTCCCTGCCCTCCCGATGGTTAGGTGTACACTCTGGGTAAGTAGGCCAGGTTTGAATTCGTTTTTTGGGGGGTTTTGTCTGCTCCGTTGCGTTTGCTAATTTGTGATGACTCGTTCTACTGTGTGTTACCATGTTTGTGAAGAATTTGGTTCTGTTATGTCTCTCTCTTTGTTTCAGCTTGATACCATCTCCGTGTCAGCGGTTCAGTTTCCCAGTTGGAGTGCATTGTCGCCTTGCTCTTGACTTTGGTTCCAGTTCGGGTGTTGGGTTCGGTTTTACATTGCTAGACGGTTTGCTGCGTTCTTCAGTTCCGGTTCACAGCGGACGAAAGAGGAAGAGGAAGATAGTTAAGGGGTTTATATACCACCTGTGTACTGTTTCTATTGGTTGTTTTCACTTGTGTTATTAACTCTTTCTTTGCTGCTGTTGGTGAGAGTAAAGGAAGATATGCAAAATAGGAAGCCTCCTGTCTTTATTAAAATTATAATTATTCGGGCACCAAGGCTAGAATAATTTCAAATTAATGTCTATGTATTTAGAATACAATGTCATAAAAGTCCCTCTTGGTATAATGGTCAGATGTCTCCATACACTACATTCTATGTATATATAAAAAGAGAGAGAACATCTGTGAAGGAAACGTGTTTATATTGCTCTTTTGCTTTTAGAAAAATAAACCAACTGTGGAAAAATAAACAGTTTCAATAGACAATATATATATATATTCTCTGTGGAATTAAGTTAGTATTCACAGAACGACTAATTCTTTCACATCATGTTTCCAAATCCCATCAAAACCTCACTGCTGAAAATACATGTCATTTAGGGGATTAACTTTTCATGTTTGTGTACTCTAAATTCCTCAGGTGTTAGGCCCCATTTCAGTTGTTAAGAAGAGAGGTGTTTTTTTTGTGTGTTAAAAAAAGAAAGAAATGGAAAAAATTTTTACGGTTGTTTATATTGCAAGATCATATTGACAGGTAACTCACAGAGTATGTGAGGGATGTCATCTTCAACATGTCATGTCAGCATTTGTTAATTGGTAATAAGCATTTAGTTCCTATTTAAGGTTAAAGATATCGAATTTGCAGACTGAACTTTGAATAAAACTAACATACTCTATGGTAATGTTACATAGTTTTCAACAAGAGCCTGTTAACCAGCGGGTCACAATACCACCTGTGTTCTTCAGAATGTAAAAAAAAAGGAAAGTAATATGTTGCCTTATGAAGCAATGAAGAAATGTTTAGACTATGGTGTCCTACAAAAATATATATATATATTTCTGATAACACTTAAATGAGGCTTCTTTTTGCTTGGTTTTGGGTAAATTGTTTAATTAAGTCTGTAATAACATCCTTGCGAAACAGCGATGAACAAATAACTGCTTCTTATTCAGTTTTTTTAGCATCTGTTTGTGAACTACATTCATCAGGTCCTCAATGATTCTCCTAAGCAGGAAAATAAGAAAAAAAAAAAAACCACTAAACAAATCCTATGGTTTTTTTTGTTCTTAGTTATTATTATTATTATATTTTATTTATATACCCCCAACAATCTACGCAGCACTTAATACAATGCATATATTCAAGGGGTATGGCAGGACGGGAATTGACAGAATAAACCGATACATTAGGTGGAGAGAGCCCTGCTCGCAAGCTTACAATCTTGGTTACTTTATTTCTGATTGATTTGTTATAAATTAATGTATTACACTTCTTGACTAGCTCAGCAATTTAAGGAAATCTAACTCTATTATTTTAAAATGAAGAAAAACTGTCCATTGTGGCATTATTAGGGTTACAGCAGTGTATTTTTTTTTATTTGGTAACCTTTTGAAATGGAAATAAAATACAGTAGAACAAAAGTGGCGCACATCTACGTGGAGAATATAAAATATACTTCCCACTTCTAAAAAGATTTCTGCAAATGTCTTTACACAATCCCTGCTTAGAGGAACGTTGTTCACAGAGTCTTTCCTTAGCATACACCCCTCTCCAGGTAGTGATATTCTCAATTGAAGAGGGTTTTCAGGCATATATGGAGACAGACAGCAACATAATGAGTATAGCAACGTTATAATATAAAAAAATAGATAACATCCACTCTTTTAAAGAAATGGATTCCAGTATCCACAGTCAGCGTCCTGGGGGTGAGATCTTTCACTACTATATAGTGTATCGTCTACACTTCCTCGTTTGGCTCACTAACTCCTCCTCCTCCTTTGTAACGGAGTGTAAAAAGCGTAATGACGTCATGGCACAATGCGTTTCGCTGAAGAACCTTAAAGGAGCTAAACAGCGAAACAAGTTGTGCCGTGACGTATTTATGTTTTTATGCTTCGTTACGAATATACAATAGAAAGCAGACAAAAATAGTGTCGGAAAAGCATACGCGACAAACAAAGAGACCAGGAGAGGGTTGGAACCGTCACATGTGTAAAGCCAAGTGCCCCCACCATGTCTTTGTAACTAACACACAGAAAAACATTAACACAGCTATGCACAACACAAATACTCACTCTAATGCATGTACAGTCACTCACATTACATGAAGTGTGAGCCTTTCTTCAGCAAACTGCTCCTTCTGTTCCACTGTCCTTATTGCTGATTACCGGTATATATCATATGCTGACACTCTGTCTCTTAAGGGCATGCAGTAACAGATATTACATACTATGGAGGCAGTGCCAACTAGACACAGTCCTCAATCGTGTAGAGAGAGATAAGTGATCTCCATTGTAATCGGGCCATTGAAGAGTACAGTGATCTGCCCCTACCTGCTGCCCTCTGGACCTGCTGCCCTAGAAAACAGAGTTATGTGTGTTCGGTATCAGAATATGTATCATTTGTTTTTCTTATGGGAATTTAAATTTTATGAAGCTCACTCCTTTCATGTAAGACAAGGGTTGAACTTCCAGTTTCACTGAATATACCCCTGTATGAACTACCACTCTCATAATATTGTACTGAAACTGCACTTACCAGTGTGATAAGTGATTTTTTTTCATGACTAATTTAACTTACACATTATTGTCACTCATGTTATTTTATATGTTTTGTGCTTAAAAAAGGTTTCTTAACTTCAGTGAATAATTGCAACAGGAACTACTCTTGTACCAGGTGAACATACTAATAGATAAAAGGTGTATAGCTCAAGCACAGGACCCTGTCTGGACCACCAACATTTAGTAAAGCTTCTAACAGAGTGATCTTTGGTGCTAGAGGGTAAGCTTGACAAATTTGTAGAACATTCTGCTTATCATGAATCACATTTCATTTTTATACCTATGAGACTTAAATCGTGACCTCTGTTGCGAAACACACATTTTTGTGGTGGTGTTTATTACCTGGGAATTAAAGAACTTTTTCAAAAGTTTTTCAAATACATTTTCACTCTGCGTGTGCTGTTGTATATAACATTATGGAGTTCTTTTTTCTTTTTTTTTCATCAGCCAATTTGTTTTCAATAAAATCCTAAGCATTTTGTATTCCAATTCAGGAAGTAACTGAGTGGTGCATTAAAGTCTCTGTGGGAGCCAAAGATATTAAATACATTCCACTGTAACCAAGCACAGAGGCACAATAGTTTAAAAGCATTATCACAAGCACACGTTTAAAATGTGGAAAAAATAAACATCATAAATACCTTTAGAAAATATAGCTAAGCAACGCAATATGACAAAAAGTTGGCTTTTTATTATATATCTTGATTAACTGAGAATGCAAATAAAATATAGTTTTAAGGGGGTTATAGCTAAGCTAATAAATGGTCAGTCTTTACTTCTATATTTCTATTTGGTTTTTAATAGACACTTAATAGGCTTATTTATTATATTATTATTATAACATTAGAGGAGATTTCAGCTTAAAGGTTAGATCTCATGGAAAAAAATCCTTTCCTCCTTCAGTATAACATTGGTTGAGGACTATATGCAGAATCCTGCATACCATATACTTGATACGAATTCTACTTTTTGACACCAAGGGTTGTCGTCTTTTGCTGAACTGTTTTCTTGACACTTTTGTGAAGGACTGCACCTGGGGTGTGGTCATGGTTTACTAGTGACAACTACCTGCAACCTCTGTACTAAGGGACCAGACTCTCACAAAAACAATGTCGGACAGTGTCACTTTTGCCCCCAAACAGCTCGTCTGTGCCACCTTTTCACTGAACAGCGTGTCTGTTCCATCTTTTACCCCAAACAGCTTGTCTGTGCCCCCAGTCTGCCTGTGCCATATTTGCCCCCCAAACAGCTTGTCTGTTCCATTTTTATCTGCTCAAACAACCTGCCTGTGCTAGTTCTTACCCAAACAGCCTGCTTGTGTCATTTATGCCCCCCAAAACAAACCGCCTGATGGGGACATAGCAGGGACTGATAGGGAGTTTACAAGTATCGAAATAGATATTTAATATATGATGAACAGGACATAAAATGTCATGTATTATACACATGTAATTTTTTTGTTCCCCTATGGACGAACAGCATAATGCATTAAGAAAACATGCCCTAAGGCATTTGCAAACACTTGGTTCTGATATAGTGAAGGGAAGCTGATTTGTAGGTATTTGTAGTTATCTAGTAGAACTAATATGGTCATAAGTTATATACACAAGGGGATCTGATACAGAGGTTAGTGTAAGGTGATCTGGTAAAGAGAGCTATGGGACATGGTATTGATATGCGACTATGATTGTAAAAGTAACCATTTAGCTATATCTGTTCTATTCACATTATTTTATAACCCTCAAACCATACAATATTTGGATGAAGAACTTTTCAAGGACTCTGGTAGAATAGGTTATAATTTTTATAAGATATCAACTGTAACTTTGTTACATGCTTTTAGTTTTCACCCTAAAACTATGAAAAACTCTTTAACCTATTCATAAAAGTAAAGTCATAAAAACGAATTGGAGGAGATGGCTTAGAGGTTCCGACGAAGAGGTTCTCCCAGGGCAATAATAGAATCAGCCCTTGAACATGTCACAACTTCATCTTTGCCATCTCCTACAGTGAGTCCTGATAGGACTTCTACATGAAGATTGATCTTGAAATTTCATACTACGCCTCATCATTTGAAAATAATAGTTCTCTCAAATGATAGGACCTTACCTTCAAGAACAATACAAGAGAGGTGCTAATGCATGTGATAGAGTTGTTTTCAGATTCAAAACATTGTTACAGTCCTGAGAAGGATCAAGATATGTATTTACAAAAAAGGTTGTTGGAGGTGTTCTGGATCCATCCACTCACAGGCCGTTACAGTATTACATGTCTTATTGATTATGTTATTTACACAATTACTTGTCCGTGTGGACTTTCTTATATAGTTAAGATGGAATTTACTTTTAAAGAATGTATCATGAAATGCAATCAATTATTACTGCATATCATGATTTGAAATCTGATAAGCCTGTTGCTAAGTTTTTCTTAGTTGCACAACATCGTCTGCCGGTTTTCAAATTCATTGCTATTGATCATATACCCGCTTTAAGTAGAGGTGGGAATCGTGTGAAAGTCATATTACAGAGTTTATTGGATTTGCACGTTGGATACTGTAGCCCACGGAGAATTGAATGAACAGGTTTCCTGAACCCGTTGAATATTTACTTTGTTTCAATATGAAGAATAAGTTATATGTTGGGGTATTGTGGTTCCCCCTCTGAGGTGGTTATGAAGATTAAGTCAAGCTGCCTGATATATTTTTATGTACAAGCGGATTTCCAGATTTTTTTTAAATTATAATATGACATAAGACTTTATTCATCAGTGCTTTAAGATTTGGACAAATTGGTGGTTGCACATATCACCACGGAAATCATTCCTCTGACATCACTTCCTTGGTTTTCACATACACTTGAGTGATTGGGTTCGGGTGTTTACTTGTTTGTGTAAATATTGCATTGTTTCACAGTAGTATTGTCCTGATAAATGTCCACTGTGCGGACTGAAAAGTTGATCTGCACATGTACTACAAATACATTTTGAGGGTTTTTTTGTTGTTGTTTTACCTTTAAGTCCTCTTAGTGACTTATTTTGTGGAGATTTACGAATTCGGGATTGAAATGCATCTGGGCCAAATGTTTGCTGGAGAATTGTTTGAAGCTTGAGGGCAAGAATTATGGAAAAGCTTGTGTATGTATGTATATATATATATATATATATATATATATATATATATATATATATATATATATATATATATATATATAAAATCTGCAAACATTTACCAGAATATACCACCCTTTATTAGGTGTAAATGGTGGTGAAAAAGAGGGATTAAACCCTTTGTCCAAAATCAAGTTTGCACTTGTGACTTTCGGCACTAAAAATAGAGAGAAGATAAGCAGGAAGCAACTTTACAAAAAACAAAAACTGTCTGCTTTTCTCACCCTAATAAAGTTGACAACAAATATATAAACATAATATAAATGAGAGGTTTTGGTTATATGAATTGGCCAAAGCATCATTAAGCTCACCCGCCACGTCAAGGCACACTCTCAATAGGGTGAGAACCTACTCTCACCTCCTACATAGTGGGCACACAAAGCAGTTTATACTGCTACAAAAACCTTATTAATGTGTTGGGGGAGGTGCAATTAAACCTCCTTCAAATGCTTTGGCCAATTCATATAACCAAAACCTCTCATTTATATTATGTTTATTTATTTGTTGCCAACTTTATTAGGGTGAGAAGAGCAGACAGGTTTTGTTTTTGTATACATTGTACAGCCAACACACTGTATTTGCAGCATGTTTAGACTTGTTTAGTAGGCCTCGTATTATACATTTGTATTATTTGAGCCTGAGACTAGCTTAGCGCACCAACATTTTTTATTTTCCCAGGAAGCAACTTTACTTAACCAATTTAATCAAGTGTGCAAAATGTTAGCCCTTTTTCAATTGATACATTGTTATTTTCTTGAAAATAAAAAATTACATCTGGAATATGTCATATCCTGGCACATGCCATCAATTACAGGCACACAGTTCTAGGGAGGACTGAAGCAGAGGCCTAAAGGAAGAGATCTTGTGCTCCCACCAAAGGATTGAAGAAGGAAAAAGTGTTACACTGTGTAGGGTGTTTGTGTATGGTGTTAGAGTGTGTTAATGAACGGTGTGGTGTGTTAGCATTAGTGTTAAGGTGAACCTGAAAATAATTCAGCAGTCTTGCGTACCCTTCAAAACAATATATGTGCTTATTGGATAATATCTTATTAAAATAAAAGATATATAAAATGTCTCAAAGACTTTTCATACAGGAGCTGTTTCAATCATATATACATTTGATATAAACGTAACAATGACACTTATTTTTTTTCCTTGGTTAAACAACACTTTTTTTTCTCCCGTAACAGTCAAACTTCACTTCTCTACATACCTTTCATCCCAGGAAGGGGGTTGAACATATAGAGATACCACAAGCTTCATTTATGCCTCCGGTTACCTGAAGATCATACATTTTTTACCTAATATTCTTGCTTTAACAACTCACAACATTGAATCTCAAAGTCTAGTAAACAATATTTACCTAATGCTATTGATATTGAAAAAAACTGCAAAATGTAAGGTCACTAATATATTTAAAATTGTAATAGAAAATTTTCAAAATTCTCTATAATAGGTGAACAATGTTATTTCTTTCCATAATCCTTAAAATATCCAATCTCCTTTTACTAAGTTTCTTGATAGACAGACAGGCATATATTGAAAGAAGCAAAGAAAAATATTTGTCAAGTACTGCCGGTCATCGGCCAAATACTACTCCAGGGAAGAATGATCTTTGGTTTCTCCTCTTTGTCAAAATGGGAGCAGGATGGGGAGACCTTATAGACCAGGACGGTGTGAAATTTGCTGTATGTGTTAGTATGGTATGCATAAAACTAACAAAGGCAAGAAAGGGCAAGGCATAACTGAGAACTAGGAATTATAGTCACCACTGCAAATGGAAGTGAATCATTCTATGACTGCTGTGGCTTGGATCACGATTGGAAATCATGGACCGTGTCTGATGTTGTGCCATCTGCTTCACTTCTATGGAAACATAACACTTTAAAATAGTTTTACTGACACATTTTTTTAAATTTTATAATAGATTAAATAACGTTCTTAACTTCTTTTTTAATATATATGTATCTATCTATCTATCTATCTATCTATCTATCTATCTATCTATCTATCTATCTATCTATATAGATAGATATATATATATATATATATACACAAACCTAAATATCCTAAATAAAATGCAGTATACTTGTCTTCTCTGTATCTGAATGTGTCCACTGACTACTCCACAGCTGTGAATGCCAAAAGCAAGATTATTCTCACATTTACACAAAGATCCTTCTGTCCCACTGCAGCTGTGAAAAGCCCCAAATTCTTACTCTCAGATGTAAGTCACAGTCTGGATAGTCCATAAACAGATGGCATTCAGCTGATCTAGTAAAATTAATAACTTATTGTGATCACTTGCGGGTAGAAATGTGTATACATTTTTGCAGTTGTCAATTCTGTTCAATGTGTATGCGTTACCAGTGGAGTAAAATGGCTATATTGTATTGCAGCTTCTCATTAGTAATGCATGCTGCCGTCCTTCTGTGCCATAGTAAAACCCATTGTGTGTGCTGTTGTATAATGATGATATGACTGTGCCTTACATGGAATTTTCTCACACCTTCATATTCATGCTTTTCCGTTTGGCAAAGAGCAATACTAATGTAATTATACATTTTCAGGACAAGTAGAGCTTTATTTACAAACCATATTTATGTATTATTTATTGGGGGAAAAATATAAAAAGTATGGAAAGAAAATTAGTTTTGCTCAGGAAAGGTTCCACTGCTAAAAAGAAACATGCATATTTTTGGGGGGTTTATGAAGGCCAAAACACTCCCTTACACAATGCACTATTTTTTATTGATATTTTAATACATTGGAGTTGGTGGACACAAAAGCTTTTTTCCATTTTATGTTTTTACGAGGTGGTGTATCGGATGATTGGCATTTCTTAGCACTTTATTCAATGTGTTATTTTTTATGTTTGCCAATTTTGTATATAGTGCAGAGCAAAAAAAGACTAGAGATCCCATGTGGTCTTAATTGAATTTTGGGATAAAGGAAAATTATAATTATTTATAAGTAATACCTATAAAAAAAAAAGAAATTCCTGCTATTTACAAAAAATTATAATTATCGACCCTCCATGCAAATGCCCGGTGGGATCCTGGATAATTATTGCCTATTTTATCAATAGTCAATGTAATGTATTATGTTTAAAAACATTTAATGTATGGTTGATATGTCTTTTGCTTTGCAGTATTTTTTTATGTTTAAATCTTTTTTTATACTGATAATTAGATAAGTAAGATTATATTGTTCAGAAAGGAAGGAACCCAGGATATTGACAGATGTCTCCTGCAATGTCTAGCAGCTGAATTCACTGGTGTGTTCACATGATTACTTGGGCCTATCAGTACTAAGCTAGAAAGAAATTCTATAAAGTTAGACAAGGACAAGAAAAATAAGTGGTTATGGCACATATCCACCATGAGAAATTTGGTTCAAGGTGAGTTGGGGGCAGATGGCCAATAAAGTACAATAAAGAAATTATGAAACAGTAACTCGAGAATGCAGATCACATGAACCACTGGATCAACAAAGTAAGTCAGATTGGTCTGGCACAGGAAGCAGGACAATCTGGATTTTTAATTGCCATGTAAATACCAGAATCTAAGAAAGGGGTAATTGCAGTAACAGAAGTTAATGAGGTGTCTGCAAATTAGATAAGCAATCTGTCATCCATGCACAACTGTTTTCACGGTTCAAATGGAAATGCACCTGTACTTAGAAAAATCTAGTGCTATAGCCTAATAAACTAATCATTTTTTACATTATCCAAAGAAAATATTATCTTTTGCCCCAGTCATATTTGCACATTTTGGCTTAAACAACATCAATTATTCTTGTTCGGTACTTAGAAGAATTGATGTTTTGATAACAGCATTTTTTTAAACATTTGCATAAAACTTTTGAACCACACACTATATATATATATATATATATATATATATATATATATATGTATCCCGTATTTTTATGACCTCCTAGATCAGGGGCGTCCAACATGCGGCCCGAGGTGCGGCCCGCGTAAGATCGGGAGCCAGGGCAACCGATCTTACGCGAGCCGCGCCTCAAACCCTGCTACTTACTTGTGGGAGGGTCTTCTGGACTGCACAGAGGAAGCGGAGTTCACTTGACATCCTACTTCCTCTGTGCTTTAGCAGAGAAGGCAGAGGGAGGCCGCGCCCCCTGCTGAAGTCTGTGAGCGGCATCGAGGAGCTGCAGTGCAGGTAAGGGGGTGGGGAGGGTGTTTGAATGAGTGTGTGTGATTGAGGGAATGAATCTGTGAATGAATGATTATATGAATAAATGAGTGTGTGTGTGTGTGTGTGTGTGATAGCATGGATGTGTAAGTGCTGGAACCTAGGCATGATGGGACTGTGATTGCTGTCAGCCAGTACATGCTGAAACCTGGCCAGCTGCCCCCTTGTGTAGTGATGCTGCCAGCAGTATGGGGTCTGCACTTACAGCCACCCTGTACCAGCATGTACTGGCTGACTTGGCATGATAGGAGTGTGATTGCTAACAGCTAACAGCAATCACAGTCCCATAATGCCTAGGTTCCAGCATTTACTGGATGGATGTGTAAGTGCTGGAACCTAGGCATGATGTGACTGTGATTGCTGTTAGCAATCACACTCCTATCATGCCAAGTCAGCCAGTACATGCTGAAACCTGGCTAGCTGCCCCCCTTGTGTAGTGATGCTGCCAGCAGTATGGGGTCTGCACATCACTTACAGCCACCCTGTACCAGCGTGTATTGGCTGACTTGGCATGATAGGAGTGTGATTGCTAACAGCAGTCACAGTCCCATCATGCCTAGGTTCCAGCATTTACTGGATGGATGTGTAAGTGCTGGAACCTAGGCATGATGGGACTGTGACTACTGTTAGCAATCACACTCCTATCATGCCAAGTCAGCCAGTACATGCTGAAACCTAGCTAGCTGCCCCCCTTGTGTAGTGATGCTGCCAGCAGTATGGGGTCTGCACATCACTTACAGCCACCCTGTACCAGCATGTACTGGCTGACTTGGCATGATAGGAGTTTGATTGCTAACAGCAATCACAGCGAGCACAGTCCCATCATGCCTAGGTACCAGCATTTACTGGTTGCCTGGGTATGATAGGAGTGTGATTGCTGTTAGCAATCACACTCCTATCATGCCAAGTCATATTGCTAATTTTGTCCAATTGTGTGTTACCTACTTTTATTAAACATGTGAGTTTTTATTATTATTTTTTTTATAAGGTGGGGGTCATTTTCGGTTTTGGCTAAGTGAACCCTGAATGTTTTGGTCCAGAATTTTCATTTTAGTTCATCCCTAGAATAAATCTAGGGAATCCTGAATTTGTAGTCGCAAAACTTTCAAGGCCCAGAAATCAGTGAGAGGAAGAGTAAAGGTTTTGTGTCATTTACTTTATTTTAATCTGCATATTTTATTAAAGGCCATATTTTTTGTCACAGTGAAAAATGAGTGCGGCCCGCGCACGTATACAATTCTGATGAAGTGGCCCACTACAGAAAAAACTTGGACACCCCTGTCCTAGATCATAATTTTATGAACAAAATGTTAAATTGAACAATGCTCACTCACTAAACTAAGAGCTATGGGGATTACAAATTGCAAGGAAAATGCCAAGGTTATGGGTTACAAACCAAGACAGTTTTCAGCAGTTTAATTAACAGTTTGTCACTATTTTCTCCCCAATGTTCCTCAATTTGACAAAATCTGAATGTTTGTTGATCATAAGGTTAAAAAAAATCACAACGTGTACATAAATAACAAAGTCGGTTTAAGTAAAATTTCTTCTTCTAAATATCTATACAAACAATAGGTCATAATACCCCATAGAAAAATCTCTGTAAAGCCTCTCCCACATAATACACAGGCCCTGCTTTCCCCCTTATGGCTGGGTTTAGCACAGACAGATGAGCTAAAAGACAAGGAGAGGGACACTCTGAAGGGCACCAATATTTTCAGTGTAAAATAATTTTTAAAATGCCATATTTTTTATATTTACAAAAAATTATTGTTGATTATCTAATAAATGTCAGTTAGAAAAAGCAAACATTTATCAGGTTAATAACATAGAGTGACCTTGAAATTTCTCTAAGAGTTTAATGCTGTCATATATTTTCATTAGGGAATGTCAGTGTGCCAAAACGTTTGTAGCTGACAACAAGTCTCAAGAAGCAGAGGGTAAAGGGTTATTGTACACATCCGTCCACAAAATATTCCATTGAAGGAAAACTGTTTGTGTAACCTGTATTTGATATGGAGGGCCCTACTGGCTATTATTCAGACCCAATGCACAGTTGTCCCCAGCTAAATTTATGATGTAACACATTTTTACTGATTTACAGGGGTTTATTCTCTAAGCAAAAAGTTCAAAAATACCATATAGGCAAAGTAAACAGCGGCATAGGGCACTGGAGAGCCATGCTTGCCCGGAATACCAGCCTGTCCCCAGCCATATACATAGGGTTAACCTTGGTAAGTGTCTCCAGAAAGTAGGGCCAACTTCACAAATTATGCTGTACGCTTGGTGAGATGATGATGACCAAGAAATCTCTCTCATTTACCTTTTGCGTTAACCTGGACCTTCTTCAAGATGCTTGCTACCTAGCTTAGCATTTCATAATGAATGTTTAAGTTGGTGAAGGTATGGCAGTATAAATCTATCAAAGTCTTTCTTCTTAAATAAACTCTATACACTTGCAAGGTAAGGTTAATCATTTCATGTTTTTAATTTATACACTTCAAAACTCCTTCAATCCCAAATCAATTTAATATGGTTTGATGAAATGCATTGTGAAAGAATGTGATGTCCATATGCCCTGCGGTGCAGACAAAAGCCATGGATAGGTTTGATTGATTTATATAATTGTAACTGTTAATGGTTCAAACGCTTGGAAGTAAATGACTATAACACCAGGATTTCCTAAAATTAAAAGACATAATTTTTCTATTGCCTTCTAAAACAGTCTACTATATTTATTATACTCTATGAATATTTATTGTGAATTTAATTACACATTACAAAATATTTTTTAATGAGTGATAATTTTAAATTATGATTTCAACAATTACAATAGTCTTGGATTCACTAAAGATAAATTACATTTTTATAGAATATTTTAGCATTTTCTAAGTTTTTCTGCATTATATTTAATATGTTAATGCTGTATCTTTGAATTTTAATCGTCACTATAACCGGCAACTGTCCTGAATCCCTCTTCCGACTGCTGACAGGTTTGAGCGGAAAAACAAAATACCAACATTTAAATTCAAACCTACAAAAACTTTCAGTACACATGAGGCTTTTGTACTGTATTTCGGCAAAAGCACGTAAGCTCACTTACCAGATCAAGGCACCCCATGAGGGTCCTAACTGAAATACAGTGTAAATAAACCAAGACCAAAGTGGTTGGACTTCTAAACCAAGTAATCGGTGCAAAATAGTGAATATATGCTTTTTAAACGTTTAATA
This sequence comes from Sceloporus occidentalis, assembly GCA_023333645.1. Taxonomy (NCBI): domain Eukaryota; kingdom Metazoa; phylum Chordata; class Lepidosauria; order Squamata; family Phrynosomatidae; genus Sceloporus; species Sceloporus occidentalis. The sequence goes on from JALMGF010000016.1 coordinate 10,318,269, forward strand.
CAAGCTGTGTCAATCCCCCAACACACAAAAAAAAAATCCAAGAAAGTGTCAACACTCAATATTATGATATATGATCACAACAGGGCTTTAACGTCTTTCAGTGTGCCCCTACAAAAAATATACAATGCATACATACCTCAAACACTCAGCTCCCAGGGAGAGGTCACAGCCTTTCTAAACGAAGTACCTGTGATAAGAACGAGGGCTTTACATGCCATATATATATATATTGGGAAGCGAGATGTTTGTCCCAGTATTGACTTAGAGGTACATTATATTAAATGCACAGCAGTAATGAGCAGCTGTAATCTAGGGCAATGCAGGACAACAATCATTTTTGGTTGTTATTACATACATATGTAAAGTGACCATCTGAATATGTGGCACACATTCCTGAAATTGCATATTTGTACCCTTCATTCTGTTAAAAAGGAGCAAACGCTTCCATTTCATTGAACATAAGAATAGGGAAGGGGTAATGATTGGGTTCTATTCCCAATTTAAAACATTAGTCTTTACAATTTGAGCCAAACTTATCTCTTGCCAATGGACAACGATAGTGCTGTCAGAGTATTTGCCCCTTCCCAATTTCTTCTATTTTTCATTTTTGTCACACTTTTCAGATCATCAAACTAATTTTAATAATGGATAATTAGATAACCTAAGTAGACCCAAAATGCAGTTTTAAATGATTATTTCACGTTTAGAAGAAAAAAAAGCTATCCAACCCTACCTGGCCCTATGTAAAAAAAATAAATAAATAAAAAAAATTAAAATCAACTAATTAACCATATTTAATTGATAATTGGGTTTGGTTTCACCACACACACATGCCCAGGGATGATTAGTAATTTCTTCTACACGCTGATGACCAAAGCAAAGTAAAAAGTGCATGTATAGGTTTATAATAAGGGTAGTCTTTCCACATAATTAAGTAAAAAATTCTTTAAGCCCACATTAAAAATATTAGTCAGTGCGCCTAATATTATACAGTGTGTGTATATATATATTTATATATATATATATATATATATGTATATATATATATATATGTATATATATATATATATATATATATATATACCTATATATATATATATATATACCTATATTCGGAGTCTAGCACCCGACGCCCGGGACATGCAGTTCCTGGCGCCGGGCAGGCAGCAGGGTTAGGATACAGATCCCCCGCAGCGGTGCAGGGGACCCGTATCCTACTCTCCGATATGCTCCCCTGCCGGCACTTTCAATGGGGGGGGTGCCGGCACAGGAGGTTGTCTAAGCACATTGCGCAGACGTTCACCGGCAGCGGCGATGCACGTAAACAGCCCCCGCTGCCGGCACGTCTGCACGATGTGCTTTAATAATCTCCCTTGCCGGGAATTTTCACGGGGGGAGTCCAGGCAAGGGAGATTGTTAAAGCACATCTTGCAGACGTGCCGGCGGCGAGAGGTTGTTAACGCTTGCATCGCTGCAGCCGGTGAACGTCTGCGCGATGTACGCTAACAATCTTCCTTGCCGGCACTTGCCACGGCGGAAGTGCCAGCAGCGGAAGTTGAGTACGCGTACTGCGTAGCTGTCCCCCGCCGGCCCTGCAAGACCCCGGGGAGTCTGCACCGGTAAGTCTAGGGGGGGACCTCTTGGGGGCAGAGTGGCAGCATATCTCAGGGGGGATAGAGTGGCAGCATATCTCGGGGGGGGCACATCTCGGGGGCAGAGTGCATATCTCAGGGGGGGCAGAGAGGCAGCATGTCTGGGGAGGGCAGAGTGGCAGCATGTCTGGGGAGGGCAGAGTGGCAGCATGTCTGGGGAGGGCAGGGTGGCAGCATGTCTGGGGAGGGCAGGGTGGCAGCATGTCTGGGGAGGGCAGGGTGGCAGCATGTCTGGGGAGGGCAGGGTGGCAGCATGTCTGGGGAGGGCAGAGTGGCAGCATGTCTGGGGAGGGCAGAGTGGCAGCATGTCTGGGGAGGGCAGAGTAGCAGCATATCTGTTCCACTAAGTGTTTTTTTGATGGATGGATAGATAGATCTTAAGAATTGTCTATAATAACACTCCGCCAGCTTACTTAATAAAACTGATACCTTGCTCCCTTAGTTGAAATATTTCCCAAGAAAGCAGGTGCCTGCGTCTTCACAGACAAATACCTTTATTAAAGCATAGCACCTCTGCTTCAAAGGCTACAAAGCACTTAACTCAATAATATTGAGTAACTTTGCACCTGCTCCCAGTGGTCTCACAGAGACAGTGGCTCATGGTAATATAGATGAAATAGCCTGGGGGTCTTGGCTTAGTTTCAAAGACATGTTCCTTCCTGTGACAAACCACTGTTTTTTTTGCAACAGATATGAAAGAAATTGGCAAAAGTCATATGTCCAATATCCTGTATTAGTATTCATATTTTCGTTCTAGCGCAAATTTATGTTCAAGTGTAGTGTTTCATGAATATATAGATTTACATTGATTATAAATTTGATTAATTTTAAATAAAACTATTATATTGTGTTCCAGGTTTCCTTTCTTTCTATTTTCAGGAGAGAGCAGATATTTTTATATTACCTTTTTTGACTTTATTGTCAACAACATTAACTGTGACCATGATAATTGTCAGTAAAACATATTGGGGATATGTATAAAAAATTAATCTGGTTCAACATTCAAAAAGAGAACTTATCACCATAGCAGAGTATTTCACCACCGTGAATAGTTAATTGCTATGGTGGCTATTCCTCTCTTTCAAACTTTGCTCCAGAGTCACTTTATATATAATTCCCTAAATAATGTAAGTGTGGTGGATTCAAATGGTGACAACAAAAACAGTATGTAGGCATTCGTGAGCTTCAGAAAGTACTATAAGTAAATTTTAAATAAACATTCTACTTATAATATATGTAATGCTAGTTAAATAAGGGGACTAAAGAAAAAGTGGAATATAGATGTTATAGACCGGATTTGCTTTTAAAAATAATTATATATATATATATTGTAGTACATTATTGAAATTGACCAGTGAGTCACAGTTACATACACCAAAGTATAAATATGCAGAGAAGGCATCAAGAAAAAACATCTTGAGAAAGTTAAGACAAAAGGAGCTGGGATGGAAGGGCACAAGAGTTTGCAACCACCAATGGTATTTCTCCAATATAGGGTGTGTGACATTAGTACTCCCTCTACCATTACTTATTCATTGTTCAATATTGGTACCTGAATGTGATTATCCATCTCTTTCTATGCCTTGATAAATTATATTTACCAAAGTAAATGTCAAGTTTATAATATCCATATCCTTATCCTTCAAGGGCAGCTATACACTTCGCTGTAGGGTGGTTGGTTCTCCCCTCTAAGGGAGAAAGGTTATGCCACAATGCACAATTGCTTGATCTTGAAACACAGATGGAGAAAGGCACCACACTATAGTTCATGTGTGGTTTTTAATATGTATACCTCACTGTTCTGTACATGTATGTGTCATTATAGGGGAGTGGGACCAAAATTAAATACTGACCAGAACCAGCAAATGTGGCACAGCAGTTCTATTCAGTGGTTGTTGAAGTGTTAAGATGAATACAATTCAATATTGTTGTTATTTAACACGGTTTAAGCGTGATGACAATCTAAATAAGAGCAAATGGGCTTTTTGCTATATTGTTTGTTTATTTTACATCTGGCTTGCCACCTGGCTTACATTTAAAGCTTTTGTTTGTTTTTAATAGGTTCTTCCATGAAAAGAGCAGGTTACATAGTTGCTCTTTTTATGCATTGTCATATGATTGGTTGTTAGGATCAAATTTAATTGAATACTTTCTAATGTTAAACGATTCAGTGCTTAACAAAATGGAGTGTTAATAGCCATTATCTTGTGATATTTTATTTTTTTTAAAAAGCACCAGCAGGCTTCTCAAAAGATCATCATCACACATTATTCTGCACCAGCAGAAGTGAAGTGCAGGTTCATTAGAAGCATGGAGAGGATCTTATACTATTCAGATTTCCATCCAGCTTAATTTTTAAAAACAATCTAAAAATGTAAATATGATTACAGATAATTTTTATGGCAAACAGTTTGAGTTTTGAAGGTTAAATTCTACTTTGTGTAAGTGGGACTCTTGTTTCAGGGAAGGACATGCAAAGAGGAGTGGGCATCAGCAATGACTGTTCCCCTGCCTGGAGAAAGAAGAAACTGACCTAGAGATTCAGGTCAAATTTGGAAACTTCCCAGGTATACATTTAATGTGCAAATACCAAGAAAGTCCATGAGTGTGCAAAGATCTTGATAAAGATAATGTGTACTCAAGCAGTCTAACTTTTCGCTACAACACTGGAGCAGATGAAATATATTTGAGGACCAAATATGAATTTCAAATGACGAAGGAAAGCATTTTTTTAAAACAAGAATCCTCAGTCAAGCAATGTTCTTCCAGTTCTGCTTCTTTGTAACACTGTAACACACGTAATGGGTAGCTTGATGAATGAAGGTTTTAGAGATTGTGTATCTGCTCTCAACTGATATGATTGTTCTGTGTTGATGGTAGCTCAGTAATAGCTTTATAGTTTAACCATCCAGCTAAAGAAAGTATCATGGCTTACAAAGCTCAGCTGTATCCATTCCAAGCTTGTAACTGGATCAGTGTTTAGAAACATGTAATTAAACGGACACAAAACCTGTAATCAATTGCATACAGGTTATCTTTGATTGCTGTAGCATGGAACAAATTACACCCAAGTCTTTCACAGGCGAGATGACAAAGGGGCTTCATTATCTTCCTTTTGAAACTGCATCTCAATAAAAACAAGGATGTTCCTATTCTTAACTTCTCAAATTAATTAAGGGGGTACAAACATCACACAATAGCCACTCGTATCAAATGCTTCTTTTAACGTGTGATGGGGCTTTTTGTTTTGTTTCACTTTTTTTAATTCCCTGCTGCACATTTTTTACTCTGCCTATCACAATATAGTTCCCTTTCCTCATTTTGCATATCTTTGGTACATTCATTTATTCATCTGATATAGGCTGCCCCATGACACTTCTTAACAAATGCATCTTTGTTTGGTCTAGAAGCTTCCTAGACAGAAACTCTAAACCTGGACATTAATATCCTGCAGGAAAAAAAGCATTGTATTGGGTTAGACAGGAAACCATCAAGTGTGTAACGAAGCAAGAGGAGATCAAGAAGCCTTTCTAAATTCCAGACTTAAGCAAAAAAAACAAAAAACAGGTGCCTACAAGTTAAAAAAAAAAAAAAAAAAGATACTATGGGTCTTGGGTCTTAATAACTGTTATAGATAGAGACAATATCCATAAAATAGCTTCAGGATTTACCCAGGATACTTCTTGTAGGGAAATTTTCATTTACGTTACGTCTCGACTGGTTCCATAACCTTGAAGTTCACTGGGCTCTTCTAATCTTATCTCTGCACCAGGGTTCCTTTTTTCCAAATATGTTACAATAGTGTGATGGAATCTACAGTATTTGGACTTGAGATAGGGGCTTCTAAATAGCATTTGCTTTATGTATTTTCTTGGTGTACGTTGATTCTTTGCTTTATCATATGTACATATTGTCATTTCAGCAGCACCATAAAAATCTGTATTTATCACTTGATAGGATATATAAACAGGTATCATTGTGACTGTAACTGTACATTTCGGTGATGCTTATTTAACACCTACCAACATGGGTTTTGTGCAATTTGTTATTATGATGTTCAATACATTTTTTTTTTACTATACCCACATGGTTTATGTACTGTTTTCATAAAGGACATAAATGGATTTAATTTTAAATGTATAATCTGCCATTTAGTATGAATGTTGTGTTACAAAACTGATGCCACTGATGAAAAAACCTTACTTTATGTTCAACAACATCACTTGAGTGGAATAATACCATAGATGGAATAGATGTTTTAATTTAATAAGGAAGCAAAACTTTTGGATTGGGATAGGGACGTTTTTTAAATTATTTGTAGTACAAAAAAACATTATCTTTATTTTTGTTCTATTTTTTTAAAGAACACAATCTTTTGATCCCCACTGCAGATGATCACAGGCTCTTTAGTACGTCATATGGTCGTTAAGGTCTGAGGTTTTTGTAACAGGAGGAATGGATAGGCTAGATGGACAAAATTGCTCTTTTTGCAGTCAGTTTCTATGCTTTAAGAAAATTGTGAAAATATATGTAAATTTATAAAATTTCCAAATGTACGCAAATGTAAATAACATAGATTTTTCCTTTAATTGAACAACTATTTTCACATGACCTGATCACGGTCAGATATTAACAGCTACCTGTAATGATTATTAAGAAGTAAATAAATTGTCTTTAGATTATTCTTACTGTACATTAATGTGCGATACAGCCTGTTAATTATTTTGTCCTAATTATTTTGCATTTGCCATGTATTTGTCACCAGAGGGTTATAACTTCCTATACAAAAATAAGCTAAATAAGCCAAAGAAACACCAAATATCTATTTCTCCTAAAAAGTGGTTATAGGGTAGCATGTCTTTAATATCCCCTGTTGAGCGGTTTAATGTTAATCATTTCCCGGCAGTATTTTAGCAGGACTATGTGAAGAACATTTTTCATTTTCGTTCAGTTTCAATGTGTTTCAGTGTGATTTCTCCCAGGATTTTCAGCAGGTGTGTATATTTCAACACTCGGTTTTCCCTGAATGTTTAGCATGTAGGTGTAAGTATAAATACATTTTGAAGTTCAGCTGTCAACGGTGGTTATAAAGGAGCTTTCTCTAGAACAAGCAGCGCATGTTGACATATCTGACTCTTTCAGAACTGAACTATGGGTAAAATGCAGCTTTTCTTGGCAATCCTTAAGTTTTGAATCCCTTGGTCCCCTTGTGTACAATAAAGGTTTAGATCCTCTTAAACTAATCTGAATTTTAAGATATGTAAGAACGTACCCTTCTATTTCTTTACACGGAGCTAATAATGCTGGAACACAAGGTGTCCCTGAAGTATGTCTATGTCCACATTTAAAAAAAAAAGCATAGCTGTAGATGTTATGCTTTAAGCGATTATAATGTGATTCATCATATCCAACACCCCAGGGGGCAGAGTTGCTTGGTTTAGCAACAAAATAGATATTTTGCAATTAGGTCTTTATATTGTACCATGTAGTATTTATTTCACTAAAGGAAGGCATTCAATTTATAGTGCTAGAATATTCACCCACGCTTGTGAATTTTATTTTCTATAATACCTGCATGGTGCTTTTTCACTTTCAAAGTAGGCACTACCCATAAGATCACTGTTTCTAGAGCTATTACTTTGGTCTATGACTTTTAATGTTGATTCACTGAACTTGTATGACCTGGAATCTATATGGCTCGGATCTATTGTTTCCATTGCTAATTCTGAAACTAAATTCCCATTTTCCCTTGTCAATGAATTCCTCTGGGAGATTATATTTTTGGTCATATGTGATGCTTTTTACTGGCCAATGACCTTCTTAAGACAAGATAATGACCAACGTAAGCTTTTAAAGAGGTACTTTCTGTATTTTCAAAGTTCAAGAGATGACGAAAGGGGAAATTAATGTTTTTTCTTAGAAAGCTGTTTTATTTTTCAAGGCTGCAGACCAAGTTCTGTTACTGAATGGGATGTTTATCGAAGACATTTTTGTGTTTTTGATTAGATTTTTTATCGACATGTTCTATGCTGGGCTTTCAAGTTTTTTATTCACTCATACATACAGGGTATTCTAGTGCAGCTGTTCCCTGTGAATAAGGACATCTAAACTCAGTTGAATTACCCATGTAAAATGTTTGCTCAAAATTAAGGTCTCCTCATGCTTATAATTAAGCAATCAACTCCTAAGGCACAAATCTAGAAAAGAACTGCAAACTGCCCAAATGCACCTATACATTTTACATGGATATCTCTTAATAATCCAGCATGCAATTTCCCTACATCCTAATATGACCTACAGAAAACTGAATAGTGTTAGCACAGGCTAAGTGTATGTAGCGCTAATATTCTGCTTACTTTATGCAATCACTTAGTAGTTGCTTAAAGTTCTTTTTCAGTCTGGAATCCATAACTGCTATTTGGAGATTAGTCAAGGAGTCACAAACCATCCATAAACACATCTTGGTGTTGAGCCCCTGGTCAGCATACCTGGGAACATCTAAGCTCCAGCCTTTACTTGCGGGACCCCAGTGGTTGGTCCCTCCCCACCGGTGGGTGGTCCCGCTGACATCACGGGAAGCACTCCCATTTAAAGAGGATACGTGTCAAGACCCTGCTCCCGTGACCCCGAGGATTTGGGTGTTGAACCTGAGAAGCGGTGCTTCACCCAGAGATTCCCAGGTATGCTGGTCAGGTTTCTATGGTAATACTAGTGCCCAATGGAAACCTTATACTTTCTTACATCCTTATAAGAAGCATTAGATATGTTTGTAAATGTGTAAAATTGGCCCTCCTGGACCAACAGGGAAAGGGGGTATGACTACAGACCGATGCAGGAATGCTTTGTGTCCCTCTCATTCATTGGCTTTTAGCTGTCATCATGGTGTGTAAATATAATTCCATAATGTCATTACATGACCATTGCAGTATGTGAGGATATAATATATATGATAAGTTAGAATGCACATATATAAAGGAGTCAAACATTATGTCAAGATCATCACCTTGCAAGACCCCCCAGAAGACATTAACTATCTGATGTGCGCACTTGTCTCACAGAACCAATCCCTCTCACTGGTGGTTTATTTAATTAGATGTTGTATTATTGGATCCTACTGAAAACCCCAATCCTGCCACCCTGCAAATAGAGATTAAGGTCCAGGATTTAGGACTCCTTTTTTTAATTCTGGGTCTGGATGGGTGGCAGAATTATCTACTAATTTTTATGAAATATTAAACATTTTATATATATATATATATATATATATATATATATATAATTAGACCCGAGAGTTTTTTCTGCTAAACTTCCCATGACAGCAATGGGAATCTGCAATATCACATGAAATAGCTGCCAAATCTTCTTTACGCCTTGAACAGAGAATGGACCCAAGAGGTACGTTCTTCAAAAAGTCTGATAGGAAAATAAAGACAGGTTTCTGTGTTATTCTATTGGGTTTATTCTTCAAACAGTGAGACATTTTAGAGAATCTGACAAATACTCCCCATAGAATAAATGTTTTTTTTTTTTTTAATATCTTATTTGATTAACTAAAAACCTTTTGAATTTCTTCCAATGAGAAAATCACATTCTTGGCAGCTTGAAAACAAGATTGTCCAAAATGTTTAATTTATTGAAAGACAATATTCAAGGCAAATACACTTAAACATTGAAAATAGTTGGATAATATCATAGTTGTGTTTTGTTAACTTGTTTATTAACTTGATATATTTGGATATATAATTTTGAGAATATTATTTAGAAGGAGATTTAAAAGTTGGAATGATAGGTGCTACAGTCATTTTTATGGGAATGCATAAAGGATCTTTATATACTTGTGGGGATTGTCAGCTATGAGCGAAGAAGAGACAGTTGAAGAGGGGTAATTCTATTAGTGAGAAGGTTGGCATAATTTTTCACATCTGAATTAAGTAGTAGAATTGGACAATAATTGGGCCTCACATCTATGAATTCAGCATTATAGATTTTCTGGTTTGGGAATTGCAACAATGTGAGTTGCTATGTTCTCAACACGAAGAATGCCCTTACACCGAAAGTGCTGGAGCAAGGTCAGAAGTATAAGAGGGAAATTGTTTCATAATAAATGTTGGGTATCTGAAGCTGAATTGTTAATCATCTGGCTGACCATTTTATTTATTTTGATTCAAAAGGCACCTCAATAGCATCAAGGCATTCAATCACAGAATCAGCGAGATGCAGCAGATTGACCAAATTAATTACTCTTGTCATCTTTAGTTAATTTGTAGGTATTCGCAGCTACCTTCAAGTTATTTGCTTTCAGGTATATTGTTGGCGTACTAATTCATTCTAATCAATGCTGTGTTTAACCACTTTATTGCTTTCTAATTATCCTTCTAATATTGCTTAATAAGGAGGGGCATAATGTTGATTCAGTGATATAATGATGTTCCATTTTAAACTTTTTAAGAGTCTCAGATTCTATTATAGAAGCTTCTAAAACAGCAAAATAATATTTAATGTGGTAATGAACAATATTTGTTATTAATTGGCCAAAGGGCTGTTATTATATTTTGCTACCAAACCTATTTTGAAATTTCAAATGTCTTGGGTCAACAGTGGAAGAGTAATCCAATAATGGGTTGACTATTGCATTCAAATTGCCACATAGAATAAGGGGAAACTAAGGTATATGTGATATTATTGATAAAAAAAAACCCACAGGTTGTATACACACATACACACACATATACACACACACATACACATACATACTACTTTGCACCTTTCCCCTGCCTCTACTCCCTCCTCAACCAGGCTTGAAGGATCATGTAACCCAAAGTCAACCCCAGTTGCTCACTTTTGCCTGCTTCTCGCTATTAATGGTTTTGAGACTGTGCAGGGTGTCACCTTAATTAGTACTCGTTAATGTTAACTAAGATCTCAGTTGACATGTAAGTTCCCCAGTTTGTGCAAATATGGAGGACTGGACAAAACAAGTTTAAAGGCAAGTGCTTCCCTTTTTGGTCCTTTTAGTTTTGTGGCACGGGCATTGTCAAGCTACAGCCCTATGTGTGTGTGAGATAGAGTACTATGGAACCTGGCATACAATGTATCTGCATGGGCTTTTTCTTTCGGCAAGGGAACCTCTAGTGCTACAGGTATTTGCGGGCTGACACTGGCCAGCATTTTTATATGCAATTATATTAGGCTTATAAATATGTACCCACTGCCACTGACTACAACCCAATGGAATTGTGTTTTAAGTTTCTTCAGACAAACTAAAATGTTAGCCAGTCAACCAGACTAAAGATAAAACCTATGGCTTTTTCAGCACACAAACTATTCACTTGATTGAAATGTTATCTAAAGACTTAGCTATATATTACGGTGGATGTTATTGCAGTTGCTTGAATCTGATCTCTTGTCCTGAGAGGACCAGCTTCTCTAGCAAGCACAGCCATTGCAAAATCATGTTAAAAACCTGAATAATAACACCTCACTGTGTTTACAAGGAAAAAAACATAGTTAAAAAAATATGTCCAAAAATGACGCGTTTTTAAACCTACGACTGTAGGTTTAGTCATCAATGTACTCCTACAGCAACAAAAAACCCTTGGTGGAAACTGTATGCTCTTTCAGCTGTTAAAGCACAGGGAAGCAGTTCATTTATCTTTATTTTCAGCATTCACATTACAGTAAATGCTTACATATGACTTTTATATACTATTGCAACTGACAGATCATCCTGCCATCTCTAGAATTAATGTTTTCATGCTTGAATGTTTGAATATATGGGAGTACCTTTACATATAAAAAAGCCATCAACATATTAAATATGTCATGATTTTTATATCTAATACTTATAACCAGGGGTAGGCATTGACATAGCTCATGGTGGGGTGGACCCTCATTCACTGGGGTCTGTGGTGGACAATCGAATGATGTTCTATGGACATTCACAAACCTTGCCACAGACACAGGTACGGACACTCTGCCTCCCCCTGCTCGTAGACATTATTAATTAAAATATGGAAAAGCTAAAAGATTTTTATATAGGACATATCATCATGTTAAATAAAGTGCACTCCATATATGTTCTACAGATGAGTTCTGCCTCTTTCAATGTGATGCATGTTAATCACTAATAGAACAGTTGGGTTCCTAGCAGATTTTAACCTCCTAATAGACTAACTTAAGGAGCTAAGACCTCATCTCCTTCTCTACCATTATATCTTGACATGTGTTCATGTTATTGTTTGTTTTTTTACCTTGATTAATGTTGTTGTTGTTGTTTACTTTGTGTTTTAAAAAGATTTTTTTAAATAATCTGCTGATATTCGCTAAATAAAATGTAATGCAATGCAAACACAAAATCAAAACATCCTCATAAAAGAAACTTTTAAAATGCATACGTGTGTGTGTGTGTGTGTGTGCATTGTGACCTACTCAATGACTATAGATGTAGCTGCTTGACCTATGCTAACCTTAGCGTTTAACCTTTGCTATAGGTCACAGCTCCAAGTAATAGACCTTAAAGAACAATATTTTGCTGGTAGGATGGATGTACTAGAATTTCACCTGAGAAATATAAGTAACAGTAGTAAACATGAAACCTTTTATTGAGCTATCTATTTTCTAAATATCATGTTATTAAGCTTAACTGTATATAACTGCTCTTTTCTATACTATGATAGTAGCACATAAAATAAACATAATGTCATTTTTAACTGAAATTTCCATGGCTAAAATGTGTATGGTAGTTATTATTATTAGGGATTTTAGGATTATAGAAAAAAAAATACTGTTTGATGAAACTGCAGCAATTGAAGAAAATCCTGCCAGTTTAATAAAATCAGTATAATTGGAATACTATTACATTTCATTAAGGGGGTGTCCTGATGTTAGTGGCATCTAGGTGCAGTATTTCTTTGCCCCCTCCTTCTCAATAAACACACACAGTTACACACAGACATACTATATATTAATTAATAATGCACGCATATTCTGGTACACAAACGTGTTTTAACACCTACACATTGTAATAACATATACTCAGACACTAAAACACTTAAACACACTCTAATACCATACACTACAATCCGCAGTCACGCCACCATACCTGGGAAGATTGCCGTGTGAAGCATTGTATTGAAGGTTTAGAGCATATAAATAATGCATTGAAACCCTCAATTGCAGAAATAAATAAATCACAGGTCACACACCCCCACATGGCCAGTAATGTCAGACAGTTTGCACACATAAGACTTTTTTCCTAGCACCCAGAATGCATCTATAGGACCTGCTTAGCACACAGATTGGATGCATAGGACATCCAATCTTTGTCCCCAAACAGCCTCCCTGGGCCATCGTTCCCCCAAACGGAAGTCCTGGCAGATAAGCGACAGAAAAAAAGAGCCCCACAAGTCTTTAATTGCTCCCACTAGAGCAATCATGCAGGGTCATCCCCACAATCGCCAGTTTACATAGGCAGCTTCAGGGACAGGGTTGATGAATTAAGAGCATATGAAGGCTGCGGTGTCTCTTTAACTATGCCAACAAACATAAGATACAGTGGTAATCAAAAAAAATCCCCTTGCTATGTTTCTACCACCATATAACAGAAATAGTTAGTAAGATATCTTTCTGTTTCTATTTATGTTTTACTCCCTCTGTATATATATTTAATTAGTTGCGTCTGTATGTATGCACATGCGTGACTGATAAATACAATTGTAAATCTTTCTGTTTATAGAGAGGTTTCTTCCACTTCACAAGTAAAACTTGCATGTAAGTTTCTTAAACATCTTTGCAAACAACTTCCGTTTAATAATCAGAAACGCAGTTGGCAACGCACAGCAGAAAATTACAAAGAAATATGTTAATCAAACTCACAGTAGCGTGCTTTCCTACAAAACCAGCATGGAGGTACCCATAGGTGTTTTGTACTGCTGATCTTGATTCATCCCTGTTTACCTCTTATTAACAAGCTTTTCAGTGAAATCAATGTTTTCAACTCTTTATTTTTATGCTATTACAACAAAAAAGTTAAGTTAAAGAACCACCAAAATACAATGCAAGAATTGTTATAAATAGAAGTACACATACATTTTTAATTACAACCAAAGTGTGGATCTATCCAATGAGATTGATTTGAAATATGTATATGTCGCAGGAGTCCTCTGCCATTTCTGTATTAGTGTAGATTACTTGTTAATCACTACAAGAAGTCAGGTTTCTTCAAAATCATGGATGCCATTCCAATACGGAGGTCAGGCCCAGATTGACCATCTGCAGATCAAATGACTCTCCGGGGAAGAATACTCTCTGGGGTTCCTACATTTAGATTTTAGTTAAACAAATGATAAACAAAGTTTATCCTTTTAAAACAATATTTTAACAATTCCTGGACTGTGGAAGCAGGGAAAGTTAACAATGTAAAAGGCTACAACAGTTAAGCATTATGAAAATTGTTACAAAAGAAGGACTAACATGTCCTGTAGGTAGGTAAATAGATGGATATTAGATATGTGCAAATAGGCCAAAAATTCAGATTCATTTTTGGCCAATTTGTTTACAATGAGTTTGTTTTGGATGAAGATTTGGGAACAGAATTTGTTTCCTGGCGCCCAAATTGATTCACTTTAACTCACTCTCTCACACTCTCTAAATGTTTACCTACCTTCTCTGCCATCTACTTTCGCTTCTGGAAACTTCTGCAAATGGCGGCGATTGCAGTGAAAGTTCCCTAACTTTGCCAGAACTTGGATTGAGGCAATATGGCGGTGCGTCTGGTGACATCTTAAAATATAGAAAATCTTACATTAAAATGGTATAGATTGGTTGAACGTTTATGGCTCCCCTAACAATTCCGACCAAAAGTGCAGATTATTCTAGCAACATCAGCCCTAGCTATTGAAATATGGGACTATGGTCAGTGAACTTTCACTAAAGGGCGGAGACTCTTGGGCACACCCTCCCCTCTGAACTGAGGAACTGGGGAAAGGGTGTGCTCAGAGGCTCTGCCCTTTAAGGTAAGTTTACCAGGAAGACTGAATAATCACCGTGGAAAGAGAGTGTGAGAGAGTCTGAGTTCTCACAGTATTCTGGCCTCTTTGTGCACTTTTGCAAAGTCATGGGGACAACCTCTTATTCCACCAATCCGGGGAGAAGGTGTGTCCAGAGGCTATGCTTTTTTGCAGAAGTTTACTTTTAGGCCATGTCCACTCAGAACAGACAAAGAAAGAAGACATAAGGAGCAGCAGACAAAAAAGACATAAGACAGAAGAACAAGAATATGCAAGAAAAGAAGCAGAGATGCGCAGTAAGGAGACAGGTACACAGAAGCACTTACCAGAGAAGGTAAGGAGACGTTCAGAAAGAGCGTGAGAGAGCATGAGTGAGATTGAATCAAGCAAGCTCTTTCTGGGTTTTTCATTGGGGCTCCTCCTCGTTTTCGCAGATTCATATGAATTGACGAAATTGGCTTAAAATTGAATTCCTTAAAATTGAAATCCATACAAGTCCAAATGCACAAGTCTAATATACAGTATATTGATCTTTTACAAAAAATATATACCGTATATATATTAAACATAAACATTGATTGATTGCTTAATTATATGAATATGAATCTTGGCTAAAAATTATGAAACAAGATTGTATAGGCAGTGACTTTTTCCTGAAACTAAGATGGTTTGCTCTCAGATGCCATGCGAAATAAGGGAATCAGACGGAGCTAATTAAGGCTGAAAATCCACCAAGCTGGGAAGATATTATTTCCAATTCATGCAAAGAATGACTTAAACAGGTGCGCTCATGTATGAGTTTTAAAATATTATCAGCTGAGTTGTCGTGGATTAAACAGGCTTCCTGGCTCATTTGTTTGTCTTAGCAGGGATCCAAGCATTACCTAGACTGAAAAAATGTTTAAAAATTACATCAGTTATTCTGCATGTATTGAATGTGAAATACTATACAAATACCAAATGATTTTCCTCATACAGGATGTTGCGGAAAATAAACATTGCTATGAATTAGATCACCTCAAAACAAAAGAAAAGCACATTTTGGGCATTATTTGTCCCATCCTCCTTCAAGCATTCTACCATTACTCCAATCGAATTATCGTCCCAACGCTCTACTTCCTCTCACCTCTTGAAATAATTGTTTATACCCAATTAATTAAGTTTCTTGACTCCAACTCCCTACTTGACCCTCTTCAATCCGGTTTTCGCCCTCGACACTCTACTGAGACCGCTCTTACTAAAGTTACAAATGACCTACTTGTCATGATTAACTCATATAACGTAGTGGATGCATGGAAGGGTAACCCAGCAGAGGTGGTTAGTTTCTTTGTTTAAGCATTCAATGAGTTAATCTGAGGTTGATTTAATGTGTTTCTTTGTGAATGCCCTCTGTATCTGTTCTGGCTAGAGGTGTCATCTTCCCAAAGGACCCCTGTGGTGATTCATGGCCTAACAGATAAGGACCCTGAGTTATAGGAATTCCATTCCTATCTTAAGTGGGGGGTTTCCATCACCTTTACCCCACCATAACTTATTGGCACATCAAAGATGGGACCCAATTCTTGGGGATGATGTCATATAATCAGTTATGTGGTCAGAGGGGTGTTTGCTTGCAAAAGTCTGATTTAGGGACAAAGCAGCGACCTCAAAGCAGAACTCCATGATATACTCTGATCGGAACAACATCATAAGAAACCATCTGGACTTAAGGAGTTCCCACAGGCCTACTTATTGGAGAAACTCGTGAGTGAGGGTCCTGTGTTTAAGTCCCTTTTGTTTTTAAGAACTGTTTGCCGTTTTATTTTTATTTTGTATGTCTTGTTTTTTTTGTAATTCTGGCACTGTGTAATCTCTGTCTTTTTGTTATTAAAATCTTCAAAATCTAAGTCTGTCTTTGGGCTCTAGTATTGATATCCACGAACCCTAAGAGAGGATAACACGTTACCATATTGTTATTAAGTTTTACAGGATATATATATATATATGTTAGTTGCCTGGGGTGGGTTGATATATATATAGAGATAAAGGTTCTAATTCGGATTTCTCACGAATCCGGTATCAAAATCGTGAGTGGTGGCAGACTACCTGGGGGGATACAGGCAGGATTTGGGGGTTAATTTGGTATAACTTATGCCTTG
Source organism: Sceloporus occidentalis (assembly GCA_023333645.1). Lineage (NCBI taxonomy): Eukaryota > Metazoa > Chordata > Lepidosauria > Squamata > Phrynosomatidae > Sceloporus > Sceloporus occidentalis. Next base: position 10,335,066 of record JALMGF010000016.1, read on the forward strand.
TTAAGGGGTGAAGTTAGTAAATCCAGAGGCCTGGTGCTATTAACCCCTTCATGCCCACGCCCTCCACACAGTCACGGCTTGGCAAGTAGTCCTGACCGTGACAAACTTGGCGGCAGCTAGGTGGGATATCTAGAGTTTTTTAGTGCTATTTATATTGCCCGGTTTGGTGATTTTAGTACTAGAAGAAATTACATAGGTTTTGTGTAATTTCCCAAAGACATTACTCAGTGCCTAATTACAGACATACAGTGCAAAACAGTTCGTTCCTCTCCCTTTTATTTTTCTCTACCATACTGCATTATGGAGGCATATCGACGACAGCCAAAAGAATCTCTGGAGCTGGTTTGTCAAGAAAGGAATATACAAATTTTTGGCAAAAGCAAAGAGCAGCTGATTTTGGATCTCCTGGAATATGATAAACTTTGTGCAGAGCAGGCCATTGGAGCAGATGTGATTTTGGAAGAGCCTGTGGATCAAGGATGTTTTCCTGATAAAGTTAACGCCTTGAGTGTAATGGACTCTGAGTTACAAGTGGCACTAAAAGATCTGGGGAGCGTGGATCCTCAGCTAAAGTTCAACCTGATTCTGCAGTACAAGGAGAGAGAGAGGGAGGCTGCGGAAAAAGAGAGAGAGAGGGAGGCTGCGGAAAGAGAGAGAGAGAGGGAGGCTGCTGAGAGAGCTGCGGAGCGGGCAGCTGCTGAACGAGAAGCTGAGCGGAGGTACCAGCTGGAACTTCTACGGTTAAAGCAATATAGTCCGTCTCCCCAAAGCATAGTTAACGGAGATGGATATGCTAACCGACCTCGCCTGGAACACTTTCCAATGCTGGAAAAGGACACTGACTTGGATGTGTTTTTGAGAGGATTTGAGAAAGTGTGCCGGCAGTACCAGCTGCCCAAGGAAGAGTGGGGAAAGTATTTAACCCCACGTCTGAAGGGGAAAGCCCTGGATGTGTTTGCTTCCTTACCAATGGAAGTTGATCAGGACTATGAGGCCATAAAATCTGCCTTATTAAAAAGTTTTAACCTCACCCCTGAATTCTACAGAAAAAAGTTTCGAGAGATGCAGCAAGCTACATCGGACAGTTGCACCGAATATGCGGGACAGCTTCGGACTATTTTCCGGCAATGGACTGGAGGCCTACAAGTTACTACATATGAGGCCCTGGAGGATCTGATGATTTTGGGGCAGTTCCTGAGGACACGAAGTCCGGAGGCCCGAGAGTGGATTCTGGACAGAAAACCTAAAACCACGGCAGAGGCGGCAGATCTGGCTAACGATTATGCCAACAACCGTACTCCAACAACCAAGCGGGTACAAGCATCACAAGGACCATCTACCTGGAAAGGAGCAGCCTACCAGCCACCAACTCCTAAGCCAGCAGGGAGACCATCACCCACACCTTTTCTAGCCAACAGAGCAGGGGCCACATCGGGCCAGGGGGATACCCGCCGGTGTAACCAGATTGGGCACTTGAGTGCCACCTGCCCTTCTAAGAGACCATCTCCATGGACAAATGGAAATGGAGGTACAGCTGGGGGAGCTGCACCTGTTTTATTTGTGGCTAGACCAAAGGAGGCACAAGGAGACAATTTGCAGTGTGTAACAGTTGGGGAACACCCAGCTGTCTTGTTTGTTTCCAGGTTTCAGGGGAATGAAGAAGAGAACCTACAAAGAGTAACTGTAGGTGGCCGTGTGACTATGGGACTCAGGGATACGGGGGCTGCTTGCACTCTGGTGCGGCCTGAGATGGTAAAGTTGGAGGATCTTATCCCTGGGAAGACCATGTCCATCCATGGAATTGGCGGGGTGCGCTCTGCAGTGCCAGTGGCATGTGTGTACCTTGATTGGGGTGTGGGCAAGGGTTTGCGGGAGGTGGGGATATCCGAGGATATTCCTGTTAATGTTTTGCTGGGCAAGGATCTGGGTCGACTTGTTTGCCAGTATGCACCAGTTGAGGAAACCTGCAAACCTGGAGGGCTGGTAGAGAGCCCTGTCCAACCTAAGGTACTGTCTGAAACTTTGGGAGTAGTGGGTAGCTGGGAGGGAGCCCAGAAGGTAGAGGTATGCCTGTCTGAACCAGCACCCAGGATCCTGTCTCCTGAAGGGATGAAGGGGGATGTGCACCAAGGGACCACACCTAGCGAGCAAGCTCTAGGGGAAAAGTGTGGTTTGACCTTTGGAGGGGCAGAGTTTCAGGAACAGGGAGTCTGTAGTGGCTCTTCTGGTTCAATGCCCCCTGATACGGAAAAGCATAGTGTTACTATGGGTGATCAGGTAGCCAAGGGATTCGGGCATGCTGGGGATACTTTGGCCAAAGTGTCTTCAGAAGTTGTATGCCCAGAAGGTATTATCCCTGAAAAACTAAAGGGGACTGGGGATGTGTGGCCAACCGTGCCTACAGCACCTGAGTATTTAGGTTTGGGTGCAGGAGAAAGTATACATGATATAGGGGTGTCTGCGGATATTCATGTTACTGACTTTCCTCAAAGGGAAAACAAGAGATATATGGAATGTGATGTATCTGTGTGTCAACAGCCAAAACCCTGCTTTCATGCTCCAGAGGAAATGCTTCATTTAACTCTTAAAGTGCTGGAGGTTAAGAAGCAGGAAGGGGGTAGTTTCTCCACCGTGCCTAAGACCCCTAAAGCTGTAAAGTCTGGAGATAAGGAGGAGGGGGAGGAAAATTCACACCCTGTTATCCCTTTTGTGTGTTTACCGAGTGGGCAGTGTGAGGGGCAGAATATTTCCCCTGTAGCTGTAGTGGCATACCAGCAAGATGCTGGGGCAACAGCTATAGAGGATAATATAGTATGGGTTGATGAAAAGACAGCTGCATTGACCAGTCAGCAAGAAACCCTTAGCCCTGTGAGTGTAGGTGAAGCGCAGAGCCTGGGATCCACACCGGATGCCCAGGACAATGGACACCCGTTTGCTGTCTTGCTTGGGAATGGGCAGCGTTTTGCAATCCTAAGCAGGGCAGAGAAACAAATGGATGAGGCCTTAAAACATCCGAGTAAGTTATCGCCAAAGGAAGAGGCTTATTCAAGGGTTGGCAAAGAGTGCTTAGCTATGGTGTGTGCTTTGCAGGAGTTACGGCCATGCTTGTATGGTTGTGACTTCACTGTTATAATCTATCACAACCCTTCTCTTCAGGCAGATAGAGTAGATGGGAAGTTTAGCAAGTTGCTCAGATGGAGTCCCGTGCTGACAGTTTGTCTTGTCAGGGGGAGACTAGGATTTAGGCAGACATAGTAGATCAGCGTGTGCTGACCTCCTCTGTCCACCATCTTAAAGGGGGAGGTGTCATGATTAACTCATATAACGTAGTGGATGCATGGAAGGGTAACCCAGCAGAGGTGGTTAGTTTCTTTGTTTAAGCATTCAATGAGTTAATCTGAGGTTGATTTAATGTGTTTCTTTGTGAATGCCCTCTGTATCTGTTCTGGCTAGAGGTGTCATCTTCCCAAAGGACCCCTGTGGTGATTCATGGCCTAACAGATAAGGACCCTGAGTTATAGGAATTCCATTCCTATCTTAAGTGGGGGGTTTCCATTACCTTTACCCCACCATAACTTATTGGCACATCAAAGATGGGACCCAATTCTTGGGGATGGTGTCATATAATCAGTCATGTGGTCAGAGGGGCGTTTGCTTGCAAAAGTCTGATTTAGGGACAAAGCAGCGACCTCAAAGCAGAACTCCATGATATACTCTGATCGGAACAACATCATAAGAAACCATCTGGACTTAAGGAGTTCCCACAGGCCTACTTATTGGAGAAACTCGTGAGTGAGGGTCCTGTGTTTAAGTCCCTTTTGTTTTTAAGAACTGTTTGCCGTTTTATTTTTATTTTGTATGTCTTGTTTTTTTTGTAATTCTGGCACTGTGTAATCTCTGTCTTTTTGTTATTAAAATCTTCAAAATCTAAGTCTGTCTTTGGGCTCTAGTATTGATATCCACGAACCCTAAGAGACGATAACACGTTACCATATTGTTATTAAGTTTTACAGGATATATATATATATATGTTAGTTGCCTGGGGTGGGTTGATATATATATAGAGAGATAAAGGTTCTAATTCGGATTTCTCACGAATCCGGTATCAAAATCGTGAGTGGTGGCAGACTACCTGGGGGGATACAGGCAGGATTTGGGGGTTAATTTGGTATAACTTATGCCTTGTTAAGGGGTGAAGTTAGTAAATCCAGAGGCCTGGTGCTATTAACCCCTTCATGCCCACGCCCTCCACACAGTCACGGCTTGGCAAGTAGTCCTGACCGTGACACTACTAACTACCAAATCCAAGGGCTAATCCTACTGGACCTCTCTGCTGCTTTTGACACTGTGGACCACCCTCTTCTCCTTCAAACTCTTCATGCTCTTGGTCTCCGTGACACTGCTCTCTCCTGGTTCTCTTCCTACCTCTCTGATCGTACCTTCAGCGTCTCTGTCTCCAGTAACACTCCCCCTCTCAGTGGGGGTACCCCAAGGCTCAGTTCTAGGACACCTGTTCTCTCTCTACATTTCCTAACTTGGCAAACTGATCACATCCTTTGGCTTTCAATAGCACCTGTATGCTGACACCCAGATCTATCTATCCTCTCCTGATCTCTCTCCTTCTGTAACACTTACATTGTGTAACTAACTGTCTCGCCTCCGTCTCTACCTGGGTGTCTGCACGTTTCCTGAAACTCAATCTCTCCGAAATCATCTTCCCTCCCTCCAACGCTAAGATTCTCCCATCAGTTTCCCTCAATGTTAATGGTGCTATCATCTCCCCGTCTCCTCATGCCCTCTGTCTTGGTGTCACCCTTGACTCCGACCTTTTGTTCACCCCCCACATTCAGTCTGTCTCTAAAAACTGTCGTCTCCATCTTAAAAACATTGCCTGCATCCGCCCCTTCCTAACACAGCATGCCACGAAGGCTCTTGTCCATGCCCTAATTATCTCTCGTCTTGATTACTGTAACTCTGTCTTAGCTGGTCTCCCTCTTAACCGTCTCACCCCTCTACAATCCACCATGAATGCTGCTGCCAGACTTATCTTCCTCTCCCATCGCTTCAGTAACACCTCTCCCCTCTGTCAGTCTCTTCACTGGCTGCCTGTGCGCTTCAGGATTTATTTCAAAATCCTTACTCTTACGTTCAAAGTCCTTCACAGTGGTTCCCCTTCCTACATCTCCTCTCTCATCTTTAAATACACTCCTAACCGGTCTCTCTGCTCATCCAATGATCTCCTTTTTGCTCTCATGCACGCTTCCAAGATTTCTCAAGGGCTGCCCCTATCCTCTGGAATGCTCTCCCCGTCCTATCCGCCTTTCTCCGTGCCTTTATTCCTTCCAAAAATCCTCAAGACCCACTTCTTTAAGGATGCTTGCAACATAGCAGATTAATGCCCTCCTATATTCCTTTAGCTCACCTTTCCTAGTCCCTCTCCTGCAATACTTTTACTAGTGTGGCTGGTCTATCCCTAACAACGTCACTTTTACCTATTGTGTAATACACCCTAAATCCCTCTAGATTGTAAACTCGTTTGAGAGGGGCCCTCCTCACCTGTTGTCTCTGTAAGTCAAATTGTTATGTTACATACTACTTGCTGTGTCCTGACCACCCATTGTACAGCTCTACAGAATTTGATGTTGCTATAAAAAAACAATAAATAATAATAATAATAATAATAATAATAATATGTACACCCCTCACATGTTTGTAAATATTTTATTATATCTGTTTATGTGACAACACTGAAGGAAAGACTCTGCTACAACATAAAGTAGTGAGTGTATAGCCTGTAAAACAGTGTAAATTTGCTGTCCCCTCAAATTAACTCAAGACACAGCCATTAATGTTTAAAACCTTGGCAACAAAAGTGGAAATGTCCAAATTGGGCCAAATAAGCCATTTCCCCTCCCCGGTGTCATGTGACTCGTTAGTGTTACAAGGTCTCAGGTGTGAATGGGGAGCGGGTGTGTTAAATTTGGTGTTATCGCTCTCACACTCTCATACTGGTCAATGGAAGTTCATGGCAAAGAACTCTCTGAGGATCTGAAAAAAAAGAATTGTTGCTCTACATAAAGATGGCCTAGGCTATAAGAAGATTGCCAAGGCCCTGAAACTGAGCTGCAGCACGGGAGTCAGCCTGTCAGTGCTCAGAAGCACACTGCATCAAAGTGGTCATCCCAGAAGGAAGCCTCTTCTAAAGATGATGCACAAGAAATCCTGCAAACAAGCACACTAAGGACACAGATTACTGGAACCATGTCCTGTGGTCCAATGAGACCAAGATAAACTTATTTGGTTCAGATGGTGTCAAGCGTGTGGTGGCAACCAGGTGAGGAGTACAAAGACAAGTGTGTCTTGCCTACAGTCAAGCATGGTGGTGGGAGTGTCATGGTCTGGGCCTGCATGAGTGCTGCCAGCACTGGGGAGCTACAGTTCATTGAGGGACCATGAATGCCAACATGTACTACGACATACTGAAGCAGAGCATGATCCCCTCCCTTAGGGTAAATAGTAGAATGGGCCACAGGGTAGTTTTCCAACATGATAACAACCCCAAACACGACCTCCAAGACGACCACTACCTTGCTAAAGAAGCTGAGGGTAAAGGTGATGGAGTGGCCAAGCATGTCTCCAGACCTAAACTAGACTTGTGCATTCGTCTTCAGGCGAACATGGAAAGGAACACGAAGAGTGCGTTTTCGTGTTCGTTCCGAAGACACGCCGAAGAGAAGACAGCGGCGGTAACATGTAGACGAAGACGAAGACACACACCACGAAGATCTTCGTGATTGTCTTCGTCTTCGTCTACCATTCTCCCCCCTCTTCTAACTTACCTTGTCTTCGCGGCAGTTCCCGGAAGTGGAAATCCGCAGGTTCGCCGTCACGGGTTACAGGGCAGTGCGAATGAGCTTATTGGTCGCCTACAGGGACCTCCTCTGGCATCAACCAATTGGTTGATGCCAGAGGAAGACCCTGCAGGTGACCAATAGGCTCACTCGCACGGTCTTTGTAACCCCTGCCAGCGAACCTATGGATTTCCGCTCCCGTTAACCCCTTCGATGCTGCGTTATCTAACACAGCATCGAAGGGGTTAACGGGAGCGGAAATCCATAGGTTAAAGGGCCGTGCAAGTGACCAATAGGCTCACTTGCACGGCCCCTTAACCCTTTAAAAAATAAAGTTAACCCCTAACTAATTGAACAGGGAGGGAGACCAGTGGGATCTGCCGGGTAAGTTGCAGCATTGGGGTTTTAAAACCCCAATGCTGCAACTTACCCTGCCGATGCCACTGGTCTCCCTCCCTGTTCAATTAGTTAAATGTCCGTACGAGCGACTTTATTGGTCGCTCGTACGGACATTTAACCCGGCACAGACTAACTAATTGAACAGGGAGGGAGACCAGTGGCATCGGCAGGGTAAGTTGCAGCATTGGGGTTTTAAAACCCCAATGCTGCAACTTACCCTGCCGATGCCACTGATCTCCCTCCCTGTTCAATTAGTTAAATGTCCGTACAAGCGACTTTATTGTTCGCTCGTACGGACATTTAATTCATTGAACAAGGAGGGAGACCAGTGGGATGTGCCGGGTAAGTTGCAGCATTGGGGTTTTAAAACCTCAATGCTGCAACTTACCCTGCAGATGCCACTGGTCTCCCTCCCTGTTCAATTAGTTAAATGTCCGTACGAGCGACTTTATTGTTCGCTCGTACGGACATTTAATTAATTGAACAGGGAGGGAGACCAGTGGCATCGGCAGGGTAAGTTGCAGCATTGGGGTTTTAAAAGTCTGCACGAGCTACCAACAGAGTGGCTCGTGCAGACTTTTAAAACCCCAATGCTGCAACTTACCCGGCACATCCCACTGGTCTCCCTGTTCTATCAGTTAAATGTCCGTACGAACGACTTTATTGGTCGCTCGTACGGACATTTAACTGATAGAACAGGGAGACCAGTGGGATGTGCCGGGTAAGTTACAGCACCAGGACCCTAAAAGTCTGTAAAAAGTCGCTCGTACAGACTTTTAAAATCCCAATGCTGCAACTTACCTGGCAGATCCCACTGGTCTCCCTGTTCTATCAGTTAATAAATCATAGAACAGGGAGACCAGCGGGATCTGCCGGACAATTACGGCACCAGGAGTTTAACAGTCTGAACGAGCGACCTATTGGTCGCCAGCAGGGGGCTCATCTGGCAGACGAGCCCCCTGCTGACGACCAATAGAGTTGCTCATACGGACATTTAAACTCCTGGCGCCAGAGCGGCTTTAACCCCGTTTTAACCCCTTAACCGGGGAAAACGAAGAAAACCCGAACACGAAGAATGTCCGCGAATATTCGCCCGAAGAGAAGACAGGACCAGGCGAATATTCGCGGAATACGAAGTTTTTTTTTTTGCCGAAGACGAGCACGAAGATGAACACGAAGAGCCCCCTGGTGCCCAAGTCTAACCTAAACCCTATTGAGCATTTGTGGGGCATCCTTCAAACGGAAGGTGGGAAAGCGCAAGGTCTCTAAAATCCACCAGCTCCGTGATGTCGTCATGGAGGAGTGGAAGAGGACTCCAGTGGCAACCTGTGAAGCTCTGGTGAACTCAATGCCCCAAGAGGGTTAAGGCAGTGCTGGAAAATAATTGTGGCCACACAAAATATTGACGCTTATTAGCCCAATTTGGACTACTTAGGGCTGCACTTACTTTTGTTGCCAAGGTTTAGACATTAATGGCTGTGTGTTGAGTTATTTGGAGGGGACAGCAAAGTTACACTGTTATACAGCCTGTACACTCACTACTTTACATTGTAGCAGAGTGTCATTTCTTCAGTGTTGTCACATGAAAAGAAATAAAATATTTACAAAAATGTGAGGGGTGTACACCAGTATTGTGTTTAAAGACACATTGAAAAACTTTGAGAAATTTGAAGGTGTTACAGATTTTAGAAGTGTAATAAAACTTAAAATGAGAAAACTAGCTTATATTTAACCACTTTAGAAACTGATAGCTGCAGTTTATTATAGATGGATAAAATAATTTGTAGAACTTGGCAACAAAACACATCTCAGTTAAGCCCTTTAGCCTTCCTTCGAGCTATAATAAATTGTAATTAGAAAAAGAGTTGGCACAGATGGGAAACAATTTATAGATATTGAAGGATTTGCAAACATACGGGAGGTGATCTAGCTGTAAGTAACACTTTTCGTCTTTGTCAAGGTGAACTGTTATGTGGTGTCCACATACCAATGATAGATCATATTAAAAAAGGTATAGATTACAACAGTAGCAATAAAAAAAAAGACTACAATGATGTCCAGACTGGGTTCTATTTGATGGAGAGCCATACGTACAGATATTTAGCTTGTTTTGTTTCTGCTGGGGGTTGGCTGGAAATTAAAACATTGTATCCATGTCAATGTACCCTTTGAAAAGGGCATTAGCTTCCAGCTCTTTAAAACTGTTATTTTGATGAGATGTATTACACCAGTCAATTTTCTTCTCATTTGTGGTTTTTATTATACTATGGGCACTCAGTAATTTTATAGAATGTATGGATTGTTAGAGTCTATTGCTCTACTTCCTCTAACCTCCAAGCTTTTTGAACGGCCTGAAATCTACCTGTCTCCCTATAATCTCTTTCCTTCCCTCTTTGTAGCACTAATGCGTTTTCTCTGTTTCTATTTAGATGTCTTTACATTTCCTAAAACTGATGTTTTTATTTTCCCTTCCCCCAATGCTATCATTTCTTCGATGGTCCTCAATGTCAGTGGGACAATGTTCACACTTTAACTAGGTAGTCACTGCCTTGGTATCAACACCATTCATTTACTCCCCATAATCAGTCTGTGGCAAAAAAAAAACTATCACCCTTATCTTAAAAACATAAGATAAGAATATATAATTTTGTGTAGGATCATCACTAAGTATAGTCTAGATATATATATATATACTGTTAAATGTTTCTATATAGACATATAAGACACATGTTGAGATGCAGCTACGTAGGGCATGTTAGTGGTTTTGCCGGTTTCCAGAGTGAATTCCCATTGCGATAGAAAGGTTTTCACTGACAAAATCTGTCTGATACTTTTGGACTACCTTGCTTTTTTATTTTTATAAACTGTTCTATTACGACATGAGAAATTTGTAGTATCATATCAATTTCAAGCTCAGTTAAATGAGATGTGCAATGTAAGGCTGCAAATAAGTAAAACATTGAGCTAGGATAGAATTTGTATCTCATGCTTTCTTTACAATCCCTAACATGTTTACCATCAATTTTATGGCATTGTCTCCCTTGTGGGTGTAGAAAATGTAGAAGACAAAATATAAAATACAGTTACTGAGAAATTGGTTCTGGTACATATTTTAAGTGTCATGGCAATTACTAATTTTTGACCATGGGGATGAAGTTCTATCTTCAAGATCTCCAGTAAATATTTAATAATTTTCTGGATGCTTATATTATGTGGAGATCTTGACCTAGGGCCATCTCCTAGCTCTGTAAGTGGGCCCTTCCACTAAGCTGTGCTTGCTCCTGGGGCTTCAGTAGCGTTCACAATTTACAGTCACATACAGTAAAGTATTTCACATGCATCATATTTCTGATCAGATTTATACATAATTTATTAGACAATTATGCAGCTATTGTCTACTAAGATAACTGCCTTAGAAGAATTATTCAACCTTATTTTTGAACACATATTAGAAAAGATAGAAAAAGCCAAAGATGAATAATAATAGGACAATTTAACTGTTATTTACGTGCGAATATTTATCGTACATCTGAAAACGCAAGTTGGAACTTTCTGAATTATAGCTGCCTAAAGCCAATATACTCAATGATAATAAATACATATATGTATAGTATAAAGGGTACATCTTTTCTTCGTCCTTTTAATTTTTAAAATCTTTATTCTCGGTTTCTTTACCTTTTTCCCATGATACCAAATATGAAAAGAGCTGGATGGTTATTTTCTCCAGAGATCGAGTAACCACACGATGCCATATGGGTTTAATGTTTTATGTATGACGCCCAGCATGAGGTACAGCTTACTCAAAGATAGGAGCTCATGGCGTTTAGTCCTAGACAGTATTCTTCAATCATAATTAGAAATTTAGACTGCACTTTGCTCTTTTACTCTTTATTTTTTTTCTATAATAACCAAACTGACATTTCCGTTCCAAAATAAGTTCTTTAAAATTTTTCCTTATCCCCATAATTATTAGGATATCCTTGCGGAAACTCTGTGTACAAAAAAAATACCTTTTATTTGTTTCCCAATTTTATAAAATCTGTCTAAAAAGCAGAAATATATGGTTACGTAGAATGGAATCATTGCTTTATTCATATAACATCTGTAGCCGACCTTGAAGAAGGGGATGAAATATTGTTCTTCTGATTGGAATAAGTAAGAAATATAGAAATCAGTTTATTTGTATGCGATAACATTGCTGTGTTAAAATGTTTGTTGAAATGACAAACTATAATATTATTACACCCAACTAATCAAGAAGAGTATAATAGTTCCATTTACAAGCGGTTTCATCAAAACATGCAAGTACAGTATTTAGATATTTGGTGCGTCTGATTTGCTCTTCTGCTTAACAAATTAAAGCTACACTTTAAACATTATCCTACTTTATGGCTGAGAGTTCAGTAGTTTAATGCTTGCTTTGGTCCGTGATCAGTGGCCTAGGTTGCCTTGTGGTTAATTTCTCCTACTTGTGGTCACCACCTTTACATCAGAGAAAATTGTTTAAACAGTATTCTTCACCAAGTATAAATAAGAAAAAGAAATTGAACTGCTCACTACAAATACAATAAAAAATCCAGAATTGCTGCAAATGTTTACACACACACACACACACATACATATATATATAATTTGTATTATTATTATTATTTTTTGTCAGAATCTGGTGTCATATTCCATTTTCCAAGATGTGAATACCCGTCAAAAAAGCTATTCTGGCAATAAATCCTCAAGAGGATCTCAAGCGGAACTGTCGAAGGGTAAGAAATATATGAAGTCAATCATCTGTATACAATTAAAATCATATGAAGAGTAAAGCAATAACAGATTCATCTTGATAACTTCACGATTCATCAAAGGGTAGTAACTTCCTGATGTCATTTTCAAAATTCTATTAACTCAGTCCCTGTGGAGAATATGAATGGCATACGAGAACTACATAAAAGTAAAAGATATTAATGGGGGAAAAAACATGAATTACCTGAATCTTCCTACACCCTTCCCCCCAGGTTCTGGTTGTCACTCTATACATCTTTTTTTTGTTGACTCTCCATTTTCTATCCTCATTTTAGTCCTGCCTGTTCAATAGCCATAGACCGTATTTGAATCTTCTGGTGTCACATGCAAATCTTACCTGAAGACTTTATGTTTAAGGAAACATTTTACAAAATATGGTTATTCTTGGGGCTCTACAAAATATTAAAAAAATGCATTTTCAGAATGTAAAAGTTAATGTAAAAGTTTGAAAGTGTCACATACAATACGTGATATTAACATCATGATGCTCACGGACTTTCAGACATCGAACTTGGTTTTTCCCATGAGAGATTATCCACAGATGAAAGTCTTCTAACCATTTTAGGATACAGGTGTATTGTTTGTCTATAGGAAGAGTGTTGCCATTGAAAATTGGTGTGATTAAGCGCTGCGTAAACTGTTGGCGCTATATAAATAAAAGATAATAATAATAATAATAATTAGAAGTATTTTGTTTGTTAACGAGAGAATTTAGTCATATGGCCACACCCACTTGGGGGTCATCTCTGATTGTTGTACAAGGGAAATGCGATGTCATCAGTGATATCACAGGGGTTCCATTGTACTATCAGAGATCCCTGAGGTCAGAGAGTAGTATAAAAAACAATACATGTACATACATATATACCCTTTTGTCCTCTCTATCCTTAAAACATCCCATTCCTACCCTCCCACAACCACCCCACTATCCTAAATAAAAAGTTAGAAATATACAAAAACTAGCTTAAGTAGACTACTGTTTACCAAGGATTGGGCAAGTAATACAAAGCGAAAACATAAAATGTATAAGAAAGAGTAGAAGCTGTTATCGCTGCAAAGGGGGGACCAACTTCATATTAATGTATTGAGAATGTGATTTCAACTTCCTGTTGGTGTAACGGTCAAGTGTCCCAATACTCTCATCCATATAGTGTATGTAGGTGACCAGTCATTCCATCTGCAGATAGCAATACATATGACTAGCATTTTTATCTGTACTGTAGTTTTAAAGTGTGCTGTGTGGACCTGTTCCTTTTATGTGTTTTAAAAAATAAACAATGCATAAATAAATGTGTGGAATATATCATTTTTACACTGGATTGGCCCGTTGTGGGAGACAGGTAGTGGCATATTGTGACCTAGGCCAACTAGATATTGGACTTTGCCACTTCTCCCCACATCTTTAACCTTCTGTTTGCTGCTGTGAATATGCCACTGATTGTAAGATTTCATCCATCTACTCTCTCAGTAGCACATCTATCATAAAGACACAGAATTTGTAGGCAAGTGATGTATACCAGTCCTATTCATACTTAAATCTTCGCATCATATCACCCCTTATATATTCTGCTGAAAGGTTAACTCAGCATCAAATTAATTGTATTAATTAGTGTTTCGATCATCTACTTATTCCACTCGGGGTGTTAGATGCAAGGTTTATTGATACATTTTAAGTCTAATCATAAATTGATCATTCATTGTCCTTGTCAATGTTAATGCAGTAAAGGCTGCGCTCTATAGTCAGCAATATGTGAAGAAAAAATATTATACATCAGTAACAAGACTGATAAAGCCAAAGGTTGTGTTTATCTTCATCCATTTATAGCCCATAAACTTACTAACTGTTCCAGATTATGCATTATGGAAAACATATTCTAAAATGCAGTGTCAAAGTATTTGCTATTAACATGCAAAATTAATGCTGCAACTTCATTTTATGTGCTGTTTCATTTTTTTAAGTGTTTTCTGAGTGTTAGTCGGGGATTCAATGTAATGAAAAGAGCTATAACACTTCAAAGAGGCTTTGCGTATCAAATGGTATCATTTCACACTTCCATTTTCAATATAGCAATTTGCATTACTTTTTTCCTTTTTTTCCCGTTCTGCTTCTACAGTAATTTTTTTGGTTACCATTTATATATAACAGCATGATGAAGGAATCAAAGTTACTTTGAAAGCTTGAAGGCTCAGTCAGTCTACACGTATAACTGAAAACAATTCAATCTCTTTTTTTCATGAGATTTATGGAAAATATATCATTTTCATAGCATTTATTTCTTATATAGTTTTGTCTAAGGCTGTAGCCTGGCTTGATTGAGGTAAAAGCTTAAAAAATACAGGAACTTTTTTTCTATGCACTGAATGAACTCTTATTTAAAAATGCACAAAAAATATTTTTACCTATTTCATTAATTATACAATCCTTAATTTTAGGGTATATCGAACAATGTTCGATTTATTGTAGTTCTACTGTCAACAATGCAGAAAGATGAAAACAAATCAGTCTGACAATGCAAAGACTACAGGGGCTGCTTTGCTGTGGAGATAATGGTGAATACTGGATTAGCATTGCAGTACAACTGGTAAAGGTTCACATAGTGAGAACTTAAAAATGCATATGAGAAGCACAAGGCATAGCCAAGGACCAAGTAAAGTTTAAGGCATTACAACAGGCAAAATAAAACTAGACGGGCCTAGTTGCTCTTATCTGTTGTTAGATTATGTGTTTATATGGTAGAACTGATCAAAGTGGATAGATGAGTTACATAATAAAGTCTAATGTGGTCTTTAGTTAAAAAATGATCCTTGTGCCCTAGGAGAAACAGAATTTAATAGCAAACAGACCCATTCAGCCCATCTAGTCTGTCCATTTTAGCTGATATAAAGACTCAAATTTTGATAGTTCCCCAGTCTAGTCTTAAATTCAGCATAAGCATATGCCTATCCCTTGCATAAACCCCCCCATGAGAAATACCCATAGAAGAGCCTTCTCAACATACCAAGAAAGAGAACAGTAGAATTGTAAGATTAATTTACTAAGGAGAGTTTTTGCTGGACAGTTGCCCTTTAACTCTTAGTCACTATGCATTATGAAGGGACAAGGATGACAGGTCATTGGTTAGGGTGGCAGGGGTACCTTAATGAGTCAGTTGGGAAGATCAAAGATTTCCCTTGAAATAGGGCCATTTATGTTTTGTGTGAACCCCAGTAGCACCTTTTACTTGTTACCTATTGTGACCTGCTATAAACAACCGACAGCAGACTGATCCCTTTAGCATAGTAGACCGGGGGAGAGGCAGCATTTCATTTCCTGCTTTTTCCAATTCAGACAAAATTTGGAGGGCTTTTTAGATTCAAAAAACAAAATCTCTTAATGTCTCCTTACCTTCTCTGTTGACCTCTTAGTGTCTTTGTCTCCTTGCCCCGTAGCTCCGATTAAAGGAAGGGGGAGAGGGTAAGCCCAGAGGCTCTGTCCTTTTGTGGAAGTTCACTGAGAGTCCAGGTTCACCGAGAAGTGGACAAAGAAAGAAGACACAGGGAGAAGCAGGAGGATAGGAGAACAACAAGAAGCGGAACTGCGTTGAAGGAGACGTGCGGTTCGCAGACGAGTTCAGCACTGACTTTTCATAAAGCAAAATATCTCTGAATAAAAAAGGCAACTTTTCTACAGACTCACTTTTAAAAGGCACCTCTTTTATCAATAAGCACTGTGTGTTTAATATATAGTCATTTATTTTTCAAAGTAAAGCATTAGTTAAAATTAAGTAAAATTTTCATTAGCCCTTTGCAGTGTAATTAATGCAATGTATGTAGAAAACACAAACCTCTAATTGATAATCAGGGCATCATTTCATGAGATTTTAACTTTAATAAATGCCTGGCTTTAATTACAACAAAAATAATTACACTATAAGAAGCAATAAAGCAGCATAGCACTTCGTTTTATGTGAAAACTGTTCACAATGAAGACATTTAGGATTCCATGGATACAGCCTTTTAGCGCATCCTTGGCTGCAACTTTATCTGCCTAACCTATAGACATGTAACAGATGTAAGAAGCACTTGGGATAAATAATTTAGCTGGTTAAAAATGCTCTTAAAATAATTATTCAAAGGTTGTTTTCTCTGTTGGGTTATTTTGGGTCCTGGCATTAGAATTGGACAGCATTCAAAATTTAATGATAGCAGTAATGTTGTAAAATGAATAATGTGCGAGTAATTTGTGTTGTTTTTTGTTTAGTTTTATTTTGTATAGCTTAAAGAAATGCAAGTCTTAAAAGAAAGAGAAGCATAGGACATTAGGTTTTGCAAAACTTTAGAAAGTTTGCCTGAGAATCCTCTGCTAACTACATTAAATTGGTGACTTAACCCAATAGTACCTAAAGACCTTCCCTTGATAATACTACTAAAATGGATATTTCAACACAGGATACACTTAAAGGGTACATATCTCACCAAAGAAGAATTTATGTTATGTACTTTATGAGTACTTTAATATTCTATCTTTAAAGGTAAATAAAAACCACTTACCCTTATAGTTAAAAGATCCTCCCTGCTGATTGGCTGATCTTGATAAAGGTGAGCTTTAATGATCGTAAATGCTATTCTTTAAACCCACCTACAAAACCCTACCTCTAAATGTATTCGCAAGGTTTTGTCAGATTAATACAATTAATTTGGGGGACAGGGCAACTAGTTGATATACCTGTCTTGGAGATTACCCTACTTTTTAACTTCTTAATGGAGATTCATTTGGAGAATGCTGTCATGATTCGAAACGCATATCATCTATATTTTATTGGGTATAGTAATGGTTTATTTATTATTGTTTATTTAATATTTCTTTTTAATCTAATCTACCCTGGAGCACTACTTGCAGTGGTTTATCTTAATGGTCCTTTTTTATGAAAGAGTCCTGTAACTGACATCTTTTTTTCATACTTCCATCATGCCATATTCAATGTGACAGAAAAAAATAGATTCAATTTCATTTTACACATCCACCTTTGGTGAAACAATAGACCAACCCAAATGCCATAAATAACACTGAAAAAGAGTTATAGTCCTCGTGGTACATTGGTATTGTAAAGGTGCCCGAGCTATGCGCTATGACTGAATGAATATGCATTCTAATCTTTTTTCTGTTAAGAAAGAAATGAATTTCTATAGAAGCAGTAGCGATCTATTCAGCCAGCCGTATCCTAAAGGGCAAGTCAAGAACAACAAGAAAGATTGGTATGTAGTATATGCCTTCTTAGACTACCAATAGGTGAATTTACAAAGAACTGAGTTCAACTGGGAAGTTTGCTTTGTGTTTTAACTTTATTTTCCCTTCAGCAGTTCAAGAACATGTCTCTTGTCACATTTACTTTGCAGTTGGGTATATACATATCTGTCGTTAATGTAAGTAAGTGGAAATGTGAGTTTGCTAACAACTTAGTCTAAGTCAAGTGATGTTTCTCTTGCATGGACTCTAGTGAATAAATTCTCCTGTTATTCTCACCTCCAGTATCTAGATATCTTTTCCCATAACATCTTAATTTACTTTCGCTGTTAATGATTTAGCATCTAGCTTTTAGCCATATTTGAATATTTTTCTGCCTGCTTAAAAGCATTCCAAAGAAAAGGCTACTTTTTACCGATAATAAAATAATTGCCTCTAAGGGGGGCTGTGGGGCTATTGAGAGAGCAATGCGACGAAGTGATCAAAGAAATGAAAGTAGGGCCAGGAGGCTGGTAGATGAAATCAACACACATGGGAATTTGGGAGAAGAGATAGACAGAGTGAACTTGTCAAAAGACAAGTAGGAGAAGGAGGGAATAAGTGAAATTGAGAGGTGCAGTGAGTAAGAGGAGGATTCCACCCCCCCCCCCCCGTCTGTCTCCAGGTCTAGGTGTGTGTCACGTATATATTTGACAATACATTTTTGGTTTTGGTTCAAAAAAATATGTGCTAGCATCTTACAATTTCAGAATGTAACATATTTAATTGCCCTATAAAATCTCCATAAACGAGGACATCATTGTCAATAAAACAAATAAAACACTTGCAAGTTAATGTGTGTGTTGCAGTATACAGTAAATTTATTAAATTCTATAAATATTTGTTTTAGCAAAATAAGCTTAAAATTGATGCAGATATTAAAATGGCAACACCATTGACCATAGTCCAAGTGAGCAGAACCATTTCTTTTTTCTTTAACATGACCTGTAATAATTGCTGAATTGCAACTTTTGACTAAGCAACGAATAAATCGTTACTATAATTATGCAGATCATCTGTTACCACCCTGTCTCCTGTTATTAATGATCTCTCAAGATTAAATTACAAGAAGATAGATTTGTCTTCTAAAGCAATATTTTAAATCAAATTATATTTTTTAATTGTGGAGCAATTGGGAAAATCTATTTTATTTGTATAACATCTACTTTTTAATGTATTTCTTTCTGCAATTTTTCAAGCGTTAATGGAATGGACAACGGCTGACAGCTAAAATATGCTATGATCTTGCCAACCACACCTAGATAATCTCTAAAATGAAACAAGCAAGAATAAAAAAAATCATAGCCTGTAAAATCTTATTCTGTTCTTTTAAATATTTGCTGAGATTAGCTAGTCCACATGGAATGTTTACACAATCTTGGTTCAAGAAATTATCCTGAAACAGCTAAAAGGGGCTAATAGTAGTTGTAATTATAAATAAAACGTGATCTATAAATTCTGTACATTATTGGCATATTAAATCACAATTTATTGGTTTAATAGGTTTATCAGCAACAGACCAGTTTATAAAAGACCTCTGCTTTTAAACTTTACACGTGGAAGTTTAATTTTTGTTTGAACTTTACATTTAGAAACCTTTGGTTTGGCTTCTTTATCTATAGCAAATTTCAGCAATACACCAATGCTTCCAAGTAATAGGCTTCCTTACATTGCAACAGTAGCTCAGTTTGGGAACCAGAATTGTTCCATTTAACTCTTGGTAGATATTACTTGTGATGGCATTAATAAAAAATAAAATAAAATAAAATTCAAAATCTGCATCAGTTTATGTGACACTAATATATATATAAAATAAAAAAGGAGCTTTTTTCATAAATTATTTTATTAACACTACTTTAACACTATTTTTTGTAGATATTTTAGTTTAAAAGTTAACCTTATGGAAGTCTAGAACAATTGTAGTCTATGAAAAAAAGCCTGGACATGTGCTTTTCTTTTCTATACTAACAAAGATTTTCTTAAGGCAACGTAATGTTTTTCATAGATCTAAGGCACATGTATTGGAAATTGAATCAATGAGTTAGACAAGTATTTGGTACTTGATTTTCCCTTTGAGCCTTTCCATCCAATAAAATTGATAGCAGAATCAGAAATGTTATCAATATGCTCACTTTCCTTCCATCCAGTATTGTCATATTATTTATTTTTACTTAAATAAAACATATCCTTTTTAGATTAAACCCCAGGGTGCTTGTTTGTACTTTCTGAAAAACACAGAAAGTAACAGATATAAGTAGCATACATTAACCTTCCCATACTTACTTTTTCCTTTAATTGCCTGAATAGATGTATAGTAATTGCCCAGGTATGTATGGTTATATGTATATATTTATCCAACATTGTACATCAGCCCCTTTTAATATTTATTAAATATCCCAAAGGTGGGAATGTGGGTGAAATGCTACTTCCTTGTGGCTCCATGGCTGGGGGTAGTTCTGTTTGGTCACGCTCACTCTCTGCCCATGTCCCACCTACTCACTGTCTACTTTCTACTCTTTTTAAATTCTACTTGGGCTAGCTTGCCTTTAAGGGTGGTGAGCCACACCCTTTATCATGGCCACATTCCCTTACTGCCTCTTATAAGAAGCATGATACAGAATCTCTGGTTAACCCAGTATATATATTAATCTATCTCTGGTTTCATGAAGATGATTACAAACTTTGCTTCTAACCACCTCTTTTATTTTCAATTCATATTTTATTATAAGTCAAGACTAGACTTGTAACTCTCGGGCAGATCTGGATGAGTATCCTCGCTGCAGCAAAATCGAGAAGGATGCCCTCTAGAGCCTGACAGGAGTCACAATTTCAGTTGGAGTAGAAGAATCATACACAGGTACAGCACGGGCCGAGAAGGCACACTGGCACAGTTCAGCAGGGCCAGCATCACTGTTCAGGAGGCAGGCCAAAGTCAGGAACCAATAATACGATATACACGGGTCAGGCAAAAGTATAGTTGAGGTCACAGAACATAATTCAGGGCAGGCGGCAATCAGCAGTAGTCAAAAATCAAGCAAGAGTCAACACCAGAGTTCCAAATTCAATAAAAATGCTAGTGAAGTAGAGAGGCACTGTTACAGGCAATGGTATTCCTCCAAACTTCAGGACCCTCTTATCTGTCTAATTAGGGGGTGGGGTAAAATTGATAAAAGGCCGCTTTAATTGTACTCATGACTATGTATGAGTTAGCTGTCCGCGGAAGCACAGAAGGCTCTCATGTCGCCACAGCGCTTGCCCCGCTCAGATTCTCTGTTGCTGGTGGGGGCGCACACCTTCACTTGTGAACAAGATGAGCAGGGGGTTGAACATGGGGACTGTGTCTCACCTCCCCTGGTCATGAGGCTATATGGACCCTGCGAACAGTCAAGAGTTAACACATAGCATAAGTGTTTAATGCTGGATTGTTCCACTGGGGGTCCATCAAGTTCAACCATGCTATTGTTCCAGATGGCAAAAAATCCCATTGAAGTATGAATTTGTCAGAGCAAGATTTATTGACCAACCTTTGCTCATTGGAACATATACAGAAAATCTGTTAGGCATACTTGAAAACCAGAGATAGGTTACCAGTATGTTTTATTCATAATTGGCTTTTTAGCAGTAAGTTATATAATATAATAGGGGTAAATCATTCTAGCCATGTCTCATTAAACCATTAACCATGTCATATTAAATATTTACAGTTGTTAAACAGACTCGCATATGTTTTTATTTAACAAAATAAAAAAGAAAATGTGTGTAAGTGAATCATACAAATATTTTAACTAATAGGTTAAATATGTCACAAGAATATGAATTTGCATTAAACTAATATTTGCCAAATCATATGCTATATTAAAAAATGATAAAATACAACTCATCACATTGCTTACTCATGTCCTTATAAGGATGTGTGAATTATCTGGAATGATACTTGAAGAAGACACATTCTTAAATTCATTTATATATTAAAATTATTATATATTTACTCTATATTTTCAGTCTTTTGAGTTCTAACAGTTTACTAATATGAGATGCTCCCGCGCAGAAGGCTTTAAGGATCTCACATACACAAATATAGTCACCATTTCTGACATATGACATTATGTGTATTTACAGTATATAATGCAAGCAGATTCCATAGCGCTGTTACCAAAACTGGAATAATTTATACATAACAAACAATAACAAACTGGTACAAAAGAGGGCCCTGCTTGTGAGGTTACAATTTAGTCGGTGGTTGATGGGGTAGTAAAGCAGTAGGACAGGACTGCTTGCGTAGGGATGAGTAGATAAGGTTCAAATGATCTGTAGAGTGTTAGGAGGAAAGGTTCTAAGCTTCTCGTAAAAGGTGGGTTTTCAGAGAGCAGACAGATAACAAATGGGGTTACCTTTACCTGAGACTGGTCAGTGGTGGGGAGGGTATGGGAAAGAAAAAAATGGCATGTGAGCTAAGGTAGGGTGATGGCAGGATGGAGAGATGTGGTCTGTGGAGGGGTTGTCAAGGGAAAAGGTGGAGTAAATATGTTTAAGGCATGGGCATAGGAATCGGGGGGACAGATCCCCCCCCAGGAAATCATGAGGGGGGGACAGATAATGAAGAAAGCCTCCAGGGGATCAGCAGCTGCAGCCTGCTCCCCCCCCAATCCAAGTGTGGCAATTTTTTTTTTGGTGTGGGAGTGGAGGGAATTATTGCGTACTAGGAAGCGTGAGGTGGGAGCCAAGGAAATGTTGTTACAAAGATTAGCAGTTTTTTCTCCTATATTTAATGTATTAAACATACATTATTTTTAACACTGTTTCAAGTTAAATATTATTATACTTGTTTGCAAAATAAGAGATGGGGAGGAAGTAGGGTAGGGGATAGTGAGGAGAGAGGTATCTGATGGGGAAAAATGCTATCCCCCAGATTTTAAGGGGTTCCTACGCCCACAGTTTAAGGAGTAGGGGATAAGAAAAAAGTAAAAAGAGTAAAAGTATGTAAGGGTTCATAGTAAGAATGAGGGTGATTGGGACAAGTGATTATGTGGGTTACCTGCTAATTGCACAACCATTGTTTATCTCTCATAAGATATTGTAATAAAAACCGGCTAAATACAGTAAATACAAACAAAAAAAACTAGGCTGATATGTAAAAGAAAATATTCTGCTTTAAAACCTCACATAAAAAAATGGCATTAAAAATGAAGGAACTTGGGCACATTACAAATAAAATAATTCATGTATTTCTTTAGTGACTGAAGATTATTATTTTTTGATTTAGTGTTAACTAGGAGATGACTTTTTTATTTTGTTCAGTATGCTTGGTTTGGTTTCTGTAAACAAAGGGAATTTTTTGGATTTATCTGTAATATCCTTAGGGAATTCTTTTTCCCCCCCATTAGCAGTTCTGCAGGTGTGAGTGGGATTTTTAATCTCAAAACTATTTAACCGAGGACCAGGTCACAGATGCCACTTCCTATTAAAAATGGCACATTAACCAGGCTTGTTAATAATTAGCTGTTGTTTATAGCAAAGGCAGATGGCTCTATTTTTAGAATGATTTCATACATAATATATCTTCTTTCTCTGGCTACGTTCATTGTTTTACATTGTTGTTGATATAATATGTTCCATTGTTTTTTTTTCAAAAACCTCAGTATCATATTTAAATTGGAACCCGTAGTTCACTGAAATGTACTGCTGATCATAGATTGCACCCCTATACCCTCAGCATTGTAGCACCTAACACAATAAAAACAATCTGTTATTTTAACCCCTTCGTGACAAAGGCTGATTTTACTTTTTGTACCCTTCGTGACAATGGCCTTTTTAACATTTCTGCGCTGCTTGTGTTTAGCTGTAATTTTCTTCTTTCCCGTTTACTGAACCCACACACATTAGATATTGTTTTTTTCAGGACAAGAAGGGCTTTCTTTAGATGACATTGTTTTGATTGTATAATATTATTTACTACTAAAAAAAGTATAAAATATGGTGAAAAATTTAGAAAAAAATGACTGTTTCTAACTTTTAGTTGAAAAATCTTTTACTCATCTATAAAAGGTAATGAAAAAACCTGCTAAATGGATTCTACTATTTGTCCTGAGTTTAGAAATACCCAATGTTTTTATGTTTTTTTGCTTTTTTCTACCCATTATGGGGCAATAAGTACAGGTAGCGTTTTGCTATTTCAAAGCCATTTTTTCCAAATCTGGTAATTCTTCCCCCCATGTGCCATTTCGGGTATCTTTGAACCCGGCCAATGCAATTTACCCCATCAAGTCATATATTTTTGAAAACTAGACAGCCCAGGGTATTCCAAATGCTAGTATTTTAACTATTTCCATGCACCATATCTACCACCAGTTTTTGTCAAACTTTGTGGTAGTCATTTTTTTGCATTTGTTTTGTCACACACATTTTAATTCAGGTATGAATTAAAAGGTTCTCGTTTATGTCACTATCACAAAACACCCCAATATGTGTTCAGCAACATCTCCTGAGTACAGCGATACCTCACATGAATGATTTTGTCTGGCTGTTTGGGGGCAAAAGGGCCACATTTGGGGCATGCGCATTTTTCAATGTTGAACTTTGGCATTTGGGGATCCACTGCCTATGTCCTATTTGGTACATCTTTGAGTCGGGCCATTTCAGTGTGCCCAATAAACCCATATATTTTTGAAAACTAGACACCCCAGGGTATTTCAAATGCTAGTATTTTAACTCTTTCCATGCACCATATCTACCACCAGTCTTTGTCAAACTTTGTGGTAGTCATTTTTTTGCATTTGGTTTTCCACACACATTTTACTTCAGGTATTAATTAAAAAGTTCTCGTATATGTCACTATCACAAAACACCCCAATATGTGTTCAGCAACATCTCCTGAGTACAGCGATACCTCACATGAATGATTTTGCCTGACCATTTGGGGGCAAAAGGGCCACATTTGGGGCATGCGCATTTTTCAATGTTGAACTTTGGCATTTGGGGATCCACTGCCCATGCTCTATTTGGTACATCTTTGAGCCGGGCCATTTCAGTGTGCCCAACAAAACCATATATTTTTCAAAACTAGACACCACAGGGTATTTTAAATGCTGGTATTTTAACTCTTTGCATGCACACATTTTACCACCAGCATGTTTTCAAAGTTTGCAGTAGTATTTTTGTGTGTGTATTTTTCCCACACACACCTAATTTATGTATGAATTTACAGCTCCTGGTATATGCCGCTGTCACATGACACCCCATAATGTGTTCAGCAACATCTCCTGAGTGCAGTGATATCCCACATGCATGGGTGTGTCATTTTTGGGGGGAACTAAAAGGCCACATTTGGTACGTGTGCATTTTTCTAATTGGAAATTAGGTGTGTGGCCATCCTTCTCCCGGTGTTAATTGGGACGTTGTTGAACCTGGCCAATTCAATTTACCCCATCAAATCATACCTTTTTTAAAAGTAGACACCCCACGGGCATTTAATATGCCAGTATTTTAACTCTTTCCATGCGAGAATTGTTTTAAGCTAATATGCTAATTTTAGGACTTGCTCACAAAAATATATTTTTTATATATATTTTTTTTTTTTTGTCTTTTTAAAAAAAAAATTTAACTTTTTTTTCAACTTGGAGGTTCCCCTGATAGTGACATCAGTGGGAAATGATTTTTACATTTTACTAGTTTTTTACTATTTTTTTTCTAATTATTATTAATTTTATTTTATTTTTTAATTTATTTTTACTAATCACACTGTGATTAGAAAGCTGGGTTCCATTGACTTGCATGGTGAATGCAGTACCTGTATTCAACCTGCAAGTGGAGCCAAAGTTCTCTAGATGGTCTGGACCATCTAGCGAACTTTTAAAATTTGTTGGTTCCTGTTACAGGGCAGCGGCCATCTTGCTTGATGGCGAAGATCATCGGCAGCTGGTAAGTGTTTGGTGTCGCTGGATGCCTCTTGATCGAGGCATTCCAGCGACACCATTTAAGTTTAGGAGGCGATCGTCGATCGCCTCCTAAACGCTTTTAAAACGTGCGTCCGCCGCCATACAAAGTATGGCGGATGTTGACGCCCCGTGGAGGGGCCAGAGATGGCCCCTTCGTTCCGATCGCGGCGTTGCTAAATGCCTCGAGGTTGAGGCATTCAGCAACGTTTTTTGGGTGCAGAAAGCGAAAACAGATCGCTTTCTGCACCCGTTTAAAGACGTGCCGGTCCTGGCACGTCAATTGTCGTAAAGCACATGCTTTTCCGTGTCGTGCCAGGACCGGCAATTGTCGTTAAGGGGTTAAAGGAATTCTATTAAAATATTTACAAAGAATGTAAATTACATATAGCCACTTAGTGATGAGCACAAATACCAAATGTATTTATTGGAAGCAAAATCTTTAATGAACTAAATCAACAAAAAATCCTAAAAAAACTATATAAATTATGGGTCCAAATCTTACATTTTTATACTTCTCAAACTTTGCATTTGTTGCCATAATTGTCACGCCATCTAAATGGCTATTTGTACTCAGATGTTTTTTAACATCTTCGTACCAACTGGCCCAGGCAGTTGCCTAGGGTGTTTGAAGCAGGTGGTCACCACAACTCCAATTTGATGTTGCAACCACTGATCCAGTGCTGCACCCTGTGACTCAATGGTTGCTAGTAGACTTGTGCATTCGTCTTCGGGCGAACATGAAAACGAACACGAAAAGTGCGTTTTCGTGTTCGTTCCGAAGACACGCCGAAGAGAAGACAGCGGCGGTAAAACGTAGGCGAAGACGAAGACACACACCACGAAGATCTTCGTGATCGATTTCGTCTTCGTCTACCATTCTCCCCCCCCTTCTAACTTACCTTGTCTTCGCGGCATCGCAGCAGTTCCCGGAAGTGGAAATCCGCAGGTTCCCCGTCACGGGTTACAGGGCAGTGCGAATGAGCCTATTGGTCGCCTACAGGGACCTCCTCTGGCATCAACTAATTGGTTGATGCCAGAGGAAGACCCTGCAGGTGACCAATAGGCTCATCCCACTGGTCTCCCTCCCTGTTCAATTAGTTAAATGTCCGTACGAGCGACTTTATTGGTCGCTCGTACGGACATTTAACTAATTGAACAGGGAGGGAGACCAGTGGGATGTGCCGGGTAAGTTATGGCACCAGGAGCTTAGCAGTCTGTACGAGCGACCCTATTGATCGCCAGCAGGGGGCTCGTCTGCCATCAACCAATGGCAGACGAGCCCCCTGCTGACGACCAATAGAGTTGCTCATACGTACATTTAAACTCCTGGCGCCAGAGCTGCGTTAACCCCGTATTAACCCCTTAACCGGGAAAACGAAGAAAAAACGAACACGAAGAATGTTCACGAATATTCGCCCGAAGAGAAGACAGGAACAGGCGAATATTCACGGAATACGAAGATTTTTTTCCCCCCGAAGGCGAACAAGAAGAGCCCCCTGTTGCCCAAGTCTAGTTGCTAGTATTAGTGAGGTGTATCATGTTGAGTCAGGCTGCACATGTGTTCTGTGTTCGCTCCCTTCCTTCCAGCACACTGACTCCTAAGCCAAGAAGTGGTTTGATCTCAAAGTCACACATACACATACTGTGAGAAAGTGTGGTACAGTTTTTGATGGAATGAACATTAGGCCTGTTTTGATAAATAACCATCTACTTTTTGTCAGTTAAAAGAATGTCCCAGGGAAAGATGTTGAGTTAGCAAACCATGGTAAGCATCCCTGGGGCTGAGGCTATGGAGAGCAAGGTGAACCAGTGATCCAATGGCACTAATTGCTCTTTGAAATCCAGGCAAGAGCCTGCATTCTACACAGGCGCTCCCCAGGTGTAAACTAAGTTGGAGCTCACCTGTGACTGATCAATTAGCAGGGGGATAGAGGGGATCAGCCTGAAGCAAGAGAGAAACAATTATTATGTCAGCTAGAAGAGTTTGATGGACTGGAGTGGTTTCTCTCTACAAAAGTGTATTTTGCTTTTAGAGTCTGAATCATTGGAAAGTGGGAAAGCCGGCTAGAAAGCTGTTACTGTGTCTATCAAGTGCTCAGGCAAAGAGCAAGGAATTTGTTTGTTATGTTTATTTCAACTTATATTCACTACTGTTATTGACACTGAATAAATATTGAAAATTTAGCTGCACATGTCCTCTGATATCAAAAGGGGAGTTTTTTCACATATGAATATGAATAGATAACATGAATTTTTTTTAATATCAACCATTACTAAATGGGCTATAATGTATTATTTATTTAGCTTTTACTTCGAAATGCATTGTCCACTCAAATTTAATAAATATATGTCTAGATACTCAACAATTGAGGCTTGCCCAGGGCCTCATGAGAATTAAAGACAGCCCTGATAATATTCATGTAATAAACAGACTAGAGCTTGTATATCTCAACCTCTGCTTATATGTCTTTTCTTCCCTGATGCCCTTCTTTTCTAAGCTCCCAACATGTTTGCTGAGTTTGGTTTGCAGAGAACAAATATCAGAAAATGATATGTACACTCACTGGCCACTTTATTAGGTACACCTGTTCAATTGCTTGTTAACACAAATAGCTAATCAGCCAATCACATGGCCACAACTCAATGCATTTAGGCATGTAGACGTGGTCCAGGCAACTTAAAAACGAGTTCAAACCAAGCATCAGAATGGGGAAGAAAGGGGATTTAAGTCACTTTGAACGTGGCTATTGGTGCCAGACGGGCTGGTCTGAGTATTTCAGAAACCACGGATCTACTGGGATTTTCAAGCACAACCATCTCTAGGGTTTACAGAGAATGGTCCGAAAAAGAGAAAATATCCAGTGAGCGGCAGTTGTGTGGACGAAAATGCCTTGTTGATGTCAGAGGTCAGATGAGAATGGGCACACAACACGTCAAATCTTGAAGCAGATGGGCTACGGCAGCAGAAGACCACACCGGGTCCCACTCCTGTCAGCTAAGAACAGGAAACTGAGGCTACATTTCGCACAGGCTGACCAAAATTGGACAATAGAATACTGGAAGAACATTGCCGGGTTTGATGAGTCTCGATTCCAGCTACAACATTCCGATGGCAGGGTTAGACTTTGGGGTAATCACCAAGATCCATCTTGCCTTGTGTGAACGGTTCAGTATGGTGGTGGTGTAATGGTGTGGGGGACATTTTCTTGGCACACTTTGGGCCCCTTAGTACCAATTGAGCATCGTTTTGAACGCGACACCCTACCTGAGTATTGTTGCTGACCATGTCCTTCCCAATTCATTTTTGTTATTTTCGCCAGGGTTGCCATCATTTACAAATGTATGAAACAGTCAATTTTCGTAAAAAAAACCCAAACAGAAATGAGTTCATAAGAGTCAGAATGCACAAATCTGATATATAAATACTATATGGACAAGAGTATTGGGACACCTTACCATTACACCAACAGAGACTTTTATTACATTGCATTCTAAATACATGGACATTAATATGTAGTTGGTCCCTCCCTTGCACGTATATGGTATTCTGCGAAGGCTCTGCACACGATTTTGGAGTGTTCCTATAGTAATTGTTGTCTATTCATCCAGTAGAGCATTTGTGAGGTCAGGCACTGATGTTGGACGAGAAGGCCTGGCTCGCAATCTCCTTTTCAGTTCACCCTAAAGGTGTTTGATGGGGTTGAGGTTCGGGCTTTATGGGCCTTTGCTTTGTGCAGTGGGGCACAGTCATGCTGGAATAGCACATCTTAAATGCAACTAATGCGATCTTAATATAGGCAACACATTTAGGAATATTGAGCATTTCACACTAGGAGATGCAGTATGTAACTGAGAAAGGTCACATGAAAACTATAAAGCAGTCTTATTTACGTAGAGAAAAGGTATGTATGCAGAGGTAAAATCAGTATTTAAATCTACTTTTTAATGTTATACCAAGAAAGCTATAAAGCTAAACTCAAAACCACTGAAAGTTCAATTACTTGACTAGAACAATTAAAATACAATTAGATTTTTAAATGAGTTTGATAAGTGGGTATAGTTTTTTGCCATCTGGACACACTCCAAATGTAAGACTTTGTAGTGCTAATTCATTCACTTTCTAGAGTCATTAAGATACTACAAATTAAGTGTATTATCTGGCTAACAATGATCTCATTTCATAAAAATAGATTACAGCTAAATTACTATGCACTATTTATGTATAAAAATCCTAATTTAGATCATGGCAGCTTGCATTTTGCATAAACAACCTTTTTTATATTTGAGCATGATATATTGCCAATTATCAGAGCTATAAATGTAGAATTAGTAAAACATGTTTCATAATGTTAGGACCGGGAGAAGCACTGCTTGCACCAGGCAAGATCTGATGGTGGCAACTCATAAAAGAAGAGGTACACATTCAGCACCCTTGCTGCCCCATACACCCCTCTACACAAATATGCACTGCTGGTCCCTCGTGCACCAGACAGCAGCAGCTCTTGTCCCTCTACACACACGTGCTTGTACTTAGCACGCCTCCTAATGGGATACGTGTGTGTGTGTATATATATATATATATATATATATATATATGTGTGTGTGTGTTTATATGTAATGCATGTGGGGAGGCAGAACAGAAGTTAGAAAGAGGATGAAAAATGTAAAAGGCAGACAAGCATGATAAAAGAAAAAAAGGGAAAGAAGACAGTGTGTGGGAAATGAGGGAGTATGTCTCTCCGGTCTACCATGGGGTGGGGCCAGGGCCGGACTGGCCCACCGGGAAACTGGGTTATTTCCCGGTGGGCTGGCCGGTCTGTGGGCCGGCAGACCTACATTCAAAGCAGCCACCTAATAAAATTAAAGCGGCCGGTGTGCATGCACTGTGCCGCCCAGTGGCAGTGCCTCAGTGAGGCTCTTCATCCCGCTCACAGAAGAGTCACTTGTGACGGGGAGAGGATCGTCATGTCAGAGGAGAGCAGGAAAAAAGAACTAAGTATTTCTAAAAAATAGAGGTTAGAGGAAAGTGGACCGGGGGGTCCCTTCGGACATGAAAAGGGGGGGTGGCTGGGTTTTGGCATTACAAATTCAATATAAACAGGGGGGTGGGTGGCTGGGGGTAATACACATGGCGGGGGGGCATCAATAGACAAGAGGTGGTTGGGAATCACATAAATCAATACTAAAGGGGGCTGGGGGCATCACATTAACCACTACAAAAGGGGTAGGGGAATCAATACATAAGGGAGGGGGCATAAATGCACAAAGGGGGTGCAAAACACAAGATTGGGGGGGCAAAAATATATAAGGGGGATAATGACAAAGCAGTGTAGAAAATCTATTTTTTATGCTTTGTTGTAGGCTGTAGCTTAGCCTGTCCTGATGTGTGTGTGTGTGTTTGGGTGTCGGTATGACAGAGCCTGTCCTGGTGTGTGTGTGTTTGGGTGTGTCTGTTTGGGTGTCAGTTTGGCAGAGCATGTCCTGGTGTGTGTGTTTGGGTGTCGGTGTGGCAGAGCCTGTCCTGGTGTGTGTTTGGGTGTCGGTGTGGCAGCGCCTGCACTGGTGTGTCTGTTTCGTCATCCGTTTCCTGGCATTTTACTTACTGTAGGAATAAATTGAACTGTTTAATTTTTTACTTATCCAGAGATAAAACGCCCTTGTTAATTTGTAGTCACTTCAGAGGACAAAACCTTTTAGGCCCAGAAATCAGTGAGTGTTATTTACTCTATTTCAATAAGCAGGTCTTATCACAAATGATTAGTCGCAGAAACTTGGATGGTGGTTGGGATCTTCAGAGTCCGTGAAACCCAATTTAATTGTAAGGCCTGATTTCATTCTGCTCTACAGGGGACAAATCCTGTTGGTCTCACAGTCCTTCCCCCTTTAGGGAGAACCTTTTACACACACACTGGCAGAACTGGAACTTTGTCATATAAAAGTTTTTGCAGTAGCAAATGTTTTAACTTCATCACGTCTAATCTCTAACTAATTTGGGCCTTTTAACACTTTTGGTTTCTGGGATTTTAATACAAATAATCTGATTAAAAATGAATGATTTATAGTTATTGGGATGGCAAATAGTGTGACTCAGCTATGTGTGAGGGCTGCGTGTGGGTACAAAGAGCTCGACCACGAGATAAAATAGATGTGGCTGGTGTCCAAATGTTTCCAGGGCTGCTTTTCATTCCCAGTCCGGCTGTGGGTAGGGCTGCCCTGGCATTAGGGGCCCCCACAGTGCGGAGGCTGTGGGGCCTCCATTATTCCAGTGAATCCAGAGAAGGGACCCTTCCTGTATAATTGCTCCAGGGCTAAAGCTCCTTGATCTGGCTTTGGCTATAGTATTATGTGTAATACTGCTTAACACCTTAACCAAAAGAAAAAAGAGTAGGAGAAATAGAAAATATACTCATACATTAAAACTTCATTTTTATTTAAATTAACCCCCTAAGAATGTGGATGACTGATCATTATTTGCTGCTACTTGATTAGTAGCTGTAATGGTTAAAAATATAGACCAGGAGCTGGAACTCTCCGCATCTGAGTTAAAAAAGTATATAGACCCCAATCCTGGGTGTCAGCAGTAATAGATCAGGGTGGTCGCCCATGGACCTCACGTTTAAAGAAAAAAATCCTGACGCGCATTTCACTAACAATTTTTTTGCTTTATTTCTGTAATTTTATTCCCAACGAGTAAGTAATTTGCTGCTTTTTAACACTTTACCCACTATAGGACATGCTATTATAGCTTGAAAAAAGTGTCTGCATAGACCATTAGAGCCATATGTACATCCTGATATTTTTGCATTGGACGAGATATTTACCCACTTATGCATGGGAGATCAGGATGTGTAATGACAGCTTGGAGTCTCCCATGGCACCTGCAGCAAGTATTGCCAGCCTAGAACTGCCAGAATAAGAGTAACAAGTTAAAATTCCTTTTTATCTGCTTTTTGTGTGGTTGCTATTTTTGCAAAAAATGCTGTTGTGGTAACATTAGTCTAGCTTAATATCGTTATCTTGGTGTCTGTTTTCTCTTGTCTAAAAGTCAAATAGTAGATACGGAATTATAACATCAAGTGTATAGAGTCAAAAATGTGAGAAGTGCTTTGGTGTGACATACTGAGTAAACATGAATCATTTGCTGCTTTCATTTTGTTAAGGAACGGTACATATTTGTTCATACCTGGAATTTGTTACTGCTGAGAAAACTATATTATAATGTAATAACAATGAGCTGATTTACCAATAGAAGGAACAAAAATTATCCTTATTCGATATTAGTATATGTAATAATTAATTACTTGTGTTTTAAGAGATAGTTTGTGGAGTGCCAATATATGCTGGGGAAAATATTTCATGCATAAAGTACATCCTGAAAACCGAAGCAAAACTCCCAAATAGCTAAATAGACTTCACCCAGTACCTTGCATATAGTATAGTGTGGTTTGATGCTATGATTTATGTCATTTTCTTATTTTATTTATTGTCTATAGTTTGATGTCCTATTAGGCATTGCACACAGGTTCTGCTATTGGTATGTTGAACAAGCTGTTTAGACACAAAAATGGCACTAATGATCGGATTTGGTACAAAGATGGCACAGATAAGCTGGTTGGAGACAAAGATGAAACTGACAAACTGTTTGGGCACAAAGATGACACGACAAGATGTTCTGGAGACAAAAAGGCACTGGTAAGTTGTTTGGAGGCAAATATGGCAACTGGTAAGTTTTTTTGTGGGGGCAAAGATGGCACTGGCAAGCTGGTACTGTGGGATGTGGGTGACATGTCACTTGGTGAAATCAGGGACCCCAAATAGGTGGAATGGTTGCCATAGACAATGGATGTGTTAGAATTGTTATGTTTGTTAAGGGGAGTAGTTAGCCATATGATCGGAGCCATCTAGGGGTGCCAAAAAAAGACAATAGTAACCCTAGGCCTGGCCCTACTGGAGAGGACTCCTTTTTAACCAGATCTTGATCTGCTCATCCATGTAGCTCACAATTTCTTATATTTTAAGGTGAACTCTTAGTTGGTGGTACAACCCTGTAGTTAGTAAGATACTTATTGTTGTGTTATTAGTAGTCAGGTGCTAGGTAAAGCAGTGTGCTGGTAAACCTGCCTGAAGTTTACATGAGTATTCCTACTTCCTGTTTCCTCCATGTGCGCAGGCTGTGGTATCTTTTTTGACAGCCCTCCAGCATTGCCTCTTCTAGCTCGTCTTCAACCAAACAAGAT
Source organism: Sceloporus occidentalis (assembly GCA_023333645.1). Classification (NCBI taxonomy): domain Eukaryota; kingdom Metazoa; phylum Chordata; class Lepidosauria; order Squamata; family Phrynosomatidae; genus Sceloporus; species Sceloporus occidentalis. The sequence goes on from JALMGF010000016.1 coordinate 10,368,547, forward strand.
GGTGCTCTTCTACTGTGACGTTAAATTCCCCATGCATGAAGCCAAAAATATTTTGCTACTTTTTTTGCAGCATCTGCACATGGCATGGGAAGCCATGTGCAGCCTTCATGTTTATGCAAGGTAGTCACACACGATGTTGTGTGCAACATCATTAGTGTAGTCTTCTGAGATCCAGAAGGCTTCCAGGTCCCAAGGAGAACATTAAGTGATGCCACAGGATCATGGGTAGGTAAAATAACAATTTAAAAGGGGTTCAAGATAAAGCATTAAGTATTATTTTACTTAAATACTTAATGCTTTATTAAAAAGTTATTGGACGGTGCGAGTTTACCTTGAAAATTGGTCACAGGGACAATTGGGTTAGCTTATATGACATGCACTCTTTCAGATTTTACAGTTTAGATATAAGTAGCTTCTGACTGTTCATCACAAAGAAAAGCATTTTACTGCCACACAGTGAAGTAAAGTGAAATGGATTTTATTGTACAAATTGCAGATGCTGTCAGAATGACACCAATGAGAACAATGGGTTTGTTCTCAAAAGAAACTGAGGCAACCTTTCAAGATTGTGACTACAATTTATTGATATATCTCCACAGCACGCTTAGGGAGAATGGTTAAAAAAATGACTTGGCCCTTAGATGAATTGTTTGTCTTTTTAATGTTCCTTTTCAACTAGATAAGATTGAAGGACACGATCTTTGTTTTATCACAAAGGCTAGTTTGGCTGTGTTAGCTTCCTTATTGTTGAGATCAGGCACTGTCTTATTTCATTACGTCAAACTCATGATTTCTTATTGTATAGAGTGGATATGTTTTCTGTTTGACTTTGTTTCTGCATAAAAGCCATATAAGTGATTAAAGTACACAACGTGATCGATATAACCTATATGGGTGAATAATGTGAAAAAGAACAATTTTTAGAAAAAAAGTATGCTTGCAATACCACAGGTGGGAAAATTAACTAAAATATATTCATTATCCTGAAATTTTTATATATATATATACACATATACACACACATGATATTTCAGTTACCATTCTGTTTTTAAAGGGTTTGGATATCATTAAGCAATTTGTAAATATAGCTGTTTCCATTATTTTTTATTATAGTTGAAAATGCCTATTGCAGAAACGTTAGAAAGAAAAGGTTTTATGTTTTTAATTCATATACAAATATTTCAGCTTGTACTTGGCTTAAAAAGTATAGGAAAATATACTTACTAAGCTTAAAGTTATAGTAATAATAGAAAAAATACCTTTACCTTAAATTGTTGCCAGGATACTTGTCTAAGTTAGAACATGGAACATGGGAAGTTAGCGAAGGCTCCCTAACTTCAAAACATTATTTACAGTAAAGCAGTGGCGACTCTAGAAACAATATATAGGGGGGGCACACAAGATACCACAGTCAAACTGGGGGGGCATTAATAATTTCCACCATTAAATCATACCACTGAAAAAACACACACACACACACACATATATATATATATATATATATATATATATTTTGCCAAAAGTAATGTGCTATGGAATGATACTTTTGTTATTGGACAATACAATACTTGATCATTCAACATGGGAAGCCTGAAGCTTAGTACGACTAATCCTTGAAATCCTTTAAACAACACAATACCTTAACTTTTCCACTAAATGATTTCAGGGCCTAATATTAGTCCCTGCTGCCGATATATATATAAATATATATATAATATTAGACCCTGCTGCCGATAGCAGGCATAGATCAACACATTAACACACAAACCCATCTTTGCATGTATAGATCAATTGAAATTCACTTGTGATCTCAGCACCAAAGGTATATATCAAATAAACAGAATCAGACATACAAATCCTGTATTTGCAGGTATACAATAATAATATATGAAATGTAGCATTGCAGGTATAGATCAAATCAATACATGGAAACAGCATTGCAGGTATTAATCAACTGAACAAGACATACAAACCCTGTATTTGCAGGTATACATAAATAATGTATGGAAACATAGCATATCAGATATGGATCTACAGAATAACACAGAAACCCAGCTTTGCAGGTACAGATCAATTGGAATTCACATAAAAACACGGCATTAAATGTATATTTAAAACCCCCTAAATTACAGGGATAGATCACAGGTTGCACACCCCAACCACGCTGCCCACATAGAACCTGGCCAGCACCCAGATAACACACATAAGATTTGCCATCTTTGTCCCATATACATCCTGCTAGTGCCATCTTTGCCCTTCCACAATTATACATCTATGATACACACAAACACATTAACTCATGCTCTCCCTCATTCAGACAATTCATCCATTTTAAGAAACTACACCCCTTGGAGCTTCAAATGAGGGGCTACATGTATTTCTAGGACAAAAGTTGAGTGCACAAATAATGATGGAATATGTCGCTTTGGCTTGAAAAGATGTTTTTTCTAACCATAACGACATGTTCATTTGTGTCTTGCGCACTCCAGGTTTGTACTAGAAACACATGCAGCCCCTCATTTGATGCGCCAAGGGATGTCGTTTTTGCAAATGTGTACTTTTTGTGCCATAATTGAACTTCCTACGTGAGCAGTAATGCCACGTCAAGGCTTCAACCCTAATTACTGATCATTCACACGCCTTTCATATCTCCATTCACTCACAGAAGCACACGCCATTCTTTCCATACATTTACTCACAGTAGCACACACCATTCTTTCCCCTTACAATCCCAAAGAAATGATTGTAAAAGGAGAAAAAAAAATCACTTTTACAGCAAAAATAAGTTTTGCAGTAAAAATGCAAGGCGCTCCAGGGATGAGATGGTTACTCACGTACCGCACAGGCTAAATGGCTGATTTTAATAATATTTGCAGTTCATCAGGATTTCAAAAATTGCCTCCCTCTACCGTTGGCTAAATTTAACCCCATGATCAAAGGGATCATAGGATTAAAAATTAGTATCGGCCACAGTGATCATTTAGCTAGAATACTTAAACTTTTTTTTTTTTTAAAGTTAAACTACTTTATGTTTAAATAATTTAATTTGGGGGTCTCTAGGCAATTTTGATCTTTTTTTATCTGCCTTAAGAGACCCCCAAATCATTTTTTTTACATTTTTATTTTTTTAACTTAATATTTTTTATTCTTTTTTTTACAATACTATATACCGTTGGAAAGGTGAGGCGATTACCTTTCCAGTGGTATATGTTGGGGGTATGTAGCTGCTGAGATGCCTGAGATACAGGCATGTAAGCAGCATGCCCCCATACCTCTTGTTAATAAAGTTGCGCGGTGACGTCATCGCGTAATTGAGCGAGACGTCACCGGGCAGATCGGGTGGCCCCGGTGATGCCCTTCTGTGTGAGGGGCAGTTCGCCGGGGTAGGTGGTGATGGAGGTCCACAGACCTCCATCAAGGTAAGATAGTGCTAGTGACGGCATGGTGCCGTCACTAGCACCTGACTGGGACTGCTAGCGACGGCACCATGCCGTCGTTAGCAGTAAAGGACTGTCCTGGGCGGTTTCAAATTCGGCGGGGGGGCAACAGGGGGGGCAAGGAATAACCTAGGGGGGGCAATTGCCCCCCATTGCCCCCCTGTAGCGACGCCACTGCAGTAAAGTGATCACCTTTGTGAGGTTAAGACTACCAGCCATTTAAATACGGACGCTTCAGAATCAGCATGCTGTCTGGTATAGGTTCAGGCCACAATATGCAAAGGTAGTAGTATATCCCAACGGCTGGGGAGCAGACATATTTAATATTCAGAAAAAATGTTCCATAATTCCAGATAATCACTACCATCCAAACATCTTTTTCTTTCCAACTCTTTGTATCTTTAAAAACATAACTACATATGCCAGAACAAAAAAATTGTCTTAAACTGCCTACACCATTGGCCGAGAATTTATATCATGCTTCATCTCTTAAAAATGACCTACCTGTTTCTGAATAACATTATATCTATATACCCCCTTTAATATTACCCCTAGAAATATTCTATATTCTATTATTCATCATAAATGATGCTATAGTATTTACAAGCAGTCATACTACTCTAAAGCAGAGCATGTTTTCTACCTTAAGCAGGACCACCAAACCTGATGGATTTTCTTAATAAATAAGTGATAATCATTGTACCATTGACACTGTACTAATAAGAACAACTGAAATAAAGATTTCAGTACTCAATATCATCATGGCTTGTAAAACGGATTATTTTATAACTTGTGTGATATCTTATATTTATTAACAGACTACATACTGCAAAGTCCTTTTAATTTAGGAAAATTAGAGGTAATATTTTCCAGATGATATCCAAATATAGTTTAAACTGAAGAAAAAACATGGCAAGAATTATATTATGTCTTCCCAGTGAAAAATTGGAAAGTTTATTGTGAGCTGTGTGGGTTGCACATTGTTGGCAAGGATCACCATGCCAGCTGTAACATTTACTGGCAAGTGTTCTTTTTTTCACATGTACTTCCAATCCACATATGGTAGAGGGACCTCACAATCCCCAGTTTCCATTAAGGTTTTCTTTCCTTTTAAAAAAAAAAAAAAAAATAATCTGTTGGCTGTTGTGCCTCAATAATGTTTTCCTTTCCGTGACATCTGCTGAATTAATTCCCAAATGACTCTGACCAGTGATATGACTGCTGTAAATCAACTTTCAATTAATTATATAATTGGAGCTTGTCAGCCATGGCACATGAGTAACAACGAGATTTATCCCTTTTAATGTGTCTAGGAGGTGTAATTTTCCACTGAAACAGTATGGGGATTATACTCTATTCCTTTTGGAAGATGCAGGGATATTAAAGAGCAAGCGTAGGTTCCATACTGAACAAATGGTGAACGGGTCTTTGCAAACATTCTATTTCTTATTTAATTATTTTTAGAGCAAGGATAAATAATAAAACCCGATTAGCAACTTTCATAGTACATATTGCTGTCATAGTACATCACAAACGTGGGCTGGAATTAGTATTAATGTATATACATAAGTCAGTGCATACAGACATGTCTGGAAAAGAAAAGGATGACAAGCATATATAATCGGTAAAGCATGTGTTTACAACAGATAGATTTTCTCAAGCCCATCAAAGAGCATATTTTGACTATGTAACTAAATTAATAGACCAAAAGGAAGATTATATGGGTTTTACCAAAACTTTTAACACATAGTTACAATCCTGGGATATCATTGCAAATGGGATACAAACAATATGGTTTGACATTCTTCTGTGAAGACCTTAATCCATAGGAATGAAAGGCAATTACTGGAATACCTAAAGGATATACGAGGATAAAAAGCCAGAATGATTGATCAAATAAATAAAAACAAATTTGAATACGTATGTAAAATATGCAGCATTATTATTTTATAGTTTATCTCACAAAGTATAATGATGCTCTCAAAATATCCAAGAAAAAGAAAAAGGTACTAAATTAACAAAATGGGTTTATATTTAGATAATTTAATAATAAATTAAAAAATAGACTTGCATGACAAATCCTATGTCATGAGCCTTTTAAATGAAGGTGAACAGATAATGATAATTAAAAATATTAATGATTTACAATGGAGGATAAGTAGGCAGCTTATTATAAAAAAAAGTCCATTATTTAATGTTAAAAAAAGAAAACAACGCATAATACGCCTCCCTAACCCGCCATTACTTTATACTGTGTTTCTAAGTACTGTACAATATTATATACAGTACATATTTTTTCCTTCTCTATTCCTTGGCAGCACCACAAGGGAGATACCTCTACTTATTTTACGTAGGGAAGAAACAAACCTTTTCAAATGCCGATAACCTCTCACATCTTTCAGTGTAATAACTGAGATGTACATAATATGTTTCACAAAAACAGATTTGTAGTGGGTGAGAACAAAAATACACTGTTACATTTGTCCGGTTTCAATGTATCTCTCCCTATTCTCAGCAGTCTCTTATAAACGAATGAAGGGTCTTCCACACTGCTGCCTTGTAGAACTGCTGTGGAGTGACAGCTGCATTTTTTTGGCTCAAGATGTGGACACAGGCCTTACAGAATTTGTTTCTTGACTGGACATCCATGATGTCAAGTAAAGTTCTGAAATATTTACTGAAAGCTTCATGCAATAATTTTTTAAACATTCAACCTCATTTTTTTCCACAAATGACACAAATAGATTTAAAGAACACCACCTGTAGTCTCATCTGACCAAATGCATCTAAATATAAAGTTTGACATCCAATGTGTGTAGCCCTTCTTAAGTCAGGGCAAAAGGCTGGGTGAATATCTTTTTATGATGAGGGGAGATCATTTAGGAGTACACTATGGTGGTAATCTCCAACTGCCCACCATGGTTGTACCATAACTACTGGCTCATTGGTTGTATCTCATAGCAAGTACCTTGATGTCTGATATATCACTTATAATATAGTGACTGGATACCATATCTGCCTGTACCTGCTGTAGCCAGATGTTAATGGATCACGGGGGGGGGGGGGGGCTGGTGGCTGCTAATAGTGCTTCTAAATCCCTCTTGGCTGCTTCCTTTTTATTCATGGGATGAGCAAATTGAGAAAACATCTTCTAGAGGAATGGTAGGGCTTTTGCCACCTAGGTATCCAATCTAGACTTTTCCCTATATGTCTGTTAGAATTGTGCATTTGGATTTGTATGAATTGTAAATTAGTTGATTCGTACAAAAAATAAGGGCCTTTCAGTGGCTGCTTGCTTTTACAAGGTAGCTTTCATAAGCAAAATTAATCTACAAGCATATCTGCACATGTTCTGAAAGACAGAACATATATTAAAAGGCAACCCCCACCCTCCCCTGCTGTAGAGAAAACTGAGAGGCAGATTAAGAATAACAACTTCCTATGAACATATGTGTTCAAGTTTTGTTTTGTTTTTTAGTGGGGAGCAGCTGTGGAGGAGCCAAGGTTAGAGTTTAACAGAAACTAAACTGCTTAAGTAGTCCTTACAATTAGTCCCACCCACTTGTATGCAAGGGTTTACAGCTAATTCTGGAGATCCTGTTTACTATTATTTTTTTAAATTTCAGACCATATGTAATTCCACTGAAGAATAACTCATCTGTAGCTGTTTATAAACTCACATCACTTACATAAACTCAACTCAAATGAAGTTTTACTAATGAATATACAGTGAAATTGAAAGCTGAATTAGCTGAGTTAACCATGACTCACAATTTGGTCTTCACTGGGCCACCTCCTACAAGAAGGGTGGAGATGACCCTGCATAATGCATGCACAATTTGATTCAGATATATATATATTAGATAGGGCTAGCTCAACCTTTGCTGCAGAAGAAGCTCACTTAGTTTTGCCTTAATTATGTATAGTGATATGAGGGAGCTGAAACGTTCAACTATCTTGCAAACTCCCTCTTTACTGCATAGACCAAACTGTATGGGATGGCTTAGGAATCAAGTCTTTTAACTGCCATATACTGCACCTCTGTGAATCCCAGGTTACACTGCATCCTCCAGAATATGCAACACATAGATATAACACTAAATATTTTCTGTTCTAAAAAAAAAACAAATTATAGGTTAAGCTGGTCAAAATGTATTATATTGTCAAATCTTTTTTAGAGAGAGAGAATTACCATCAAAATGATATAAATTAAGTTGTAATAGTTTATCGATTGAACATCTTGTACCCTTTGGACAAACTCTTTTCTGTTGCATTACAACATGTTCAAGAAAACAATTTATTCTGACCTTTAATGAAAGTAATAATTTGCTACAAAGCCGGGTGATTCACTGTCTGAATTGTTAGTTAACAACTTTAGCAAAGAAACAAAATAAAGACCTCTAGCTGTGCACAAACTTCTCCACTGTAAGAGAAACGGATAATGTGGTGTCTTCAACTTGTCCTTTTTTTCATAAACATAAGACTAGAGCCTGAGATAAGATTTTATTTTTACATTGGCTGAACACACCAAAAAATTATTAATTTATTAATAATAATAAAATAATTTATTCAGGATTCCAACACACTATATGGCCCTATCTTGCTTAGCCTGCAAAGTACCCCAAGTTTGCAGGGTCCTATCTAATTTTTTATGGCTATATTGCTTACCAAATACCTGGATCAGTAGGACTGCATTGTATTTTAACCCAAATGAGGCTCTCGATCAGTTTAAATCCTTTTGGTGAGTCTGGACACCTGTGTGGCAGGTGGGGCTTTTCACCTCCGAGGTTTGGTAAGAACCTGCAAAATATGCACTGCAAAAAAATATACAGAAAGTGGAGCTCACAACCTTAAAAGTATAAAAGGCATAAACATTCAGGTTCCCAGGTTGCTGCTAGAATAATAATGAACAATAAATAAAGTGAGAACTCAGCTTATACATAGTGAATACCACTCAAAAAAACATCGAAGACATAAATATTGGGGATTCCATCATATATTGTTTAGCATACCACCATCTCAAAGTACACCATGTTTTGCCGAGTCCTCTCTTATTTTACATTTATTCTGTATGTTTTTTTATGGTTTCTTTCTTTTCAGTTAGTTAAAGTGTGTGACATAATTGCCAATATTTACTTTGCTATTGAGTTCTTTAAAAAAAAAGTGTTTGCACAAGATTAGAGAATTACATATATTGATACACCAGTGGTCTATTATAATATCTGATAAATATATGATTGACTGATGTGATGGTTTTATTTATTTTTATCATTATACAGCAAATAACTGTAACATTATATTTTTCTTTCTGAAATAAATTAAGCTTCACTACATAAAGGTCCTTAACCCTTCATGTTATGTACTATACTAGAAAACAAAGTTCGTTTTCAAGGTCATTGACCAATGGAGGGCTTTGCTATCATATCTCTGATTTTTATCCATGAGGCTGCCATTGTCGCCAATCAGTTACAACAGACTACATTTTTTTTTTTATTTACCTTTCTGATCAATGAAAATGGTTCTATTTGTAGTGATGAGGGGTATTTCAAGCTTTCTAAACGGTGAGATAACATAAGTAGTCATGGAGTAAATTGCTTGTCAAACACCATCTCTAAAGATCATAATCCTGTCAGAGGTTTAGGATTTCTTGGATCAACATGCCATAAAACAGTGATTACTGTAAAACACTGGCTTTGTGATATTTATTCCCTTAAAAAGCTAGCTAATCTGTAATCATCTAAAATTTGAATCACCTATCATAGGAACTTGATTCAAAGATGTAATTGCCCTATTAACCCCTTTTGAGACTGGTGACATGGCAGATACTCCACAAAAAAGAAAGATGGTCTTGTAGGAGCATTTCTGTTCATGAACCCAGGATCACAGCAACAGAACTACCGTATATGTGCCTGCCATCTGGTGAAGTCCAGCCAAGGTACCTTTTGGGAACCAGGATGGTGGATAGTGAAAATCACTGCTTAACCTGCTGGAAAAAAAAAAAAATCCACACTTATTTTTACATGCAATAACAGTGATGTGAGTTAATGCACTTGAGTTGTCACCTTTGACCCATGTTAGACACCATCAAAAAAAATTAATAATCCAAAACATGATCATGAAAGACCCTCATAAGGGCACCACACCATCTAACTACTAGCCAGTAACCTGCCTCCCACAGCATAGAAAGTCCTATCGGGCATCATAGCCACCAAGCTACACATGGGCCAGTACATGTGCACAGCTCAGAGGGGCATTGGGAACAACACCAGGGGCTCCAAGCACCAGTTGCTCATAGGAAGAGCAGTTTCCCAAGACTGAAAGTCTAGAGAGACCAACCTGAGCACAGCCTGTAGAAAAGCCTACAACTCAATGCCCCACACATGAATCTGTGAATGTCTGAAGCTATACAAAGTCAACAGGACACTAAGGACACCAAGAACTCAATGGGGGTCTGGAAGACAACACTGGACATGTACGTGAACCCTCTGATTTGTAAAGTCTGCTCATCTTTATCTAGTAACATTATGGTTAATCCTCTGGTATCTTTTCTAAAAAGAAAAATAAATAAACTTGTATGATTTATCTATTAAAGATTACAAATGAATCACAGAATACTAAAAAGGGCAGTCCCTCTGAAGTGTTTTTACTGTTCATTAATGTAATTCAGAACATATTTCATATTTTTGAAGAACTGAATGTTTAAATCAATGTAGTTCTTTGGAATTTCTTAAAAAAAAAATCCCCATATGATAGCTTCAATACATCATCCATTTAATTATTTTTAACCTTTTTTGAACTTTATTTCTGATAAAACTTTCCATGTATTCTTATATGTAAAAACCAATGGTTTTGATTAAGTAACTTTTAAAAGCTAGAACATACTGTGACATGGAAGATCTATCTTTAAGGCGAATATTTTATGGGTCTTATGAATCAGAGTCTGAGTCTAACAATATCCTCCTTGGCAGGAGTAAGTCCATAGGTCCAACAAATTTGCAAAACAATTTTACAATATAATGGAGAATACTAGAAACCAGGCAAGATAAGCCAGTCTAATTTAACTCATCCCTAAAGGTAGCCATCCAATGTACTGGTAATAATGATTAAATTATCCAGTGCCCTTCAGGTAAAAAGATATCAGAAGGCTTCAGTATCCTATAATAATTAAATCATGTAAAATGTAATATGTATTACTATACATACTGTATATTATGACACTTTAGATCAAGGCAGCCTGACTATATGGGGGGTGCTTAATTGTCATTACAGTATAAAGTAAAGGATCATTAACCCCTTCCGTACCGGCGCTCTCGTACTGCGTCTTCCCTTGAAGACCGCAGTTTCATTTAAATATTTTAATTGAATTGAGGGGGAGTGGCTGCTACGGACTGATGGGGACACCCAGCGGTCAGTAGCAGTCGCCCCTCGCGATCCCAGCTTGTGTTTAAATCATGTATTACTTCACTAAAATTGGAAGAGGTTGAATTACAAACATCGTATCAGGGATTCAACATCCAAGCTGCCAAAACTCTACAACATAAGGGATATGTACAGGCACAGGGTAGCATGGGAATAGCAAAGGAGACTGGGCAAAATACTCCCTCAGCCAGGGATGTGACCCTAAGATCCCTTGTAGTTATGAGGACTCCAGGTCTTACAATTCCCCAGTCCTCCTAGATACACAGGCGAGCTTGACAAGAAAATAATAATGACATCTTCTGCAATTGCTAAAGGCATTTATCTTAAGAAAGCCAAATAAACTTACTGATGCTTACTTTCTGTAGGGTGTCTTTTTTCTTTTGGAGTGAGCATGATGGATATTTTCACAGAATGTAATGGTCATTTTTCATTCTAGAACAGTCACCCTTCATTTACATTATTTAGTGCTTTGGTGATCCCAACATTGATCGCTATAGCAGGTACAGTGACATCTGGACCCTCATTGCATATGACATATCTAGTTAATGGTTAATGGTAGTTACATTAACAAAGAAGTATGATTAATTAAAATTCACCTTCATACAATGCTAACATTTGTTTATCTGATTACATTTTAAATAGGTTAACCATGCGCATGAACAGGTATATATTTCAGCTCTTCATCATGATGTAACTACCTAGTAACTGTCCCAGAGGGACATATTAATTGAGGCACCTGACAATCTGAAATTCAAGCTATTCTGTTTCACATCAGTCAATGTGATTAACATGTCCCCAAGTGGATTCACTAAGCTTTTCACAAAGAGAGAACAGGTGCTAATTAGAAGGTGAGAGAGGAAAGGAAACTTTTTTACACACTGGCCCTTTGAATACCAAAGGGCTGACCATTACACATGGCCCTGACAGTCACATGGTCAATGACTGGTCTCTTGAAGCACTTGTAACATAGCTCACCAGTACATACTTTGCAGCCGTGACTTTGCTGAGGTAAATTAAAAAGTAATACAGTTGGAAATGTGGTCTGGTCCCTAAGGCAATGTTTGTATCTAATAACTTTTTCTGTTATTTTTTTAATTCAACCCCTTAGCACTGGAGAACATAATGTTATGTCCATTGAGGAATTGGTCTTCTCCCTGTAAGTGGTTGGTAGCGTCACTGTCTCTGTACTGACATAACTCACAGATACAATGTAACATTTACATTGTAAGGGATTTAAATGCCAACACATATGTTCAGGTTTTCCATTCCTGCAATGTCAGGACTGAAACCACAGAAATTACCCCACAGTGTGAAAGTGTAATAAGGCAAATAACTAAATCCAAGGGCAAACCAAAGTCACAAAGGCTGATTCAAAACAGGTCAAAAGCATAATAAGAGTTGCAATTAAAAATAATGTTGACTCAGAATAAGCCATTTATTGTTAATATACCCCAAAATTTTGGCCAGCTTATACCTTAGACTGTTACTTGCTGATCCATTTGCTAAACGTCACTTACTGTGACTGAATTTTTACATAGCTTGTTAGAAACATAAACCTGATGCCCTTTACTGTTAGTGAGCATACAACAAGATCTTCTTTGCTACAGAAGCAATAAGAGTCAGGGCCACCATTAAGGTATATGCCACTGGAGCACGCTGAGGCCCAGAAACTCGGAGAGATTGAGACCCATTCCTTCTCATCCAATATCAGTGCCTGACCTCAAAAGTGGTAATAATATGTATGTATTAAGAATGTGATGTCGTAAAACTCCTTGTTAGTGTACAGGTCAGGTGTCCCAATACTTTTGTCCATATAGTGTGTGTATATATTATACACACTGACTTAATATTATACACACATACACGCACTATACATATAGTGTGTGTGTGTATATATATGTGTGTGTGTGTTAGTACATGTTGGATAGTTGGATAGTGTTTGTATGCGTACAAGATTGTAGTGTTAGAGTGTGTAAGCAAATGGAGTTATGTGTGTTACTGCATGGTGTTAGCATGAGTGTGTATTTCAGAATATATTATTTCAGTGTGCATATTGATGTTTGGTGATAGCGTGAAAGTGGATGTTAGTGTATGGTGTTAGTGTATGGTGTTACCATGAATGTGTATTTGGTGTTAGCATGTGTGTGGGGAAATGTGGAGGAGAAGCAGGAGAAATAATCTTTGTGTATATGTAAGTGTACAGTGTAAGAGTGACGTTTTGTGTTAGTATATATGCTTGTTAGGTATGGGGGGTGCTGAAGAAATCCTTCAACAAAATACCACTTATCTTAGGCTCGCTTTGCTCTCATAAGGTGTGCTTATGAGGAGATTATAAAGTGGATTTGATAGGTGGAACATGAGTGGAGCAATGGGTGGGACAATGGGATGGACAAGGTTCAGGAAGATGGGAAGGGCGTTAACTCTGTACTGAGCCCTACATTTCTCATGGCAGCCCTAGTAAGTGTTTAGAACTTTCTTAGTATCTGATGAGATGCAACAGTGTATTTGTGTTATAATTCATTATTTATTTATTTATTCCACATTCATAAGTCAAAGGGTTGCTCTGGGTGATTAAGACAGGGGCATTTTATATGTCACCACAAGGCAGTATAATAACTTGTCATTGTGTTTGTCTAGTTATAGACTGGTCCAAGATAACACAACAAACGCACATAGACAATGTGGGAAACAATATGCTGTGCAGATGCAGTGCTTTATGAAGGTAAAATAATTCATATTAAAATACAGGCAGGGTACTTTAATCTGTATGCATCATTGTAGGGACAGTAAGCTATCCCCTTGAGTAAAAAAATATTTCCTCTCTCATAATAATTGGTAAATCTTCCTTTAAAATCTCATCTAACTTTTCCACATATGCATTAAGATAGTCAATGATTTAGTGATAATCATAAATGAGGGATGTCTATGATATTACCTAGCGATTTAAGCTTCTTTTCTTGTTCAAGTGACAGTGTTCTGTCTGTAAGTGAAGGACGCATAATATTGATGGAGATAAAGGAGAAGCATCTTTGATCTAATACCCAGTTATTAACTAAGATAAGCTGGTCAGAAATGCTCCACTCAGATCGGCTCGTCATCAGTGGGCTGCTGAACATATCAGGGATAAAGGACATTTATTGGCAAAGAGAACTGAGATGAGCTAAATTGCGATTCCATTAGTAAAGCACTTATGAACTGCAACAGATTTGATTTTACCGTTGTACTGGAATGTTTAGAAATAACACCTTTCCATTTTGGGAAAACACACTGCTTGTGTTTTCAACTTACTCAGATATTGATTTGGAATTTTGTCTGTCATATGGGACACAGTAAAATGTCTGTCATAATGGGAAAGGATAAAAGATTAAATCTTGATTTGCTTTACAAGAAATATACCAAATTCCTTTGTTATTTTTGGATGTATATACATCTATTTTATAACTTTATTCGATAAATGGTATCACCGCTGTTACTTACCTCAAAACTCACCTTCAAAATTACCTCCATCCATCCAAAACGGGTTTCAGTAGATACTTTTTGGTTACAGATTGGTTTTCTGACTCTTCACTGAAGTTCCAAACACATTTAACCCTTTTCATCATGTACATTTGCTTTCTGCCATCACTTAACTACTTTTCTATTTCATATAAATTAAACTGCGTAAACAAGCTTTTGACATTTGTTTTTTATGAGTCAAAGAAACAATGTTCAATAGTGAAAGTACATTTGAGGTGCGCTTAACCTGTCCTAAATGGCTCTGTTATCTAAAACTAAGGGTAAAAGATCCCCTGATCTTCTTTCCTTGTGATATATTGCAATCTATTTATTTATACAATGTATAAAAAAAATACAATATGAATTTGCGTGACAATATATAGATTTGATTTAACGTCTGCATTAACTTAACTTTTGTTAAGAGGTCAAAAATGCATAGTATCTGGTTAATCTCCCTGACTAAAATTGCAGTAATTCATAATAATGCAACTACTAAGAAAATGCTTTGTTAAAACTAATAGAAAAAAGTCCTACTAACGATTCAACAGGGTGTGATTTACATGGACTAATTACATGTGTGTGTTTTTAATTATTTAATTGGAGGCGAGATTCTTTAATGTCCTTTGTGCCTCTAATTAGGAGATACCCCTTTAAAAAAAAAAAAAAATTGGCATTAAACAAATTACCATTTAAAAAATCATCAATATGAGATCAAAAGACTATGCTCAGTCAAATGTTCCTTTGTTAGCTCTTTAAAGTTTTATTGCTGCTGAGGAATAAATAATGTATATTGAAAAGTCTGTTCGTTAATGATACATTCTCCACATTGCTAATAGAAGATTAATTTTTACTCCATTCAAAGACATTTTGAAAGCGAGCATCTCTCCTCCTTATATATTTATATATATATATATATATATATATATTTATGATTATAGGTTCAATAAAAAACTAAAAAGAGACCTTTGGCAATAAATAAAATGTAAATAAGTCTATAACAGAAACACTTAAATTAGAAATACAAAATGTCTCGCTATAATAAAACCCACTGAATTGTATGTTTCCTACTCCCTGTATCCCACTAATGACATTTAATTGTATCATGGTATAATAGATCCTGGAAGCTGCAATTCGTGAAAACACCCCCAACAGATGTATGTTCAGAAACTAGCAGTAAAATGATTGCCCATTCAATATTAGTGTTTGTAATAGCTGTTTAACCAAAATCACGGTCATTCATTCAGTCCAACCAGTTATTATCAAGATGCCAGATAATTATGTAAAAGCTAGGTTTAATGTGGTGCAGCTGGCACTAGAGCAATCAACACTGTTTGCATTAAATACAGCAAAAAATGGAGCATGTTACATGTTAAGTCAAGACACCATTACATAGTACAGGGGCGTCCAAGTTTTTTCTGCAGTGGGCCACTTCATCAGAATTGTATATGTGGGAGGGCCGCACTGATTTTTCACTGTGAGAAAATATAGCCGTTAATAAAATATGCTTATTAAAATAAAGTAAATAACACAAAACCTTTACTTTCCCTCTCACTGATTTCTGGGCCTAGAAAGTTTTGTGACTACAAATTCAGGATTCAGGATAATTAAAAATTAAATAGTTCTATTTATTCTAGGGATCCACCAAAATGAAAATTCTGGACCAAAACAATTACGGTTCACTTAGCGAAAACTGAAAATGACCCCCCACCTTTAAAAATAATAATAAAAACTCACATTTTTAATAATAGTAGGTAACACACCACAATTGGACAACAAAAAATTGCAATATGACTTGGCATGATAGGAGTGTGATTACTAACAGCAATCACATTCCTATCATACCCAGGCAACCAGTAAATGCTGGTACCTAGGCATGATGGGACTGTGCTTGCTGTGGCTGTTAGTGATGTGCAGACCCCATACTGCTGGCAGCATCAATACACAAGGGGGCAGCTAGCCAGGTTTCATCATGTACTGGCTGACTTGGCATGGTAGGAGTGTGATTGCTAACAGCAATCACAGTCCCATCGTGCCTAGGTTCCAGCACTTACACATCCATGCTATCACACACTCTCATTCATTCATATACTCATTCATTCATTCACAGATTCATTCCCTCAATCATACTGATTCAAACACCCTCCCCCACCCCCTTACCTGCACTGCAGCTCCTCAATGCGCTCACAGACTTCAGCAGGGGGCACGGCCTCCCTCTGCGTTCTCTGGTACTGCACAGAGGAAGCAGGACTGGAGCAGAGTCATGTGATGTCACGTGAACTCTGCTGGGTTCCGCTTCCTCTGTGCAGTACAAAAGAACCTCCCACAGGTAAGTAGCAGGGCTCTTGTTGTAGCAGGGCTCGAGGTGCGGCCCGCGTAAGATTGGTTGCCCTGGCTGCATGTTGGACGCCCCTGACATAGTAGATTGCTGGTTAGCACTTTATAGAACAAAATATGCCATTTTGATCATTTTTTTTTATAATATAGATGTCATGGGCAGAGAGATGAGAATGCTTAGTTTATTTGAGTATAAGAGCAGAATTATTGGGGACACAGTGTTTTTAAGGACTGTGATAAAGTCTGAAATTAAAATTTTATTCTGGAGGGTATGGGAAGCCAGTGATGGGGCAGCAGATTAAGACCAGATTTAAGAGAAATTCCCAAAGCGATATTGCAATGTGAACAAATAAGTAAATAATAAAATAAAAAACGATTTGAAATTAATAGTTTTTTTAAGAAATTGCTCCAATATTCTTTAGGCCTACCATTACAAGTAAAACAATTATAAAAAGTCACTACATTTGTGCATTCTTATTCGGGAGAACATGAAAATGCGTTTTCGTTCGTCAAACCAAATAACGAACAAACGAATATGGCAGCGAAAAAACATACACAAAGACGAAGATGCACAGCACGAAGAATCTTATCTTGTTGGTATATATACTAGGCTAGCCTATTAGTTAAAACAAAATCCCTAAATAACTCCTAGCTAATCTCCCTGGTCCCTTCCCCCCATACAAGTCACTGCCTCTAGCCTATCTTATGTCTCCCGTAGTATAGCAAGGGCTAATATGGGAATCCACAAGGAAGAAAAAGCTAATAGTGTTAGAAAAATAGATACCTTGCACTCTAACCCGATGCTAACCCGTGTCTCGCAGCTCTGCTTCTGTGTCTTACATGTACTTGTTCTTCACCTTCTTGTTCTTCTCTTTTCTCTCTTTGTCCACATCTCCGCTGACGTAACCTCCTGGCGAACTTCTGCCAAAATGGCGGAGCTTCCTGTGACGTCCTCTCCCCTATTGGGAATGTCAGGGTAGAGCATGTTCCTGACATCCTCTCCCCTGAGTCTAGGTAGTGATTCATGTATGCTCTTCGGCATGCATTGGCCCTTGGGGCATTTCACTGCTTGCACACAGTGGGTTTTAGTTGTTTAATAAATACGGTTCTGAGTAAAGTTTATTTGAGTAAGACAAATGTCTAATTTATGAACAACACAACACATTTTTGTTGCACACAGTGTAACTGTTTATCAGTTATTTAAAATGTAAACCCTGATCCTGAGTAGTTTAAGACAGTTTCCCATTTATGCTGCCAGCCAAACCTCTAATTTGTGGACAAGTTATCTTGTTAGTTATTTTTTTATTATCTTTCTATCACATCACTTATTATTCTTCGTTGATAAATAAATATTGGTGACAAAAAACATGCATTATATATAATATTCGAGAAATTCAGTCCCGCACTAAGGGGCTGCAGATGCCAGTGCCTGCCCAGCCCCAGTGTTCTAGTACTGCTGCTGCTGCTGCTCCTCTTTCACTGTCCTTACTTTGAGAGGTCATTTATTTTAATTTGTGTAATATTTAGGAAATTCAGTCCTTCCCGAGGGGCTGCATGTGTCTATCATCTGCCAGTGCCTCCCTGACCAGGCCCAGTGCCCTACTACTTTTGCTCCTCTTTCACCAAACCTTCTCTGGGTGATCAATTCTTATTTTTTCTAATATGGGGGAGGGGGCAATCTTGTGACTGGATATGTCTGTTTGCTGGTGACTGTCCTGTCCTGTCTTGTCCTCTGCTCCTGTGCCTCAATGTCCTTCCTTACTCTGGTGGATCAATTATTAATCTATTTTCTAATATGAGGGGGGGATTTGGTCTGCCAGTGCTGGATATGTGCCAGTGTCTACCTACTCCCAGAGCCCTGCTACTATTTCTACTGCTGTCATATCACCTTCATTACTCTGAGGGATCAATTAATCAAACTGGTCTATTTTATGGAGAAATTGAGTCCCATATCATGCTGCTGTATGTGTGAATCTATCGATGCAGTGCTGCTGTTGCTGGTTGTCCTGCAGTGCAAAACCAAGTGTGGAACTCTTGCTTAACCTTGACATGGTGCTCCAGTAGGTTAAAGGTGAGTCCAGAAGGTGTCAGGGATCTCCCCGCGAATGCCCACCGAATGTTGTTCCTGAATCCAAAAATGCCCACGGTATTTTGTCTGAGCCGAATGGCCGGGAAACGAAATTTGTTGTCCAAATTTGCTTGCCCTATTAACAGTATTATTTCAGTTCTGATTATATAACATGACATAGTTTTACATAGTATAAACAATATAAAGAAAAACAGCCATAAGCACAGATACTCTTGTTTTGCTGGCAAAGTAATATAGCAGGCGGCATCTGGAGACCATGTAGACATTATTCACTGGCATGTATGTAGAGATATAATGAGCATCAGCTGCTAGATGCTAATTTGCATTATGGATTTGAAAAGAAAAGAGAGTTTCCTAATATGTTTTGGAGAAACTGCCTATTTTTTAATAATATATCTAGATAATGGCTGACATAACAAATGTACCACACTTATGCCACAGCATCAGTAAATTAGTAAAACAATTTAAAATGTAATAAGGGAAACTATGCTTAGTAATGAGGTAGACTGTAGATTAGTGATTAGGTAGACTATAGATTAAAGCAAATTTTCTTTACCTAAATCCTGGATTTGAAATAAAAAAGGCATCAAAAAGAATTACTATATGTTACTCACCTGGCGTCTGTTCCCATGCCTCAGCAGCAGCCGCCATGGAGGAGAGGAAGACCCCCTCCACCGCACGGCCACTTCAGCAGCAGCTGCCACGGAGAAGAAGGAGACCCCCCACCACCACACGGCCACCTCAGCAGCAACCGCCACAGAGGAGAGGGAGACCCCCCTCCACCACACAGACACCTCAGCTGCAGACTTCCGAAGAGCCCCGCACGAGAGGGAGACCTCTGGCTGCATGAAGGGAGATTATGCCACACTCAAGATGGCCGTGATTCCTGACACCGGAAGCGATGTCATTATGGTTTTGACGGGAGATTTGAACTTCCTCTGCGGATCTCTATTTAAACCCCTCAGACCATAGTTATCTTGCCTTCTGATGGTCATCTATGTCTTGTGCTAGTCCTCAGAGCGAGTTTATATATTCCTGTTATTCCTACCTGACTTCGGTGTCTCCAACTACATTGCACGTGGCACAATATACATTTAATTTCCCTGGTTACTTTGTCTTGTAACTCATTTTATTTTCAGATAAAAGTTGCTACTCTGCCTTAATAAAATAGATTTTTTTCACTTTTAAAAATTACAGTATTATCAATAAATGTTATTTGGATGAAAACTGAATTAAAAGGAATGTATAAATAGAATGATACACAATTCGGCCGATCAATTATGCCTGTTTTATCAAGTAAATTTAAGTAAACTAATCATATATATAAAATATTTTGGGCATGACTTTGGATCAACCAACTCACTTTTTATATTTTATAGGAAAAAGCCTAAATGTGAGTTTTGTGTGAAAGTATTTTTTGACATTACATTTTAAAGCTTTAGGATGAGTAAAAACTATTTTTTTTAAACATATTTTCCGCTTTGAATCCTCACAAAGTAAGGTAAAGTGATGGGAAAACCCATCCAAATGTATCAATTCAGGTGTCCTGATTTCTGAAATTCCTTTATCTAGAATTTCCATACTTCCACAGCACTTATAGGGAACATACTATAAGGTGTACATTATTCCTTACAAAGCCATATAATTTTTACATTAGATATGATGGGATTGCAACTCTAATTTTAAGCAAATAAACCAAAAATACCCACAAAGCAGACAACACAGACTATCGTATCAGGGGTATTTGGGCATTCTTCATTTGGCCACCAATCACTGTCAAAGGTGGTCGCAGAAATTATTTTTTGCGCTTTTTTCCCCCAACGCTTCTGTGTTGCTTTGATTTTTTTGCACCAGGTATGTACTACAGCAGAGAAACCCAGCCAGAATTGTTTAGCTGTATCTCCTGATTATGGAAATACCCCAGATCCCTAGTTCCCCAGATGCTCCCTGTGCCCATTGACTTTCATAGAGATCCCAGTCTCTATGATCAGTGCCTCATGTGAGCGATATGATGTCCCAGTCTGATCTCCCGCGTAGCAGCAGGGATGTGTCCCTGCCGAGGCAAGAAGGTTGTGACGTACTGGTACGTCCATAGGGGTTTCTTGAGATGCGTTTTATGGATGTACTTGCTAGACATGCTTCATAACTGATTTCTTTCATTCTTTATTTTAAATGAGTGATCAGTCTTTGTACTTCCAAATAAAATCAAATTTTTTTCTTTGAGCAGGGAACAGCCAAGACGAAACTGCCATTCTACATGAGGCCTAACTAATAGTTTGCATAGAAATATAAGACAACACCTGCTGGCATTCAATAAAAATTTAATTTAACATAATAATGATTGCCACTTACATTGATAGTCTTTTAAATACATTCAATCCAACCTCACATTGTGTGTAGCTACTGAATTTACAGTTAATACCCCAAAACCTTCTAAAGTTTTGACTCATGTCTGACCCCAGTTCATAATTAGCCCCAGTGATTTTACTATACAAATACATTACTTTATGTTGATAACGAGTTATTCACCTGATCAGAGAAGCTGTATATAGCAAAAATAATTGTCTAGATCTGACTCCACATCTCCAGTATGAACATGTCTGTGATTTGTACATGTGTCTAAAAAAGTCAAAGGGTGGATAGATGGAAGATTGACAATAGATAGATCGATCGATAGATAAATAGATAGATTAATTGATGTAAACATACAGCAAGTAACGTATTGGCTCGGATATAGGCCGCCCCGAATATAGGCCGCACCCTAAAAGTTAGGTGCTTTTTTAAAGAAAAAAATTTCTTAGGAAAAAACAAACCACTTAGTGGAACAGATATGCTGCCACTCTGCCCTCCCCAGAGATGCTGCCACTCTGCCCTCCCCAGACATGCTGCCACTCTGCCCTCTCCAGATATGCTGCCACTCTGCCCCCCCGAGTTATGTTGTCACTCTATCCCCCCCTGAGATATGCACTCTGCCCCCGAGATGTGCCCCCCCGAGATATGCTGCCACTCTATCCCCCCTGAGATATGCTGCCACTCTGCCCCCAAGAGGTCCCCCCCCTAGACTTACCGGTGCAGACTCCCCGGGGTCTTGCAGGGCCGGCAGGGGACAGCTACGCAGTACGCATATTAAACTTCCGGTGCTGGCACTTGTGCCGTGGGAAGTGCCGGCAAGGAAGATTGTTAGCGTACATCGCGCAGACGTTCACCGGCTGCGGCGATGCAAGCGTTAACAACCTCTCGCTGCCGGCACGTCTGCACGATGTGCTTTAACAATCTCCCTTGCCGGGACTCCCCCCGTGGGAATTCCCAGCAAGGGAGATTGTTAAAGCACATCGTGCAGATGTGCCGGCAGCAGGGGCTGTTTACGCTCATCGCGGCTGCCGGTGAACGTCTGCACGATGCGCTTAGACAACCTCCCGTGCCGGCACTCCTTCCATTGAAAGTGCTGGCAGGGGAGGCTGTCTCGGCGTATCGGAGAGTAGGATGCAGGTCCCCTGCACCGCTGCGGGGGATCTGTATCCTAACCCCGCTGCCTGCCCGAATATAGGCGGCACCCCCACTTTAAAGACTTAAAGTGGGGGGGGGGGGAGTGCGGCCTATATTCGAGCCAATACGGTATATCTAGGCATAGATATACTAGTTTAGTACAATCATTTAAATGATTTAGTATATGTATCTTTAATAACAGTGGGCACACTGCAAATTGGTTCTAACAAAATAATATTAAAGTTATACAGAGTAAAGTTTGTAAAAATGAGTTTATTAAAACTTGCCCTTAGTTCAGAAGATCTTTTGGGATGCACTAAATGCTTCTTCAGATACGAGTGGTGAATAATTCATCTACTGTATTTCTTCATGTAGATAAACATGAACCATGAGAGGTCTTTTAGAGTTCACTACTTAGTGAATAATGGAACTGTTCGCAAATAAGATGTGCTGCAATGACTTTTAAATATGTAATGCTAGTGACATGAATCTAATTTAAATCACAACTGTTGGATGGCAAAATGGGTTGTAGTCATAAAATAATTATGTCTCGCTTGCTCAGTCTTTATAATGATGTTTAGGGATTATTCCAACACTCAGACCATTCTCCTTGCAATTAAATTATTGTTACAGTCAGTCAATAAAATTGCTGGATCTCTCTGAGAGGCCAGGAGTCAGGTAAAAAGGAGCTGACATGGAAAAATTTAAAAATCAGTACGGTACAATAGCTAAACTATAGAGAGTGGCAAACTTAATTTATACCGGAAACCACTCACTAGGGCAATATAACATGTTTTTAATAAAAGGAAACTATTTTATAGCTTTACCTAGCATTAAGATTTTGCCATAAAAGCTCCTGTTGTTGACTATGTTTTAATAGAGAAATGGCGCTATGTGGTTCCTATTTAAATTCAAACCAGCAGGCATTATAATCAACTCTGAATCCAAAGAAAATGAAAACCTGTGGTCCATGACAGCTAAACTTAATATGGTTCAGGGTTACTAGTTGTTTTGGTACAATATGATCCTTTCTTCTATTACCTTTTCGTCTGTTGTGTCGCTGTTATACTACCAATAATAGGTAAAAGCTTCCTACTTGCAGGAGCACCACCTCAGAAGCCTAAGAACCAGCTGCCTTTATAGAAACATAGAATTTGATGACAGATAAGAACCTTTCGTTCCATCGAGTCTGCCTGTTTTTTTCCTGCTGTAACACCGAATAAACATTGTTTATTTTTTTTAACAATAGTTATGAAGACTAAGTCACTGAGTTGGTATGGAGAGATTGAAAAAATATTTAACATTTAATATAATTATAATAATTCTCCCAGTTACCTGTAAATACTCAGTCCTGGTTCTTCTGTTGAATATTATAGGGAAAAAAAGGAAAAATGAAGGCATTTGATCCAACAATGTTCCTAGGTAAAGAGCATTTATTCACATTTAAACATCATTGTCATTTACGCTATACAACCCAATGAAGTGCCAGATTATCTACAAGGCATACCAAGCATGTGCCTAGAGCCTCCAGGCGATTTAATGGATAATCTAGGTGTATCTAGGAGGTGGATGCTCAGAATACTGCTAGCGTGCTATTGTCATGTGCAAGGAAGACAAGGCAGATGTTTATAGCCAATCATTCTTAAATGAAACATTGAAAAACAAATTTATGAAATATAAGAAATATTAAGTAAGTGTCTTTAGGAAATTCTGCTAATTTGAAATTAATGACATTAAACAAATGATAAATGTAGGACATAGCACTATATCACACATGCTTCAAGGGGGGCAGTGTGTTAATTTGTTTTAGAAATTAGTAAATTTTTGTGTTGTTCCACCTTATTGCATTTTACTGATATAAAATTCTTAAGGTCGTAGAAAGACAAAGGAAAATGGAGCATCTCTGATTAGAAAATGTTATGTTTTGGACATTTGCAAACATGCCCTTTTGAAACAACATGAGACATATTTTGCATTTTTGTATACATACGCTGTCCATATTCTTGTTATTTTAGTACATGGTTTTCAAATGTCTCATATCACAGAGCTGCCTTGTATGCTGTCTTCTAAGAACATGTCTCCCAGATTGACTCTTCAATGCTTTCAACTGTGACTGAATGTTATTTCACCTGGAAATATAAGAGATCATTTGTTTTAGCAATTTCCTTTTCTTTTCTTTGTGTTCTGTTTCCCCAGACATAAACAGCTGCATGAT
The DNA here is from genome assembly GCA_023333645.1 of Sceloporus occidentalis. Taxonomy (NCBI): domain Eukaryota; kingdom Metazoa; phylum Chordata; class Lepidosauria; order Squamata; family Phrynosomatidae; genus Sceloporus; species Sceloporus occidentalis. The sequence goes on from JALMGF010000016.1 coordinate 10,393,022, forward strand.
TTCCACCTTCCACATTTTAAATTTCAGAACAAAAATGCTAAAGCTGTCAAAACCGGAGTGTACGTTCTCTCCCGCTGTACACAATTAATTGTGTTCCTTAGAAATTAGATTAAATGCAAAAGTTCAAATCAATTAAATTTGATTTTGTTTGCATGAAATTCTATTACAGGGGCCAGGAAAAGTTAATATAATTGATGGTGAACAAGGATCTTAAAACCAATAATGCCATTAAAAAATAATCATGTATCATAATTACAAAATAATTAGAACTAAATGATTATAGTATATTAAAATCAGCATAACAGACGTTTCCTCAAAATTTGGAAATACAGTTACAAATGATAATTCATTCACATTTCCTTTAGGCTTTCAATTTGGCCTGATGTTTGAACACTTCTTTGATCATTTTAAATTTCACTTAGCTTCTATTCACCTTAACATTACAATATAAACTGTGATTTTCATGTGGCGTAGGTCAGTTCTTCTCACGAAAAAGACTTGTAACATTCCGAGAACAGCCGAGGGACAGGGCAATAAAGGGGCCAAAATGCATTTGGTAGACAGTAACCTGTCCCGGAAACTGCATAGAAGCAAATTATCCCCTTCAATCCCAGGGGTTTTTGGTACCTCAAAACCCAGAGCAATTTTGCCATTTTTGGGGTATGTCGGTTTAGCGATTATTCTCTTTTCCTGTGAATAGTGTACCCATGTAAACTATATATTGTTTTTTCAAGGAGAGATAGAGCTTTCGTTTGATACCATAGTTGGATGATTAGCTGAAAATTTAGAACGAGAAATTTAGTAAAAACTAGCGAAGATTAGAAAAATAAACTATTTTTTTTTTACATTTTCCCTCTGAATCCTCACAAAATTAGGTAAAGTGATGGAAAATCCCCTCCAAGTTTATCAATTCAGGTGTCCTGATTTTAGAAATACCTAATTTATATAGATTTTCTAGACTTTCCCAGCACCAGGGAGCATACTATTAGGTGTACAATTTTGTATAATTTTTATGCCTATGGCTTAACGGGTTTGGGGGTTGTGAACGGGGACAGGAGGGTTATACTGGCTAGATGTTATGCTAGGGCAATGGGAAGTAAGGTTTTTTAAGAATTTTTTTATTATCTTTTTTATATATTTCATTTAAAAAAAATTATTTTAATTTTTTTACATTTTTTTGTATTTTTTATATATATTTTTTTACACAGTAATGGTTAGAGGTCCTCCTAGGGACTTCCTGAACATGCCAGTGATGTCACAATGACATCACAGCTCACATTATAATTTTTTTTAGTATTATTTATATCATTATTTTAATGATTTATTTAATATTATTTTTTAAATGGTTTAACTTTTTTTTTTTTCAGCTTTTCCGTTTCAGGACGGGAGGGGGAGTGAGTCTCTGTCTCTGTGCCTCCGATGACCTTCCGGGTTACGTCAGCAGTGATGCAACCTGGAAGGGAATGCCTGATCGCGTGTTTGCAACTGCGCGATCGCGCAATCGGGCACTTTCAAATGTAACAGCTTACCGGCTTTCATGCCGGAAGCTGTTACAGGAGATCCTTAGTGGGCGTTTTTTGGACTTCCCGGTACGTCTATAGGGGATTGAAGGGGTTAAACAAACACAGGTTTAAGACGTTGGTCGAAAATCTCACATTTGGAGAATTCTATCCTCCCCTTTAATAATGATATAACTTGAAGTGGACAGAAGGTATATGCTCTGCTGATGGTCTCATTCGTTTTGGCGGGTGGGGCGTGAGGAATGGTGGGCATAAGAGTAGGAAGTCATTGGAACTGGGCAAGTGTAGTAAGTATGACCTCAGCCAGAGATCAGGAAGACCTTTTAGGGCTTCTGGGTAAAGTTCAAGACCAGGTTAGGGAGTTTGAGGCCCTGGAGCAGTTACATAAGAAGGGCCCCTCTTGTATTACACTTGCATCAACACCAAAAAAACATTACTAAGGAAAAAAAAATATTGTAGTACAAAAAATATATAGACCAGGAACACAGTTAGGGCCTAAAATGTACTCATTGGGTTTACAAATGAAGGGGGGAGACTAACCCTCTGATGCACACTATACTGTCCATTATTTTACCAAGAAATGTTACTGTATAGGGGCTATTCTGGCACTGACAGGCTCAATGAAAAATTAGGTATATACAGATTATATTAAAAACAATAGTGATTAAAATAGCAACAGGATTTATTTTGAAAGACCATGCTGACTTGCAACTGTGCCACTGCTTGCTTCTCACCGTCATGGTCTCGGTAGGTCTAGATAATAGAGTTCACTATGATATATATCCTGGAGCTCCTGCTCATGGGAGATGCTGCCCACCAGAAGAGAGGGGAAACAGCAGCACAACTGATGCTGGTTGTCTAGTGATGAGAGGCGCATCGTCAAGGAATCAAAACTTCCCCAACTACACCCCAATAAAAGAGACTCACACATAGACAATGACTCACAGATAAAATGACAATAACAATAAACCATCCCACACCTACAAATTGCCAATAACTTTTCCAAAAACATCAAAGTAGGGGCATACCGCGACACAAACCTAGCACACCAACCAATAACGCCAATTATTTAACCGTAGCCAACAAAAACCCAATTCTATCCCCTCACCTTACCAATCCAGCCCCACCGCTGTGACAAAGCTGAGCGTGAACAGAAAAACAAATCCCATAACCAGAGGGAGGGACAAGAACAGGTCTGTTAAGCCAATTATTAATGACAAACCGTATAAAATATACCGTATTTGCCACTCTGGCATATAGGGGGTTAAAGGCATATCATGGGACAGAGTGGCATATAAGGGGGTATACGGTATTTCTGGAGGCAGAGTGGCATATAGGGGGTTAAAAGGGCATTTCTGGAGGCAGAGTAGCATACAGGGGGTTAAAAGGCATATCATGGGACACTCTGCCTCCAGAAAACTAAACTGCCTTTTCTAACCCTAACCAACCAAGGCCCACTCCGCTAAGCGGTGTGCCCTATGACAAGGCCCTGGAGCGATTGCCTCATGTGCACTTCGAGCCCTGATAATGTCTAGAGATTTCCTAGCTAGCACAACAGTTTTGCACTCAATTTTAAGTTTCAAGTTTATGCAACTTTTAAATTAATGTATTAATGACCCAATAGCTACCTATTACCTATGCTTATTGTTGTTCAGTCAGTGGAATTAATTTATCATATTTGGTTCAAATTTGCAGGGGGGGAGAAGGCTTAGTTTTAGGGTTGAAAAGGGTAAAATAAGTGTTAACTTCATATCTTGAAGTTTTCTCCTGTCTACTCTCATCTTACACTTACCAAAGGCTCATTGAACCTTTTGGATTCTTCCACAGGGGAGTACAGATCAAACAAAAAATTAATGGGGAAGGATAATCATGCATATCCTGAAAACAATATTTAAAGGCTATGTCAATGATATACACATATGATGGATTTCCAATACTTGATTAGATTGTTTCTTAAAACCTGTAACCAGAACCCATATAGGTTTATTTTGGGATATTGACAATATTAATTTAATGGAGGATAAAATGTATGTATTTCTTAATGATCTAAGAGAAGTATAGTAAGAAGATGAACTGCATCTGCTAGTGGCCTAGAAGTCCAAAGGTTTATGAAAGTATTACTTCCAAAACAGCTGGAGATCTATAATTGACCACGTCTGCTATGTCAACTGTTGCATAGGGGTTCAATGATTCTTTCACTTGGGATCTATAATAGATCAGCTATTGTCACAGCCACAAGGGTCCTCAGATACAACAGAAAATCCAGGGGCGGGATAAAGTCTGACACAACCTGGCATATGAAAGAGATCTGCCCTGAAAATTCATTTCCCAGGTTTGTTTGGGCCGATACAAGGCTCCTGCAGCTGGATTTGGCATCCAGTATACAAAAATCACAGTATGGGCTCCATTATATAGAGCACGGGACAAAAACTACTAATGTGACTTAAAAAACACACATTTTCAAATCATTTTATATTCACAAAAATAACACACAAATATCAGGCATGCGACAATATACACCCAGAGTGTAGTAATTGTGCCTCATCAAAAAGTATGACTGCTTTCATGGCCTGCTGATTCTAATTCCGGTATAATTCATGCTGTCATATCTAAATGGTCAGTGATTTGCACTTATATTGTGTTTCAAAGTTAAGTACAAATTAACATTATTCCACTACTGTGAGATACTGTATAATTATATATCATTCTGCCTATTTCTTTAACCGAGCAATTAATGTCTTGTATAAAGGATACCAAAATGTATTTGAGATGTAGAGTGACTATTAAAGTGTCACACTAAGTTCTTTCTAATTTTACACTAAAGGCAGCAATTTCCAGTTTGTCAGGTCTCATCCCAAACATCTGCAGGCAATTAGGCTAGTGGGAAAATTGGCAAAATTACCTCAAATATAAGTGACAGTGATATCAATCACCATTCATAGATATCACTCCAGCAGTGCAACAGATTGAGAAAATTGGTCTCGAACAATTCTTCCACTTCCCATACTCACTCTGCAAGGTGTTCTCTTGATGAAAATTATTCACAAAAACTCTCATCGTACCTGATTGATAGAACTTTAGCGAACAAGAAAGATGGGTGTAAGTAAATCATCTAGAAGGTAAATGGCACAGCTGTCAAAAGGAGGACTGCCAAAATCTATACTTAGGGATGTAATCCACTCTCATGCTTTTATTCTCTAAATTCTCTTATAAAACATAAGAATTTTGGGATAAAAAAAGGATCAAAAAAGACTGTTATGTGTAGAGCAGAGAGAGTAGAATGAGTTCTGTATCCTTTCTGTATTTACGTGCGACCTTTCAATATTGCGGTTTATACCATATATACATTGAAAGGCTTTAAGAAATTGTGTGGTAAAAGGAACAAAATGACAGAGATCTGTAATGATCTGAGTTGAATGGGTGCTCGTTTTCTTTGGCGTAAATTCAACTAGATTTAAACTAGACTTGTGGCCTATGGGGTGTGCTACCATAGTCATTTGTTGGCTTCCTTTGGCATGCCCACTGAGGTCTATTACTACACAGGATACATGGCAAAAAAAGTCTAAGGGTATGACTGGATCCTCTCAATTTTCTTTAATTGTACACTTTCTTAATATAGTTACTGTCTGTTGAATCAGACAAAGGCAAAACAAAACAATGAACATTTTAACCAACACTGTCCCAAAGAAGTTTAAAAATTCAAAGATAGTCCCTGACCTAAGATAGTCCCTGACCTAAGCTAAAGTTATTTTGTTGTACCAAGCATGTCTATGCTTAGAGGCAAGGCATCCAACCCTTTTTTGAAAGTAATAACCTCTTCTTTAGCCAGTGATAAGGCACATCTTAACTGTGCTTATCATGAAATCTTGTTACCAATAACTTTCACATTTTGTTTGTTCTGTCAACGAAAGGTCTCCAAGAAGGGTATTTGTGCTCCACCTAAATATACTTATTGTATATATATATATATATATATGTATACATATATATATATATATATATATATATATATATATATATATTAATTATATCAATTAATTATATCACCAAGCTTTTCTTTCTCTGAAGTAAACAAGCCACATTATTATTTGGGTCATTCTCATTTGTAATATTAGGAACACCGCTGTTTTGGGCACACCTAAATATATAAACTAGTGCTATTGCTTATAGTTACAAAGCCACGCAAATGCATGGTTCATCTAGGGCAATTTTCCGTTCTCCACATATATTGACAGTAGTTGTTGATCAGAAATGAAAATGTTTCTTCGAACTTGTATCATAAAGATCATTAATAGTGTCCACATTCGAAATTTAGAACGCACGGAGGAGAACCTTCCATACAAATATCTTATTTAGCTATGATAAATTGCAGATTAAAAACATTATGTATTTCAAGCACTGCTGTATAGAAATGAAACGTTCAACAAGTCACAGGCAGTTACAATTCAGGCAGTTCATGTGTAAGCGTAATAAAAGTCATTGGATGAAATTAAACTTGATGATTAACAAACATAGAAACTATGATGCTTATGAATGTATTGTACACAATTCTAACCACTTTAAGAGCTTGTCAAATTCCTGAACAAATGTGAAAATAGATTTATAATGGAAGCACACCTGTGAAAGAGAATGTAAAGCTGATGAGAGTATTGTGAGAATTGCATTTATTTTCATAAGGATAAGAATTCTGTGTTTGCCATTCTCTATGAAGAGAAAGTAACTCAAGTAAAGCTGTTATGCTGTATTTAAAAGAACACTTTAATTAACATAAAAAAGAGACAGCACATTCTCACACTCATTGTGTGTACTCGTCCCAATGATCAATAAATTTGAAGCTGGCCCATCCCTACTAAGTAAGCTGGACTACCAGTATATGGAAACTCTATACTTTGGAAGGTGAGAGGGCTCAATATTTTACTAAATAAAAACAATAAAACACAGTTTGGCCATTACCATACATTTCATCTTTTGATCTTAAAGTACATTTCATGTCAAGTGCCCCATCTGCCTCTTGCCCCACTCAGTAACTAATATAGACACTGGCACACACTCATGCTATAACACATACACACACATTCACACTAACACATTTACACATAATCACACCTACATTCTCACACATTCACACTTACACATCCACACTCACGCAAACATATATATACCTATATACTCACTCCTTCCATAAATCCTTTACCCCCTTACTCCCTCAATCATTCTCTTACCCCCTTACCCCATTGCCAGGGCACAGCTGAGGGCAATACTGAATGCATCATCATTTTGCCCTTACTTGAACTTGGGGCAATATGGTGGTGCGGCCAGTGACATCATCTCCCCGATTCTCCGAGTTCAAGTTAGGGAAAAATGGCGGTGCCGTCATTTGGGCAGAAGTTCCCTCCGGGGTATGTCTGTGGAGATGCAGACAAATACAGAAGACAGCAGAATGAAGATAGAGAAGAGATGGGAGAATATAAAAGATAGAAGATGAAGCTGCAGAAGAAGAACAGGGAGTGGTTGCCAGAAGCAGAAGTGGTGAGCAGAAAAGGTAAAGAAACATTTAGACATTTAGAAGGAGAGAGAGAGAGAGAGAGAGAGAGAGAGAGAGAGAGAGGGAGACATGGGCGTAGGAACCCCTAAAAATCAGGGGGACAGCATTTTCCTCCATCAGATCCCCACTTTCTCCCTATCTCTCACACTATCTACCCCCTCTCCCCCTTCTCACACTATCTACCCCATCTCCCCCTCTCACACTTTCTTACTATCTACCCCTCCCTACCCTCCCTTCTCACACTATCTACCCACTCCCTAACCTCCCTTCTCACACTATCTACCCTCTCCCTACCCCCTTCTCACTAGCTATCCTCTCCCTATCGCCCCCTTCTCACTAGCTACCCTCTCCCTACCGCCCCCTTCACACTAGCTACCCTCTCCCTACCCCCCCTTCTCACCAGCTACCCTCTCCCTACCCCACCTTCTCACTAGCTACCCTCTCCCTATCCCCCCTTCTCACTGTCTACCCCAGGGGTGTCCAAGTTTTTTCTGCAGTGGGCCACTTCATCAGAATTGTATACGTGCGCGGGCCGCACTCATTTTTCACTGTGAGAAAATATGGCCTTTAATAAAATATGCAGATTAAAATAAAGTAAATGACACAAAACCTTTACTTTTCCTCTCACTGATTTCTGGGCTTAGAAAGTTTTGCGACTACAAATTCAGGACTCAGGATCACACTCCTATCATACCCAGGCAGCCAGTACATGCTGGTACAGGGTGGCTGTAAGTGATGTGCAGACCCCATATTGCTGGCAGCATCAATACACAATGGGGGCAGCTAGCTAGGTTTCAGCATGTACTGGCTGACTTGGCATGATAGGAGTGTGATAGCTAACATGCCTATGTTCCAGCACTTACACATCCAAACAGTAAATGCTGGAACCTAGGCATGATGGGACTGTGATTGCTGTCCCCCCCGGTTCCTACGCCCATGGAGGGAGAGAGAGGGAGAGTGTGAAAGAGTGAGAGTGTGCGTGAATGTGATGTTAGGATGAAAATTCAGAGCTTTTTGGTTTGTTTTCATCCGACTTGTAGGGGTCTGATCTCATTTTCAGGGCTTTGCACAAATAGCCAAATTTACCAAACTTCTGTAAATTTGCAATTTGTACGAATCTGAATGCTCTCTAGTTTTTTTTGTTTGTTTTTTGACAATTGCACTAAAGTGTATCATTAAATTTTTTGCCATATGCTTTAAAAGAAAGGGAAAATAGCCTTGGATATTTTTTTTATTTTTATAGAAATTTGGACTGTGGGAATACTATTGAGTCTATGGTCCCATTATGCCAAATGTGTAAAAAAAATTAAAAAAATAAAACCTGCTTACATGAAGAGATGAGCACATTTGCTTATAAATGCTTATGATATATGAAATACCAGGCATATAAGGTTATCCAAACTCAAGTCAAAATGAATATACTTTACGTTTTATTATTTGCATTAGCTGTATAAAAATTTATTACGGGTGCCAAGCAGAAGTAAGTTAGTTCCAGTAGTGGGATACGAGGGCTGCAGTCTGAGTAAAGGTAAGCACCTCTTGAACATTTCAATACAAGATTCTTTTGTACGAGAACTGCAGGTGTTAATGCGCTTGGTGGATATATAGAGACTGATATATGAATGCCATTCAGTAACTAGGTTGGTGGTTAAATCTCCCTGGCAAACATTGTATTATTTCTTCATGTGTAACACTATGTCATTGAGAAACCAGGCCACACATACAGAAAAAAGGCATCTGAAGAAGAATCCGAGGTTTGCTTTGCTCGGTTAATCTGAAGAGAAAAAAAGATATTTTATGATTTCAGCAAACAAATTGTAACCGTGGAATGGATATTTATTCCCTGCCAAGCTCATTGCAAGCTAGATCATCTAGCACACAAGATACCACTTTAATCTGTTTTATGGGAAAGCCAATTACGGTGCAATGTTCCTTAAAATATTGCATGGCCTGTTAGATACAATAAAAATGGACAAATAGATAACATAATTGTCCAAATTATTCTCTGCTTATATTCACCTAAACCCATTTACTTCTATCAGTTATATGCTTCAAGGAACGTGTGTGTCACATGAAAAAAAAGACATAAAGAACCAGGGGGATAAGAAACGATAAAGAAAAGGGGAAGGAAGCAAGAGAGTAAAGAAAGAATGATTGTTTTCAAATAGTCATATAAATGAGTGAAAATCTATAGACCGTATTGTACAAGAGCTCTGAGAACACAAAACAAGGTCAGGTTAAATATGCACTGAGACGTCATTAATATTTTTAGGACCTCATTTAATACACATATTTATTGAGAATATTAAGATATGGAAGATTATTGCACACTACGACCCCAAAGGGCAACAAAAAGATTAAACCTATGAATAAATTACGGTACATCCCGACTCCATTATCTTCCTTACTTCAGGCAGCTATCTGAGTTTGTCATCTTCTAATTGTAATTCTAGGTAATTACTGTTAAATATTGCTTGTATGTTACTAAGTGTTGGTTAATAAAATAAAACATGTTAATATGTTTAACTTTATAGAATAACTTTATAGAATTCACTAAAAGGTTAATTTGTGGTAGAGTCTGCATGATAGTTGTGTTTTTTGTCTCCCTCACTTCTGTGTGAAGGGTAAAGACTGCCACAATTCTCCATTAAGAAGGGCTGAGCTGTCCCTGTATAATGTATAATTTAATGAGTGAGGAGACTTTGAAGAAATCTCACTGAATTAAATATGCCAGCCAAACCCTAACTGCAGCAGAAGTTTACTGGAGCTGGATCGTTGAAATGTATAGTGAAGTCAAGGAGTTGAAATCACAACTCTTTTGCATACTCTCCTCTCAACCCCACCTGTAGACAGACCCCCCATAACTAAAACACAAATACTAACACTCAGACTCTCAAACCTGCTCATTCTAAAATTATAATACATACATACACAGACACAATCTCCCTCTTTACGCTCCCTCACACAACTATAACCCTAGGCTTACCCCTGACACTCTAACATCATATGCCAACAAACACCATACAATGACACACACACACGCATGTTAACCCCGAGTACTAACGCCTTACCTTATCATACACTCTAACACCATATGCTGATACAGACACTTGTGCTAACATCATACACTAACACCACATACTCCCTCCCTCTTACCTTACACACAGAGAGACCTGTATTCAGTACAGAATGCCCCCGTACCACTGTGGCACCTGCCTTACTGCACCCTGTAGTCAAGTACTAAGTCATGCATGTTGGAATCCTTTTTTATATAAACACTCTCTCTTTTTCATGTACAAGAATAAAAGTGCTATGTGAATTTAGTTTATGGTGTTTATTATTGTATGGTAATCCAAGCTGCATCTGTCCCTTTTCTGTTTTATTTACTTATACTTGAAATCTAAATTGTATTATAGGCATTTCTCATTTTACAGTTAGATTTCAGAATATTGTATTTGCATTTTTATAATATTATTTGTTATAATATGTAAATGACTTATGCTAAATTGACTGATATAATTTAACACATGAGAAAAAAACATGCAGACTAAAATAAACCAATATTGCCTAAATAAAATCATATTGAGACCTACTGAATGGTGTAGGCATTTAGGCCTGCTGTAAGTAAAATTCTAATCAGCCACTATGTATGCACATTTTTTATAAATACACTGCATGGCAAAGGAGCCCTAAAGAGTACACCATTGTTATGTCACTTTATTAAATCTGTTCCCAAAGCAATATAAAAAGCTAGAAAGCATTATTAGGGAAATGTGTCCAAGAAAGGTTACCGTGTCTGGAAAAACATACATACAATTTGGTCCACTGAATGAGTTATAAAGCACCCAACAATGCGATCAGTCCTTTCATTTTTTTATTTGTTACCTACCTTGGTCCAACATTTCCTGACTTATGCTCACTAAAGGGACTTTGTCACCAACAGCACAGCTTTGCCTAGTTTTGTTTTATCGTGTACTCAGCTGTTGCCAGGATGTTGGTGGTGACCACGCAATAGACACCTACAGTTGATGAGATGCTGTGACAGTGACTGGAGAGACACACAGATAGATGATTCAGGAACTGGTAATGAAGGTAGGAGGTGTACAAGGAGTACTCTTAGTCCAAAGGTAAGGGTAACGTGTCAAAACATCAAAATCAGGGGAGAAACAAAGTCCTTAAATGTAACAAAGACAGTGTCATACACAAGGAATCAAAACTACAAAAGCTGGCTCTTTGTGAACCAAGTTAGTCTCTTCCCTGGCTGCCTGTGCACTTCATAGTGGTTCCCTTACTTACATTTCTTCACTCATCTCTGAAAAGACTCACTATTGGTCTCTTCCCTCATCCAGTGATCTACGTTTGTCCTCTCCCCTGATTTCTAGTTCTCATGAACACTTGCCAGATTTCTCAAGGTCTGTCCATATACTCTGCAATGCCCTCCCCTGGCTTATCCACCTTTCCCCCCTGTCTTCAGTCCTTCAAAAACTCCTCAAGACCCACAATGTCATAAAAATATTCAATTATTAGGGTAACAGGACCTGGGATATATATATAAATACCAAATATATAAAAATAAAAAGGAGGGCAACAGCCCATATCACAACAGGAAGCTAAGAAGCAGGATAAAGGCACATAGTACACTTTTACAGTTGAATATAGATGTAGGGGGCATTGTTCTTAAACCCTTTCAGGCTGCAGGACTCCTCAGTCACTGATCACAGTTTAATGGTCAAAATACAAGACCTTTCTCTGCTTCCTTAATAGCATAATGTCTGAATTATAAGCTTTGGATACCATCAAGAGCCATAATGGCTGCTAATGTTCACTACATACTTTTATAATTACCGTATTTTTTCATTAAGTCTGTTAGTATGTAATTGTCTGTTAGCTGACTGCATGTATCATCTGAATGGGAAATAAGTGTCAATGTTCTAGGCATGCTTTAGTTTTTACACATCTGCCATCTGCTCTATTTTTTCCTGAGTAATTGTGTGTACGTCTTTGGAGTGTGTCTTTGGAGCAAAATTTCTCCATTATGTGTGTCCTACAATTTCAATGGAGGTAGACAGAAAATAGGCATAGTGAGGCAGGCCACCTGGAAATTGAAATCATATGAATACCTTAATTATTCGAATCACCCTATATCACATGAGTGCAGATCAGGTACCTCTGAAGTGTCAGGAAGATATACATTATGTTGTATTAAAAGTATTACAATTTAAACATAGGTTGAGATAACACAAAATTAACCACTTACTTGCTTTGGTACAAAAGATACTCATTCAGGCCTCTTGGTGCTACAGTCTTGAGAGTATGGATTAAAAAACACTCTTTATATGCTCCTTATCTCTAACACCTATTGCTGGTACCAGGGCTGGCCCGACAATGGAGCCAAGTGGGGCAACCGCTCCAGGCCCTTTTTTTTTTTTTAAAGTGAAAGAGAGAAAGGGGCGCCGAGTGGTTTTCGCTTACCAAGCTGTCAGTACCCGCTCGGCGCCCCTCTCTCTCCTCAGCGGCGAGTTCCCTGTTCGGTCTCGGTGCCGGCTTGTAATGCTGAGTGCCGGAAGATTTCACCTCCATCACCACCTACCCCGGCGATCTGCCCCTCAAACTGAAGGGCATCACCGGGTCCACCCGATCCGCTCGGTTACATCTCACGCAATGACGTGATGAGGTCACCGTGCAACTTTATTAACAACTGACAATTGTCAGTTAACCCCTTAATGACAATTGCCGGTCCTGGCACGGCACGGAAAAGCATGTGCTTTACGACAATTGACGTGCCAGGACCGGCACGTCTTTAAACGGGTGCAGAAAGCGATCTACTATCGCTTTCTGCACCCAAAAAGCGTTGCTGAATGCCTCGACCTCGAGGCATTCAGCAACGCCGCGATCGGCACGAAGGGGCCATCTCTGGCCCCTCCACGGGGCGTCAACATCCGCCCATTTTAAAAGCGTTTAGGAGGCGATCGACGATCGCCTCCTAAACTTAAATGGTGTCGCTGGAATGCCTCGATCAGGAGGCATCCAGCGACACCAAACACTAACCTTTTGATGGGCTGTGACCGCTCCGGAGAGCGGTCACAGCCGCAGCTGCCGGCAATCTTCGCCATCAAGGAAGATGGCCGCCGTCCTGTAACAGGAACCACAAATTTTAAAAGTTCGCTAGATAGTCCAGACCATCTAGAGAACTTTGGCTCCACTTGCAGGTTGAATACAGGTACTGCATTCACCATGCAAGTCAATGGAGCCCAGCTTTCTAATCACAGTGTGATTAGTAAAAATAAATTAAAAAATAAAATAAAATTAATAATAATTAGAAAAAAATAGTAAAAAAACAGTAAAATGTAAAAATCATTTCCCACTGATGTCACTATCAGGGGAACCTCCAAGTTGAAAAAAAATGTTAAATTTTTAAAAAAAAAAAATAAAAAAAAATAAAATATATATATATAAAAAATATATTTTTGTGAGCAAGTCCTAAAATTAGCATATTAGCTTAAAACAATTCTCGCATGGAAAGAGTTAAAATACTGGCATATTAAATGCCCGTGGGGTGTCTACTTTTAAAAAATGTATGATTTGATGGGGTAAATTGAATTGGCCAGGTTCAACAACGTCCCAATTAACACGGGGGGAAGGATGGCCACACATCTAATTTCCAATTAGAAAAATGCACACGTACCAAATGTGGCCTTTTAGTTCCCCCAAAAAATTACACACCCATGCATGTGGGGTATCACTGCACTCAGGAGATGTTGCTGAACACATTATGGGGTGTCGTGTGACAGCGGCATATACCAGGAGCTGTAAATTCATACATAAAGTAGGTGTGTGTGGGAAAAATACACACACAAAAATATTACTGCAAACTTTGAAAAAATGCTGGTGGTAAAATATGTGCATGCAAAGAGTTAAAATACCAGCATTTAAAATACCCTGTGGTGTCTAGTTTTGAAAAATATATGGTTTTGTTGGGCACACTGAAATGGCCTGGCTCAAAGATGTACCAAATAGGGCATGGGCAGTGGATCCCAAATGCCAAAGTTCAACATTGAAAAAAGCGCATGCCCCAAATGTGGCCCTTTTGCCCCAAAACAGCCAGGCAAAATCATTCATGTGAGGTATCGCTGTACTCAGGAGATGTTGCTGAACACATATTGGGCTGTTTTGTGATAGTGACATATACGAGAACATTTTAATTCATACCTGAATTAAAATGTGTGTGGAAAACCAAATGCAAAAAAATGACTACCACAAAGTTTGACAAAGACTGGTGGTAGATATGGTGCATGGAAAGAGTTAAAATACTAGCATTTGAAATACCCTGGGGTGTCTAGTTTTCAAAAATATATGGGTTTATTGGGCACACTGAAATGGCCCGGCTCAAAGATGTACCAAATAGGGCATGGGCAGTGGATCCCCAAATGCCAAAGTTCAACATTGAAAAATGCGCATGCCCCAAATGTGGCCCTTTTGCCCCCAAACAGCCAGGCAAAATCATTCATGTGGGGTATCGCTGCGCTCAGGAGATGTTGCTGAACACATATTGGGGTGTTTTGTGATAGTGACATAAACTAGAACATTTTAATTCATACCTGAAGTAAAATGTGTATGACAAAACAAATGCAAAAAAATGACTACCATAAAGTTTGACAAAGACTGGTGGTAGATATGGTGCATGGAAAGAGTTAAAATACTAGCACTTGGAATACCCTGGGCTGTCTAGTTTTCAAAAATATATGACTTGATGGGGTAAATTGCATTGGCCGGGTTCAAAGATACCCGAAATGGCACATGGGGGGAAGAATTACCAGATTTGGAAAAAAATGGCTTTGAAATAGCAAAACGCTACCTGTACTTATTGCCCCATAATGGGTAGAAAAAAGCAAAAAAACATAAAAACATTGGGTATTTCTAAACTCAGGACAAATAGTAGAATCTATTTAGCAGGTTTTTTCATTACCTTTTATAGATGAGTAAAAGATTTTTCAACTAAAAGTTAGAAACAGTCATTTTTTTCTAAATTTTTCACCATATTTTATAATTTTTTTAATAGTAAATAATATGATACAATCAAAACAATGTCATCTAAAGAAAGCCCTTCTTGTCCTGAAAAAAACAATATCTAATGTGTGTGGGTTCAGTAAACGGGAAAGAAGAAAATTACAGCTAAACACAAGCAGCGCAGAAATGTTAAAAAGGCCATTGTCACAAAGGGTGCAAAAAGTAAAATCAGCCTTTGTCTCGAAGGGGTTAAAGAGGTATGGGGGCATGCTGCTTAGATGCCTGTATCTCAGGCATCTAAGCAGCTACATACCCCCAACATATACCGTTGGAAAGGTAATCGCCTCACCTTTCCAACGGTATATAGAAGAATAAAATAATAAAAAATATTAAGTAAAAAAAAATTAAAATGTAAAAAAAATGATTTGGGGGTCTCTAAAGGCAGATAAAAAAAAGATCAAAATTGCCTAGAGACCCCCAAATTCAATTATTTAAACATAAAGTAGTTTAGCTTTAAAAAAAAAAAAAAAGTTTTCTAGCTAAATGATCACTGTGGTAGCCAATGTTACCACAGTGATCATATAGCTATAAAAAGTTACATTCCCTTTTTAAAAATGGCCGATTTTTTTTTTCTCCCTTTACCATCATTTCTTTGGGATTGTAATGGGAAAGAATGGTGTGTGCTTCTGTGAGTGAATGTATGGAAAGTATGGTGTGTGCTTCTGCGAGTGAATGGAGATATGAAAGGCGTGTGAATGGTCAGTAATTAGTAGACTTGGGCACCAGGGGGCTCTTCGTGTTCGTCTTCGTGCTCGTCTTCGGGGAAAAAAAAATCTTCGTATTCCGCGAATATTCGCCCGTTCCTGTCTTCTCTTCGGGCGAATATTCGTTTTTTCTTCGTTTTTTCCGGTTAAGGGGTTAATACGGGGTTAACGCAGCTCTGGCGCCAGTACTTTAAATGTGTGTATCAGCAACTCCATTGGTCGCCAGCAGGGGGCCTCCTGCTGTCGACCAATGATCACAGTACCATATATAGCTAATATATTCTCGGGCAGAATATTCTGCTACTCAGTGTAAAACCAACAGAGGGCAGCATTCTGTCCGATGATATATTAGCCATATGTGGCAGTGTGTTAATTTTCATTTATTAATTATTTAAATAAAATATATTTCCATGATCCGCTGGTCTCCCCACTGCAACAGTTAAATGTCCGCACTCACGGACATTAATTTTGTCGAATTTACAAACTCTTTTTTTCTATTTATTTTGGGTTTTTTTGTATTAAACTGTTAGACGAAAGGATCATGGGAATAAATGCAAATGAGCACACGGCCCCATATGGCTTATATATCTTTGGACAGAATGCTGCCCTCTGTTGGTTTTACATTAAGTAGCATATGTTTGAAATCCAAAGTTATTCTGCTACTCAACGTAAAACCAACAGAGGGCAGCATTCTGTCCGAAGATATATTAGCCATATGTGGCAATGTGTTCATTTTCATTTATTAATTATTTAAATAAAATATATTTCCATGATCCGCTGGTCTCCCCGCTGCAACAGTTAAATGTCCGCACTCGCGGACATTAATTTTGTCGAACTTCCAAACTCTTTTTTTCTATTTATTTAGGGGTTTTTTTGTATTAAACTGTTAGACTATGGCTAATATATCTTTGGACAGAATGCTGCCCTCTGTTGGTTTTACGTCGAGTAGCAGAATAACTTTGGATTTCAAACATATGCTACTTAATGTAAAACCAACAGAGGGCAGCATTCTGTCCAAAGATATATAAGCCATATGGGGCCGTGAGCTCATTTGCATTTATTCCCATGATCCTTTCGTCTAACAGTTTAATACAAAAAAACCCCAAAATAAATAGAAAAAAAGAGTTTGGAAGTTCGACAAAATTAATGTCCGCGAGTGCGGACATTTAACTGTTGCAGCGGGGAGACCAGCGGATCATGGAAATATATTTTATTTAAATAATTAATAAATGAAAATGAACACACTGCCACATATGGCTAATATATCTTCGGACAGAATGCTGCCCTCTGTTGGTTTTACACCGAGTAGCAGAATAACTTTGGATTTCAAGCATATGCTACTTAATTTAAAACCAACAGAGGGCAGCATTGTGTCCGAAGTTATAGTAAGTTATTTATACTAAGTTAAATGTCTGTACCGGCGACTTTGTTGGTCGCTGGCACTGACATTTAACTGACACAGCGGGGAGACCACTGGTGTCTCTGCTGTGTCAGTTAAATGTCCGTACCGGCGACTTTGTTGGTCGCTGGCACGGACTTTTAACTGTTGCAGCAGGGTCCCAGGTTATTTTTTTTTTTCTGCCTAGCAACTAGTGGTAAGGGGCCGTGCGAGTGAGCCTATTGGTCGCTTGCACAGCCCTTTACCCTACGGATTTCTGCTCCCGTTATCCAACGCAGCATCGCAGGGGTTAACGGGAGCGGAAATCCCGCGATGCTGTGAAGATAAGGTAAGTTAGATGGGGAAGGGACCGGGGAGAATAGTAGACGAAGGCGAAGATTCTTCGTGTGTGAGTCTTCGTCTTCGCCTACGTTTTACCGGCACTGTCTTCTCTTCTTCATGTCTTCGGAACGAACACGAAAACGCACTCTTCGTGTTCGTTTTCATGTTCGCCCGAAGACGAATGCACAAGTCTAGTAATTAGGGTTAAAGCCTTGACGTGGCATTACTGCTCACGTAGGAAGTTAAATTATGGCACAAAAAGTACACATTTGCAAAAACGACACCCCTTGGCGCATCAAATGAGGGGCTGCATGTGTTTCTAGTACAAATCTGGAGTGCGCAAGACACAAATGAACATGTCGCTATGGTTAGAAAAAAACATTTTCTAGCCAAAGCGACATATTCCATCATTATTTGTGCACTCAACTTTTGTCCTAGAAATACATGTAGCCCCTCATTTGAAGCTCCAAGGGGTGTAGTTTCTTAAAATGGATGAATTGCCTGAATGAGGGAGAGCATGAGTTAATATGTGGATGATTTGTCTGAATGAGGGAGAGCATGAGTTAATGTGTTTGTGTGTATCATAGATGTATAATTGTGGAAGGGCAAAGATGGCACTAGCAGGATGTTTGAGCCTTGGGGACCAAGATGGCACAGGCAGGGTGTATATGGGACAAAGATGGCAAATCTTATGTGTGTTATCTGGGTGCTGGTCAGGTTCTATGTGGGCAGTGTGGACGCCAGGGCTGACTTTGGGGTGTGCAACCTGTGATCTATCCCCGTAATTTAGGGGGTTTTAAATATACCTTTAATGCCGTGTTTTTATGTGAATTCCAATTGATCTGTACCTGCAAAGCTGGGTTTGTGTGTTCTGTTGATTTGTATCTGCTATACTATGCTATGTTTCCATACATTATTTATGTATACCTGCAAATCAGTTGATTAATACCTGCAATGCTGTTTCCATGTATTGATTTGATCTATACCTGCAATGCTACATTTCATATATTATTATTGTATACCTGCAAATACAGGATTTGTATGTCTGATTCAGTTTATTTGATATATACCTTCAGTGCTGAGATCACAAGTGAATTTCAATTGATCTATACATGCAAAGCTGGGTTTGTGTGCTAATGTGTTGATCTATACCTGCTATCGGCAGCAGGGTCTAATATTTATATATATATATCGGCAACTGGGGCTAATATTAATATATATGGGCAGCAGGGGCTAATATATTTATATCAGCAGCAGGATCTAATATTAGGCCCTGAAATCATTTAGTGCAAAAGTTAAGGTATTGTGTTGTTTAAAGGATTTCAAAGATTAGTCTTACTAAATTGTGGCTTCAGGCTTCCCATGTTGAATGATCAAGTATTGTATTGGCCAACAACAAAAGTATCATTCCATAGCACATTACTTTTGGCAATGTATATGTGTATATATATATATATATATATATATATATATATATATATATGTATGTATATATATATATGTGTGTGTGTTTTTTTCAGTGGTATCATTTAATGTTGGAAATTATTAATGCCCCCCCAGTTTGACTGTGGTATCTTGTGTGCCCCCCCTATATATTGTTTCTAGAGTCGCCACTGCTCGGTAGAATAAAAAAATATGAAAACACCAAGATATCTGTATTCTTATTCCTAAACCTATATTCAAATAATTTTATTTAAAACAATTTGCGCTGTGGGAAAGCGGGCATTAAGAATTACGGTTTCATAAAAATATGATATCACTGTGGTTTTCTTGTTTGCCTGGTACAGAGGCAAATTGAGTCATTTTAATTTTTTTCTCCCAATGTGGACACATCTTTTCAAACTCTAAAGCAATGAACTCAAAGCCATTGACTGTTGAAACCCCTTCAGTAATAGCAACAACATTTGTTACATTAGCAACTTCCCTACACAAAGCATTAGCAAAAGGAGCAACATAATATTTATAAAAGGAATTACCATTCATTATTAAAGCTACATCCCTTTAATAGCATTGAATCTATAAATAAAAATAAGGATTCCAGAAAGTCAAAGTAATCATGGCGTAAAATTTCTTATCCCTGCCACTGGGTAGTTAAATTCCCTGCCCTACAAAATGATGGTCATTAGCTGATAATGGAGTGCAGTAGTTGCCAACTGTCCAGAACCAACCAGAAGAGTAAAATTTGGTTTATGTATTTTTCAGCTTTTTTTCTGATTGCAAGTCTCAAAAAAGCCCCTAGTTTATTAAATAAAAGATAAGTATAATTGTCTTATTTATCATAGTAAAAAAGCAAAATAATTTCGTGACAAACATAATAAAATTGTAGAAATGAAGATCCTATATGTATATTTTTTTTCCATTAGATAAGCTATTATTAACCAACACAATGTCCCATTGTAATAGCTTTCATATCCTTCCAATGTGTAAGATATATCAATGTTAACAGTTACTTTACCCAGTAGACCGTGGGCAGATTAAAACAAATTAAAATACTCTCACTACTTATCTATGCCAAGACTATTTTATGAAGCTACATAAAGAATATAAGAAAATGTCATATATGACAGATTTATTGATTTGCTTTATGGCATGCAGTAACATTTTTATTATTATTTTTTCCAACAATTTATAATTTATACAAGTGTCTGTATGGTAGCAACACTGCCATCTGCTCAGTTAATATATTTTGTTTGGCACCTATTTACTGATGGCTTTTATCTTTTATACACTGTAATAAAACACTGTAACATCACAGGAGATATATGATATTGGTATAAAGAAGAAAAGGTCTATGAATGTGACCAGATTTCATTCATTGTATCTATATGTTTATATCCTACTTTCAGTAGTTCTATTACCATTTTCAAGGCAGTTTGTCTT
The DNA here is from genome assembly GCA_023333645.1 of Sceloporus occidentalis. Classification (NCBI taxonomy): domain Eukaryota; kingdom Metazoa; phylum Chordata; class Lepidosauria; order Squamata; family Phrynosomatidae; genus Sceloporus; species Sceloporus occidentalis. Next base: position 10,413,458 of record JALMGF010000016.1, read on the forward strand.
TAGGCCTAGGAAAAAGCGGACTGACAGTGTTAGAGGTATAGCTTAACCCACTCTACGATGTTATACAGCATCACAATCATCATTCTTAATATTGTTGAATGCCCAGATTTTTCACAGAAATAATTCTATAATCAACTATAATTTTACCACAATTATTTGTTTGCCTGGAACACATCTTCAGATGTAGGCACTGACATGTTGTTGCCATATAATCTGAAAAACTTTAAAAAAAAATTTTTAAAACCCTGTTTTATGTGATTAAATCATCAGAAGAAATAATACAGATACAGTTACATATTTGCTTAACATAACACGTGCAATGAATGTTTTACCTAAGTCAAGTGGTACTTTTGATATGTTCACATTAAGGTATTGGACTTCTCCAAATTGCATTCAATGATAAAAAAGAGAAAATAGGGGAGAGCATAATGGTAACTCTATTTATAAAATACCACCTTTTAATCATAAGAGGTAACAAAATATATTTTTGCCAAGATATACAATGCTTAGTTTAGCTACAAATACTATTAACACAATGTATTTGCTTATCTAAGGAATAACCTAGAGGAGGGTAGCTGAGCCCGGTTGCCTAGTTTTGTCCGACCAATGCATACGTCAGGCATATGTACCCTAAGCTAGAGAATCAGGAGGTGCTTGAGCTGGTTTGGCTGTTTGTGGAGACATGTGCTGGCACCCTCCCAGAGTCCTTCCCGAGATCCTTACTGTTCCCTTTTTATATGAGAGCAGGACTAAGACAGATGTAGCAAGTATGTGTAATGATGATCGGAACAAGTTCAGGTGAGTGGGCCAAGCGTAGATAGTGAGTGGGTAGAGAAGAATTCCACAAGCAAAGGACAGCACAGGACTGCTCGCAATATGTTTGGCTATATCAGCCATTGGATCATAAGATGGAGGTAAAAAGGGAGCCTTTCTAAACATCAGGCACTATAGGACTAATGAGACGCAGCACATATAGGATAAACTACAGGCTACCATCTTAGGAGTTTTGGGCATTGCTAAAATGTATTACTTATGGGCTTAATATATACTTATGGTGATGATCAGTGCTATCTATGATTATTTTCTGAATCCCATCATTTGCAGTTCTTAAGGTATTTCGTTTTCACAGAAAATAAGGTCCAGATAAGATCCATGGGAACTCACTGAAAATGACCCACAAGGTTAGATTCATGGAACCAACATTCCCGAGAATTTCTACATTTTTCTGAGGTTTAATGTTACATGTTTCACCATTGTTTTGTTTCCTTTGGTAAGAGTGATCAGATGAGAATGGTTGTTGAGGCATGCCACAGTGAAGATTCCACACAAAACAGTTTTTCTATTACTTTCAAAAGTGACATAGTCTACATAACGCATATAATGTAAATAATAACTGCACCCAGCTTGGCCATCACTTTACCCAGAGGGATCACAGTGACCACTCCATGGAGGACCTCAAAATAAAAGTACTAAAGGGGAACTTCAAAAACACAAAAGACAGAAAAACATTTGAAATAAAGGTAATTAACTCTAAGGGCACTGGATTAAACATGGACATAGGGTTCCTTTCACATTATCAAAATGACATTTGACATTTCCTTGGTTTTGATCTGATTTATGCATTTTCTTCATTTAACCGGCCTCTTTGTTTATTTATCTAAAGATATATATTTTTTGTTTTGTTTAACAATGCATTTATCACTCTCCTTCCCCTTACCCCTTTCAAATTAATTTCACTAAAAACGTCACTAAAGTAGGACCACCTTAAACTGTCGTGACCTCTACCTTATGAGTCTTTATCATCCTCCTTAACTACTTTGCTTCTGCCCATGTCTTGGTAGTTAGTATTGTTTTGACTTAATACGTGATACTCTTGAAAGCTGTTCCTTAAAGTGGAATGTTATTTTGCTGTACTTTTAAAAAAAAAAGCCACATAGTAATACAGAACTAAACTTTTAAATGGACCAGTACATAAACTCAGTAGTAGATCAATGGTATATAAGCTTGTTGTAAGGATTGTTGTTTATAATGTTCTCTAAATGAGAAGAACCCTGGAGAAGTCTTTCCATTGTCCTTGTATAATGTTTGCCTCCATCGTCTATGATTATCTATATAAAAAAAGTGTCCTCACATTGAAAAGTCATAGAGGAAAATAGTTACAGTAAAGGTAATTTTATTTTGGGTAAAGCAAAACTTAACATTAACCAACATGGACCAGTACCAGCTGTAAGTCATGTCAGCTCTACATGTTAGTTAAAGCTCTTCCAATGTGTCATATTTATTCTTTTTTGGAAACTTATTTCAATATAATGTTTAAAGTGTCTGCATTTTATTAAATGGGATGGATTTACCAAGAAAAGATTCAAAATTATTACTTTGATATTAACAGGAACATTTTTTTTAAAGCAACACCGAAATGTCAGGTAAATGACAGATGCTACATATGAGTAAAAAAGTAGCTTTTTCAGTACCAAATTTAATTACTTTTTTTTTCAGAATGAAGCCATCGTGAAAAGCAGAAATGTGTTGTAATTTACATTTGAAATCAATATTTTTTTATAAAACACTCAATCCGGACTTGTTTATTGCAGTGCTGAAGTAATTACCAAACAGCCTATGTTGTGTGAAATTTAATTGCAAAGAAACTTTTCTTTCCATTTTTCATCCTTTTCAAAAGCAGCAAGATTCATCTAAAATTGATCCGTTCAGACACTACAGGGAGACGCTTTGGTAATAATGCCATATAATTGCTCTTCGTAGTTTTATTATTACAGTAGGGATGTCGCTTTATAAAACATGATGTCCAAAAACAAAATCAAATGTTTAATCCCTGTTTATCACAATAATTTTGTATTGTTTCAATATTTTTTACAATGTTACATATTACATATGTTGCTGACTATCTGTGTATACATACACACATACCTATACTGTATATATATATACATACATACTTAAGATATTAAAATGTTGAGGTGAAATGTAACTATTTATTGATGTAAAATCAAGTAAGTATTAGACTAGTTATTTAATCAGTAGTCATTAACCTTGGGATTTAACAATTGAGACAGCAATAATGGTTATCTTTTAGAAAAATACATTTACATCTGTGGAAGAACCAGCAAGTAAGAATATGGTAACCAAACAAACCCTGCTAACCACCACAAGCCCAAGATAGTGAAGGTAAAGTCTTCTGGGCAGGAGATCTCAGCTCAGAGCGAAACTGCTGAAAATTCTGTAAGGTTGTTGTTTGAACCAGCCACCTACCTGGCATGTTTTGCCATGTTGGTCACATTTTCTAGGGTTGTCATTAATAAAGAAGAACATGAAGTGACAACAATCATGAAGTAAAGACGGGAATGTTCAGCACAATATTAACAATATGGCCACAAAGGTATTCACTCTTGTCAGTTAATTTACTATTACAAAATCCAACAGGGAGACTGAAAGGGCATGTCAAGAGGTATCCTATACAATAGAATGTAATAATTTTAAGTCATGTGCACCCTAATTGTGATAAGCATTTATTTTAATACGGCTAGATTGTGTAAGAGTAATAGACATGAGGGTGTACTTCTGACCTGGACCTGAGAAAATTGGTTTGGGGTTGTTTACTCACATGTAGTCAAAGCTTTGTCAGCCGAGTGTCGGAGTTAGTGCCACACACATATAATTTATTGCATTTTGATGCTGTATATTTTCCTCATTTGTCATGTTTACCAGTTAAAGAGAAAAGTGCCTTTAGGTACATAAAAGTAAATGTACAGTTAGAACAGAAAAGCAGGGGAATAAAACATTCTACACAAGCTGATTGTGACTCTTATGCCGGAGGATGCAGCATAAAATGTATGCTGTGGTTTGAATAATGGATATTATTCCAATACAAATCAAAAACTCTAGCTCTAAAAGAGTAGATATTTACAACTGGATAAGATATTGCTGGGCATGTCTGGCCTCCATTGTGCACCACATTGTGCTGCTAAGGGTGATTTGAGCTCCCTTGAAACCACATTGAAAAAACTGCAATTGTTAGGGCTAGACTCATAATCAAAGGAACTCCTACTATCCAGTGATTTTTTTTATAAGAAAATAAAAAAAGGATAATGGACTGGACCCATGTAGCAAAAGCTTTGGGCAGCCCGTAGCCACCAGAATTGTGCAGCTAGATGCAATGCAAAAGGTGAGGCAAAATCAAATAATAAAAAGTCCTACGTGATGCATTAGAATTCCATTACCAGGAAATCAATAAACAATAGTAAATTCTGAATCACAAAGCGATAGACAAACCAAACACAAGAAAGTCCAAGAGAACTTTCAGGGACAGCTTGGCTGGAGTCATAGTTGCGATTAATCAGTGACCTTTAAAGTTTATAGTTTACAATTTAGAGAACAATTTAAAGGGGAAAATAAGTTCCAAAAGAAAAAGACTACGTCAAAAAAGCATGTAGAATGGATTCAGTAACATATTCTGCGACAAAAGATAATGGAGACCACACTAATATTGCATTTTACCCTAAGTTAAATATTTAAAGTGGGTAACATTGACTTCAGGTATGCAGCCAACACTGAGAGGCAGCGCCGGGGAAGCCCACGCAAAGCAAGCAAAATCATTGATATCAGTATGGGCTCCCGCATGGCTGTTGAGTACAGCACAGGGTTAGCAAGAGCAAGCAAGTCTCGCTGGAAGCAGGCTTATAGTGAATCCCACTCAACAACGGCCAGGAACATTTACCAAAACACATTGGTCAAGATTGGTAAAGTTACCGTATGGTTTTTATAAGGCTGTTTTAGTTGTGTGAGCTCCAACAATTCTACTAATGCTCACTTGTGGTAGGAGTTAAAATATTAGCACATATTTGACCCTCAAACTACAGACAGAAATTAGAAATGGGGGAAAGAGTGTTTTTGTTTAAATATAGTAACATACGGTACCATAGAATGCTATTGGCGGATGAGAATCATTTTGTGTGTCCACATTCTTCCATTTCTTTGTGGAAAACAATCTCAATTTGAACTTTTTAATTAAGTATTCCAAGCACAGCTGAATCTATCATCTGTTCATAGAACATTTCAAGAGACATACCACTGTTTGCCATTTTTCTTTGAGCTAACCTTTAGACCTAAAATCTTATTTACCTAAGGAATTAATATGTAATTCTCTATCTGTGTTTCATCCAGATAACCAATATTAAGCCAACTGGATGAATATGTAAAGTTAAACACATTTCAGTGTCAGGAAATGATTTGTGTAATAATTAAACAGAAATCCTTCTAGCTTGGTGCAGAGTGTTCTTTTTCTTATAAGCCTTATTTGTTAAAAAATATGCAAACATCTGATTAAGTCCGCTTGATTCAGCACAGAGATTTCAATTATTCGTAAAATACTGTAAACACTGCGTGTTCCAGAATAAGCTTAACATTTGCCCCGTGTCATTAAAAATTATCCAAAGCATATGAAACACCTACGTTGGGATTCTAAAATGAGAAAATATTGCATTTTCATTACTACTGTTTCAGCTGTAATAATAATAGTAAAAAAAAGAAAATATGAGCTTATAAATTTGGGGTATAATTCTTTCAAGAGAGGAAATTATGACATCCTAATAAAATTATTTTATAATATTTCTCAAACAATGCATAATTCTCATAATCCATATTTTTTAAATTTAGACAAAGGTGAATTACAATGTGGGGGCATCACAAAAATCAAACATGTTCCTTCAAAGGTTGGTGTGGATATCATCTTATACACTCGTAGGTTGTTTAGAGGTCAAGTTAAGCTACTCAAAGCCAAGTATATTGTGAGAATTTGATTGTTGCTCCAGTGTCAGAAGCGGTCATCAAGCAAAGAATAGATAGTAAAGTATTTTATAACTACTTCAGTATGCATTCTTTAAAGAATAAATAAAAAAAAATACTTCTTAGTTGAAACTTGCAGTGACCCCATTGTACCATTTATTGAAATCTATTTATAAATTAAATATTACATACATTGAAAATTTAATTTAACACTTCCATAACTAACTACAGCATTCTTAATCCCAGCTCTTGATAAAGAATTAGTTTATTGTCAAATTTTGCAAGGAACACTTTTATGTGACATAAAGGAAGCCATTGATAGGCTGTTGCCATAAAAGCCTAACAAGTTTCTTAAAAGTGTCTGTGTTTTTATGTGATTAAACCTTCAGATGAATGTAGGAAATGCCACATCGGTTAAGATTAGCTTAATGGCTTAGTTTATGGTATTTTAGCATACTAAATGAAATTAATGTTTTGTGAAAGAGCATTTTGAAATCCACATTAAAATGTGGAACACCAGATATCTTTCCTCAAAAATATAGTGTATAATAAAAAAAAAATCAAATCCTACATTTAACACATAAGTACTCTAGCTATATTGTGGCGTTTACAGATTACATGTCTATTAGAAATGCATTTTATGGAAGCAGCCATCGTAGATTCTTGTTTGCTCAATAATTCATCCCCACTAACCTCTCTCTCTCTCTTCTGTTGATTGCTGTTGATTGTTTGGGGCAGTCTTTTTAAGGGTGCATTTTTGCATAATCTGATGTTTTCAGGTGGCTACATTTTAGGCATTTGTATGTGTTCTAGTTCTGTTATTTTAGCCCAATCTTCTGGACAAACCCCCTGACTCATATTGCCTTCGAGTAAACAACTGAATTGTCTCAGTCTTTATCACTAATCCAGACGCTGTGACTAGTGAAAGTCTATGAAGAAATGGACTTCCATAGCATTTCCATAAAGAATCACCACAGTATGGCCTGCCAAGATTTCACATAACTGACAACAATGGCAGCCGTCCTAATAGTTATATCAGAAATAGCATGTAAAATGCAGAGATCTTTGTTCATAGAGTGTACATAGTTAATATCTTGCACAACGAGGGACAGATGCTAGGTTTGATGGTTTTTGGCATGTGAAAAAATGAATGACTTGGCATACAGCTTTAACTGTTTTATTGTTTCAGAGGTACGCACATGATTTACAATGCTGTAAGTGTCACATAGTCCAATAATATATGTGTATATTTATTATACACATTTATTCAGAAATAATTCACAATGATGTCATTTGTAAAGATCATCTCACGATATCAATACTACAGTTTCGATTTCTAACAGTTAGATATTCAGGTGATTAATATTTGTAGCTTTCATCTTTTTATAATGTGATGTAATACTATGTATCACTGAAGTACCAACGCCTCAAGGAATGGAGTTCAGCATGATGTTCTAAGCAGAGCCGGCCTTAGGTGTTCTGGCGCCCTGTGCGGACTACTCCTCTGGCGCCCCCCCATCCCAAAAAAAGAAAGGAATAAAAACTTGTAACAAAACCCCAATCACTATATACTACGCCAAACATTGATGTGGTCTAGGCCTACCACTTCATTGTCTGGCTTAGTAGTAGGGATGCACCAAAACGAATTCTGGACTGAAACCGAAAGTGCAGCATTTACCTGGCCAAAACCGAATATGACTCCCCCAACACCATAAAAAATCTAACACTTTTATTTAAAGTAAGTAACACACCAAAATAGGACAAAACAATTAAATAATATTATATATATATATAAATATATATATATTGTGAGCTGGGATCATGTAACCACACAGTCTTAAGGTTTGAAATACCACATAAGGCTGAATTATTTTTAGAATTGTAGTCCTTTTTATTAAAAGGTCTGTAAACAAACATAAATAAAACAAACAAAAAGAAAAGCCTTGCTCTCTGAGCACTTACTGACAAACAAAAAAACTAACTATCGTTGGACGGCTTACCCGCTACCAACAAAAACATTTAGCACAGACCTTTTTCGTTTAGGAACCGTTCAGCAGATTTGTTTAGGAGAAAATGCAGTCTCACTCACTGCTTGTATGTTTCTCACCTGACTAACTTACAGGGCTCCTTTTTGTAGCAGCCCCCTGCTGCTCATTGGTAACAGGTGAGTAAATCTCTGAACCAGAACTCCTGGACTGGCTGCATCACCTGCTGCAAGTAAACTGTGGAGTGGAGCACTGGCCCTCCCTTCTCTCCAAATGCTCCACCCCAGGGACCCAAACATAACTACAACATTACCATTACTTTGCTGGTAACAAAACATTCTCCCTGGGGTTATCGAATACATTGCACTGCAGTATTTTGTGGGAAATGTACCTGTTATCCACCACAATGCCCTGTTCCCTGTCACACATCCTCCCCCCCAGCTCAAACCTTGTGGGGTGAGCGACCACGGTCATAAGTGAATGTTTACGTGAAAGACCATCAGCATTACCCTGTTTAGAGCCTGCCCTGTGCTCTAACGAGAAATGATAGGGTTGTAAACTAAGGAACCAACGTGTAACTCTGCTATTTTTCTCCTTGTTTTGACTCATCCAAGTTAGTGGTGCGTGATCGGTCACTAGCTTAAACCTTCTGCCCAACAAATAGTATTTCAGAGTTTCAACAGCCCATTTAATAGCTAAACATTCCTTCTCCACTATGGAATAATTCTTTTCTCTGGGTTGAAGTTTCCTACTCAGGTACAAGATTGGGTGCTCTTCATCTTGAGTTATCTGGGAAAGCACTGCTCCCAATCCTACATCAGATGCATCGGTTTGTAGGATGAATTCCTTTGAGAAATTCGGTGTGACCAGTACAGGTTGAATGCAAATAGCTTCCTTGAGACTTTGAAATGCTTGTTCAGCTTCAGGGGACCACTTCACCATGACAGGGGCTTTAGCTTTTGTGAGATCAGTTAAGGGACCAGCTATAGTTGCAAAGTTCGAAATAAATCTCCTGTAATAGCCAATAAGACCAAGGAATGTTCTGACCTGTTTCTTAGTCAATGGCCGTGGCCAATTCCGTATGGCTTCAATTTTAGCAAGTTGTGGCTTGACTAACCCTCTCCCAATGGAATACCCTAGATACTTAGCCTCCTCTAGGCCAATAGTACACTTACTAGGGTTTGCCGTCAGGCCAGCATTTCGTATGGAATTAAGGACGGCCTGCACTTTTGGTAAGTGAGACTCCCAATCTTCACTGTGTATAACCACATCATCCAAGTAAGCCGCTGCGTAAAGGGTATGTGGTTTTAGGATTCGGTCCATCATTCTTTGAAATGTTGCTGGAGCCCCATGTAGACCAAAAGGTAACACTTTATATTGAAAAAGTCCATCTGGAGTAGAAAAAGCAGTAATTTCCTTTGCCCGCTCTGTGAGGGGCACTTGCCAATAGCCTTTGGTTAGATCCAGAGTGGTGAGATACCGGGCTTTCCCAAGTCTTTCCACAAGTTCGTCAACCCTCGGCATGGGATATGCATCAAACTTGGATATTGTGTTAAGTTTCCGGTAATCATTGCAAAATCTGATTGTACCATCAGGCTTTGGTACAAGCACAATTGGGCTACACCAGTCACTTTGGGATTCTTCGATTACCCCAAGGTCCAACATTTTCTTCACCTCTGCTTTGATTGCTTCTCTACGAGCTTCTGGTATTCTATACGGCTTAAGATGGATCCTTTTCCCCGGTTCAGTGACAATATCATGCTTTATTACAGCAGTTCTCCCTGGAACTGTGGAGAAAACATCTTTATTTAATCTAATAAAGTCTTTTACCTCCCTCTTCTGATGTATAGTCAGGGTTTCAGATATAATGACGGCAGGGTCATTATCCTTTGGAGGGAGGTTTGATGCTTCTATGGTCACAAGCACTTCTCTTTCTTTCCATGGCTTAAGTAGATTCACGTGGTAAATTTGTACCTCCTTTCGTCTTCCAGGCTGTCTTACTTTATAATTCACTACTCCCACTTTCTCAATGACTTCATAAGGTCCATGCCACGTTGCTAGGAATTTGTTCTCTACAGTAGGAACCAAAACTAGCACTCTATCTCCTGGTTTAAACGTGCGGACTCTGGCATTTTTATTGTAGCTAGTCTGCTGACGTTGTTGAGCATTCTTCATGTGTTCTCTAACAATGGGCATAATGGCTGTCATCCGTTCCTGCATCTGATTTACATGCTCTATGATGCTCTTGTGTGGTGTAGACTCATGTTCCCAAGTCTCTTTGGCTATATCTAGCAATCCCCTAGGGTGTCTACCATACAAGAGTTCAAAAGGAGAAAACCCAGTAGAGGCTTGAGGGACTTCTCTAATAGCAAACATTAAATAAGGCAAAAGGCAGTCCCAGTTTTTCCCATCTTTATCAATGGCTTTTTTAAGCATAGACTTTAGGGTTTTATTGAATCTTTCCACCAAACCATCCGTTTGTGGGTGATATACCGAGGTTTTCAATTGCTTTATACGAAGGAGATTACATAATTCTTTTGTAACTCGGGACATGAATGGAGTTCCCTGGTCTGTCAGTATTTCCTTGGGAATCCCAACCCGGCTGAACATGGACATTAGTTCCTTAGCAATAGCTTTTGCTGAAGTTGTACGCATAGGTATTGCTTCAGGGTAACGCGTAGCATAGTCTACTATTACCAATATGTACTGGTGTCCTCTGGCAGATTTTACAAGAGGGCCCACAAAGTCCATAGCAATGCGTTCAAATGGAACCTCTATAATAGGTAAGGGCACTAATGGACTACGGTACGCTGTAAAAGGGGCAGTTAACTGGCAATCAGGACAGGAGGAACAATAATTTGTAATTGACGCCATTACACCTGGCCAATAAAACCTCCTGAGGATTCTCTCTTTTGTTTTTTCAACCCCTAGGTGCCCTCCGAGAATATGGCTGTGTGCAAGATTTAATACTGTGTGTCGGTATGCCTGGGGTACCAACAGTTGTTTAACCGCCTCTAATTTCTCAACTCTATACAGTAAATCATTGTCTACCTCAAAATATGGATAAGTCAGGGTTTTTCCAGGATTAACAGGGGTCCCATTCCTCATAGTGATCTGGTTTCTTGCCCCAGATAAAGTGGGGTCCTCCCACTGTGCAGCTCTGAAGTTACCCAGGTTACCTTCTAGGTCAGTCAATTCTACATCAGGCTCCGTGATATTAGAAGGACCTGCCTCACTCTGCTCAGTGTTACTCCCCACTAGGGTTTCAATAGGGGTTGAAGGCTTGTTCCTAGCAGCAGCTTCTCTGTCCAACTCATCCCCCAATAAATCTGAAAAGGGAAAGTCACTAACAGCGCCCTCTACTGGTACTGAGTTAACCGTTTCAGCAGTTGTCCATAAAGTCAAAAAATAAGGAAAATCCCTGCCAACTATCATTTCATGGACTAATCCGTTGACTAGACCAACTCTATGATTTACAGTACCACTTTGCATTTCAATAATCACCTCAGCAGTGGGGTACTGATGTATGTCCCCATGTATACAGGCAACCTCTAGATTCTGGGAGTTATCTATTGGAGTGTTTTTTAACAGACTCTGGTCTAGAAGTGTAACCATACTCCCTGAATCTAGTAAAGCATTTACTTTTTTTCCCTCTACCTTTAAAGTACACCAGGGATGGCCCTTCAGACACTCATTTTGTGTGACAGTATATACGGAGCGAGAGAAAAGTGAATAAGCACCCCACTGATCGCCAACATTACATTCCATTGCAACAACATTCTCAGGACAGTCTTTTGCAATATGTCCATATTCTTTGCACTGAAAACACTTAATTGTATAATTAGGCATTATTCTTGAGGATGGTGTGGTCTCTTCCAGCCTCACAAAATTCCTGCCTTTTGCTGTAGTGTCCCTAGGGTTGTAAAACCCCATCTGCTCCTCCCGAGACCCCCTTTTCCCTGGATCAGTCTTACCCAATTTACTGGGACTCTGGATCTTCGGGGTCCTAAGTCTCTCCTGGTTAGGGAGTTGCAAAAATTCTCCAGCTGTCACATACCGTTCCACCAAGGCAACTAGTTCATCAGCAGTTTTAGGATCACTCTGGCTGACCCACCGCCTTAGGGAAACAGGCAATCCTCTCAGGAACCGGTCCATCACAAGCTGTTCCACGATGTGGCTAGATGAGTTAACCTCAGGCTGTAACCATTTCCTGGCCAGATGTATTAAATCAAACATTTGTGACCGTACCGCTTTGTCTTGATTATAAGTCCAGGAGTGAAATCTCTGGGCCCGAACCGCTATCGTGACTCCCAGGCGGGCCAAAATTTCTGCTTTCAGCTTACCGTAGTCACAGGCTTCTGCAGGCTCCAAATCATAATATGCCTTTTGAGGCTCTCCACTCAGGAACGGTGCTAAAAGGCTTGCCCATTCAGATTCAGGCCAATGTTCTCTTTCAGCTGTCCTTTCAAAAGCCATCAGGTAAGCCTCTACATCATCTGTAGCCACCATCTTTTGCAAATAGTTACTCACTCCCAGAGTCTTAGAATTATGTGGCACTTCTGCAGTATACCTGGCCAGCCTCTCAGATAGGCCCTGGATCTCCTGCTGCATGGCACGAGTAACATTTTGTTGCTCCTCTTTCTGTGCAAGCACCAGTTGCTGCAAGACTGTAATATTTTCTTGCTGGACAGTTGTAGCTTGTTGCTGGGCAGTTGTAGCTTGTTGCTGTGTGGCTGCTGCCTGTAGTAAAGCCTTAATAACATCCTCCATGCTTATGTTTTGTGGTATTGTTTCCTTTTCCAGACTATCAATGTGGTGCCTGCATTCTCCACCATATGTGAGCTGGGATCATGTAACCACACAGTCTTAAGGTTTGAAATACCACATAAGGCTGAATTATTTTTAGAATTGTAGTCCTTTTTATTAAAAGGTCTGTAAACAAACATAAATAAAACAAACAAAAAGAAAAGCCTTGCTCTCTGAGCACTTACTGACAAACAAAAAAACTAACTATCGTTGGACGGCTTACCCGCTACCAACAAAAACATTTAGCACAGACCTTTTTCGTTTAGGAACCGTTCAGCAGATTTGTTTAGGAGAAAATGCAGTCTCACTCACTGCTTGTATGTTTCTCACCTGACTAACTTACAGGGCTCCTTTTTGTAGCAGCCCCCTGCTGCTCATTGGTAACAGGTGAGTAAATCTCTGAACCAGAACTCCTGGACTGGCTGCATCACCTGCTGCAAGTAAACTGTGGAGTGGAGCACTGGCCCTCCCTTCTCTCCAAATGCTCCACCCCAGGGACCCAAACATAACTACAACATTACCATTACTTTGCTGGTAACAAAACATTCTCCCTGGGGTTATCGAATACATTGCACTGCAGTATTTTGTGGGAAATGTACCTGTTATCCACCACAATGCCCTGTTCCCTGTCACAATATATATAAAGTCCAAAAATAGTTACCGGCACTCCAGGGACTTTCCAAATAACTACACAAACAACTTCGGTTTTCAAGTCTATATATATCATATATATATATGATTAACAGCAATCACATTCCTATCATGCCCAGGCATACCCAGATTCCAGGATTTACTCGCAGACTTGGCATGATAGGAGTATGATTGCCCTATCTACCCCTTCTCACTCCCTTCTCCCTATCTACCCCCTTTCCCCTGTCTCACTCCCTTCTCCCTATATACGCCCTCCTAACTATCTACCCTTTCCCTCTTTGAAGTTCACTTACCTTTCAGGAGTCCTGCGGTGGGGGTGCAAGGCCTCTGCCTCCCAGCTCTGCCACTGTATGGAACAGTATAGAGTGATGGGAGTTATGATGTACTTTTAGAGCATAATTAGATCATGAAAAAGACATTGGAAATGGTACAGCATAACACCCATCACTCTCACACACTTACCAATCCACACATATACTAATCCACACGCATACCAATCCACACGTATACCAATCCACACGTATACCAATCCACACATATATACCAATCCACACGTATACACTAATCCACACATATATACCAATCCACACATATATACCAATCCACATACATATACCAATCCACACACATACCAATCCACACACATATACCAATCCACACACATACCAATCCAGACGTATACCAATCCACATGTATACCAATCCACACGTATACCAATCCACACGTATACCAATCCACACATATATACCAATCCACACATATACACTAATCCACACATATATACCAATCCACACATATACACTAATCCACACATATATACCAATCCACACACATACCAATCCACACATATACCAATCCACTCTCACTGAATGCTTTCCTACCTTTCCTCTTTTCTCCTTACAGCTCCTTTTCCTCCTCTTCGTTCTTCTTCTTCAGTTCTTCTGTCTTCTTCCGGGTCAGAGGGCACGAGCAGCGGTGGGCGCGGCTTCAGTGTTGTGCGCCGGGATCTGACAACAAACCCCGGTGCACAGCAGCTGTTGCTGCGCGGATCACAAGGGAGCGGTATCGGAGGTCTTTAACAGACCTCCGGCTCCCTTGAGTGATGTTAAGCCGGGTTCAAGGGAGATCCTTGAACCGGCTTAAAATCACTCAAGGGAGCCGGAGGTCTGTTAAAGACCTCCGATACCGCTCCCTTGCGAGCCTGCTCCTCCAGCGGCGGACATTACTGTCCGTCTCTGGAGGGGTGCCGGGTGCCGCTCGCCCCCCCGCTAGGTACGCTGCTGGCGGCAGCGGTACGCTACAGTGGCGGCGGCGCCCCCTGGAGTGTGGCGCCCTGTGCGGTCGCACAGGTCGCACACCCCAAAGGCCGGCCCTGTGCTTAAGTTACTGATACATTTTGCTTGCATAGAAGACTCTCTCAGAGGTCTTCCTTTGAACAAGCCTTCTGTATAATGTATTCAAATATGCATTCCCAACAAAGAAAGTTTCTATTACTCTTAACACACATTTTTGCAAAACCACAATTGTTGTGGCAGGCTTCGCTTCTCATATTTCAACTTATTGAAATATGAGATAAGCTAAATTAAAAGCAGCAGCGGGAGTTTTAAATATATGAGTGCACAGGAAAAAAAAAAAAGGCTAGCAAATAGAACCTAATTAATTTCTAACAATGTACAGGTTAAGTAGATTGCACTATTCAGACAGAGATCAAAAGCATTGCTTCTTGTAATATATTCTCATAAATCATTCAAGAGCTATAGATAATGCAGAGAGATTTTTAAACATCCAAGAATTAATGTGATCTTATAACAGTACATATAAAAACATTATGCCTATGCTCTGCTCTGGTCGCTGTGAGGGCCAATAACGTGCAAAATTTAACAAAGAAGTAACAGAGTATAAATAAATATAAGGTTTTCTAGTACCTTAAAGAAACTAACATAAAAAGTGTACCTTATATTCACACATATATTGTACATGCAATCCATGTACAATATATATCCATATATATCCATGCAATCCATTTAATAGAAAAAGCATTTTGGATTATTCTGTATAGCTTGTATGCTGTTGATGAATATCCGGTAACCTTCCATCCCCAATCACTAATATAGGAAGATTAAATAACCCTCTGACGTGAAGCGCCATGCTGGAGCTTCAGCCTCTAGACCTACTCACTCTCACGTAGCTGATCCTGTCCTCATGTACATGGCAATGTGCTGCAAACACATACAACATTGAGGATGAGCAGGGATCAATGAAACTTGCAAGTGACATGTGACAAAGTGACAAGTGGAAGGGCTTCTGGAGGTAAAATTACTTTATGTGGCTTTGATGCCCTTTCTGGAGTCCACCTTGAGGTAAGTTAGTCCCTCTTGTTTCTTTTTATTATTTTTATGTTAGAGTTCATTCTGTGTTTTAAAAACATAAGAAAACATAATAACATTCAGAATGGTTTGTGATTCGGCAGTAATATCGAGTGTGTGAGCAGCAATAACAAACGTCTCCGGACAAGGTAAGGATGCAGAGGTGTGAAGGCAGGCCCAGACTGGCCATCTGTCACAAATGGCCTACTTACTGGATCTACCACTCTAGTGGCAGATCGGGGATGCAGCGTAAACTATTCCCAGCAACATGCTCTGTGAGAATAAAAATGGAAAATGCAGCTGTGTGTCTATCTAGTCATTGGCTACAATTATGTCATCAGATGTCCACTGGCCTTAAAGTGGCAGGGCCGCCCCATCACCACCCGTCCGTCCTTCTTTAAAAGTGAGAATGTTTGTGAAAGTGAATGTGTGTAACTGTGCTAAGTGGGTATGTGAAGGTGTGCTGCATGTAACTGAGTGCGAGTTTGTGTTAGAGTAAGTGTGCACGTTCAAGTACATACATTGGTTACCAGGAGAGGGTACACAAGGGGCTGGGAGGGCACTCAGTTTTTCTTGTCCCCTGGGCCAGAATTCACCAGTTGTCCCGTGGATTACATTCCCAAATCTCTCTTTCCTCCCCTGATGTCCATGTTTTCTTAGACGTTCAGGATGTTTAAGAATATCTCACTCACAATTGTGACTACTGATCCATGATTAATCTGAGCCTAGGAGCAGGGAGCATAACGCTGGTGTAGAGCCACAAGGAACAGACTCTGAAGTTGAGGTACCAAAAGAGCAGGCATGAAGTCTAGTCAAAAATGTATAGTGATGGGGTAGACAGCGGATGTTTAAGGAAAGAGTTCTAAATAGCAAGCAGGAGAATTTAGCGCTGGCCATCTAAAAGCAGCTAAAAGGAGCCTGGTTCCTGCATCTCCTGGATGCCTTAGCCTTTTTTGCTTTTAATTTGCAGTTAATTTTTTCTATTAACCAATTTATCTTGGGGACGATTTAAAATCCATACATTATTTATAATAAAACAGAATAGTATTGGGTAAACACTGCAAGCCACTAGCTAGAAATAAATACCTACTTATTTTCTACTGCACACATCTGAAATGCAATTTTCTTGACATTCTAATGCTATTATTGTTCATGACATAGTACATTATTTAAACATTATCTAACTGATACTGATTTGTTTGTCTTTATAAGATTTCTAAATGGTAGGCTAACAAGCTGACGATGTATAACAACGTCTTTATCTAATCCGTAACTAACTACATGGCGTGATTTGCACTAACGAACAAACATTTTCGATAATTCCTTTATTTGTCATAATGATGCGAATCTGGCAATGCTTGATATAACAATTAAATTAGTTTATTTTATTTTTATCTAATTCTAGCCACTGAAGATATCTTTTATGATCGTGTAGAGAAATAAGCAGAGATGGGCAATTTCTCATGGTTATGTGAAGTTTAATAGAGTCATTCAAACATAGATAATAGAAAAGGTCAATATTTTTCATGCTTTCTATAAGGTACATAAGAGTTATTCTTTGCTTATACTACCAAGAGAAGCATTGGCATGCTCAATGAGAAGTTGTACTGTTGGAACTGCAAAATCAGCAACCAGCTATGTAGATGCCATTATAGTCCAAATGCAGGAATTATTCTGCATCACTTATTTTTTTCAGCTCACAGAAAAAGCATATTGATTACAATTCTACTGCAGCTAGAGAAAGGCTTTGAACGCCAGCAGCAAGCATTACTGTCTAGTTTACATTGCATCTAGGACGAGGTTAAATGAAACAGACTAAACAGAAGCCTTTGCCTGGATAGACATTACATACTACATGCCCTCACAAGGGTCATGCTAATCAGTCTTTGCTTTTTTTTTCTTCCATTGTACCTTTTAATATATTACCATTACAAGTTCATTGTATTTACTGCCGTTAGTCAACAAAAAAGTTGAAAAGAAAAAAAATTCTGCAAGACATTTCAAATACTTGTCCAGCAACTACAGCTTATCAAAAGCTCTCAACTAACATGGCCTTCACCAGTATATGTAGGTAGTATTTATGTGTTCATACAATCTCAATTTATGGACGACCCTGGTTAAGTAAGAAATTGATGAATTCAGCATGCAAAAATGAAGGAGTAAATGTTGGCCAGGTCATCAAAATCCCTTGCCTAAAAGCCAGGCGAAAAAAGGATACCATCAGCTAAGGCCATGCTACATTGTTTAAATATGTCCATACTAGGCATTTGTCAAATTACAAAAATACGAATGTGATTAAAACCTTACAAACTCTTTAATCTAATTTAAACTAAAATCATTTTACATAAATTATACTGGAATAGCGAGTCATTTTAAAATCTGCAAATACAGCACATGATGAGACAAATTCCTGGGATGTACCTCAATGTATGGTAATAGAGATAAATCCAAAATCGGTTAAATCTGCAAATATAGTACTGTGTTGCCCTTATTGCCTTGACAAACATGAAATCTTGAAAAATTTATTATACAGTCAGTTAGATTTTTGATATATTTTCCAGGGTAGATTACCTTATTAAGCGACCAGGCTCCTTGGTGTGCCATTGTTCCATGGGTCATTTGGGGAGAGTAGAGATCTCCCATGTAACAGGCCTATAGACTCTATGGACCCTGGGGCTAAACAGAACAGCCTCCACAGTGAACTTACTCCACTCAATGTCTCCATAAAATGCCGGGATATAACAGTATATGACCAGCAACCACCCAAGACATATCACTGGGTACGGATACAGATGATACAGATCAAATGCTTCATCTTGTCACAATCTAGCACTACTTGAGAGTGTAAACCAGAGACAAATGTATTCAAAATTACAAGATCTTCCCAACACAAACTTTATACTACATTTTTATTCCAAACATTCGGTACTTAAATCACTTCTCAGCTTATCACTTACAAAATACAATCCTATTTGTTTTACACAGATGCACCCAATGGGCTCTCCAGCAAAAGGGTCCATTCTTAACTCCACACACTATTAATAAATGCAAGAAAACGACACATTCACCCTTTCAACCTTTACAGCACATCAAACTACAAGCATGGTTTAATTTCTTTTATGTACATTTAAGAAATATACAACTAACTAAAACAGAAATCAGCAAATAATTCTTATTCTTATATGCTTAAAATATTAATATTATCAGTTTTATTATCCCCTAAATGGTAATTGTCAGAAAAGTTTAATTTAAAAAAACAAAAAAAACAAACCTTAAATATATATATATATATATATATATATATATATATAGTGAAGATTGAGAAACACAACAGTAGTGGCAGAGGCCCATTATATTATTGTCACATTACTGCAATCTCCTGAAATTCCAATTTCAAAAGTAACTGTGTCTTTTCATAAAATGGGTTGCTCAATTTCTACAAATGGCAGCAGACAGAAAAGGTCCTTTTGGTAATGCCGTTTTAAGACTGGATCCCCATTGACTTAGTCCAGAACCAACATTTGATAATTACAGCATAATACTGGCCTTGTGGAATAAAATACTGTCTGAAAAGAAAATGTAATGGTATAAAACACAAAAAGGTGATTATATTAACAATCAGTTTTACATTAGGCTCTACTTTTCTGAAAGCATTCTAAGTGCCCATCGTCTTCTAGTGCTCATCCTACCTTTCATTGGGAATGTTGAGCAGATGGTAAAAGTGCTTAGTGTCTTTCAATTTAGTGGTTTTAGAGTGGTTTAAAAGGGGTATGAGCTAGTTTACCATATTAAATGAAAAATAAATACAATGGGTGTTTGTTGAGTTATTGATGATGTAACTCTCCTTAGTGTAAATATGGTATGTTTTTAATTCAGAGGTTATTTTTAAAACACTTCCAAAGAGTCTACCAGTGGATGAAGTTAAGGTGAACTCAATAAGGTTCCATGGTTTGTGTTTATAAAACGCTACTGGGAAGCATCATTGAAGACAAATAGGAAGCCTAGCATTTTAACCAATTTCCACTTAGGCAACTTGTTTTTTGTGTCAATATTTTTTCCACATCCTGCGTTAAAACATCTTTACTACAACATGTTGTAAACAAGTGGATATCCTTGAAAATAAGCAATGTTACAGTTCACCGTGCAAATCTTTTATATCGAATTCTGTAAGTGGCAATTGCCGAAAGCCATTATTGGAGTCCATCACTCAAATCAATGATACTGTTTTTCTCAACATGTCTTTGAGTGCCCCGTGCTTAAAAGTTAATGCCAACCCACAGCTTCCAGCAGTTTAGTCCTCTGCCAGGCTCACTTCATTTATTCCTTTGAAGCAAGTGCTTTTCAAACAAAGCAATTTCAATAAAGAAAGAAACAGCAGCATTAATCTTAGTAAGACATCGGGGCTTAGTCACTAAAGAAGTTTCCGGGAGACATTGAATGAGAAAAAGATGTAAAGTTCCATAAGCTTTGAGGACCCATGGAATCTGGTTCCTTTATTAAGGAGAATTCAGATTCATCAACTTGATGTTGTAGGGCCGACCCTGGGACGTTTCTCCTACAAAATGGGCTGAGATGTGTAATTATTATTTATTATTATGATTATCTTTTATTTATATAGCGCCAACAATTTACCCAGCCAAACCTCTTTTTTTTTCTAAGGTTGGGTTTTCCAACTTAAAGCAAATGCTCTAGCCCAGCAGAAACCAATTCAGCAGTTCATAGTCATTCAGCTGTCTGAGGTAAAGGCAAACTACTGCATTGGTTTCTGTTGGGCTACAGCATTTATTGCATTCTGAGAGAGACAAAATAGCAGAGAAACTGGAAAACACACTGACTTCCAATGAAAAGCTTCAACAAGTTGGGCTTGGACAAGAACAATAGAAAATTACCACCTCTGAGCTGAGTGAGGCAAGAGCAACACTGAAGGAGCAAAGGATTACTGCAGCAGAAGAACATACACTGTTGCAACTTCAGATGAATGCAAGGTCATCAGCTCTGCAGTAACGGATTGCTAATGTCCAAAAAGAAAAGGACCGTATGTCAGAAACATTAAAGGAGTACACTAGCAGAACATGTGCACCTAAAGTATAAAACAAGAACCCTCAAAAAGGAAACTAAGGTTACAATTGCTCCGAAATATAAAGTTGATGACCCATATGCAGAAGGGACCATGCATGGTGCTGTAAGTACCAGCCAATTGGGAAATCCACTAGGCAGTGATTTGTTTCAGGGAGCAGTTGGTCCCAGGAGAAGTAAATTCCCTGCTTTAAAGGACAAACCTTCTACAAATGATAATGATACCACCCTTCTCAAGCATGCAGGGCAAATGTCCATAGACAAGAAATTAGTATTGCATGGTTTAATGGTGAACAAGCCACTAGAAAACAGATACACAAGGAGTGAAGGTACACTTGACTGTATTTCATAGTCTGCACAGGCTAGCATGGTTAAAACACACCTTGAGTGATTTATAAGGAGCAGAGGCTTTTTCATGTTGTATGATTTATGAAATGAGTCTGGAATGCTTGGCTGATAAGAGGAAGTCTCCTATACTGGGATGCACTCATGATGTGTGGAAACAAAACACCCCTGACCAAACATGTATGGAGAGGGATATCATCAGCAAAGCTGTTTACACCCATAGTAACTCATACTTCATAAATAATTATCTTTAAGCAAATGATAACTTTGTTATTACCAGCTCCGAGGTGGGGAAAGCTAACAGTGCCCTGGAGCTAAAAATACCCATTTCTTTAATGGCAGAATATCATCCCATAATCATTGTCATTTCCTGCCAATTGGTCACATCTGGACCCCATTATCCGTTCAGTGGCATTTCAGATGGTCTCTACAGATGTTATCCATTTTACCAACTCTTCTTTGGAACTCATCCAAAAAAACTGAGAAGGGTAAATCCCAACCTTCATACTGGTGATGTTGGCAGAGATTTGTAGACTATGATTGACTTATTTTAAATGGTTATAAAACTAAACTAACATATTACATGATTAAGACAGGCAAAATTATATAAGTAGCAGATGTGAGTGAGGCAAAAGCATTTACGGTGACGAGAAGAAAAAAAGATGAATTATTCATTCAATTGAGGATGCTTTTAATTTTTTTTTTCTTTATTTGGAAATACTCAGGGAATAACTGGGGGTTGATCATAATGTTACACCTTTATTCATTTGAAATTTCACTGTGATGAATTTATGTAGCACATGTATAGAAAGTCAAAAACCCTAAACTGATAAGTTGGACCTTACATGCAAAGGGACAAACAATTACAATGTATATAATGTTCAATGTACACCCAACAATACTCAGTACATAAAATATATTTTCTGACTGTAGCCAATAAAAATGCAGTATATAACTGAGCTTTTTTGGAGAATAGGGACATTGTATAGAGCAACACATCTTCAAACGTCATACAGAAAGGCTTTTCTAAACATTTCATTATGTTAATTTTATAGGCGTGTATGTGTGTTTACCATGTAAACATGTAGGGTTAAAGAGCCTGTCCAGCCATGATATGCACTTTAATGCATATGATTGCTTTAAAGATATTTTTTTCTTGTCTGGGCATTTCAAAATTATGGTATTTTGTGTCAAAAGCAAGCCATTCCCATGTAAAAACCAGGCAAAAGTTATGGCAGCTGGGTTAACCCGCAACAGCAGCCCTTTGTTCCTCCTCAACAGCTACCAGAGTCTGGAGGTTGAGGGCTGTACAGCGATCAATAAAGACTAACACTGCCAAACACTGGGATACAACGGCATATTCTGGAGCTGGGAATCAGGCAGCACACAGATCATCCACCAGGAAGCACTGAGGTAAAGGACCATGCTGGTGGTTGCATAGACCTCCACCTTCCTTGCACTCACCATCAAGGAAGAAAGGGGCTTGATTGAGCATTGTTCAAATGGGCTTTTAAGGAGGGGAGAAAGCTTTCAAAAATAAATACCCTTAATAACACTGTGTATTCTAAAAAGGAAGAGGAGAATCAATCAGTAAAATTGGTGAAACTTTTCAATGTATTCTGTTCCGAGTGATGACCGTTGGGAGTCGGTCATCTATTACTTCACTATAAATAGCCTGTTTTCTTTTGGCCCAACACATTGGAATATGACCTATAAAATGTTAGTAGCTTCTACGCTATCCTATCGTGAATCAACAGAATCCCCAAACAACTTCCTAATCTTCTTATACAATCTTACTGTTTATGTATAGATAGTTTTAACAACTGAGTATTCAAACAGCTGCAGCTAAAGTAACAACTGCACAAAAAATATGTATATGAATTTTTTATCAATATGTATGAAACTAAAACCACAAAATACTTTCAAGCCTTTCAGGCAAAGCATGGCAAATCTCTCATTATCAGTCAAGAGCTCTACTCACTTTGCGTTAAATATTCATAATCCTTACAATGCAATCATCTGGATTTCTTTTGTCTGCTTCACACATCATTTGACACATAAAGAAAGCAAATGTCAAGCACTGTCTGGTGCTCTTTGTATATATCCAGTTCTGGGATTTGCATTCTGAAACAATGAGACTAATGCTGTGGAAAAAAAAATGAAGAACGAAAATACCCCACATACAATATGCAATCCAGACAAGGCAAATTGCCGATCCTACAGGGAAGGCTCTTTGATTTATGAACTGGAAGAATAGAGTGAGGATTTCCAGAGGCCTCATCATTTATATGATAATTGCAAGGGTTGGCTTCTATACGTGACCAAGCAGCTTATTGTGGAGAAGAAAGGTTTTCCTAACAAATAACATGCTGTTTATATAAAAAAATAAAGAAATCAGAGATTACAAACATAAATTATAGCACCGTAGGACGACAAATAATACACGTAAGTGTTCTATAAAAGAAAATTTACGTCACAGAACATGA
This sequence comes from Sceloporus occidentalis, assembly GCA_023333645.1. Lineage (NCBI taxonomy): Eukaryota > Metazoa > Chordata > Lepidosauria > Squamata > Phrynosomatidae > Sceloporus > Sceloporus occidentalis. The sequence goes on from JALMGF010000016.1 coordinate 10,436,972, forward strand.
TTAAGCTCTCGCTAAATCAGGTCTGAAATTAGTACAAGAAATAATCATCCATTTCCCACATCTCACTGAAAAAATAACAGAAATCCCACTGGGAGTACAACTTTAACCGAAGCTAATCTAATGAAATGTTTTTGACTTTGAGTGGGGATATTGCTAAAATATGATTCTTTTAGCTACTCTGTCAACATCCTGCATTATTGTGATTCAGTATTATAAACCATATAAATTTATGAACGTTCAATACTTTTGTCACATTGGTAGGAAAAAGGATAAAAAAAAAATAAAAAAAAAATAAATCAAATGAACAGGTGTACTGAATTATTTACGGTTTATGTGCACTGCAGGAATGGTGATTAAGTGAGATATGAGATGATCCATACAGTTCTACTGATTTATTACACAGAATTATTAATAGATCTTTGAAGGCTCTTGAGCAGCGAGATCCTTCTACACAGAGTGCTGGAAGCAGGTGTAGCTGGCTGGATATTGCTTATTGCATTAACTAGTTTTAGGGATTATAGCCCTCTCTTACCCCTTCATGGCAAAGTAAGTACATGTACGGGTTTACAATGCATTGTCCTTAATGGGTTTAAGGATTAACCACACACACAGATGACCCCCTGACTCCCAGTTGGCCAACTGTACTCTGTCTTGGAGCTCAATTATCTTTATCAAGCCTCTGCGGTATCATTAAACAAAGTATAGTGCTTTGTCTCAGCACTATCCAAGTTAGCGATAACGTAAAAATAATGATAATTTACAGTAGTGTGGATGTTATGAAAGGTGTTTGCCAACACCAACACACTGATTGTAGATACTGAGATTTTATCATTCCAATCCCATCGTGCTGTCAGCTTTAATGATTTACCACATGCAGACGCTCACCAAGATGCGAATAGATGCAAAACAATAGAAATGGGTTTTCATCCAGCTTCTGGGGAAAGGTGGCAGCAATGGAGTATCTCCATCTATATTTCAAAGTACTAGGAATCAGGAAATGTGTGTAACATTATAGTATATCATACAAATTGTCTTTGTCTTAACCCATTAGGAAATAAAAAGGTTATATTACCAGTTTTTATGACATTTTCATTAATGCCATGTTTAGAACTTACATTGACATTCTCTGTTGGCAGAAGATCCCAAGCACAATGGGGACTCTATGGGGAAACTCTGGGTTGTGGGAGTGGTATTGTGGCACGCCCCACTCCCCGCCCATTTCCCCATTAACAATAGCTTGTGTCCTGTGATTTCAGCGGGACCAGCCACTGATGTTAGCAGGACCACTCACAACGTCAGTTGGACCTCCTACTGGCATCCAACAAGGGAGGGGTCCAGGTAGCCAGAGCCAGAACGTTCCCAGATATGACAATGGGCCTTTTAATGTGACATTTAATGCACACTTGCTCGCTTCCCAGGTCCAAATACCTAACAGCAGACATTAGAGATCAGGGAAGTATCTGATTGGCACCAACTTTATTCTGCAGCACCTAATCACATCATCATTGAATCTGTCTGGGATTACATGGCGAGAGAAGCAACTGAGGCCTATGATTCAGAGCTCTGTGTAGAAGAAAAGAAATGTATAAGGCATGTATCATCGGTTCCCTGCCTCTGCTGTCACCCCCATGTTACTGTGGCTTTCTACAATAAAAACAGTCCCTTTCAATATCCTCGCTGTGGGTCTTTTTGATGTAATTGGACCCAATTTGTCTCCTCCTTTTTGAGACTACCTAAATCCACCAAAGAACTGTGGTTAGTTCTCCGAGACGTTTGGAACGACTCGCCGAGTCCCCTAAAAAACCTTGCGCAAGTGTACCTAGAATAGATGCTGCGTTGAAGACAAAGGGTGGTCACACCAAATGGATTTGATTCAGACTTTAATGCTTATTAGAAATGCAAACGACTGAAGATACTTAATTAGTAATGCTATGCAAGCTAAGACCCAAATAAGATTATTTCTAATTACATTTCATCTCTATTTCACCTCATTTTATGCACAAGCGAATAGAAAATAGTTACCTGCATCTAAATTAGTTGTTTAAAAGAAAAATGTTCCAAATATGCAAAACTATTTTAACTGCACCTTAAAAGTTTCCCTTGTCATAAAGATTGTGTGAATTAAAAGTCATGAACCACCGTGAAGGTAATAACAAATATTCAAACTTATTTAAAATTCTGTTCAAACCATATTGTTAAATACATAAAAAAAAAACGTAATCAGATTTATAACAATTTTTCACAAATGCTTACAGTAAATTGTTAAAGAAAATTTGGCTTTACTTGCCCACCTGGGCCAGAAGATACCCCCCTATTTGATTTATACAGATTATGGGGAGGTAGGGGTAGTGTAATGTTATACGGACAGGGCCAATACTATAGCCTTGCTTACTTTTGTAACAGTTGGTGATTACAAGAGATATAAATTTAGGATCGGAAATATATTAGATATGCTATATCATGCTTTGTCCTATTCTTACAGAGTTCAGTTTTTGTAATTAAAATAATCACACATTTTAAATCAAACATCTCCAAAACTACTACACTGATTAACAAAACATAATCTATAGGTAGTCTTGATATCTATTAAATGCTGAAAGCCCCCATTTAAGCAGCGCTGACAATTTAGAACATAATTCCCTTTTATAACCTAAATAAATGTAAAAGAAGTTAGTATTATGTTGGTAAAAACTGTATAATCCCAGCATCGATATAATTAAGTTATTATCAACCCTTCTCTAATGCTACCTATTACATAAACATGATTTTATTCTTATCCCTGACAAAGACATGGATCAGATACAGTGAAATTAAACTCACTCTTTCTTTTGTACCTTATTGGATTACCTCCTAATACTTTATTCAGAATTTTCATTTCAGTTGGAATATATGGAGTAGGTATTGTCTTGTCAAGGACTGGCAGGATTTGTAGTAATTTTAGCTAATCCTGGCTTCAGTCACAGAAAAAAAAGGGAGTAAGAGGTCTCATATCCACTCATACCCCCGAGATTATGTGCAGTGATGTCTATCATTATTGCTGTAGGTATCTGCCAGTCGTTCAGTATTCTGGCTTTACATTTTTAATACAGTGTCGCAAATAAAGGTTATATTTTATCTGTTTTATTTTATGACACAGCTGTTGTATACGTTTGTCTTCTAAGGCCTCCTACTCATTGTATTAATAAATAAACGCAATTTTTGTGGTGACGGAATATTAAAGTAAGACATTGACACACAATCTTTCTTAGCTACAAAACAGGAAATTCATAAAGTGCATAAATTACCAAACAATCACAAAGATTTTCCTTTTCTTTCTTTTCTTGGACTCTCTGTAATCATCATGTAGCTATGGTAGAACATTTTGCAGATTCGGTTTAAAGTTCTTACATAAAGGCTCAGCAAACCGGCTACAGAAAACATGACCAGAGCTACCGTCTCTGACTGCTACAAGAGAAATATATTTTAGATGATTATATATTTCATACGAGAATAATAAAGGCTTAATTGTGTATCCCCCTTTCCTCATTCCCCCCTACCGACTAATAAAGGCTACTATTAGTCCCATGCTGCTTTTTTTCCATTTTTCAGTTGGCTTAAAGAATGATGTAAATAACCCCGCATGCCATACACCAGCTGTGTGGGTCAGCAAGAGCCGCCTGAAACATAATGGACATATTTTTCCGTTACAAACATTAGGACCAATCATCAGTTTTCTATATACAGATAACAAATACTTTTATTCACATTTTAAAAAAGAAAAATAAATTGTAATTTACACAAATTATCTCCCAATGTACAGTGCTGGGGAATATGAGGACGCCATATAAATAACAATAAGTGTTTGAGAAAAATAATTTTGTCTTAAAAAAAATGTTTTTATTAACAATAAAATATTACATTGTAACAAATCATTGTTTTCGTTGACATCACAGACTCTTAGCTAACCTTTATCTGTGACCTCAACGAAGCATCGTCCATTGTAAGAAACATGTTTTTCACATGTACTCCGGAGTTGGTTCACTTCATGAATGCTAATTTTCTCAAATTATTTCCAGCCTTCTGATTTAAACTGGAATTATTATGATATTTATTTTTTAGAATAAGACATACAGTATAATTTAGATTTGTAGGAGTAAAGGTCCAAGGATCAAAATTCATGGAATCATTTGGAGATTTAAATTAAGTAAAGATTTTCATATTACATTCAGTGTGGGAAATAAGATGGTAATGCTTTTTGAGTATTCATTTTCCCCTCATAGTACATGGTGAATATGGATTGTGTCACTGAGGGACAATTGTATTCTTAATTAATAAACAGGTTAATTAATACACACATACTATCTGGATATCTGTGTTACAATTATATACAAGTATATTAACAAAGCAGCAGGTTAGTTAAATTTAAAAAATATTTGTAGCATGTATAGTTTGCAGTTACATTAAATGTAACCTGGGAACATACACTACCCTTCAAAGGTTTGGGGTTATTTAACTAAGCTAACATAATTGCAAAAGGGTTTTCTAATGATCAATTAGCCTTTTTAAACATAAAGTAGTATGTAGTTGTATATACATGTAGGCTGCAAGTGACAATAAGAAGGATATTGCAGGACAGGCAGATATACTATAGGGTTCAATTCAATAAATATACTACAAACCCCAATCTGGGGGACAAAGCAGTGACCTTCCTTGTCATTTTTGGTGTTGGGATTGTAGTCCCCAGTCATTAACCTTCTTTATTAAAAAAATATTAATCACTATTTATTCCGTGACTGTTTTTATTTATTTGCTTATGGGGTGAGAATGTGGGCAGGTGCGGTAATTGTGCTGTCACTCTGTATGATCCCTGCGTGTTAGCAAGGATTTTCCTGCTTGCTTGCCAGCCGATCTAACGATAGTTGGGCGGCCAGTAAGTACTTTGGTGGTGCTGTATGGGGCATTTAAGATTTGATTATATACTTCTCAGGTGGGTTTTTAGTAAACATTTCAAGCTTGAATAAGTAAAGGGGAGAATGAGAGCGAGGTAAAGAGAATTTGAGAGTTTGGTATAGCTCAGAGGAATTCTGGAAGCATACATGGAAGTAATAAAAGTTAAGGTGCGACACAAGTCATAAATTGAGCAAGAGAGAGTGGTTAGGGGGTATCTGGAAATAAAAGAAGTGATACAGGGGTGAGTGTTAAGGGCTCTGTAAGTAAGGGCCAGGAAGTAAAATTTCATTCTGGAGGTTGTGAGAAACCAGAGAAGGGAATTTCAAAATGGGGCAACAGATGAAGAAGCATACACATTCAGATTCCAGGGTGCTGCCAAAATGACCAGCATTGACTAATACATGATGACCGGCCAAAATGACCAACACATAAACAAATGATCAGCAGACACTATTATAAAGCACCTATCTGAAGAACAAATATTGTGTATTACGTCACACTACATGGCCATATATTGCTTAGCCCTCCACTACGTCAAAGTACCCCAATTTTAGCTGAATCAGTAACCGATATAGCCATTGTAAAATTAGATAGGAGTTGCCTGATGTCGTGGCGGTCTAAGCAACACATGTCCATACAGTGTGTTGAAATCAGCAATATTTATAGCTTAGATATGTGCGTTTAAATAGTATTTGTTGGGTGTGCACAGATATTTTGCTTAGGATGGATTAGACAAATGTGTATCTGGTGAGGGCTGCAGGATCTGGATGTGAGGGGTAAAGCAGAGAGCAGAGCTGATTGTAACAACTAGGTTGGAAACTGTTGGGTAGACTGTGATCGATGACAGCTAACAAAGATCCAGAGCTACTCTGTAGGTCCTTGTAGTATTGTTGTTACAGAAAACAAAATAAAACTTTTTTTCACTCTAAACTGCTTAGTGCTTCTTAAGTCTGATGCATTTTTTATTTTATATTTAATTTGAAGTTATCTGTTGACTAAACTGAAAAATTCTTATCCCTTGATGTAACCTCCACGGTTGCGAACATTGGATGAAAAAATCTGGTCCATGGCATATAAAATCGTATGCTCTACCAGGTCACTGTTTGAATGGTACTTCCTAACAATCACAAATCCGATAATTGTACATTTCACTACAGATCTAGACCATCAGACTGTACATAAATGAGAAAAGCTACTTTATGATCATCACATTCTTGTAGTCAAGACATTTAAGACCAATATCTTGCTTCATGTTAACAGCCCAGTGGTCCTCTAAAGTAATGTTTGTAGGAAACTGGAAATTGTGCTTTAGGTTCCAAGAATTATAAAATGATTGGTCCTTAATTAAACCAATGTGTTTCAGTTAATATAAATATTTATTTAAATTATATTCTATACAAAACTATTTTTAAATATTACAAATGCGTTAATAGTTTATTTTGTGGACAAGTCCGGATAAAAATATTTGTTTCAAAGTGTTTTCATTTGAATAATTTGTTATTGTTTTCCATGTAAGAAGGAATCAAAACCTTTTGGATGTGTAAGGGGATTCACTAAACACCAAATTCTAACATAGCCAAAGTTTTTTTTTAATGGGAAAAACTATAAAAAATAGAATGCTGGCTGAATCATATACTAACAGGAAATTAAATCAGAGGGGGACATCTTTGCAGTGTATAGTACCAAAGTTACCGCAGTTTAATGTAACAAGAATCCTGGAGAGCGGAGTCTCCGAGTGTTAACAAATAACCCAAGATGATTTTTCAGCAATTTTCGTCTTAGCGCTAGTAAATTAAACTCAGTGGTATTGAAACAATCATGAAGGCTCTCTAGATGAAGGGGTCAGGGTTCCTTCTAGCTTAGTGAAATTACACAATAAAAAGGATTGACTTCACAACTAGAAGGTTATTCCGAACATGAAAACACTTTGAAAATTATTACAAATTTGCTGTTCCTCTAATCTTGCCAAGGAGGTTGCGATGGATTTCTAACACTTTTACTTCTTTGAAGACTTTTGCTTCTGTGATGATGGACAAAGCCAGGGTTTTGCTTCTCTTGTATAGGCTGCTTCTCTGAGGTTTGCTCATTCCTACTTGTAACGATAGGATGAGAATTCTTCTTTCTATAACCAAAATGCTGAGACGCAGTGTCTTTCCCTTGATCAGTGGAACTAAGTCCAGTGCCTTCAGTGCTTTCTACTTCAGATCTTGTGGAAAAGTCTTTAGATGAACCTTTTTGTTTCCTCTCCTTCTTTAAACTGTTTAGTGTTTCTGCAGACTCGTCTAATTCTTTTTTTAGTTTTTCTATTTCAAGAGCTGATTTATCTCGTTCTTCTCCACAATTCTTCAGTGAGCTTTCCAAAGCAAGGAAGAAATCTTTACCCAGTTTGGAAAGGGCCTCGTCACCTTAAGAATAAAAGAACTATATAAATGTCATATTATGTCAAATGTACACAATGGTCACTCATCCACTACTTTACTCTGTCATTATTGCTTTGAGAGAAAAATGGACTCATCCTATTCTATATGTCCCAGGAATAGGAGTGGAATTCTTTCCTTTTATTTGTTTTTTTTTAACATTTGTGAGGCACAGTATACGATATCAAGGTTAGGATCTCTATCTACAACTGTGCATCTATATATATATATATATATATATATATATATATATATATATATATATATTCTGTGCTAGATGATGTCCATTAGTTAGTGGACAGAATCAAACTTGTTATATTGTGTCTCAATATTTTGCGATATGCAAGAGCTATGCAGAATTTTTATAATTCATTTATACCCACTGTAAAATAGTGTTCTTTCATCATTTCAATGATACCAAAAATCTCCGTTTAACCTTAAGCAAATGAAATTGTTACCTTCGTGTTGCTGCTTCTTTGATGGAGTCAAAGTGTCAACAGCCTCTTGAATCTGTTCAACATTGTTTTTAAAAATTGTCAGGAAGTTCCTGAGGGCTGTTTCATTGGCTTCCATCGTTAGTTCTGCATAAGAAGAAAGGACATCTGCAAGGAATGCGAAAAATATGTAATTTATTGCATTTAGAACAAAAAGTAAATCAGCATAAAGTACAGTATGTCATACATTGTAATTTCAGGTGCACGTGATTGTTATGTACATCCATGGGAATTATACTTGTATATCAAAATATCGCTAGACCCATTGCACGCACGCACACACACACACACTGTACTTGGATGACATTTTATGCTGTATTGTCAATAAACTGAGAATTTATTCAGTGTGTCATACTTGAAACATAACATTAGAATAATACATTCAATTATTCAGCAATATTTTGTATTGACCAAAGGGTGCTGTAAGAGATCACGCTATTAGAAGTGTTGTTACTGAAACCAAATTATTATATATATATATATATATATATATATATATAATATACAGATTGAAGGGTTCATTATACTTCTATGCTTCTACTTGTATAATAAATAGAATTCCCCATTGAACACCTGCATGCTTTTTTTAATTCAATTATAGTCTGTACGATACTATGCTATGTAGTGAGTGCGAGAGATTTTTGTGTACCACTTACCTTTAAGTGGAGAACAAACAACCTCAGCCACGTTTTCCTGAAAATTGTGATAGGCTTGCTTGATTCCTTGGAAAAGAGCTTCAGTGTACTGAACTTGCAGACTGTATATACCTCGATGGAAATCGAGTTCTGCTTCCAAAGCGTGTATCTAGAGGACAAAACAGAGCCATGAAGAAGCTTGGTAACTCAACAGGACAAGTAATTCAAACGCAGATGGCATCTCCTATAAAACGTATAACTCTATTGACAATATATTAATAAACAGAGACAAAGCCCAAGTACAAGCTGAGACACCACTCATGTCTCGGAAGAAGTGATGGGTCAAAGTCCACACTCTCTAAATCGAGAAACTCCATATTTAGGGGACTAAAACAGACCTAAAATATGTTTAATTTCTGAGTTAGTGTGTTCCTCGTCTTCCTCGCATTCTTACATAAAACATGAAGTACTTTAATTAAAGCTAAAAGCATAACATGGAGAAGATCTAGTCACAGTGCTTTGTATATGGCAAAGAAAGTTGACCTTGCTGTTTTATTTTCCAAAATACAGGGATTCCAGCTACAGCAGAAGGACATTATTCATTTGCAGAACAAAGCACAGCTGGGCTCTATATCCCTGTCGTCAGCAAAATAGATGTGAGATTTTTCCAACATGTAGCTATTACATAATACAATACTTTTTTTCCATTTAGAAATATTTGTTACACTTCCATCTTAAAAAAAAAAAGATTTCAATTATTTATTTCAAAATGGATACAAAGAGAATAGCCTTGATTCAATTAATGGAAACAAGGGTCCAATGTAATTTATTACCGAGATGGGTTTTCCTGGAAAAAAAAAACATGTTCTTCTCCTAATATGACTTGGCATACAGTTAAACTTGATTATTTTAACTGCAAAATAGGACTTATTTACAATAAAGACACAATCCCCAATTAAATCAATGCTCGTATATTCATTACTTGTGACATAAAACTCTAATTCATTTATTAAATCAGAATGTTTACAGCATGACAGACATACTTAAACTGTTTCTATTAAATCTCTGTTTAAATTGAGTGTGGCAGATAAAAAGAGCTGCAATTATAAAGGTCACTGTGACTATAATGACTTGTAATTTATTTTGTGTATATGGGCTTCTAAACCTTGGGAACAAAATCAACCGGAAATGTAGAATGGATCTACTGACGTGGGAAGTGTTAAATGAATCTGGCAGTGCAGTGAAAAGGCCTGGGTTTTACAAACTCACTTGCCTCTATACATGCCATAAAGCATTGTCAACCGGCTGTTTCCTGGTCTGGGAAAAGTTGGGCTCCATGGAAGCTCACAAGACTTTGGAGCAGCTGTTTATGATGATTGCTTGATTTCGCACATAACGGCAAGCAGATACAGACGAGAACATTAGCAAATTAATATATGCCTGCGTGAGAAGAAGTTAAGTATGGGATACCTGTTGCCCTGCCATTAGTCTGGAGTAATTGGCGGCCTTCACTAATGCCTCTGCGGCTCTATTTGCCCGTTGCTGTGGAGCACCCTTGGGAAATGCTGGCAGTGCTGCTAGCACATTCTCCACTGTAAATTCTTGGCTCACAGGACACTCAATTTTTGCCTGTAAAATAAATATAATAAGGTGTAGTTAGTATAAAATCAGCTTTAGAAGTTATATATATATATATATAAAAGGCTGGCATTGGGGGTCTACAGCCGCTACATCTGTTATGGGGCCAAGGCTAGGTCTCCCTGACTTTTGCTGTTCCTTGTTGACAGTCTTCACCTGCATACTGTGATAAAAATTGTTCAGTTTTTCCACCCCCCAATAGAAGCTGAAATCATTTGTCCTGTCTGCTTCTGCTCTTATGAAGGCTTCGCTGAATTTGGAGAAACACTCCAGGATTATAGCATACAAATAATCTTTATATTTATACATTCATGCATTATGCATATTTACCACTCTTTTAACACAAACACTCGTGTGTCAAAAGTGTTAAAAGTAGAAGCAAAGAAGAAATGAAAAGCTACACCTTATTTATTTATTACACCATAAACCTCCTATAATCAAACACTAGAGTTTAAGAAACACTACTATGGGATAAGCGTGTTGAAATTGTAAGTGAAATGCCAGGAATGGGTTAATGCTGTTTACACTTTTAATTTGAGGAAATTCAGCATCTTGATTGAGTTGATTGGGTATATTAACAACTACTCCACATCCTTTCTAATTTGGAAAAAAGCACAAACATAATTAGCTATGAGATTGGTTACAAGGCCAAATGTAATTTTAAATATTTTATCAGAGATGAATAACGCTTATTAGGAAGCCGTCTAACTTTATTAAGGCCCTACACAGGAAATTATTGTTGACAAACATACTTTCTGAAAGAGAAAATGTTTTCTCGTGAATAACTCCATGAATAAACTGCAGGATATCTTCAGTGTACCGATTGCCATTGAAAATCCGTGGCCTACCCCTAGTGAAGCTAGTTAAAAACATAGTTTGCACGGTGTACCGAAGCAAAACCTTTAGTTGTTATGGTTATGACAGGAACAGTCTAGTCCACATATATTTTGCATGCATTCCATCCAAATTTCGTACTTAGTTATTGTATAAGTAATCTTCAGTAATCTTCAGTCTCTTTAATTTGGCTCCTGCCTGTAGGAAGTATAAGCACAAAGCATACTCAAGTACACTTCCTGCAAATGTCAGCACTCCCATTGAAACCAAAGGACATAGTTGCGGCTAATTGTTATGTATCCAAAACTGGATGAGTGCGCACCTACACGATAATCAACCTCTTGTGTAATGCTTTCTCCCTTTTTGGCTTTAAATGTATTAGAGGAGGCACCTCCTATCTGTAATGTCACCAACTACTTGTATGTGCCATCTACCCCATGATACATCTCTTAGGAAAAATGACCGCAACACATTTAGAAACATCGAATAATAAAAGAAACACAAGAATATACTTACCCAAGGTGCAGATGGCACAATAAGAGTCATGGTGAGCAAGTCCCTACAGCATTCCTCCAGGGACTGATTGCATCTTGTCAAATGGTTTATTAACCTTAAATAAATGGCAGTGGGTAGTATGTGATGAGCTCGCTCTGGAGACTCTGGTCCAGGGGCCAAAATCAGACTGAGTGTTTGCTTTGTAGCATGCAGGTCCCTGAACAATGTGCTAAGCTTTCCTTCCAGTGAACTCTGTCAAAATACAAAACAATAAATAGTGATTTAATTCAATTTATTTGTACCTTTCAGTGAAAAAAAGGAAATTTAACTGACTAAATATAATTAGACTAAATATAATTTCATGTAGACGTTAAGCAATTAAAACAACCTTTGCAGAACAATAGGATTAATATCCGTTTATGTATTGTGCTAATAAGCCAGTGTACGTAAGTACAACCAATACACTTAGCAAGGAAAGGCCTTATTACACGGTTACAATGGCCACTAAAGCAAACAATGAATGTTGGGCTTTACTGTGCTTTGTATAATAAAATTGGCATTTGCTACATATAGTTTTCCCCCTCTCTACAAACATGTAAAATGGTTATACTGCATGTCTGTTCATTATACACGGCATGCAACAATCTTATACTCATAATGCTATAAAATAAAGATTAACCATCTAGGTTTAGAACTAAGATCTGGTTGAAAATAAATAAAGCACACAGAAGTCAAGCCGGTGTAATAGATGAAGTGCATTTTCAACGTGGTTCTAAGATCTCAGTGAGCTGAATACATAAACTGCCAAGAGTCCAGGCGATATTTTCCTCGACATATGCATGTGTTTGACTGGGCTTCCCGTCTGTATATGGAAACTCAGGTTCCCCAAATCATTCAACATTTTTAAAAGACTTTCAGGTTCATACTAACTTCTTGCAGTATGAATGCTACTTCTACAAATGAATGCTATATATTAAAAGAGCATGAAAAGCCCCTTTTAAGTTGTTTGTATCAGCTCACCAATTACTAATAAGCAGAGGCGTAGAGCACACTTGGCCTGAGTGCTCTGTTTAAAGTTGATCTGGTCCGCCTGTTTTACTCAAGGAAAGACTCAGACTTAATCAGCCCACAGTCTCCTCTTAGGCTAAGGATAGCTCTATGCCTATTCTAAACATGTTTAAATCCCCTCACTGTATTATGACGTGAGATCTATATGGTTACTAGCCACTTTCAGCAATGCCACGATCGATTGAGAGCGCAAGACAAAGACTAGCTTCATACCTCATTCTGCAGCTATGCTAATATAGGATGATTCCTTCTTTTTTTCTTTTTTTACACAAATCTCAGGGCAGAATATGGATGGGCAGACATGAATATTTTGTCGGAATTATTTTTTGTAAACGGTAGGCTATTGCTTTAAAGCGTTTTTTCCGTATTCTTAATATATATTTTTTAAAGGTGATTTTTTTGTTAAGTAAAAGGCTTTATTTTGTATAACAAAAAATAAAGGAACTATTTAAAAAGAAAATGCAGTGCTGGTTTTAAAATATCTTAGGGCAGAATATGGATGTGCAGACATTAATATTTTTGGGTTATATTGTTTCTGATTTATTTAGTGTAAGTAGTTTGCTATTGCTTTAAAGCTATTTTTCTGCATTATTATAAATTTTTTTAAAGGTGATAGTTTTTTTAGTAAAATTCTTTTGTAAAACAAAAAATATAGGAACTACTTAAAAGGAAAATGCCATGCTGGTTTAGATATATATCTTAGGGCTTAAGAGGGATCAGGGGATATCAGCCTTAAACCAGGGAATGTCACCTGAACACATGGTTATCTAGATATATATATATATATATATATATATATATATATATATATATATATATATATATATATACACATATATATATATATATATATATACATACACACACACAAATCATATATATATATATATATATATTATATATATATATATAAATTCCACAATTAAATCAAAAATTGTATTTATTTTATAAATCCTTTAATTGAAAATATTTACCCTTGTATCACAATAGTTCATCTACTTTCTTATTTTGTCTAACAATAATTTTTATACAGACAATTTTCTAGCCTTGATATGCCATTGGAGGATGGCAGAATGTGTCCTTACTAGTTTGTTTATATTGTTATAACTCCTTCATGCCTAAAAATTGTATGTGTTTTTGTATTATTTTTGAATAATTATTGATAATTAACCACCGTAAGGTAAGACTGATGCTGGAAGAAAATGATGAAATGTTGGTATTTAGGGGTGAATTCCAGACGTGGCTGGAAGTAACACCTGCACGGGCAATGACATATCTGCGCACAATAAGTCAGGAATTAAAGGATTCTCCACACTCCAGGCACACACCAATCCTTGGTGAAAGCCATCTGTAGGTGAAGAACACCTGAAGAACGCATTGATCTAAGTATTACAAACAACACAAAGCAAGGCATTTGGCCTTTGAAATGAACAGACTAACAATTTTCAAAGCTTTTGGCAAGATAGATTGTTTTTAAAAGAGCAGCGTAAAATAAGAAAATACACGTGGAGATCCGTGAACAAGAGCGACACTGATATAACACCAAAGGAATCTCATTGTTTGTCCTTCCTGTTTATTGTCTGGAGCCAGCTGGGTGAAAAATGCACAGAGCAAGGCTCTCCATTTGTTAGCCAGAAGGTTGTTTCTTAATGACTGTATTCATTTAATTATCTAAAATCCCTACAAAAAAATGAATGGAATCAAAGAAAAAAAAAAAGAAAACTACATGCAATATTAGTTCAGAGCCAACACTGATTGCTAGCTTTAAGTGTACAGAGAAAGAAGTATAAGGGGATATATAAAAGTTTTCTCTAAGTGTTTGGTAAGTATTTCAAGCACTTGTGGTGCACACTGGTCCCCCCACGCCGGTCCCACCATTAGCCTTCTAATGCTGCCTTTGCGCCCCTTTCACAGCCTTAGTTCCCCTCTCATTATTTAGCCTTGTTCCCCTCCTTCCTCAGCCTTGACAACCATCAAAGGTTATGTGGGTTGAAGGTCGTTGAACAGATTCATAAATTCTAAACAAATTACTTGTAACACCTTTTTTTTTTTTTTTAAACAGGAAGACACAATAAAGTACAACCTTTCAAAATGTTGCTGATTACACCATGACCCGAGTGGCCATACAGCCAATCGCATGCGTGAATACAGTCTGAGTAGGAGAGAGACAGACAATAATAAGAAACAGTGCTCCCCTGGGTCCCAAGCCCCAGGTTTTTTCCCCACTTAATATTATTTTAATGGATAAAATTTGCTTTTCTTTCAAGAACAAGACATTTTTTAAGTGACTCAAAACTTTTGAACGGTTGTGTGTAAAATAGCCCTGGTCTTCAAAATGTTTTAACTGAAATAAATGTTCAGATATAAACCTCTATAATTAAGTTTTTGTAGATCTGAAATGATCAGATTAGATCTTCTAGAAATAAATACCTTCTGTGTCAAACACTGGTTTGACTTGTGTTTTCTTAGCTAGTACACCAACATGCTTACACAACTCACTGTTGATGCTTCCATTAATATTCCAGCATGGTTATATCATCCCTTTACTTAAAGGGATTAACAGGAGGGAAGTTTATTTCACAACATGAGAAACGTTAGAACGAGAGGTCATAGTCTACAAGTAGAGGGTCAGAGATTGAGGATGTTATGTAAGGAAGTTTCACTTTACTGAGAAAGGGTGGTAGATAAATGGAACAGCCTCCCATCAGATGTAGTAGAGGACAATCAGAGAGGAAATTTAAACATGCATGGAATAGGCATAAAGCTGAATCTAAGACAAGACCAAGGACTGATGAAGGTTCTGAGTCTTTATAACAGGAAAAACAGGCAGACTAGATGTGGCGAGTGGTCCTTATCTGCTGTCAGTTTCTGTATTTCTATAGTTTCAATTTTAAAATAAGTTTAATCTTTTTTTATAGACTTTATATAATTATTGCCTCTTTCCATGCCAAGGTGAAAATTTGCAAGGCCTTGCACAGCCAGTAATTGGGCTTAATGCAAGCTTTGGTATATCCGGGAACTGGAAATGATGGTAAACATGTATTTGATAGACAATACAAAGGTTCTGGAGAGGGACCATATTATGACAGTGATTAAAAAGAGCTATATGGTGTAGAAGATCCTTAAGGGGGTTTTGCTTCTGTGAGTTGTGACAAAACAGATTACTTCTCAGAATAAAACAATCACCCTGCAGCATAATGATGATACAAATGACAAGGAATAGTGGCAATGATTAATACAATGGGGCCAAACCCCAATATTGCATGTATCCTGCAGACAGATGGATAGCTTCAGGAAACAGTGGGAGTGCTACAAGAGGGAGACAATGACACATTGCGTTAAGTGTCTCACAATTTAGTGCATTGAGAAGGGCTATTTTAATTAAAAATAGAGCAAAGCCATGTATTTCTTTTTTGTTATGAGATGGTTGGCATGTATCAATTTATTTTGACTTTGGTATGTTCTCCCCAATACACAGAAAAACGGTATAAACAAATGGTACAACACCATAGGGTGTATCGTGTGCTTATTACACCAGCAACAGAAAGCAATATTTTAGTCAAACTAGACCTTTATCAAGAGGCAGGGAATGTTGCCTTAGCTGTTTGTATACTAAGAATATGGTATTTTGTTGGCTAGCTTCTTTTCAGCAAGTATTACAGGAGCCACATATTGTGTAAATACAGTGTTGTGTACAGATATGTGTGATATCAGTTTTATCACCTTTTGTTTCAATAAATTTCCTTTTGCAGATCTACAGCCATTTTTGTTAGTCAAGTGATGGTTTGGGTGGCTTTCCCTGTGCAATCTGAGCGGATTTTATGGCAATGCTGATAATAATCTAAAACAGATTACTTGCCGATCGCCAGGATACGTGCGGAATGGAGCAAGGTACTAATGAGGGTGTGCTCTACAGTGCATATGGGCCTGTTACAAGGGAGATCACCCAAATCGTGGAAGGAGACGTGGCGCACCGGGGAGACTTATCGCCCAACAGGGCTATCTGCTATTCAGCAGCCCTAGGCCTACACCACTGGTCTGCATGGAGGTTTAAAACTTTATTTCTCACCAAAAACATTTCTATGGCGTCATTGAAAATGATGAAAATCAAAGGCAAATGTCAATTAAAAAAACCACAAAAACTGAACTATATTCTAGTATAATTCAGCAAATTTCCACTTAATCATTTCTATGTAAGAAAAGTATTAAGGTTAGCCCACAGTGTGGTTCCTCAGAAAGCTCCAAGAAAATAAACTATAAATGAATCAAAGTACGCAGAGTCGCAATGCTTCATGAAAAATAAAATATTCTAACTCTATCATTCATTAGAAAAAAATTATTTATTAAAAGAAATTGTTAACTATTGGATTGACACAAGACACATTGTCCATATTTTATAGGAAACTCATAACTGGCAAATACTATGCTACCAGTTTAAACAAACATTATAACCACTACCTCCCATGATTATTTTTGAATACATCTTAATTTGGGGAAATAATTTAATACAAAACGCATTTTGTCATGAAGAACAAGTAACTGTTCAAAAGTATTTCATCAAAAAATGCATTTTCTCATAGGAAACCCAGAAATGAAAAATAGTAGAACTAAAATAAAAAAAACTATTTCCAGTATTTATTAGGCAACTGTATCCACACAGTATAACCAATTCATAGTTGTAAATTATTATATGAATGCAATATTGCATGAATACTTTTAAGAACATATTACAATAATGATAAGCAAATGCAAACAAACAATAAAGCCGTTGCAAAGTTAAACTTGAAGTGAGACTAAAAACTCCAGGAACTCGTATCTGGTGGCATATGAAGTGAAAGCGCTTACCACTGCCTGCAAAAGATGATACATAGAAAAAGAGCATGTGACTCCTAATGGTGATCTAAAGGAAGCAACTGGACAAAAAGGGGATGCATCCCTTTTTCAGGACTCATATAAATTAATTTAACCACTTTGTCTTTTTAAATTAGTGCACTTTAAGGAACTAAGTCTAAAGAAGATCTGTCACTTTAAAATCCTAAAATGTACTTTTCCATTTACTACATAAACCAATTATTGGGGTTTACATACTAAAGTGACCAATTATACTTGGTAAAAAATCTGCTACCGTCAACAATTATCCTTAAGGTCTTCAGCCCCAGCTCCACCTTTATTTTAAGGAGACACCTTCCCATCAAAACATCTTCATTCACAATGGCATGGCTGGAGAGACTGAAGCCATGGCATCTTACTCTCCAGATATAACCTGTCCTGGCTTCTACAAAAAGTATTTGGTTTCTAACTGCTACATTAACAACTTTTTCTGGGTTCACTGCCGTATGAAACAAAAAGGATTCTTCTCAATGCCTGCATAACTTTCCCTTCATGCCTTATACACATATGGAACTTGCATAGCATAATCGGTTAAGCCATGAAGTACAGGACAATGACACATTTAGGACAATGACACATTTAGGACAATGACACATTTGAACCAATAAGTGGCTTCATATGAATCTACTTTGTTGCGCAATACACTGGTCTTGAATTGATTAAAATAACTTGAAGGACAAATATGTACTGTGTCCCTTTCAGATATAAAGCCATTCTGACTCAGGGCAGCATTGGGTGTTTGCTTTAACATAAAACCTCTCAAAGTTACCCGTGCCAGTAAACTTGACTTGGTTTTTGTGATTTTTGTGGTGATCAGTTAATACAGTGATGAAGTTTCTGGCCCTTAAAATTATATACAGTTAATATGCAAACAGTTTTTTCATTACCCCAAATGTAACGCTCTGTAAAACATTATCCAAGCAAAGTGAATGTAGATCTCAAAGATTTAATTGTAAGGCTAGCGGCACATATTTTAATAAGTGATTCAAAATCCTGTCAGCAGGTGCGCTATATGAAGTAGTGATTGCTATGAATTATTCAACACGGAAAGCACTTCTGCTGACACAGAATTTGCAATAATGTTTTTCAAGTGAGATCAGTGGATATTGCAGGCTGTCGATGTCAATTTGCTTCACTTTAAGAAGAAAGGTTGCCCTCATGAAACACACATAAGAAGGCAGACATGCGGTTTGGTAGAATTTGGCTTATCGCTGGCCTTTTCTATTAAGCAACAGAAAAATCCAGGAACGTATTGGTACAGTGCTATGGTTCTTGACTTTCAGTTGAACAATGAAACCGATATAGATTGTGATCATAACGTCTTTGTGTATTAAAGGCACACTTTTTAATACAAAAGACGAGAGGATAGAAGAGTGTGTTGTGGTTTCAACTTCTCGACTTCAGTATGTTTTATGAAGGCCCATCCAGTGAGCTTCTGCTTCATGAAGAGCTTGGCTGTATAATGTATAATTCACTGTATAAAGTATAGTGAGCTTTCTGTAAAGCCTCCTCACTCGTTGAATCATGCAGGGCAAGCAAGTTTCTTGTTGGTGAAACTCAACAGACTTGGCCCTTCATAATGAATAGTCAGATGAGGAAGCTGGAACAACAAATCTCCTGAAAACTATACATTTACTGAATAAACCCCACTGAGCTTTATTCTTATACCCTTTTCTATACAAATAAGCCTGACTGGTATATATGATCTGGCTTCCAGTGTAGACAGATATCAACTTATCTTACTGCCTTGTGACAAATAATAGAATACTCCTGCATAAACATATTCAATTCTGCTCTAAACTGTTTTAAACATTTTTTTTTCATTAGATTTTTATATTAAAAGTAAAAGCTATTAATGCAATGAAATGTATGTGTGCTTTCATTGAGAGAAAATATACAGCATGGCTCCTATCATTATATAGCAAGCCAGTTAAGGTCAGTGGTAAATATGACATTATATAATGAACAAGACAAAGAGGGTGGTGCAGCTTGACTCATCATTATATAGTGAGGTGGGCACAAATGGCTGTACAGCATAACTCCCATCACTATATACTGAACCAGACATTGATGGTGGTAGGCATGACTTCCATCACTATATACAGAGTCAAACACAGACAGTGTTACAGCATGGCTCTTATTATATAGTGAACCACACACATATTTGCAGAGACAGAGAGGTACAGAAATGCTTCTCTTTCTCTGCGAATCCGGAGGACAGCCTTTCCTCCTTCTTCCAATCACAGAAAGTGCTCTGGGAGGCCTGATTCACAGAGAAGCAGACAAAGAAAGAAGACACATGGAGAAGCAGATCAAGAAAAAAAGATGGAAGAACAAGAAGAGGCATAAAGAAAGGAGACAGGAACGTAGAAGCGATTTACATTACTCAATATTATTATAGAGGTCCTCAAATAAATATATAATAGAAAACAATTACCACATAGAGCAGGTTAAGATTGTCCATTTTCCCATAACAGAGGTCCATCAATGTCACTGGGCTTTTTGTTGCTTGTCTTTCAGATAATATCCATGGTACTGCAAGTTTATCCACACTGGTTGCCTAATATGAAGACAAATCGACAAAAGACTTAGGTCATTATTAAATTGGGAATTAAATTAAGCAAATGTAAAATTCTTAGAGGAACAGACAAAGGATAATAAGAATATACAAAACTACACTTGTAATAAGTTATTTTTTAAAATTCAATAAACACCTACTTAGTTGTAAAATGACAGAAACCCTTAAACATGATTCAATATACCAGCATTCCTAAACAGCACATGGGAAAGTATAGTACACATTTGCTAGACTTAATATAAAATCACTCTATTTGAGGATAAAACTGTATTAAAATAGTCTGTGCCCGAAACCTACATGAAATAATGATTCAAATTCCAGCCTATAGTCATACAACACAAGTAGAAGGCACAGACTTGTTAAGAGATTAAATTGGCACAGAGCATAAGTGAATAATACATTTCTTAAAGGTATACGTCAGGCATCATATGCACTTTTTTCATTTTAGAAAAATGCATATTAAAATGCTCAGAGTGCTTTAATATGCATTATTTTATAGGGGGTGTAAGGAACATTAGACTCTTTAATACTCTTTAAATGTTCTTGTAAAGAGTCATATCTTTTTGGGAAAGAGAAAAACAACAGATCTGCCTAATTCCCTTTCTTTAACATGCTAGTGTATACATTTTCATGGGCATTCAATGTTTGTTATAAGTTGGATAGTTTATTTTGTCTTTAAACAAATTTGAACGTCAAAGCCTGACAAAATATATCATGATCTAACATTTTCTACCAGAATCACTAAAAAAAAAGATGTTCTGGAAAAGTTAGTGCGTACATCGGTACCTGTAATATTTGATCTCAGTAGCACAACATACTGGCTTCTGGGAACAACATGATATCATTTCATGAAATCAGTAGTAGGATCATAGTCCATTTTCAAATATTTACTGCAAATGTATATTATGTCAAACAAACCTAATTCTATTAGTACTACAGAAGAAAGGCCAATAATAATAGGAAGTGTATATGCCTTGAAGGACAAGTTGAAGCGGTCCAACAGTATATTAAAATATCCCAACATAGAATGAATTTGTTCAAGAGAAAATAGTTAACAGCTTTAGAGAGCCAGCAGATCTGTGTTCAGACAAAGATCTGTTAGTGTTCTTTGACATTTTTCTAATTTGTATATTTACATACTGCCTGCTGCAAATGCTAGACAGGGAAGATTCGGAAATAGTGGGTTTATTCATTCCTTCATGACAGCCTGCTGGTTGGCAATGGCTGGAAACAGATTCGCTCTTGTGAAGCACCCTGCAGAGTATGGCAGCCACCTCCTCAGTGCAATGTAGAAGTAAGGCTACTTGTAATAAACACCTACATTCCATCATTGCTTAAGTACAGGACGTACTGAGTATGTAATGATTTTAAAAGACAAGCAAGTTGTATCAATTTACTGATCACACAACAAAGTGGGCCCACATTTTCACTTGTATCCCAAATTTGGATGGGTTGCACACAACTTGTATATTAGGTGTAGAGAGAAAATTGAGTTATTCTTCTGGGTGGACTTTTCGGGTGGAATAACACGTTTCCCCTGCTTCTACCATCTCCACCTACAATCGGAATTGAATAATTAAACGGTTTATAGTTGCGACCAAGAATTTATTTATTATAAGAATAAGTGATGACTTCAAGGGCTGTTTTCTAAGCATATACAAGACAGAATGGCTTTAAAATCAGGAAACTCCCCCCACCTATGAAATAAATCAGTTTGGGAATTCTCTACTGTGTACCCTGTCAGGTTCATTAAGAATTTTGCATAAAGTATGTTATATTTTATTTAAACCCCTACTCAATTTGGTCAGTTCCAATGTTTCAATTATGTTAACAAATAAAAGATTGATTATGTTTACAACTTCGGCTCACTTTGTCCCGGCAAGGACCCCTGCCTTGCATCATTTTTCTTTTCTTCCATAATATAGGACACCAAGGGAGCCTTGCATGGGGAAATTTCAAAGATCAAAAAGAAAGATCTATTCAATTGGCTACGTATTTTATCGAGAGACGTCTACAAAACCTCCAGCTGAGTACCAAACGCAGAACATCAATGTATTTTATAATAATTTATTTGGATAAAAACAACTTGTATGCATCGGCTAAACCAGAAACATTTGAAACTATATTTACAGTACAGGAATGGAACCATCAAACAAGATATTTCCTGTACCTCCACATCAATATGTCCGGGTCTCATTTCATGACTACTATTTATAATTTGTAAAAACCGCAGCCCATGAAAAGCGTATACTAGCCAGTTCTGACTATGCAAGACTGACATGGAAAACCTTTACAGTATGAATCACAAACATATGGCATGGAGGAAAAAAAAGATTTATTTAAGCAGTATTTTAGCCAATACGGGCACACTGTCAAATTAACAAAGCCGTGTTTATAAACCTAGAGGGAATATAAAAAAAGGGAACATAATGAACCCATGAATTAAAAACAGTTGCTGTGCATATTTAAACAAAAGGCTCATAGTAGAATCGTAATATAGCCAAATAAAATTGATTAAATAATATATAACCAAAACCTACCTTTTGGTGGTAATTTGGGACTAGGCTACAGCCAGTTTTGATAAAATTACCGGAAGAACAAGACATAAAGCTATTTAGGTGAGACTAAGTAATAAATATCATGTCTTAAGTATTCAAATGTAATATGATGTAAAATAAAAAATATTGTATATGAATATATATTTTCCTGCCTTCATTTATAATTTCTGAACCACTGATCTGCCAAGCAAACCACTCTCATTTGTGATTTATAACATGGTTCAAATGGCAGACAAAGTAATTATCTTTGCCAAATTATGCCACGCAATGCAGCCCTGTCAACCAATAAGCCAGTAGGTAATAACATTTGCAATAATCAAAAAAATCATGTCTACACACACATATATATATATACACAGTACTGCGCAAAGGTTTTACTCAGGCGTGAAAAAAAATGCTGTAAATCTAATTTATTTTTATCATTTAACAAAACGCAAAAAGTGTGACCACCCTTTGCCTTTAAACCAGCATCAATTCTTCTAAGTACACTTGCACATAGGTTTTTTGGTTTTTTTTAAGGAACTCGGCAGTTAGGTTGTTCCTAACTAACCACAGACCTGTGGATTTAGACAGCCTCAGTTGCTTCTCTCTCATAATTTAATCCCAGACAGACTCAATGATGATGAGCTCAGGGCCCTGTGGAAGCCATAGTTCTTAATGACTTTGGCTGCATGTTTTGGCTTGCGTTCATGCTGTAGAACGCCTCCCTGATGGTATTACATGATGGATAAGTATCTGCCCGTACATCTTTGTACTAAGAAGAACATTCAATCTGACCAAATCCCCAACTTATTTTGTCAGAAATAAAGCCACAAACTTGCAAGGAACCTCCACTATGCTTTTCTGTTGTCTGCAAACACTCGTTCCTTTACCACTCTCCAGCCCTTTGGCAAACAAGCTGGCTTCTGCTACAGCCAAATATTTAAAATCTTGACTTATCAGTCCAGAGCCCCTGCTGTCATTTTTCTGCACCCCAGTTCCTGTACGTTGGTAAATAGTTGAGTCGCTTGGCCTTTGTTTCGTCAGAAGTACGGCTTTTTGGTCACAAGAGACCACTTCCTATCAGAACACTTTGGACAGTAGATCTGTGTACCAGGGTCCCACTGTTTTCCACCAATGCTGAGCTGATGGCACTGCTGGACATTTTCCAATTGTGAAGGGAAGCATGATATCTCTTTTATCTGCTGTACCCAGCTTATTTAGCCGACTTTTGGTGTATGACTTTTAACATTAAACTTCAGCAACCTCACTTTGATCTGTATCTATAGACACAATGACATAAAGCGCAAGACACCAGTTCTTGGGTAAGTGGAAAGAGGAAAATCTGAAATATCTGGCCCCCAGAAAATATATGGTATAACATACTAAAACAATTAAAAATAAATGAACGGCATAACGGAAGAAACCTCTTAGATATGCTTGGATGCGTGGATTTTTAATTTGATTTAACTCTTTTATATTGTTAACTATTTTCAATTTTCCACATAAGCTAAGCAGAAATATATTTTACTTTTAAAAGGACCTTTGACGACTTGCTATGGCACTTTCATACAAACCTAATCTGTTACGAAACTCCATTATCATATATTACAGGTTTATGAGAGCATCTCAGCTGGTTTACCATACCATTTCCATACCACATAGTTTTATTATAATAGATAAATACATATACATTCCTGCAGCTAAAATATAGACAGTGGGGTATTGGTATTTGCCATTATATTTTATTAATTCTAATGTAAGCATTCTTTTTACAAGCTTCCCTAGATGTAGAACTTATTAATGGCTTTTTGTTTTATTTCAATTCGCTTACCTCCGTTACTTCCCTACAAATAACTAAAGCATAGAAAGCCAGTTCTATCCTATTTTCAGGGACAGGGAGCTGTGGAGAAGGGGTAGCTGCTTTGTGTTGTTTCCATGCACCTTTATAAACGGGTTTGGCTGCCAAAGTACACTGGAGTTTGGAGACTGTATTTTCAGGAAAATCATTGGTCCATAAAAAAGAAACAGCGATGAAGACTGGAAAGAGAGTGACATTTCCATCATGTGAATGAAATGAGGTGTATAGCAAGTTTACCAGACCCTGCAATGATCCCAGTACCCAGTCTATAAACTGCCTTGTCAGCAGCCTTCTTGCCTAAAGGGACGATCCGGTGACCGCTATGTGTGGTGATGTTGTAAAAGGGCCATATTGTTCCAAATAAAACAAAGGAACATGCATAATCCAAACGCTTTCTCTGCTAAATTGGCACAGGTAATTCCCAGAGTAAAGCAAAGCAAATTATAGCCCACAGTCTAGGGAACAGAGTATGTTCTGCATGGACTTGATCTCTAGAAGCCATCGGGATGGCATTATTTGTCCCCGAGGCATCTCATGTTATTAGTTCATACACAGAGATTACCAGGTTGGATGATTCAACGTATCAAGAAACATTTAACATACAGTGTTGAATGAATCGTGAGTGTTAGTAAAGTGTGACACAATGTTTTATTATTTCAACATTTACAACCCGCTATTTTCTTAATAAAACAGGTCATTAAGGCTTACTAAGAGTTACTACAATTGCCTGGAACGAAAACCCTGACAGAAGCTTTTCCTTCCCATGCTATTCTACCAGAAAAGTATTTTGCCTCAGTTGTGTCCTTAAAGATATGTTTTGACAGCATCCCATGTAGGAATAGAGAATTATGGAAAAGAGACACTAGACAAACAGGTTGTATCATTTCTTTTTTGTTTTTACATTAACTTGAGTTGTGCTGTGTGAGCACCAAACATGTTATTAAGGCCAAAGCATACGTATTTGGATATTTTTTATTTGGCATATCTTTTTGTTCGTGATTTTTCTTAAAAGGAACCTCTTAGTTTATATCTAGACCATCTTCCTTCCCAGCCTCAGTCCTCACTGCCTGTCTGATCTACAGGTCCTCTTTGGGAGTTTTGGTCTACAATTTGGCACCACATACTAAACAGCCCCATTGTTTTTAACTCGCTGTTCCGGTTCAGATTCCTTGTTTTACAGAATAGGATGGCCTACTCTATAAGGAGCAGTTAACTCACCAGTTATACAATGTTTGAAACAGTCCACTTTTAATGTAGCACATATATATGACTATATTGATAATGTTTAGGATAGGTTTTTCTGGCAGTTTTTGGTTTCCCACTTTTGTTGTCTTCTCTTCTAGAAATAGATATTTAGTAGAGAGGATATGTTTTATTAACATTCCATTTTACCATAATATGCCCTAACACAAACAAGGCCTATGACATCTGTCAATATTTGCAAAAGGTCAAGCAGAAACAAAAA
This sequence comes from Sceloporus occidentalis, assembly GCA_023333645.1. Taxonomy (NCBI): domain Eukaryota; kingdom Metazoa; phylum Chordata; class Lepidosauria; order Squamata; family Phrynosomatidae; genus Sceloporus; species Sceloporus occidentalis. The sequence continues at coordinate 10,462,813 of JALMGF010000016.1, forward strand.
ATTTAATCCATTTTCAAACTAGAAAAGGCAACTGTATGTAAAAGGCTGATTTAACACAATATCTTGAAACAGGTACCTTTTTTAAGGACAGATTCATTCATCTATATATCCTATGATTAATGTTTAATATGTCCTGCAATACATGCTTAATCTATCTTTGAAGGAAGTGCAAATCACCATGCAGAATACCCAGGGGCTATGGAAAGCACAGCAAAGATATAAAGGGAAGGCAGCTTCTGAAGGTGTCATTTCCAGTTCTATATATTTCGTTTCTCCTGTGTACTTAGGCGCCCAGACAATGCCTTCAATGAGATGCATTGGTTAACCTGCCTCCAAGGCAACAGAACTACTTTTCTTATGCATCCTTTAACACAGTCCTGTTTATGCAGATGTCTTTCACTCATATTCATGTTTTCTTCTGGTGGTGTTAGAGTCTTTTCCACTTGTTCTGCTTGTTGTGCATGTTGAGGTTCAATGAAAAGGTTGCTTCAGCTTCAGCATCCAACACATTCTTTACTCAATAGTCAAAAGTGTGATTTAATGATACGTCTGCTGTTACAGGTGGTGTGCTCTGCATGTTACTTTGATATCTAGTGCTTATCCAGGCATACATTGTAATTATTGTAAATTAATAACGTAAATTATTTCTAATTTGTTGCTCACCATTTCTGGAACACATAGGGGTTTTGCAGATGGGTTTACTGCTGGGCAGATGCCTTTTCAACTCACCAGCTTCAATATGCATTATAAAGGGCTAGTCAATGCAATACTTCCCTTCAAAAAGGCATGTGATCGCTCTGAATGTTGAATAGCTCAATAGTTGAGGCAACTGAAATTATACTGGGCCGGCTTATCTGCTCCTGGGGTGGATTTTTAATAATACATAGTGAAGTAGTCAACAACATCAATAGTGAATAAGCCTAATCTACTAATATGCTTATGTAAAAAAATGTACAGAGCTGGAGAAACCCCATCCATTCCCTTGATTAATTTAAGCAGTTTGCTGGTCTGGTCAGTTGTGTGTTAACACAATGCCAAAGAGGAAAGACATCAGCAATGATCTCTGGGAAGCAATTGTTGCTACCCATCAATTTGGGAAGGGTTATAAGGCAATTTCCAAACAATTTTAAGTCCATGCAATGCTCAGAGAAGTACCAAAAAAAAAAAAGGGATACAGCTTCAGGCCTCAGTTAGCATAAATGTGAAAGTTCATGGCAGTACAATTAGAAAAAGTATGGTTTATTTGTAAGGGTTGCCAGGAGAAAGCATCTTCTCTCTAAAAAGAACCTGGCAGCACAGCTTAGGTTGGAATTGAAGAAACCACAAGACTTCTGGAACAATGTCCTTTGGACAGACTTGACCAAAGTGGAGATGTGTGGCCATAATGCACACTGCCAGGTTTGGCAAAAAACAAACACAGCATATTATCATAAACACTTCATACCAACTGTCAAGCACGGTGGAGGAGAGGTGATGATTTGGGCTTGTTTTGCAGCCATAGGTCCTGGGAACCTTGCAGTGATTGAGTTAAAATTGTTGGCCGAAATTGGGTGATATAACAGGACAATGATCATACAGAAAATGATTACTTCAAGTTATTGCTGCTAAAGGATAGCTCTGCAAGCTATTGAACCATAAAGTGTATTTAGTTCGTCACACATGTCTTCTCCATTCTGGCTTTATTTTTGTTGAATAAAACATGACACGGTCTAATATGTCATGTGTTGTTGTTCATCTGAGGTTGTATTTACCTAATTTTTAGGTAAATATAGCAAGATGATGGTTATGTCCTGATATGTAAAATCATAGAATTCAAAAAGAATTCACACGACTCTACATGCAAACAAATATGCAAAGAGACGTAAGAGTTTTTAAATTGGTGGGCGAAGTTCAGGATACATAGGGAAAAAAATAAATAAATTAATGGTTAAGAAGAAAAAAAATTGAAAAGGCCAGCTGACATTTTGTAAGTGAAGGTACTCTTGCTTTAAACTATTTGCATGACTTTCTGTATTAGTCAGAAAAAATACCACTGGGAGATGAATCAGTGGGCTTATTGATTGGTGAGAAAACTGACTAGAACATCACTCACTTTTCTGCAACCACTTTTCTCCAGCTAATGGTGCCTAATACATCTAGCAGATTGCTTACCACTGTGTAACCAAACAAGCCACTCACGTGAATGGGAGAGTCATCTATATTTTGCTAAAGAGCAGCACATCCTTGTACTCTTTCATTGCTCTTCTCTATCTACTCTTGCATCTTTTACCTGTAACAATGCTAGGTCATTTATACCTGAGTTCATCTATATAAACATTATTCATCCAGTTATGCCACATGCACTTTCTAATGTACTCCGATGTCTCGGTCTCTTGCAAGAAGTGCATCTCAGGTGCTCTGAACTGTACCATATGTACATAGGATGGGGTGTATTAAAAACTTCCATGAGACAAAGGCTCATGCGCAAAACTGAACGAATTATTAAGTCATAGGTTTTAAAATATTTGCACTGGGGTTAAACTCTATAGATGTGGGCATGATGATAAGAGCACCTGAAGTAGATCACTTCTATATAACAGATTCCACCCTGATTAGACTCCAATGGTTAAACAGTCCAGGAATTCTTGGGCATAGCAGAGTCTGGTTGTGCTCTAAGAAGTTATTCCCAGTCACAGATTACCTGTGCAATCTTTGGGATCTCATCAAAGCTCAGTATTTCTGCCCTACAAAATGTCAAGGACATCTTAGCTATTCTAATACTTGATGGAAGTTAGGCCATTATAACCCCCAACAGGTTTGTGTGACTGCGATTTAACATTCACTCAGATGCTCTCTGATGATTTATACGCAGATTAGAGAAAGGAGATCAACTAAAGCAAGTTTACCAAAATCCAAGCTGCCAGTAAGTTATGCATGTCACCAAAATCAGGAATCTGCACACACTCCCCACAGGAACTCAGGTGCTTAGCTGTGCCAGGAAGGGCCAGCTCCCCAGTAAATCAAAATAGAAAAAGGCTCCAGGCACTCAAGGGTTCCAACAGGCAGATTTATTGAAGGAGAAAGACAACAACGTTTCGACCTCACTTGATAAAGACCTCATCGTGAGGTCGAAACATTGTTGTCTTTCTCCTTCAATAAATCTGCCTGATGGAACCCTTGAGTGCCTGGAGCCTTTTTCTATTTTGAGTAAGTTATGCATGACTTTACTAACAAAGGGAAGCAATAACGACTTTGGGGAAGAAGATAAAAAAAAGGATGCAGTATTGTTCGTATTCTACTATGTTGGTATTGTAAGACTAAAAGGAAACAGTCATTTTCAGTCATTAATATAAAAACTATTTTTTATAAGGCAAAGCATTTCTTAATTTTTTTCTTATAATTTGTTATTAAAAAAAAACATGTTAAATTGATATTCTGCAATCAGTTTAATATTTCAGAATTCAATAGTCATGCTTTCTACAAGGCTTACACGTTTATCCCTATTTATGGCTACACAGAGCCATCTAGTGTTTTATTTTGAAATAGGAAAATAATTCTGAAGGTAAATACCTGTTCTATATACATCTTGAGCATCAAAACAAAAGAAAATACTTTTGGCAGTGCCTAGCCAAGGACAAAAATACAAAACAGCTAAATATTCTCAAAAGAGTCATGGAAAACAAATACGGATAGAAAATAGACTAGACACGGAGACATGGGTAGAGGGATGAGAATGTTTTTTGAAAATGTGTTTTGTTTCAAGCACACACCTTTAATATTTATCTTAATCTTAAGATTTTGGGTGAGTAGTTGGTTTCTTATAAAACTGGAATGTAAAAGGACATATCATTATATTAATCATCAGAGTGACAGAAACTAAAAAAAACAACATAATTTATCCTCAAACACCTTCAGATCTCGGATATAGGCTGCCCCCGTATATAGGCCGCACCCTAAAAGTTTGGTGCTTTTTTAAAGAAATGTGCAGAAAACACATTCTTTCCGACGCTTCATTAATAAGGTTCTCTAAAGTTATCCAGCAGCTTTAATTTTATTTTATACTGTGATATTTCTGTCATGCAAAAGGATTCCCCTGTATTCTTTTTCTCTGTTTCTTTTCCTTCCTCGACTTGACAGACTTTCCTAGGTTCATTTAATGTAGATATCTGTAATAGTTTTCTTCATGTAATTGTTTACATAGTTAAGTAAGCAATATATATACCTAAAATTCACCTTAATGTAAACCATATATCTTGGCTTGCATTTCTGAGAATTGGCTTGCACTAAAACCTGTGACAGCTCCATGTAGCTTCATCAGGGGTAGCAAAAATATACATGGCAGCACTTCCCTGCAGAGAGGCTCATCGAAAAAACGTGGCGCTAATTAACGGAAAGTTTCGCCCCAATAGCCACATCGCAGTAAATGATCTTTAATAATTCTCCTCTATTCGCAATCGTCCTAATTCAAGACCACAAGGCTGGTTCCATTTGCACATACAACACGACGGTTTAGATTGGTACATGGTCTTACTTTAGGAGATTTTCCTAAACGTTAACTATAGTAATATATTGCTAGATAATAAATAAACCTGTTTAACGCTACGTCTCCACAATGGCAGCACTCTTGACCCGAAATGTTGAATTGTACTTTCTTGTGGTTAGCTAGGGTTGCTACCATTTAAATTGGACAGCTATGAGTTCCACACGCTGCAGGTGGCTCTGACAGTACGTAAAACATCACACACGTCGAATGTAGTTTATGAATTCTACTTGCTTCTGGGCAGAAATTCACACCAGAATATACAGGCTATAGAGATTAGCAGGGTAAGGAAGTCACTTTATTAAAACAGGATTTCTATGCCATCCTCCTAACATAGTTACTTACTGCATGTAATTATTCCACGTAAGAAAGGAAAGACATCGAACTTCATTTTTTTACCTGATGATTCCGATGTATTTTGTCTCGCATGGCCTGGCACGTTCCAATCATCTGGATTAAGTCAGCTCGGGCCACAGGAACCTCAGGTGTGTGACCTTCAGTAGCTAGCAAGGATCTATGTTCCAAAACAAGCAGAACAAGCTGAAAACCACTAATACTGCCTACATACACGCATGCAAACATACCGACACCTCAGCCATAACACGTTAAGCATTTCTGGAACGTACCGCAACTTGTCAAGCACAGGCTGTAACGAATTATCAAGTTCCAGCATCAACGATGCTCTGGAGCTCAGTCCCTCTGTCAACAGCATCACCTAATCAAAACAGAACAAGAACACAGAACTATTACTAGATCATTAGAATGCCACCATTTTAAAACTGCTATAAAATCTGAAACAAATGCATTTTATACGTCGAAAACAAAGAATATCACGACATATCATTTTAATAAAAAGCAAATAACAGAAAAATATTCCAAAAAGTCTAAAAATAGGTATAGGTCTTAATGCTAAAATAAGGTTTAAGAGAGAAGCTTATGGCATAGTAATGACCAGAATAATTTATGGCCACTGGTTGTCCTTCAGCTTCACTTAAACTAATATTAATTAGAATCCTTGGATAACCTGTCAAGAAGTCGTTGACTGAAGAAATGGGGTGTCCCCCACAAATGTACCCTAGAGCCTCATGAAGTCTAACTCCATCTTCAGCTTATGGATTAGCAAAATATGAAACACTGCTGTCCATAGGTTTACCCAAACACAAAAAAATCCTGCACAAAGTGTAAAAAAATCAGGAAACAACACAAGGAATATTACCTGCCTCTGCAGCTGTAGCACCTGAGATTTCAGGAGGGTGACTCTGCGTTCATCCAGACACTCATTCTTACCCTCATCAATTAGCTGCCTGTGCTGATTCCTAAACCAAGCAAAGCGGCACAATTAATACAGGAACTATATGCAGCTTTTAGCATAACTAAATTCATTTTCTGACTTATTTTACCATTGTTAGAATTAGTTTTAATTGCTTTGGCCATATCCAGTTTAAAAGTTACTACTTAAAAGGACATGGAGTACGTATACAAGGCTGATTTCAGATATGTGTATATTGCTTACACATTACATGGGGTTTATTTACTGTAATTTACTTTCTGTCTATGGGTTCAAGTCATGCCAGCTTGACAATTCCAGCTGTGGGCCCTTAAAATGACTGGCCCAGTACTTGCTGTGATAGGGCTGGCACATTTTATGATGGCAGAGTTTATTGCCAGACGGGCGAGAAGGAGGAGAGAATTAGCAGGAGACCGGTCGAATCCAGATAGCCGCTTTCTCTGTGGGAAAAGCCCCCACTTTGTACAGTTCGTAGTACTTGGGATCCTGTTTGTGGCTTGCGGAATACTAATTAGTATTCCAGGACTTCTGGCACCAGCATGCAAGCCAGCATCCAACACAGACACAACTCCTAAAGTCTGTGAAGCTCGCTCAGTGCAAATAACCGGACTCATTATTTCATTAATTGGCTTGTGATTCTGCTTGGTCGTCGATGTCAGTGACTCTGAGGAGGAACCTGAAGTCTCCAGAAATCAGCCAAATCTACCTCCTATATACATAGCGGTAACAGGAAAAATATTACCAGATGAAGCAGCTCTCGTGTGGCAGCGAGTTTCCCGCAGTGACGTCAGGCGTCAGCGCTCACTCAGAGTGAACCCTGGAGCCGACACCAATTACAGTGCAGCCAGCAGTGACAGATATTATATGCGTTATATTGAGTTGGGTTGAGTTGAGTTGGGACATAATAACGATTCATTTCACCTTTCTTTTGTGCTGTTGCATGTAAATTCTCACTTCCTGATAAGTTTAATTTTAGTTTTAACGATATAACATCATGGATGTGGGCCGGTTTAACAGCACTTTTTTTCCGGGGTAGGGGGGCAGCATTTTACACTTCGCCCCAGGCAGCACAATGTCTCGGGCCGGCCCTGCACTTGGAGTATTGTGTACAGTAATGGAGACCGTATCTCCAGAAGGATATAGATATGTTGGAGAAAGTTCAGAGAAGGGCTACTAAAATGGTTCAGAATGGGCAGAATTGTCAGACATATTGCCCTTGTAACAAAGCCCACTTGACCTCTGTGTATTAAACCTGGGGTTGCTGTGCCACCCCTTGTGTGCCCCCCAATTGAAACACCGTACTTTCATTTTACTGGTGTAACTACAGGGGCCATCCCTTCTTCCTGCCTCCTCTCACCGGTTCAGACCTATTGTCCTTGTAACAAAGCCCACTTGAGTCAATAACCCAATTTTTTTTTGGCAGTCACTTTAGTAATGCTAAGTCACTCCGGGGAAAAAATACTATTAATCGGAAGATACTTAAAAACCAGCAAATGGAAGAAAGATATTGTTGCAACATATAATGCAGTTTGACTGCTGACACAAAGCAGCAGCACCAGGAATTTAAAAAATATTCCAACGCCGCCTAAATACGGTTCTAGAAATAAACATGAGGCAGGGTAAGGACTGTACGGAGAGTTAACCAACTAGTTGCCATATACTGCCGGGTTATTCCAGGTGCTGCTGCAGAGTCTGGGACGGTACAATTAATACAAAGCGTTGAAATGATATTAGGGGATTGGGTTCTTCTGTATATATGTGTAGCATTGACAGACAACTGATTAACCCCTTACACTCCAGGAGAACACGTCTTAGATTTAACCCTTTCGTGACCAACGACAAGTATATTTGTCACATAAAGTCGAATTTGACTGCAGAGTGACAAGCATACTTGGCTTTTGGCAAAGCCAGCACTATCTGAGACACAGGGCAAAAAAATGACTTCTTATATAAAGTGATGCAACACTTCTAATAGTTGCCTATAAATGTAATATAAATATTGAAATCCCTGACATACGAAGTGCTTCCAAACTGAAGAAAAGTTTTTTGATTTGCAATAGCGGGGCATAATTTATATATTTTTAAACATTATTAGGTTTTTTTTTCCTAATAGAAAGTACTATATACAATTTTGTTATTAAGCATCCTTAAGGTGTTAAGACTGCGGTGTGTTCTGCCCTACAACTGCTAAGTGATTCCAATTAAATCAAATCCAGTGGCTACTTAACATAATGCTGGTGACTTTACAGCAAAACAGGGGCAAGGGCCAAAAAATTTAAAATATGTAACTGCCCTGTTATATATAATTGCCTTTATGGCATAGCAATGCGATTAAACAGACAAATTATGTAATTAAAATTTTTAAATGAAAGCCTCCAACCGTCATATGCAATTTAATGCATATGATAGATGTGTTGTCCATTTTGCAAATGCATGGGGGGATTCTGCACAGTCCCTCATGTGCATTTGCTCCTTTCCATACCCCTAGCTAAATGCCCTGTGTGATGATGTTTATAATGGAACACATCTCCATGCATGTGTTAGGAGGTGAAAAGACCTCCTATTGATTTCAATGGCATCACTTTCCTATTACTGACTGGTTGCTCAAAGTAGTCAATTCCTGGGAATAAATGTGAGACCATGAAGGAGTAGGGCAGCTGCTGTAGCAGGGTTGCTGCTTCTTGGTCAGGCAGGTGCTTTACCCCCTTCGTGACAAAGGCTGATTTTACTTTTTGTACCCATCGTGACAATGGCAGTTTTAACATTTCTGTGCTGCTCGTGTTTAGCTGTAATTTTCTTCTTTCCCGTTTACTGAACCCACACACATTAGATATTGTTTTTTTCAGGACAAGAAGGGCTTTCTTTAGATGACATTGTTTTGATTGTATCATATTATTTACTATTAAAAAAAGTATAAAATATGGTAAAAAATGTAGAAAAAAATGACTGTTTCTAACTTTTAGTTGAAAAATCTTTTACTCATCTATAAAAGGTAATGAAAAAACCTGCTAACTAGATTCTACTATTTGTCCTGAGTTTAGAAATACCCAATGTTTTTATGTTTTTTTGCTTTTTTCTACACATTATGGGGCAAAAAGTACAGGTAGCATTTTGCTATTTCAAAGCCATTTTTTCCAAATCTGGTAATTCTTCCCCTCATGTGCCATTTCGGGTATCTTTGAAGCTGGCCAATGCAATTTACCCCATCAAGTCATATATTTTTGAAAACTAGACAGCCCAGGGTATTCCAAGTGCTAGTATTTTAACCCTTTCCAAGCACTAATTCTACCATCAGCCTTTGTCAAACTTTATGGTAGTAATTTTTTTTGCATTTGTTTTTTCACACACATTTTACTTTAGGTATGAATAAACAGGTTCTGGTATATGTCACTATCATAAAACACCCCAATATGTGTTTAGCAACATCTCCTGAGTACAGCGATACTTCACATGAATGATTTTGCCTGGCTGTTTGGGGGCAAAAGGGCCACATTTGGGGCATGCGCATTTTCAATGTTGAACTTTGGCATTTGGGGATCCACTGCCCATGCCCTATTTGGTACATCTTTGAGCTGGGCCATTTCAGTATGCCCAATAAAGCCATATATTTTTGAAAACTAGACACCATAGGGTATTTTAAATGCTGGTATTTTAACTCTTTGCATGCACACATTTTACCACCAGCATTTTTTCAAAGTTTGCAGTAGTATTCTTTTGTGTGTATTTTTCCCACACACACCTACTTTATGTATGAATTTACAGCTCCTGGTATATGCCGCTGTCACACGACACCCCAATATGTGTTCAGCAACATCTCCTGAGTACAGTGATACCCCACATGCATGGGTTTGTCATTTTTTGGGGGAACTAAAAGGCCACATTTGGTACGTGTGCATTTTTCTAATTGGAAATTAGATGTGTGGCCATCCTTCCCCCCGTGTTAATTGGGACATTGTTGAATCCGGCCAATTCAATTTACCCCATCAAATCATACATTTTTTAAAAGTAGACACCCCATGGGCATTTAATATGCTTACACATTAATGTGATAATTTTAGGACCTGCTCACAAAAATATATTTTTTATATATATATTTTAAATTTTTTTTGCCTTTTTTAAAACATTTTTAACATTTTTTTTCAACTTGAAGGTTCCCCTGATAGTGACATCAGAGGGAAATTATTTTTACATTGTACTGTTTTTTTTTACTATTTTTTTCTAATTATTATTAATTTTATTTTATTTTTTAATTTATTTTTACTAATCACACTGTGATTAGAAAGCTGGGCTCCATTGACTTGCATGGTTGAATGCAGTACCTGTATTCAACCTGCAAGTGGAGCCAGAGTTCTCTAGAGGGTCTGGAGACCCTCTAGCAAACTTTTTCGTCTTTATTGTTTTTTTTCCCGGGCAGCCGCCATCTTGCTGATGGCGAAGATCACCGGCAGCTGCGGCTGTGACCGCTCTCTGGAGCGGTCACAGTCCATCCTAAGGTAAGTGTTTGGTGTCGCTGGATGCCTCCTGGTCGAGGCATTCCAGTGACACCATTTAAGTTTAGGAGGTGATTGTTGATCGCCTCCTAAACGCTTTTAAAACGGGCTTCCGCCGCCATACATTGTATGGCGGATGTTGACGCCCCGGGGAGGGGCCAGACATGGCCCGATGCCGATCGTGGTGTTGCTGAATGCCTCGAGGTCGAGGCATTACAGCAACGCCGTTTGGGTAAAAAAATCGATCACGGATCGATTTTTTTTACCCGTTTTAACAAATGACGGTCCTGGCACGTCATTTGTCGTTAACGACATGTTTTTCCGTGACGTGCCTGGACCGGCAATTGTCATCAAGGGGTTAAATTGTATTAACATGTATTATTCTCAGGGCTGGTGCAAAGATTTTTGCCACCCTAGGCAAAACATAATTTTGCTGCCCCTTGGCTCCACCCCATACAAGCCCCTCCCCTTTTGACCACTCCTCCCCATAGTGACCGCGAGCGTGCTTACTGAATGACTGCGGCTGGCCGCTGCAGCCTGCGCAGCTGCCTGCCTCCCATCAAGTGACCACAAGCCGCGGCCGTGCTTCTAATGAATGACTGCGGGTGGCCCCGGCCCTGATTATTCTATACTGGGGGTGTCAGTCATCAAACTATCCCTTCAGTAATTCACTAGGTACATTGTACAATCTGCGAGAACAAATGCACAGATTTATGCAATGCAATGCAATTTGCCTTCAAATAAAGTTATTAAATAGATTGCCATACCAAACACATCTTCCTGTTGATTTATTTTAATACTTATTTTTTTAATACTTAACCTTTACTAAAAACAAAGTTTAACACATACATGTATATAAAGCATAGTGTAATTTGGTATCTTGAATGCAAACAAAAAATTACACAGAAACACATAAGATTGGCCTATACATAATGCACACAAGTAGTACAGATGGATTTCCCTTCTGATGGAAATCAGTCATTCCTGCAAATCTTAATAAACCTGAATAATAGTGATTGAAACCTGTCACTCAAGAGCCAAGGACTCCAAATTCCAAAGTACAGATCCAAGGTGCGTAAACGTGTCTGTGTCATCCTACCCATTATCCTATATTTCTCAATTTTTTAAAGCATTGGAAGTAGGGAAGGAGGTAGGCTGTTTTCCGGTTGCATGCTAAGACCAATTTAGTACACATTTCCTTTGAACTGTTACCATATCATCAGGTGAGAAATGAAACAAACTAATTTTTGGTCAAAAGAACAATGTGACATTAACTGAAAACCTTCTGACTATATCTGCTTAAAAATGAAGCAGTCCCACCTTCAGCGGGACCATCATGGTTTCCAGCACATCAACAATTTTAGTGATAGACGGATTAGAAAAGCACTCTGCCTCCCTTTAGAATTTAAGAATTGCTGGACCCTTCCGGTCTCACTGAATCAAATAAACCCCAGGGGGATTATTTTTTTTTCAGAATTACTTAGAAGTGCTCAGTAGAAATATTTCTTAAGACACTCAGATATATTTTAAACAAAAATGTCCTTTCTTAACGTAGTACCAAGGGCTGACAGCCAGGTTGTACACTGGGAAGACTCTGTAGTTCCCATGAAGTTTACAGATTCTGGATGACTTCCCAGTAGGCAGCCAATCAGAAGTGGTGACCACAAAGTCACAGTGGACTACTGGGTCCAGTGCGGATTGCATTGGCGGTGGACAAGCATCTTAAGCACCCCCTAGAGAAACATCACTTCCCACACATCACGAAGTCCTGTGTATTAAAGCAGTGCGCATCACTGAAATAATTAAAGATACAAGGTCAGTCAAATTATTTTAATGCGTATTCATTTTAGGGTCAGACAGAAAAGGGGTAACTTTTTTCAATAGAAAACATTTTAAGCTCACTTTAATAAAGCATTTATATTCTATGAGGTTCATGTACATCACACTGTATAATATGTATAATCAGAAGTTTTGGCCGAAATGAGTGAATAAGAGACTATTGTGTACAGCACAAAGATAATTAAAGATAATAATACAAAGTTAATAAATCCCACTAATGCCTTCAATTAGATAATGGAATGAAAGCCATACAGCATTCCACAAATGAAAAATATCCTTGATGTTGCTAAACAATAATAAAAGTAAACCGTATATAAAACACACCATAATTCATCACGTGTTGTCTGTAAAATGCATCAATAATTTTAAACCACTTCTTTCAAAATGTCTTTGAGTGTATTTCAAAATACATTACACATGCATGGCTGTACAAACCAGGCTGCTGGATCTGGATTTCTTCTCTTACAATATTCCTATTTCAGAATATATTGTTGGACCTTGTATAAAGAGTAGGTTCAGCTACAGTATATCACTAAGTTAATGGGGTCTGGAACATCTATGCTGCTACACTCTCTGAAAAGTAGGTAAAAACGTTCACCACCCACACCCAAAAAAGAAAAAATGATAAATACCTCAAGTCCTCAAGCTCTTGTTTAAGCAAGGCATTTTCTTCTTGAAGTCTCTAAAAGAAAAGGATGAAATCAAATATTCTATCTCAAACTACAAAACATGCTCCCAAATGGAAGACACTGGGTGTCAATCTCTGTTCTTAAACCATAAACCTTGTTCAGTCATTTCAAAAAGCTCAACAGGGAATAAAGATGCAAATATACCGTTTAACATAATGAAGATAGATAACATTTACTACACTGAGCCAGTAGATAAACACAAAAATATTTTGTTCATATGTTGGAACAATATAAACCATTTTATGAATATTGTCACAGATTTGAATTGCATTATTTATCATACTGGAACTACTGGTCCCATTGTTATGTTTTAGACCATCAGAAATATAAAGATGACTGCTGCTCTCCTTCCACCCATTCAATCTTGATTTATATATCCAGATTACCATTGTTAAACTTTGATTACCATTGTTAAAAAACACAGAAGGCCACATTAACTATAAAAAACAGGGTGATCAATTGGGCATTAGCTATTACAAACTTCTGCAACAGCCTTAATGTGATTTAATGTGATTAAAGATATGAAATTATTTTATACGATCAACTTGTGGTTCATACTGTTATGGAAAAGCAAACGTTTTTGAAGCTCACCACCAGTTTCTGCTCATTCCCTGAAGACCTTCTATTTGAGGCATGTAAAGAGAATTCATGTTGAAGATCTCCTTTTAATAGTGGTTTTCCTTGACCCCCTGGTCCAGATGAAAGATGGCTGCCAGCTGTGGACCGGCGTAAAGGCTTCCCAACCTTAACAAAATTTACAAAAACTATGTAAAAACGATGGATATTGAAATCCAAGAAAGAATAGAAACTGCAGCCTAAGCCTTGTCAGCTGTAACTTAAATTATAGCACAACATGTTTGTAAAACACAAAAACATGGAAACAAACACATACCATGTAACATTGTTACAAATGGAAAAAAAATACCAAGTATTTCGATAAAAAAAATAAAAAATCTTATGATCCACTGGAATTCCCTGGACCTTTTAGCTTTTCTAGCATTCCTAGAATGATCACAGAAGGGATTATAGTCTAAATATCATATACATCATTTTAATTAATCAAGAGACAATATATATAATAAGCGTTATCAACACAAATTAGCTTTGTTGTTAATGATGTTAGAACATATCATAATTTTACAATTGGATATACTTATGGCACACCACACAATACACAAAATCCCTCATAGCTATGGATTCTAGATTTGAAGATCTGGTTCCGAACTTTGTATGTTCTTTTATATCGATATCTGCGTCTGATGTACATCTTTCTGGTTCCTAAAAATCAAGGTGGCTCCCAGACTTGTCTGTCATACTGAAGATGTCTACACAAATCTCTTGAGCTCCACCATATGATATCACCATTGATACCATAGAAGCGATGGGACTAACCAATCTTAATCTAAAAATTAGCCCCCTTTCCTTTTAGTACAACAATTATTGCATAATTTAAAACGTAAACACTTTTTACTAGACGATAGTAGCAATAAAAACTTTTTAAAGTTTAATATGGTTTTCTTCAACAAGACAGCAATAAATAATAATAATTCAAAAAATGATATTGTTTTATTATTACCATTATTATTAAATACGATCAACTAAATAAATAACAATTCCCTTTAGATTCTTTTCCCTTTTCAGATTGAGAGCACTAGTGGATACGAGCTTTCCTTCGCTTACAGTACGTTCAGTAAGCGCTCATTGTTCACTAATAATAATGGAACTTGAATAGAAATGATCCCAGTAGGAAAGCCTGCATGCATGACACGTTTGGTGCCAAGCACCGGGCTCTAATTAGCGAGCAGTTCCGGTCTGACGAGAAGGCCTTAACCTTCTTTACAGAATAATGAGCCAGACAATGTTTGGAGCTCAGAACTAAGCTACAAAGAAAGAGAAGGGTGCTGAGAACTATTTTAAAATGTGCTAAACCAACAGATACAGGTGACCGAACACTGACCTGTACACTTGGCAAAGGAGAGTAATGCGCCGGGGGTAAAAAAGGGTAGCCAGGGCTTTGTTAGTGCATTGTTTATAAAACAAGTAACACAGCCTGACTGATCATAGCACTTGGCTGTTAGTTTTGTGCATCAAATTAGAGAAAAATGCAAATTGTGTTTATAGTTGGGGAAAAAGGGGACATACAACAAAAACCACACTAAGCTCCGGACAGCGAATATTTATATTAAAGTAATTATATTTGGCAGGACAAGAAATGTATTAAGTCAAGATCCATGATCATGACAGACTGGTCAAGAACAGTCTGTGATATGCACAGAACAATTAGCTACATCAAGAACTTCAAAGATGACAGGGTTTTGATAATTTTGATCCATACGCTGGAAGAGCCAAACTGCTTATTGTGAACAAGAAAAAGTGCCCAAAATATAGGAATAAGAGAATTCTGTAAGAACAGAACATCCCCTCAAACCACTACCAAAACATGCAAACTTCTAAAAATCTGTCACTAAAACATAAAAGTGTCAAGGCTGACAGGATCCCAAAACCCTTGATCTATATTTTGATTCACTTGGATTTAACAAGATGTATTCATTTGCAGTGGGAGGTTGCAGGAAAGTTGTGTTTCAAATCCCTAACTTAATGATGTGTTATGAAGTGCCAAACCCAGTGAGTATCTCCAACAAAAAGGGCAGCACTGGTACTGTGTAATGTAATGCGGGCCCCATAAGGTTCTATAATATGCGGGAGAATTATTGCAGAAGAAACATCTCAAGGTTGACCAGAGACTAAAATGTGTGTCATAATTGCAGGAGTTGCAAATTTGACTGTGACTGGTGTGATATGTATAGTCGAGAGCTTATTTTTTCATTTTTAACAACCTCAATTTACTGGCCATCACTAAAAAATATCTCTCATCCGTTCACTTCTTTTGAAGTGTCCTCTATCAGTTTCTTCTCTCCACTTGCCATGCTCTGATTTACCCACCACTTGGTCCAAATTCTCAATTCATTGTTCACTTTGCTGCATGGCTCTCTCACGTTCTCTCCTCTACCATCCCTACACTAATCCTGGGGGACATCAATATACCTATTCATAATCCTCATCTGCTAAACTGTTATCTCTCACCACCTCCTTAGTCTCTTCCAGTGGAGCAAGTCCCCCATGTACCGTGCTGGAGACCAAATTAACCTGGTGTTCACCTTTTTCTATCAATTCTCTAACACTCCCTTCTCTCTGTCTCACCACAACCACCTAACATACAACCTCACCATACCTTAAAAGACACCTCTGTGACTGCAACCCTCTACAACTAATAAACACACTACTGCCTCTCCCTTCCAACATTTCTACCTCCACCTGCTTTGATTTTGCCACAGCACCGTATAACCACACACTATCTTCTGTCCTAGATGAGGTTGTTCCTGCGATTGTTTGTCACCCTTCATGCCTTACATCTCAGTTGTGGCATTCTACAAGGATCTGCCCCCTCCCAGTCCTATAAATTAGGGCTGCAACTAACGATTATTTTAATAATCGATTAGTTGGCTGATTATTTTTTCGATTAATCGGATAAAAAAATGCAAATTTTTATTTGTAATAAAAAACGTACAATTTACAGTTTCATCTCTTTATCGCAATGGCCTCTCTCTATTCACCTTCTTATTTTACGGACATAATAATAAAAGCTACAAGAACC
The DNA here is from genome assembly GCA_023333645.1 of Sceloporus occidentalis. Classification (NCBI taxonomy): domain Eukaryota; kingdom Metazoa; phylum Chordata; class Lepidosauria; order Squamata; family Phrynosomatidae; genus Sceloporus; species Sceloporus occidentalis. Next base: position 10,479,293 of record JALMGF010000016.1, read on the forward strand.
CAAACACAGTGTTTCTCAAACGAGATTTTAATACAAAGTTATTGGTAAATACCGTATTTGCTTGATTATAAGACAAGGTTTTTTCCAGAGCAAATGCTCTGAAAAAGACCTATCGTCTTATAATCGGGGCCGTCTTATAATCAGACCTCAACTAGGTCTGACTATGAAACTAAGATCCAAAGCCCCCGCAGCGATGCAGGGGACCTGGATCCTCCTGCCCCCCCCCCACTTCCGGTACTTCTGAGTCCCCGGTGCTTAGTCCGGGCAGCGTGTAGAGCTCTACACTAAGCACCGGGCAGCGTGTAGAGCTCTACGTGATTCGCGTAAACAACCTCCGCTGCAGCCGGGAGGAGGTGCGGTTAGCGGCGGGAGTTGTCTGCGTCCATCGAGCAGACCTTCCCGGCTGTCAGAGACCGGGGACTCAGAAGCTCCTGTAAGTTTGGAGGAGGGAGGGGGAGTGAGTGTTAAATGGGGGGCATAAGGCATTTCTGGAGTGCTCTATGAAATGCCTTTTAACCCCCTTAATGCCACTCTGCCTCCAGAAATGCCTTTTAACCCTCTATACGCCACTCTGCCTCCTGAAATGCCTTATAGCTCCCTATATGCCACTCTGACCCATAATATGCCCATTAACCCCCAAATGCCAGAGTGGCATATAGGGGTATAAGGCAATTCTGGAGGCAGAGTGGCACATAGGGGGTCAAAAGGCATATCATGGGGCACAGTGGCATTTAGAGGGTTAAATGGCATATCATGGGGCACAGTGGCATATAGGGGGTATAAGGCATTTCTGGGGCAGAGTGGCAAGCCAGGGGGCAGATGTGCATAATTGGGGGGGCAGGTTGAACAAAAAAGGAAAAAAAATATTTTTCTCAATCATAGCTTTTATTAAAAAAAAAATTGTTCACATAGTTTACATGAATTACCATTTACTGGTAAAACTTTTTTCCTATAGGGTCGTCTTATATTCAAGCTTTTTCTTTCTTTCATAAACTAATATTCAGATTTTGGAAGGTCATCTTATAATTGAGCAAATACGGTATTAATTCATATGTTAACTATTTTTCATATTTAATAAAAACTATGAGAAAAAGCCTTGTTTATATTTTCTTTTATTTACCAAACTGCCCCAGTTATGCATATCTGACCCCCAGCTTGCCACTCTGCCCCCATATATGCCTTATACCTCCTACATGCCAGAGATTCCACTGTGCCCCCGATATGCCTTATACTCCTTATATGCCTCCCCTGATCCCCTGATGCCTTTTACCCCCAGATATGTCTTATGCCCCCCTAATATGCCTTATACCCCCTATATGCCACTGTGCCCCCTGATATGCCTTATAACTTCCAATATGCCACTCGCCCCCATTTATGCCTTATACCTCCCTATATGCCACTGTTCACCCTGATATGCCACTCCGCCCCCCATAAATGCCCTGCACCACCCTGAAATTCATTATACTCCCTGATTCACCACTCTGCCTCCTCCCCCCTCCCATACACCACTCTGCCTCCTCCCCCCTCCCATACACCACTTACCCTCCTCCCCCCTCCGATACACCACTTTGCCTCCTCCCCCCTCCCATACACCACTCTGCCTCCTGTCAGCAACAGAGGTTCACAAGACACCAGGGAGCCGGGTAGAGAGGCAGAGTGGTGTATGGGAGGGGGAGGAGCCAGAGTGGTGTATGGGAGGGTGGCTCCCATACACCCCTCTGACTCCTCCCCCCTCCCATACACCGCTCTGCCTCTCTCCCGACTCCCTGGTGTTTTGTGAACCTCCGTTGCTGACAGGCACTTTCACTGTAGCTTCATAGAAGCCTCAGCATAAGTGAAGGGCAGTAACGGAGGCTGTTAGTGCGATGCAGACCCCCACCAGCTGACAGAGAGGATGATCCTCTGCAGGAGACCTCGATTCTCTGTCAGCCGGTGGAGGTCTGCACGATGCGCACAGACAACCTCCGTTACTCACCTTCACTTCCGCTGGGGCTTCTACATCATGTGATGCTGCCACTGCATCGTAGGAGCGGAAGTGGAGGGGAGAGGCGGAAGTTGTCTGTGCGCATCGCACGAACACCCACCGGCTGACAGTGAGGGGAATCCAGGTCCCCTGCAGAGTTGCGAGGGATCTGGATTCTAGTGTTATAATCCGATCTCCACAACACTGAACTAAGACAATCGTTACCAAAATTACTAATGGGCTTCTCATGGCTAGAACAAAATGTCACTTCTCCCTGGTTATACTCTTGGACCTCTCTGCAGCCTTTGACAATATAGATCACCCCTTCTTTTCGCAAAGCCTTGATACTCATGACATCTGGGACATGGCACTTACCTGACTTTATCACACCTCTCTGGCCATAGAAGACATTTAATCTTCTATGGAACATGTTCTTCTCCCCTACGATACTCTGTAGGTCTTTCCAAGGGCTCAGTTCTGTGTTTTTACTATTCTCCATCTACACCCCCTGCCTTAGATATCCTTTTCAAACTTGGCTCACCAACTATCTTTCTGAAATTGCATCATGAGTGGCATCACCTGAAATGCAACGAATCCATGACTGAGCTTCAGGTTACTCTGTCCACAATTCCTGACATTTAGGTTTCAGTTGGCAATTCCATGACAATAAACAAGCCACATTCACTGCCTTGGTGTCACAGTTGACTCTTTAATCTATTTCTCCCTCATCCTTTATCTCCAATCACTTACCAAATCCTGCTGCCTTCACTCAAGAAACATCTCACACAAGAAATTAACAAAATATTAATCCATTCCCTTGTGATATCCTGTCTGGATTACTACAAATGCCCCACTGCAACCTTTCACAACTTCGATCCATACTGAAACCGCTACCAAACTAACTTTCCTATATTCGACTGCTTTTAACCTGGTTTTCCACTGTTCCAGTCCCTCCACCGGCACTTTACCCTAGACAAAAACATTCAAATGCCTGACTTTGACTTACAGACCGCTTAGTAATTTCCCCCTCACATCCCTGCTCTTATATCCAAATACTCTCCTTAATGCCCTTCTCGTTCTTCCCTTCTTTCTTCTACGGTTATTCCCCGTACTCACTTTCAGGTTCTCTGTAATTCCCTACACAATTCTGTTGGACTCTCTCCTTTTTTACTAAATAGTATCTAAATACTATAAAATCACATGATCTATTTATTGAAGCATACAACCTACCCTTCTAATATGCTCAATCCGCATTCTAAAAAATAAAAAAACATCCATTATCCCAACTTTCAAGATATCAAGTCACGCTGACACAAGAAGTCCTCTCCTACTTTCTCATTTCCCTTCAACCACACAATAGAATATAAGTTCACAAGAGCCTAGCCCGCTTCTCCATCATTTATATTATATATATATATATATATATATATATATATATATATATATATATGTCAGTCTCTTACCTTCCCAGCAAATTCATCCCTAAACTCCCAGTCTCGTAAAACCCCAAAGGTCACAGCTAATTTTTAGCCTTCCCGGTGTTGCCATGTAACCTGGAGATATCAATATCCATAAATCTCTACTGTTTTACACCTCATGTTGTATCTTCCTATGTAAAGGGGAGTTTTGGGTCCAAATCACAGATTAAGTATAATTTCACAAAGGGATCAGTGTTGGCAAATGTTTGAAAGAAGCCTTTTGTGTGCCTACATACAGAATGTGTGTGAACACCTGCAGGTTATTAATGTATTAACACAAGCACTTATTTTCAGGATCTTGTAAAATCAGGCATCTATGAGCTTTTTTTCTGTACCAGAAAATATGAGGCTTCTTTCCCAGTGGTAATAAGGTCCAAGGAGCCAGAAAAAACATACATTTGTTTATATGCTGTACAACTAGAAAACGTCTCGTTTACACGGAGCCCAGAACCATAAAAAATATCAAATAAGGATTCCAGGCTTCCCATCTGCTTGCCACGGATTTGCACAAAAGGTAAAATCTCTTTGCAAATCTAAAAACACATTTATTCAATTTTCAAACACATCTCCTGAGTCCGCTACAGAATAAACAAAGTAAACAAACCTACACATGGTCATGTACATATTACTCTGCAATTGTGAAACGTAAGTTAACCTTAAGGAGAAGCTGCAGCAGACGACTCATCAATGGCTTTACATCATGCATCATTGATTAGCTTAAATCAATGGGAATGCTTTTTAATCATGCAGATGGAGGGGTCTCAGAGCCCCCGAATGCATTCAGAGCCAGCATTGGAGCTGGCAGTGACTATTTCACTTGTCAGGAGGTGTGTTGTGTATATCTCCCACATCGCAAATAGTTGTCAGCTGGAAAGAATTTCCCATTCCACCACATCCCAAAGGTGCTCTATTGGATTGAGATCTGGTGACTGTGGAGGCCATTGGAGCACAGTGAACTCATTGTCATGTTCAGGAAACCAGTTTCAGATGAAGCAACCATCAGAAGATGGGTACACTGTGGCCATAAAGGAATGGACATGGTCAGCAACAATACTCAGGTAGGCTGTCGCGTTTAAAACAATGCTCAATACTAAGGCGCCCAAAGTGTGCAACTAAATGTCCCCCACACCATTACACCACCTCCACCAGCATGGACCGTTGATACAAGGCAGGATGGATCCATGCTTTCATGTTGTTTACTTCAAAGTCTGACCCTGTCATCTGAATGCCGCAACTGGAAACGTGACTCATCAGACCAGGCAACGTTCTTCCAGTCTTCCGTTGTCCAATTTTGGTGAGCTTTTGCAAATTGTAGCCCCATTTTCCTGTTCTTAGCTAACAGGAGTGGCACCTGGTATGGTCTTCTGTTGCTGTAGCCCATCTGCTTCAAGGTTCGACGTGTTGTGCGTTCAGAGAGGGTATTCTGCATACCTTGGTTGTAACAAGTGATTATTTGAGTTACTTTTGCCTGTCACCTCGAACCAGTCTGCCCATTCTCCTCTGACCTCTGATCATTTTCTGTAAACGCTAGAGATGGTTATGTGTGAAAATCCCAGTAGATCAGCAGTTTTTGAGAAACTCAGACCAGCCTGTCTGGCACCAACAACCATGCCACGTGCAAAGTCACTTAAATCCCCTTTCTTCACCATTCTGACGCTCAGTTTGAACTTCAGCAGGTTGTCTTGACCATGTCTACATGCCTAAATGCATCGAGTGGCTGCCATGTGATTGGCTGATCAGCTATTTGTGTTAACAAGCCATTGAACAGGTGTGCCTAATAAAGTGGCCAGTGAGTGTATACACAAAGACACACTAACACTACAGCACATACAGACTCTAGCACTACACATATACACTAACTGTACAACGCACACACATTGACCCCTCCCCCTCGCCTCGAGAAGACATGTCTTCACTGCATAGTAGAGAGGCAGCTGCGGCGTTGCCTATCGACTACTACGGGGACTCATGTAATGCACGTTATGTGATCCAACAGAGCGCCTTGGTTTATCGAGCTCTGCATTAATGTATATATATATGATGGCTGGAGTGTCCCTTTAAATTGCAATGATATAACGTTTTTTGATAAAATAAAGGTTAAGCATTTCAATCAGAGAAAAGGTTGTTTTACAATTTTCCATGCAGCTGCCTGAGCTGCTACTAAAAAAGTGTGAACTGTACTTTAAAGCAGTTTATGGCAATCTACTTATTTGCTAATAGGGTGTCTTGAAGCTGCTTCTTGGAAATAGGGATAGAGAAATGAAGCAGAGTATTTTTTGAATTTCCAGGAATTCAGTATGCAAAATAACTTAATTGGTGTTTCTACCTGTAATTTAGACCGTGGTTTCACATGAACTGTTGAACGATGGAATTTTCTGACAACTTTTTAATATTTAACTTGTTTGCGCAAATTCAACAGTGTTTAGTTTATACACGATGGTTATTGATGAAAATATATACTAATATAAGGATGGCGAAATGCAAATGACCGTAAACATTTGCAACACTAATGTCCTGTAACAAAATTCCCGTGAGACATGTTTTCTGCTAAAATACATATACACATTATATATATATATACACACAGTCATGTGAAAAAGAAAGTACACCCTCTTTGAATTCTTTGGTATTACATATCAGGACATCATAACAATCATCTGTTACTTAGCAGGTCTAAAGATTGGGTAAATACAACCTCAGATGAACAACAACACATGACATAACAGCATGACATGATTTATGCAACAAAAATAAAGTCAAGATGGAGAAGCCATGTGTGAAAAACTAAGTACACATTAGGATTCAATAGCTTGAAGAACCATCTTTACCTGCAATAAGTAATCTTTTTCTGCTTGACTATGAGTCTCTCACATCGTTGTGGAGGAATTTTGGCCCACTCTTCTTTACAACGTTGCTTCAGTTCATTCAGGTGGGCATTTGTTTATGCGCAGCTCTCTTAAGGTCCTGCCACAGCATTTCAATCGGGTTGAGGTCTGGACTTTTACTGGGCCACTGCAACACCTTGATTATTTTCTTTTTCAGCAATTCTGTTGTAGCTTTGCTGGTGTGCTCAGGTTCATTGTCCTGTTGCAAGACCCAATTTCAGCAAAACTTAAGCTGTGGCTTCAAAACAAGACCAAAACATCACCCCTTCACCACTGTGCTCGACAGTTGGTACGAGGTGTTTGTGCTGATATGTTGTGTTTGGTTTTCGCCAAACATGGCGCTGTGCATCATGGCCAAACATCTCCACTTTGGTCTAGAAGTCTTGTCAGATGCAACTTTGGAAACCCCCCCTGATAATTTCATTAATTGGCATGTGTTTCTGCTTGGTTGCTTGTATGAGCAGAAACCATCTTGTTGTCGATGTCAGTGACTCTGAAGAGGAACCTGAAGTCTCCAAAAATCAGCCAATTCATGTAACCGTGCGTGATGATGTTTTCATATTCCCGCCACCCCCACCTCCATACTTTGCAAGAGTCAAGAGACTATGAGCTTGAACTATATTTTGGCCCACTCTTCTTTACAAATGTTGAAAGTCTAAACTATTGTTTTTGGTTTTTTTCAACATTTCAACTCAGTATAGTGTTTGAGCAGGAAGTGTCACCAAATATATCACATCTGACAATATCCAGGTGTGCAGAAAAGGGACTGAAGTCAGATCCGTTTTTTGGTCAGTCCCAGCACCGTACATAATACCTGTTGAAATGTTTTTTCCCTGCCATGAGACTTACCCTTTAAATAACGGATAAATAAAATGACATCTTTTCATGGTTGCCTCTCAAACAGTATCAGTGTGTGTTTGTGTGTGTGTATTGGATACACTGTATCTTTCATATATAAACAATGTGTTATCTAGTATTTTACACTGTTTCAAAGTTATCTATGGCTTAGCTTCTACCTCCTATATACATAGCAGTAATAGGAAAAATAATACCAGATGTAGCAGCTCTCTCGTTGGCAGCATGCGCAAGATTTTCCTGCAGTGACGTCAGGCGTCAGCGCTCACTCAGAGTGAACGCTGGAGCCGACACCGATTACAGTGCAGCCAGCAGTGACAGATATTATATGCGTTATATTGAGTTGAGTCAATTCCAGGCTGAGTCTGGACATAATAACTAGGGCTGCAACTAACGAATATTTTAATAATCGATTAGTTGGCCGATTATTTTTTCAATTAATCAGATAAAAAAATGCAATTTTTTTAAATTTAAAATAATGTAATAAAAAACGTACAATTTACACTTTCATCTCTTTATCGCAATGACCTCTCTCTATTCACCTTCTTATTTTACTGACATAATAATAAAAAAGCTACAAGAACCCAAACACAGTGTTTCTCAAACTAGGTTTTAATACAAAGTTATTAGTAAATATTAATAATATATTTTTCATATTTAATAAAAACTATGAGAAAAAAGCCTTGTTTATATTTTCTTTTATTTACCAAACTGCCCCCAGTTATGCACATCTGACCCCCTGATATGCCACTGTGCCCCGATATGCCTTTTACCCCCAGATATGTTTTATGCCCCCCTGATATGCCTAATATCGATATGCCTTATACCCCCTATATGCCCTGAAATTCATAATACCCCCCATACACCACTATAACTCACCCATATACCACTCTGGCTCCTCCCCCTCCCATACACCACTCTGGCTACCCCCCTCCCATACTCCACTCTGGCTCCTCCCCCTCCCATACTCCACTCTGCCTCCTCCCCCCTCCCCATACACCACTCTGCCTCCTCCCCCCTCCCCATACACCACTCTGCCTCCTCCCCACTCCCATACACCACTTTGCCTCCTCCCCACTCCCATACACCACTCTGCCTCCTCCCCACTCCCATACACCACTCTGCCTCCTCCCCACTCCCATACACCACTCTGCCTCCTCCCCACTCCCATACACCACTCTGCCTCCTCCCCACTCCCATACACCACTCTGCCTCCTCCCCACTCCCATACACCACTCTGCCTCCTCCCCACTCCCATACACCACTTTGGCTTCTCCCCCTCCCATACACCACTCTGCCTCCTCCCCACTCCCATACACCACTTTGGCTCCTCCCCCTCCCATACACCACTTTGCCTCCTCCCCCCTCCCATACTCCACTCTGCCTCCTCCCCCCTCCCATACTCCAGTTTGTCTCCTCCCCCCTCCCATACTCCACTCTGGAGTCAGCAACGGAGGTTCAGAAGACACCAGGGAGCCGGGCTCCCATACACCCCTCTGACTCCTCCCCCCTCCCATACACCGCTCTGCCTCTCTCCCGACTCCGTTGCTGACAGGCACTTTCACTGCAGTTCATAGAAGCCTCAGCGTAAGTGAAGGGCAGTAACGGAGGCTGTCTGTGCGATGCAGACCCCCACCGGCTGACAGAGAGGATGATCCTCTGCAGGAGACCTCGATTCTCTGTCAGCCGGTGGGGGTCTGCGCGATGCGCACAGACAGCCTCCGTTACTGCCCTTCACTTACACTGAGGCTTCTATGAAGCTGCAGTGAAAGTGCCTGTTAGCAACGGAGGTTCACAAAATACCAGGGAGTCGGGAGAGAGGCAGAGCGGTGTATGGGAGGGGGGGAGAGAGACGGACGTGAGAGACCGGCCGACAGTGAGGGGAATCCAGGTCCCCTGCAGCGTTGCGGGGGATCTGGATTCTAGTGTTATAATCAAATCTCTGTTTGAGGTCGGATTATATAAGGAGAGGAGTTTTTTGTTATAAATTGATAAAAATCGATTCGACTAATCGATAATGAAAATCATTGACAACGATTTTCATTATCGATTTTATCGATTAGTTGTTTCAGCCCTAAAAAACATGATACATAGAGGAGTAATCATAACTTCTCTGAACAATTTCTCCCCCTGGAGGATAAATATGGATTGACCAAAACAGCATTTTGAAATAATATTGTTACGTTTTTCGTGTTTAATTGTTCCAAAAGACACTGTTACAGTCTGATGTTGCAGGAATCATACAGTGGCGTTTAGTTCTGTATAGTTTAGGGCATCTGTATACTCTATGTGATAACAAAGTTATGTAACCCATTACAGCATCTGGGTAGGCCATACAGCATGTGACACCCATATAGATATATGTGCATCATAGGTTAGGGTGGGAAACCAAAAGTCAGAAAGAAAAAAACTCAGATGCGCAAAAATTTTATTTTCTTTATTTTAAAATGTATTATATGGTACGCATACTGATTCTGAGTTATTATATATTAATGTCAGTCACATGACATTTCTTTTGTTAACCCTAGAGCTTTTTTTTAGTTCTGAAACAAACATACCCTACCAGCCCCATACTTCCAGTAATTCAAGTACAAGATGCATGCCTACAGTTCACTACAGCTTTTCCGCATTCTTGCGACAGCCCTGCACAGCTAATACTTAGTAATAAATACGTTTTTGTGCGAGAAAAATATACTAATAAATAAGCAGAGCATTATCAGAAGGAACTAACAGAAAACAAGAATAAATAGCATTATGTACCTGAGATAATTCCAGTGACGCTGAATGAGTAGACGACATACTCTTGAAGACTAAACTTAGGGAAGAACGCCAATCGGGAACTGTAAGCGTATCTCCAATTATCAGTCTGGATAACAAGCCTGCCAAAAGAGATACAAATGTCAACAAATAGACCGATATGCGTACGCAGATGCTTAGATGTAACGTAAGGAAGTTTTACGTTACAGACAGGTTGGTAGATAAATGGAACAGCTTCCCATCATAAGTGGTAGAGGTTAAAACAGTGAGGGAATTTAAACATGTTTGGAATAGACACATGGCTATCCTAAATCTGAGGGCTGGTTAAGGTCCGAGGCTTTACAGGAAAAACGGGCAGACTAGATGGTTGAAAAGGTTCTTGGCGGTCAAATTCTGTATCCATAAAACCTTAAGAGGGTAACACAGGGATATAGATATAGGCTCTCGGTAAGCACTACGTATTTAAATATACATCAGTGACTTAGTGGTTGATTAGTGGAAGCTTAAGGAACAGCCAGGTCTGTTTTAGTTGCAGGTTTCCATGTTCCTCCACTATTCAAAAAAGCATTTCCATGAATAACCCTGGCCATGTAAAAAATAAATAAATAAATAAAGGCCACAACTGTTTCTGGAATTGTTTGCAATATGGTAAAAAAACACATATGGGATGCAGCAAACCCTCCACAACCCACTGGCTCCCGGTTCATACAGGACTTGGAACTCTGTAATCAATTCAAGAATCAAAATGTATTAAACATACCTCCTCTCTGAATCACCCAGCGGGTGTTTGGCAGCCTCTCCCAGAGTTCTTCAGCAATACAGGTTTATAAAGGAACGCAACCTGTTTATTTGAAAGAAGGAAAAAAAAAATGTATTATATATTTATATATATTTATTTTTTTTTTTATTTGCCCAATGAATATAAACCTACAAAGAGATAACCACATTGAAATGTGTTCCAGGACACATATTTTGTGCAGGGCCAATATAAAGAGAGCTCCAGTGACCTCTTCATTAAAGAACATTAAAGAGGTCATCGTCTGTGATGGGAAGAGAGATTTCATAGATGACTGGTATTCCCTGGTATTACTTTGCTACCATAGTTCGATCTTTACCATGTTCCTAGCTATGGATTTCCTCAGTTAGTTGGATACACTGAAGTTGGATCATACATCACTACACACGGGATAATCTTATTTTTAACACATTGGCTTTTGAGGTTATTTTCATTTTGTAAATGTTAATGGATTTAACATACTATACCGCATCGTTTAATAATGGATAATGAATGTATTATATGGTCAGCATACAGATTCTGAGTTATTATGACATCTCTTTTGTTAACCCTAGAGCTTTTTTAGTTATGGAACAAACACATATCCAAAGAAACTGAAAGGCAGATTAATTAGAAGCGGATAGGGAAGGCAATCATTGACTGCAATCAACTAACACTGCAAGGTACAGTTCCAATTGTGTCAGTCTAAAAATCTTCTACCCAGACTGAAAGATGCCCAGTAAAGTGTCTGCATTTCTGGGTCCATTGCCAACAACGATGTCCAAGTAAAACCAATATTGGGCGCTGCATGGAAAGTGGAACCCATTACTATACCCGTGAACTTTATAAATGAGCAGACCCGGAGACTCTTCAAATACTTACCCTTTAATAGCCCACGGTTAAGATTCTATATAGTGACTCCTCGAATGTGTAATACCGGTCGGCCTTTAAGGAAACCTCGACATGTCATTACTTAAAGATACACTTAATTGTGTCACCCGCATCCCAGCAGGGATATCAAGCACCAAGGGGGAGCGTAGAATAGGAAGTTAATTCCACACTGTGCGACCCTAAAAATCTGCCCCTTCACCTTGGGGTTGGGGAAAAGACCCTAAGATGCAGCAGGTATGCACATCACCCCTTCATAGAACAAGCCACGTGAAGTCTATGTAATATCCCAGTGAGCAGAAACTGTTGCCAGTCACCATGGAAACCAATGTTATGTTCCTGCTGACTGCTCCACATTCAGAATGGGTTTTTTTTAATAAATTCGCTCTTTTTTAATATTGCCCCTTAGATCACTATCTCAAGCCCCCTCCCCATTATGGCAAGTAGTATATATGATCATGAAGAAAAGCATCATCTCACCTGCAGCTGAGCGGCTCCCGTCCCGCTCCCTTCAAACTTTACTAAGCTGTCCTTAGCAGCCAGGACTCGGCAGACCTGTAATGCCAACAACTCGTAAGCAAATTGAATATTACAATTAATGACATGCAGCCCGTCGTGTAAATTATTTATCTGTGTTTACTACTCACTGTGTATATTTTAATATATAGGGAACTGATGCACTTTTCTTTTTTTAGCAGCACGCTCTACATAGCTGCAAGGACCTAGAGTCGCGGAAGAGGTAGTCTCTGCGTGGTGGCGTATGACGTACGGGTGAACCGCAAGTGTGTGAGTGGTGTGCGTTCCACAGGCCAGGTGGTCAGGATGGGCAAGCTGAATGTCTTACTCCTGCGATACTTATCCAGAGATGATTTTCGTGTCCTTACAGCGGTGCGTACGGTACCTGAGGGTGTTGGAGATGTCCTGGGGAAGTTGAATGGGCGGGAAATGTCAAGTTACGGTTTAGTTTGGGAATGGACTGCTAACTCTGCCATTTTCCTTTGACTCGTATCGAACACATGCTGCTGAGCCGTTGCTTTAAAATGCTGACTGACTACAGCATGTTCATAGAAAGGTGGCAGATAACCTATTAATTAATGGTGGTGGATACCATGACCCCCTTAGTTAAAAAGGAGGCCTAAAAAAATAATAATCCACAGTTGTATATAGTAATGTGTTTTTTTACTTCACTATTAGCCAATAAGCTTCCTTTTTTCTGGAGTCCCGGGGACTCTCACTGTAGGCAGTGATTGTATTTTCCTTTTTAAAACACTACTCAGCGCTGGTAATGCTAAAGAAACCATGCTTGATATTAAATCCTTGCTCGATAGACCTTTTATTAGTCAGAGCCTGAGTAACTAAGACTGAGCTATTCTATTATTTACTGCTGGGCAGTATAATAAGGTGTCAGGATCTCTGTGAGGTAGAATACGCTCAGATGGCTAACATACAGCTGTCTGAAAATCCAAATAAAAACTAGAACTGTTAGAATCATCAACACAATGTTTTTTTAGAACTTTCTATTAATGTACTACTAGTAATAAAAATGGTGGAAGTTTAGATATTGAATGCTGTTCGGTTACTTGCAAAAAAACAATATTGGAAGTGGATTCTTATACGAGGGAGTTTAATTAAATAAGATATCTCACTAATATGTCACTTGTCCATTTAAATAGACGTTTTACCCCAAATAGTGCTGTCAATGGCAGCTCAGGTTAACTCAGAAGATGAGCCGCCTAATGGATATATACACCGTTTGGAGGTTCTGCAGTAGTTGGGCATGATATGCATTTGTATAGGAAGAGATCGAGAAATGCCGGACGTGGCAAAGTTTATATCCGGAGGTTTAAACACTACTTTTTTAGCAAGTGGTTTATAAATTGACGCTTGATGATTTGAGTATGTGAAGGGTACCTTCATAGCCTTCATATGAACTTTAGATGGATAGTTTGCTGTCCCTAACAGCCCCACTATAGAAGAATGCATATTAAGGTACGAAAGAAATGTAAAAAAGCCACTGATTGGCTGCTGGAAAAGACCCCCGAACCCAGTGTTCCCTAAGCCAGCACTGGAGCTGAATAGAGGCGATCATTTCTGCGGATGGGGAAAGGAGGCAAAAGCATATAGGGCGTTCTTCATAATCCCCCCATGCATCTGCAAAAGGGACAAGACAAAAGCTTAAAAAGAAAGGAACCACGCAGCTATCCTTTACAATTACATTAAAGTAGGGCTGAAACAACGAATCGATAAAATCGATAATAATCGATAACGGAAATCGTTGTCGACAATTTCCGTTATCGATTAATCGAGTGATCGATTCGTTGTTTACTTACCTCCGCGAGCGTTCCCCGCTTCTGCAGTCTCCGCCTTCTTTTAGTTACGTGACGCGTTCCGGAGGTAAGTATTCTTCATGTCTGTGCGAGTGGCTCCATTCGCACAGAGCGATTCGTGGGGGTGGGGGTGGGGTTTCAGGGGATGCAGGGCAGGGTGTGAGTGTGGGGGCAGGGCAGGAGACTGGGTGCAGGGCAGAGTGGGGGTGGGGATGCAGGGTGTGGGTGCAGGGCAGAGTGGGAGACTGGGTGCAGGGCAGGGTGTGAGTGTGGGGGCAGGGTGTGAGTGTGGGGGCAGGGTGTGAATGTGGGGGCAGGGCTGGGTGCAGGGCAGAGTTGGAGACTGGGTGCAGGGGCACAGTGCAAAGTGCTGGGTGCAAAGTGCTGGGTGCAAAGTGCCAGGGCTGGGTGCAAAGTGCCGGGTGCAAAGTGCTGGGGCAAAGTTTCTTGAACAGTAATAGTCCACCTCTTTTCAGAATGTTTGGGGTTATTTTGTTTCATAAATATTGTGTTTGGGTTCTTGTACTTTGAAAATATTGTTTTTTATTACATCATAACAAAATAAGAATGTTAATGTAAATTTTAAGTTGTTTTTTAACATCCAGTTCATTAAATTATTTTAAATAAACGAAAAATTTGCATATTGTTTTTTTTTATCCGATTAATCGATTAATCGAAAAAATAATCGGCCAACTAATCGATTATTAAAATAATCGTTAGTTGCAGCCCTACATTAAAGATCATATGATGGCCGGAGTGTCCCTTTAATGCGTATTAGTGTTGCATTGTAATTGCCTTTTTTTGCCTCCGAATGCATAGAGGGATTTTGCAGAACTGTCCCTGTTAGCCTTATAAATTGTATGTGTTTAATTTTTCAGGTTGAAATGGGCATGAAGAACCATGAGATTGTGCCAGCAAGTTTAATCGCCTCAATTGCGAGCCTGAAGCATGGAGGCTGTAACAAAGTTTTGCGAGAGTTGGTAAAACATAAGCTTATTGCTTATGACCGCACAAAAAGTAAGCAATTTAAGTCTGCCTTTTGGGTATTTTCCATAAATGACTTATACCACATCTTTTCTACACCAACAGGTCTTGTTTATAAAATGCTCTGGTGTCCATGTCCCCTTCTTAGTAGTGGCATTATTAAATATGAATTATTAATCATAAGAATATTGATATAGTGGTACGAATAGAGACTTTGATGTTTGGTTCATGGAGCGATGAAATAGAACAATTTAAAATTATAAACACACAGACGAAAGCCCTGCGCTCAAACTCCCATCACTCTTGGGCGGCAGCAACGGCTATAGTATTCATCAGCCCAAAATACATAGAACAAGCACCAAAAAATAGTTACCTGCGTGCTATCCCAAATCCCTGTGCTCATTAGAGATTTGTACCTTTAGCTCAAAGCAGCGAGGTGAATTGTTCAGTGTAGGACTCGACTAAGAGGTTTGCCGTGACGTGGCAGACAAGCTTTAAATGGCCATTGGAGTGAAACTAAAAACCTCCATTTGTCTAAATAAGCATAGGGATTTGGGATCGCGCGCAGCTAACAATTTTTTGGTGTTTGCAACTTAAAATTATAGCTGTCAAATAATTCTTCTCTGATGGGGTAAGAGAAGCCCCTCTGCCATCTGCATTCACTGTGGGGACCTTTATATGATGTACTGAGTTTCTCATTAAACAAGTCATGAAAAGAATTCCAAACCGACAAGAAAATAATGAATGGTCCAACACTGTTTTTATTTTATCTATAAGAAGGAAACGTACCCTAAAAGATATCTGTATCTTATATTCTAATTCAAATTAATTTGTTGCCAAATGTCTCCCATTTTAAGGAGTGTTGCGTCTTATTTTTAGGTATTGGCAAAAATTGTAGTACATAAGCGTGTCACTAGCGTGTTCCATGCTCCTGCTTAGGGTTGCCGGTTTTATTATTGTTAATGACACCCAGCAGGTACATCCTTGACCATTTTTCCACCTTTTGGTTTAGCTGTCCAGGGCTATCGTCTAATATACGGAGGGTATGATTACTTGGCGTTAAAGACACTTTCTTCTCGTGATGTTGTCACTTCAGTTGGAAACCAGATGGGTGTCGGGAAAGAATCAGGTAAAATCAGCTACAATGTTTGCTGTGGGATTTTGAAAGACTTGCTGTTTTTGTGTAGAATTGCGTAATGAATAAAGATCTACGTAGGACTAGCATCCTAGCCTTTTTTAATGCACTGTAATTAGCCCGTCCTATCCTATATACATGAAAGCTTCCTTGGGAATGATGTATGAATTAGGGCTGCAACAACGAATCCATAAAATCGATAATCGATTATGAAAATCGTTGTCAACGATTTTCATAATCGATTAGTTGAATCGATTTTTATCGATTTATAAAATGCCCGCCGGGGCTTCTATTACTGAATCCGGCGTCACGTGACCTTCCAGTGCGGCTTCCATCATGGAAGCCCCAACGGAAGCGGAGGGGAGAAGCGACTGTCTGCGCGCATCGCACAGACTCCTGCCGGAGAGGATCCAGGTCCCGTGCAGCACTGCAGGGGATTTGGATTTTAGTGCGCGATGTGCGCAACCTCGCTACTTTATCTCGCTGCCACTTCCACCTGCCCCACCAGGGGTTAATATATCAACAGAAGAAAAACAGGACAAGTAAGCAGCGCTGGGTAAGTATTATCTTTATTTTTATGCTCATTTGCCCTGTGTTTCTTCTGTTGATATATTAACCCTTGGTGGGGGCTGGTAGAATTTTTGCGGGATCTATTAATTATGTGCATTCTTTAATTTGTGTTTTTTTTTTTTATGTCTAATATTTGATTTATTGTTTATATTGTCCATATATTTATATTGTATTGTGTATTTATTATTTTTTGTCTATATTTAATAAATATAACAAACCTATTTTAGCGATGTCAGTTTTTCTTATATCGGGGGGGCATAAGACATATCAGGGGGCACAGTGGTATCAGGGGGGACAGTGGCATAAAGGGGCTATAAGGCATATCAGGGGGCACAGTGGCATAAAGGGGCTATAAGGCGTATCAGGGAGCACAGTGGCATAAAGGGGCTATAAGGCGTATCAGGGGGCACAGTGGCATAAAGGGGCTATAAGGCGTATCGGGGCACAGTGGCATAAAGGGGCTATAAGGTGTATCAGGGGGCACAGTGGCATATCATAGGGCATGGTGGCATATCAAGGGTAAAATGCATGTCAGGGGGCATGGTGGCATATCAAGGGTAAAAGGCATACAGGGGGCTATAAGGCATATCGGGGGCACAGTGGCATATATATGGGGCTATAAGGCATATCAGGGGGCACAGTGGCATATATGGGGTATAAGGCATATTAGGGGACAGAGTGGCATATAGGGGGCTATAAGGCATATCAGGAGGGGTATAAGGCATATCAGGGGATGGCAGAATGGCATATAGGAGGTATAAGGGGGCACAGTGGCATCTCTGACATATAGGAGGGTATAAGGCATATATAGGGGCAGAGTAGCAAATAGGGGGTATAAGGCATTTCTGGGACAGAGAGGCAAGCTGGGGGTGAGATGTGCATAACTGGGCAAAAATAGTTTACAAGAATATTTACTAGTAAAGCTTTTTTTGGTATTTTTTGGGTTCTTGTTAAAATATAGCTTTAATTATTATGTCAGTAAAATAAGAAGGCAAATCGTAAAATGCCATTCATTGTAAATTGTTTTTATTTTAAATAAACGAAAAATTAGCATATTGGTTTTTTTACCCGATTAATCGGCCAACTAATCGATTATGAAAATAATCGTTAGTTGCAGCCCTAGTATGAATTAATGTAATCGTCAGTATATAAAAAGAAATGATTTTGCTGCCTCTTGCATACTCTGAACGTCAGGTTGCATGCTGTAAAATGCGCCAGCATGTATATAAAATGGCCGCAGAAATGCATTTTATATGAATGTTCTAATGGTTGGAATGCTGGTTTGCTTATTTTCTTCCCTGCTTTGTATAAGCCCTCCTTTAACACACTGAACACTATAGAGAGGTAAATCCACGTATGATTTTTTGGTGACAGAGAAAACACGTGCGGGTGAAAGTAATATGAAGCATACAAAGTAATGTCATATACTCTGAATATATGTATTGTAAGAAGTGCTGCATGCATTATTGGCCCCACAAAAGGAAAGGAATAATGATGCATATGAATATGCTGTATTTACAGAGACATGAAACCCCCCCCCCCCCCCCCCCGATATGTTGTGATTTTCTGTTTGATTGACATTACATAGTATCCCAGTGTTCTGATTTATTGCTGTTCTAATATACATAGATATTTACATTGTGGCAAATGATGATGACAAACAGATGGCGATAAAACTTCACAGACTCGGAAGGACATCCTTTCGCAACCTGAAAAACAAGCGTGATTATCACAAGCACAGACACAAGATGTCCTGGCTTTATCTGTCCCGTCTGGCTGCCATGAAGGAGTTTGCCTATATGAAGGTAACCACTTTGTCACTTGTTACTGAATGTGTCTCGTACAGAGCTGCATGAAAACAATTTTTATGACATACTTGTCTATTTTTGTCATTTTTTTCTGAGCAGCGTTTGGGTATAAAACTGCCTTTGCGCCCCCTAGTGGATTTTCTGCTCATATAGTAGATCCTACGGTATGTATACAGACCTGGCAGCCTGTGTAACCATCACCCATGTAACAAAACAGCAATTTCTTTTTAATTTCCATTCACTATTCCTTATCCTCCGTTGAATAGTTTGTTGTGAATGCCTCAAGCTCGAAACAAGTGATTTATTCTGTTTGTGGTTTTTGTGCAAAAGGTTATCTAATTTAATCTCAACAATATAAACAGCTTTTTCTGTATGACCTATAGTTCAATTCCCATGCATGCAGCTGACTGATCTGCTATCCAGGCGGTTACAGATATGGATGTTAAGTTGCACAACGTTAGGGGACCTCAGAAGTCTCTTTCTTGCCAACACAACACCTTCCCCTCACTTTGTGTCATTGGGTACTTGAGACTGTATAATGTAGCCCAATGGGTTATTCTCCAAAAATGTAGCCGCACGGGAAATAAACCGTGGTATAGCTTCAGATAATCATAAACGCATTTCACCCTGCTGGTGTCGCAACAAAGGAAGACGTCAAGAAACAATAATAGCGTCTGCAACAGACGAAGGAAAACACACATAGTATCTTCTTCCTTTTTAATAAAATTGTTGCGTTAAGTCAAGACGCTGGGGATATACCTGATGCTAATACATATGCTGGAAGAATTGATTAAAGCAGGGATTGGGGGAAAAAACACAATTGTGTCTAGCCAAGACTCAATGGTTCCTCAAAAAATGACTGCTGGTGCTTTAGGGTTTTTCTTTCTTTTCACAGATTTATACACAATATGTTTAACCTCTTAATGAATTTAAACTCGAGCTTACGTGACTATATCTTTTTCCAGCGCTGACCAATAAAAAGTATTCTGTTTGACTGAAGACCCCAGACTTGGGAAGTAGAACGGCGTTCTGCTCTGATTTTGGTGCCAATGCAGAACTTTTTAACACGCCTTGGTTGAGTCGCATCTTGTTAGGCGGCATTTCTTAAGTGTTCAGTAAAGGTTCTGCTCCACCTACTTTTATAATGAAATAAATGCAGCATTAGAAACATAATTCTGAACAATAATGAATGTTCAATCCCTTCCCAGAAATAATTCTTTAATCATGTAAACTTTATTTGTTCAGAAATGCGTAATTGTGGTCATTGTTGTTCACATGAGGTCTTTATGTTGGAATAAGATAAGTGGCACGAGCTTTGGGGACCTCTGACGTCTCCATCTTTCCATCAGAAGAGGATTCTGAGGTCCTTAAAGTTTGTGTAACTTTACACCTTATTCTGTTTGCCCGATAAAAGGTATTAACTCCGGCTAAAGACTTCCCTTGGGCTAATGCGGCTACAGCATCGCAAAACAACATCGCTAAGGTTTGCTTGCTTAACTGCAGAGAGGTCTATTAATGTTGTGTGTAAGTGGAACGTAAAGCGATGATCCATAGCAAGTTTTATACAATAAATGTTGGGGAATTTGTTGCTTATCTCTTAAGAAAAACATTTGGGGGGGGGGGGGGGCTCAAGGCCATGGCTATGTTGATAAAGCAGCGTTCTATATTTTCGATACGGTTTTTGGGCTTGCTTGCTTTCTAATTTGTCGCTCAGTTTTGCTTGGCTCAGAAACGCGAGCGAGGTGCATGAATTACGCTAATAGCAGCCAAGCGACTGCACCTTTAAAAACAAATTCTCCGTTGAAACCAAGATCCCCGATCTGCGCTGCTGGACGTGTCGGGCTGGAATAACGCTCCCATTCAGAGCTCTCGTTTCTCTAGGTAATTTGATTGATTTTTAGAAATTAGCAAACAGTCCTTTCATTGCATGAATCCCAATGTAAGCACGGCGTGTCTGACCAAACGAGGTCGAGAGACTTTCCAGGATACGGTTCGTTTTATTCAGTCACCGTGCGGAATACCAAGCGATAATTGAGTCAAATGTTTCTCCTATGAGTGTTCCTTGATTTATAACGCTTGGAAACGCTCCTCCGCCTTACAGCAGATCACACTCGAACCTTCTCGCAACATTAGATGACATATCTTTGGAGCCATACAGGTCTTCGTTCCTCTACTTAAAGGGTTGTAATCGAGCAAAATTGAAGAAGCCGCCCATCCTTTGCTTTAACACAGACTTTCACAGCAAATAAGTCTGCTTGTTTTCATCTATTGTAAAGTCTCAGACATTAAGCAGCCCTGTGGTTTTGTCTTAGATTCAGGATAGTCATATATGACACATGCCTACACCATGCGTTTTTACATCCCCTGACTGCGTTAGCCTCTACCACTTCTGCTGGGCGCCTGTTCCACTTATCCAACACCCCAGATGTTCGTCCATCCCTAACTTTTATTGATTTTCAGTATTTTAACATGGAAACCAATGTAACCAGTCAAAGTTTTCATCGGTAGCTTATGGATATATCTAAAATAGCGGTACAGTCCCAGGGCTTCTGGCTTGGTTGGATATGTATAATTCAGGGTGGAGGTCACCTTTGTGTATGAATTATGCCGGGCAAGGCAATGACCTTCGTAATGTAGAGTTAATGTTGTGAGTGGAAACTTACCTGCAAACTCCAACTTTATTAAATAAACTGAAGCTTGGAAAAACATGACTGATTGCGACCGATTTCCACAACTGGAGTGGCGTATATATTTTCCACCGATGGAAATCAGTGATGTCTGTGCTGATCAGCCACGCTGTGTGTTATCCTAGATTCCTTAATCACTCCACAAAAACATTGTAAACCTCACTTAATCGCCCGCTGCCAGCTGCAGTCGCCGCTTCACTCTTGAGTTTGCCTTCCAGGTGTCCAGCTGACTGTTACAATGTACTTATTTATAGGAATTCATTGTCCCAGAGATTAAACGGACACTAAATTAATACATTGTTGAAGCTTTGAATAGTTTTATATAAAAATACTATTCTTTGGTGTAATTTAAGATGAAATATAAAGATTTATATATAAGCAATGCGTGAACATAAGACATATTATGACATGACATCTTTGCACAGCAGGTATTACGAGCTTTCAATGTTCCATTTTTTTATTTTTTTTTATGTTTAGAAAGTAATGGTACTAAAGGAAGATAGGATGATTTGGAGCTCAGCATTGAATTTTATTCTCTCCCCCTCACCCACCCATCTTTCTACAGGCCTTGTATGACAGAGGGTTCCCGGTTCCCAAACCTTATGACTACAACAGACACGCAGTTGTTATGGAACTTATTAATGGATATCCCTTGTAAGTAAAAATATATAAACAAGTCCACTTTTTTCATTAAGCTTGTTGTGTGACGTTTTTACACTTAGCCTCCTTAATAAGTTGATACTGTTGCTGACCGCTAGTTTTTAAAATGTTTCTGTGGTTTCTTTTAAAAGTTTTTTTGGGGTTTTTTTTATTGAGTATACTCATTAGTATCCCCAGCTTCTTGTCACCATCATTTTAGAAGTAAGACATATGTTTCTATTTAAAGTTGTATCTGTGTTATTGTCTTGTCGAGATAAAGTGTTACACTTGACATGTCCATTTATTTATGGTCCCCTGTAACTGTGTTTCTCCTGACTAGGTGTCAGATCCATCAGGTTGAAGATCCAGCATCGCTGTATGATGAATTAATGGAGCTTATTGTCAAGCTTGCTAATCACGGCTTGATCCATGGTGATTTCAATGAGTTTAACCTCATGCTCGACGAAGAGGACCGCGTTACAATGATTGATTTCCCACAGATGGTCTCCACATCTCATGCAAATGCTGAATGGTGTGTGAGACTCTGCCTTTGGATCAGATCATACTTACAATATTTCCTCAAATTATTGAATTCAAATCTCCAAGTTTAAAATTCACATAGAGAACTATAATAAGGCACTTCTGTCCTTTACCTGATTGGTTCTATTGGTAATGTTAGGGTGGCACCAGGAAAATTACCAAGCGGTATCAAGCCCTCGGTGAATAGCTGAACTTTTATTATGTGCTAGTATCCTGATAATAAAAAACCAGATACTTGGTAACAAGAAAGGAGGCACTTGTTTGATGACCAGATATATATACACACACATGCCGATCAGCAGTATCATTATGACCACCCGCCTAACATTGTGTAGGTCCCCCTTTTGCATCCAAAACAGCCCTGACCCGTGACTCCACTAGACCTCTTAAGGTGTGTTGTGGTGTCTGGCACCAAAATAGGTAAGTGACGCACCCGGCCATCCATGTGATGTAAAAGAAAACGTGATTCATCAGACCAGGCCACCTTCTTATGCTCCTGCACCCATTGTAGCTCAGCATGGGCACCCTAACTGGACTTTTTTCAGCCCATGACCCTGTCGCCGGTTCACCACTTTTCCTGCCTTGGACCACTTTTTATAGGTACTGACCACTGCAGACCGGGAACACCCCACAAGATCTGCCGTTTTGGAGATTCTCTAACCCGGTTCTCTAACCATCACAATGCCATGATAACCAGATTATCAGAATATCAGTTATTCACTTCACCTGTCAGTGGTCATAATGTTATGGCTGATCCGAGTGTATGTGTATGTGTGTGTATATATCATTTTAATAGATAATGAAGCTATATAGCTGCTAATAACGTTTCTGTGGCTTTTGCAATGTCTAGTTTTTCCTTATGTGCAATGGTAATTTTTTTTTTTTTTTTTTTTTTTACGCTTACATATTGTCTTTGTTACGTTTTTGTTTTTTTTAACTTGTAAAGTACACTTTGATTTATTTTAGGTATTTTGACAGAGATGTTAAATGTATTAGAGATTTCTTCTTAAAGCGATTCAACTATGAAAGTGAACTCTACCCAACTTTTCAAGATATCCAGTGAGTGGACCTTTCCCCCAATGTTTGTTATAATCTGTGAGGCCTAAATTTATTATTTTTTCGATAAACTGAATTTTATGTCATAACATTTGGAATTGCTATAGAAATGATCCCAATCATTTTGCAGATTTTATGACTCGTAAATCAAAATGACATCCAGGATATGCTTCTCAAGCATCTGGAAGGGAACTCTGACTGATTTAGAGGCTTTTCCGTTTTGACATTCTACTGGGAACAGATGACTTTAACTGTAGATGTGCGTTGTAATGCAAAGAATATTAGAATATGAGTAGGAATGAATGAATCTTCTCCAAGAAAGGATTTGTTTTCCAGATTTTAACAATATAATTTTGTGTAGTGGTTTGTTAAAACGAAGTCTAAAATTCATGACACTTTATCATTCTTTCTGTTCCTTGTGTATTTACTGTCCTACGGAAGGCGGAAATTATGTATTGTAGGCAAAAAGTGTGATTAACATTGTAATTTGCCATCTGGGATCATCACCTTCCGCACATTTCCACGGTTAAAGATTTGCTATTATGTAGGAAGTGTCATCGGTGAGCGTTGGACCAAGCAGCTTGTTTGTCAGAATGAGGAGACTTTCTCAGTAGCAATTTGCTAATATGTATACCGTTCTGATGTATTGCTTTATAGCAGGGATTATATTAAGATATTCCATTTTAATATGGTCGGGGAAAGGTTTTTTGGGCTGCTGGCAAAGCTGCCTAATATTGATCCGTCCGTTGGTTTCTTTTCAAGGAAAGAATGTTCTCTGGATGTGGAAATTGCTGCAAGTGGCTTCACAAAGGAAATGCAAGAGGATGATGACCTGCTGCACCCCGAGGGACCCGGCGAAGAGGACGACGAGACCGGAACTCAATGCAGCCTGCTTGCAGGAGATTCGCATGGATCGGCTGAGACTGCCAATGATGTGGACAGAAGTACCTCAGAGCCACCAGAGAACTCGCCTCCTGACAACTTGGCTCGTGATTGCGAGAGAGCTGCAGAGGAGAGGGATTTGGAGACGCAAGCGCTAGACATGGCAGACTTTACAAAAGCCATGGCAGAACTTGAGGGGCATCCTGCTGGTGATGCAGCGAATAGCAGTATGAAAAATGAAATGAAAGAAGGGCAAGGGGACGAGGATGGTAGTGGTAGCGGAGATGATGATAACAACTCAGACGAACATCAAGATGAATGTCCGGATCTAGTGGACCTATCTGGAGCTAACAAAGAATACAGACCATTCAGGTAAAAATGTATGAAGTGGGTTTAGTGTAGATGTGTGTTTAACATGCTGTATACAAAAATACCCAGTGGACACTTTCTAAGGTTAACACCAAGAGTGAAACAGTGACTCAAGTGACTGCAACTCAATATATATAGATATGGAAATATGTATATATATAAAGTGCAGTGCTTGGCAAGAGGTTTAGTCGTTCAGCCAAGCATTAACATAGGCAAGATAAGTGATTCGTGTGACTTTACTGTATGGTTGTAAAGGCCGTTTGTGCTTCCAACACAGTTGACCACCTAGGATTGTCACTGGAGTTTGAGGAAGGTGCAATACACAAATGCATGCAGTGAGTGGCAAGGGTGAGGGTGAAAACCTTCTTACATAGAAAGGTCAGAGGAGACCGGCCAGTTCAAGCTGTTAGGCTACCAATACTAGAATAACTATTCTTTACACTAGCGATGTGCAGAAGGCTGTCTTTGAACACAAAACACATCAAACCTATGAAGAATAGATGGCCTTACCGGCAAAGGACAATTGCGCTAGACAAGCGAGCTCAATGAAGTGGCAATTGAGTATGACATGCCATGTCAAAACAATTCTAAATAAAAGGTGCAAATGTAGTTATGAATTTACATTCTACAGTAAAGTGTGCATATACAGACCATTATTGAGGTGTACATTAAGTATATATGCATAAGGACAGGAGGCTGCTACGTAGAGCTTGCCGTCTACAATGTATTTTCTCCTGTTCAGAAGAAAATCTTTCAGTACACCTTTTTTTACATACTCTGTTTTGAATAGGGGTTATTTGACTATTTGCTGTCCATCCTTTCTTTCACAACCCATTTCTTTATCATTTATAACTCAAATTATATTCTGCTGTCACTTCATCCTACACAGTAAATGTAATTAAGTGTCACACCACGCACATCGTCTTGTCGTTTGCCAAACCGCAGAAATTTAGAGCCATGCCGGCGATAATGATTAACTAAGAGATTTGTTACATGACCTCACCAAGAGCCTGTAAATTGTGTGCAGCTCTGTTCGAATATATATTCTTGTGTACGCAGATTTCTGACTATCAACGTCTGTTTATATAGCCTGTTAGCGCCATAGCATACCTGAAGATACAGTAAACATAGAATGTAATACAAGGCTGAGGATCAATGTGTGTTTACATCAGTGATATACCAATGAAAACTGTCAATCACTTGTCATAATAGTCAATGCATTTTGTGTTCTTTCATAATTGCATAGGAAAAACCAACGCTGTCAATATAATAGATAAAGTTTTATCATAAGTACTCCCCGAATAGATTTACATCATATGTGTTTGGAAAAATAACGGTTTTCTATCTATGCACTAGGGATGAAGAGAGCTTGTGCCATATCAGTGAACACAGAATAAGGACAACAAGCGTATCGTCATTGGCCTCCGTAGGAAGCTGTTCTACCATTCCACCCGTACGTAATGAACCTTTTGTAATGCAAATAAATGTAGCATGAACTGGTAATTCCCTGCGGGAAGTAAACATTGGGATGCCGCAATTTTTCAATAATTCTTCTAAAGCAACCATTTACACAGTGTGTGTGTGTGTGTGTGTGTGTGTGTGTGTGTGTGTATATATATATATATATATATATATATATATATATATATATATATATATATATATATATATATATATATATATAATCTCTATATATCTAGATAGATATATATTATACTTTTAAAGAGGCAGTTCCAATGATGCAAAACATTGCTTGCACATTATTGCATGTTTAGCAAATAACCCATTGAAGATTTGTCTTTTATAAGAGATATATTTTATATATCAAACTGTTAGTGCTAGCTTTTGTGTTTCATGATAAATTGTTCCTGCGAAAAAATACAAATTAAGCAAGTTTTTTATTAAGAAACCATTTCTGAGAAGAATCTTGGTATCTGGACCCAGTGGTGTTTCATGTACGAAAAGTGAAAATTGTGCAAACGCTGAAAGGTAGTCTTGTACCCATAGCAACCAGTGGAAGTAAGACCATTACATTTGCACCAGAATCACGTTTGTATACATATGTATATCCCTCAGATTTGTATGTATTTACTTAAAATAACCTTGTGAGCTCTGCACGGACAAACAATGTAATGAACCCTTCTGATACTCTCGGGTTTAATCATATACTGCATCTGTGTCTTTGTTTTCCTTTTAATACCACTTTTAATTCTCCCCAAAATGTTGAGTGATGGTTTACAAGTGCCATGCGAAGTCATAATGTTATGATATGTGAGGAAGACAAAAATTATTATGTTCCAACCTATAGATTTATGTTTTTTAATGAGAACCCCGCCTATACTGCATTATTTCTGAAATCAAATTTTAGTTGAGTGATTCCAGCAGTTGTCCATGAGCCATAATTCAATTTAATAGCCAAACTTAAGTTTTATGGTTCCCTTCAGGCCGCGGGAGGTAGGAGGGGGTCATTTTTCATGCAGGTTACACAGCTGTCTTCGGATTTGTAGTAATAGGAGTGAAAAGCAGCCTGGACTGATCGCATGGATGTATACATATAGATGTAGCTTTACCCTTCTTTTTAATGCTGTAGGAGGAAGTCTCGAAGTTTCAAGGCCTTGTATATAATTTTTTAGCACTATCATTGCTATTTCTTTGAAACTCTCGGACAAGAAGCTGTATGATCTTCAAGCCTGTGAACATACCCCCACCCCCATCTGTGCCAGACTGCGGGTGGTAGATATATGGAACAGTCTCCCATGAGAAGTGGTAAAGACTAATAGAGCTAGATAATTTAAACATGCGTGGGACGGGCATAAAACTAATCTTAGACGAGTCCCAGGACTGATTAAGGTCTGAATCTTTACATCAGGAAAAATGGAGAGACTAGATGAGCTGAATGATTCCTATCTGCCACCAAATTCTGTGTTTCTATGGGTTGTCAGCAGTATACTCTTCTGTAAAGAAGCCACATAAATGTTATGTTGTGCTGTGTCCCTTTCAATACATTTTCTTTATGAATTGCTTGGCAAAGATGCTAATTCATTAGTCTAGCATTGCCAGGCCATTCGCAGTCCCGGGAACGCCACAAAATGAAATCTAGACTGTGACATTATAGTATAATCGCACCACAGCACATGACGGATTACATTTATTTCTCCCCAAGCAATAGTAGAAACAGCCACAAGATGGAGCCCTGTAATCTTAAGAGTTCTTGGTGTTCCCCATCAAGAGTTATAAGGAGAAAGAAATGGTGTCAACAAAAATGATAGAAGAGAATAAATACAGTAGTAGTAATAGGTGCAGTATTTTTTTTTCTTCCATCACACTTTCCCAATTTCATAAAAATCTAATAAGATAAACATGTCCCCAGCATTGCATTTACAAGGAACGAGTATTTTTAATTGTGAAAGTCTTTGAATATTCTGGGTAAAATGCCGCTTATAAAGTAAAGTGCGTTAACCAACTCTAATCCTGTTTTTGTCATCTTTTAAGGAATTGGTAAAACAGAAGGTGAAACGTCAGCTAACAAAGCAGCAAAAATCATCCATCAGGAGACGACTACAAAAAGGAGAAGCTAATGTGTGCACCAAGCAGCGCAGGGAAAACATGTACAACATTAAATGGAGCGTGGATGCCGCAAGCTTCTGGGGATAGAATCAGAAGGGCAGCCTAGCAATGCTTATTGATCTGCAGAAAGAACACGCACAACTAAAACTGTAATAATATCCACGTCACAGAAAAAAATACAAAACCGCAATAAAATAGTGATGTTTCTTACAAATAGTTGTATATGATATATTTTTACACTTCCTTTTCAGATGGGAAACTCGGATAAAGTTAAAAACATACATTTAGGTGATACGGCACTTTTCAAATGAGACAGAGCAATGAATCCTGTGAATGCGACTACAGCTGGGTCGCATTGCTGCCGGTTATTTTCAAACTTTGGGAAACCCTCTTCTTTCTACCACTCACTTTTGAGGAACTGATAGACAAGTTCCTCACTAGAAAACCGGTTAATAGAGAGTGGGAGATACTTATAGTATTTATAGTACTAACATCCACATAACCGTGACGGAAACTCAGGGAAACCATCCCTTAGGTGTTCAGTTATTGGAAGGCTGCAGACAAATAAAGCCAAGTCTCTTACCTGGAGCCAGTCTCGCTCCCTGCTTGCACTACTACTGTGCGGTTGCATTAGGTGACCCTACTGCTCTTCTGCTTCCTATCGCGGGCCTGTCCTGTTTTAAACGATTGGGACTGGTCCTATGTGTTGTACTATCAATGCAGTGAGTTGAAACAATGTGCCTTGCTGTTAAATATAACAAACTCGCCCACAGAGGTATGTGTGTGTACAAAGCATGGGCTACCACATATGTACACCCTACGTGAAGCATACATGTCAGGTGAACTGTAAGATTACTGAATATTATCTTCAGGAATATCACCTTTTTATCATTTGGTATATAGATTTCACCATTTTGCTATCTGGTATATTAAGCAAGAAAAATTGTGCTAGTTTTTGTCCACAATAAATTCTGTTATATGAAGTCATGAAGCACAATTATGTAACAAACTCTCTCTTTAGTGAATAGACCCTTTAATCTCAGATTTGTCAATGGCTAGCCAGCGAAAATTAATTCTCCACAGCATAAGTCATGAGATTTTAATACTCCTTTCCTACCAAACTAAAAAGAAAAAATGGTGTATCCACGTACCATGATGTTCCCGTAATTGTTTTCTGCTGTATATAAGAAAACCTCTTTCTTTTTTATTTATATTATATTTACGCCGTATCACAAACCAGTACTTTTGCTTGTGTAACTGTTAAAAGATCAGGATCCAACAGACATTGGAAGAAGTGTTGCTTTCTATTTTGCTCTCCCCATTGCCTACCAGAACACACAACAGTTAACGGAAGAACAAAAAAGAACATTTTTGTCATCATTAAAATATTACAATTTGACTGAAGCTTTGTTCAGAGTAACAACATTCTTGTAGAAGGTCATGTTTGGGTTTACAAGAGCCGGAGCGCTCAGTTCTCGTTTTACGAGTCAATACTCGACAAGTTCTTAACTAGAACAATTTATGGATAAGAAAGGTTATATTAATACAGCATTTGTAACACCTAATAAATGAATATCCTGTATAATTATGCTCTATTATTTTACCCCAAGCATTCAGGAGTTTCAGACCATGATGGTAACTACGGTACCGGTCGATTTAAAACACTCGGTGGGAATGTCTCATATGTACGCGATCGTTAAACCTAAACCACATTTTAAGGAAACTCATTTGTTTTTGTATAGAAGAGCCAGTTTTCAATCTGACTTAAGATCATTGGAAAAGAAAAATGATTATGGCGCAGAGATAGTGTTTCCAAATTGTCCGGTAGTTTAAAGCATGCTTTATTAAGCCGTCACAGAAAGTCCATGATCAAGGCTCTGCGACACGTTTCTTTGATGGTGTGATAAAACATGTTTGTTACGCTGCTGACACCACAGTTTCTTTTGTATTTGATGTTGGGGAGAACGAAAACCCTTGACCTGTATAACCCCTTATGGCTCCTTCTACTGTGTCCATCCTATCCAGTTCTTATGGCAAGGCCCGATACAGTAAATCTATTACATTTTATTTATGTAGTGCCAACAGATTCCATAGCGCTGTCACAATAGACACAACCGATGATGACTTTCACACAGGTTAAGCCATATTGGTACGGAAGGTGAAGAGGACCTTGTCCTTGGGAGCTTACTATCTATTGCGACATATTACATCATCTCAAGGGGAGATTTTATTAAAACATCATTTAAAGTATTAGCATCATGCCAGCATTAACTTGGGTAATTTCCAATCTGTCCTGTGAGAGTCCCGACCATAAATCAGTAAAATTCAGGATACTTTTTAAGGTCCAAACTTGTTGTTTTGAGCGCTGGCACTTTCAGGATCTGTTGCAGAGGCACAGACTGTATTGCACCCCATTTTCTAGCAACGTGCTTTAGATATTACTACCCCCTTAAGAGAACTCAACTGTCATAACACCTCGGGTCGATAAAATGACTCAAGACTTTATTATAAAATTAATTTAGAGGAGGTGTAACTTTAAAACTCGGTTTATATATAGGGTAATATAGATAGGGTCATGTATTAAAACTCTACTATTTCCAAATCCTCTTTTTTTTTTTTTTTAACTTTCAAGCGCAATTTATATTAAGACATTACCAACAAGGGTCATAAAGGATCATTATTAGAATAATTTATTAATTTATATAAATGCCACATAGTATAAGAGAATTCTCTTATAATAAATGTTTTTACTGGTAAAGATGCTAATTGTGTCACAAATCTGTTAGTTTTATACCACATACACTTTTTATGCATAACCACCTTTTAGAAAGATTAGCCTACTGTTGCCCCATCTGCGTTACGATACAGCTTGGCCGGACTGAGGGGAATCCAGTGGCTTTTCATAAAGTTAAAAGCCTAAAATGTATTAAATTCAGCCACAAACCTTGTCACAAAGCAGGGAGGCAGAGGATGAATTGTTAAAACCACCATCTCCACCAAAAGCTTTTTTTTGAAGATCACATTTCACATTTTAAGCCAATAAATCCAGTATTATGAGGTTTGATCACATAAATGATACCAGAAGGAACATTTTCTAAATGCGCAATTATAAAGGAATTATTTGTCAGCGCATGGAATTATTGTGAATTTAAATTGATACGCTGAGCGAGAAAAGGGAGGGTGACATAATACAATAATGGCCATTGAAACCATTGAAAAATGAGTTGGCCCTGTTAGAAGGAAGTGCTCACGGTGAAACATGTTCTTTGATGGTTCAGTGAAACAATATCAACAGCAATTTGACAGATGAAATAAAGAGTAGTTCTGTGCTGTTTACTTTGAGATGTAGAGAGTTACGCAGTGCCTGGGACGTGGCTCTTGCACATTCACTCTCCGGCGCTGATTTTGGCCTGAAGCCCCAAAGACTTTCCTGTGTCATTTCACCCAAGTCATTCATTTGTATCTACTTAGTGTGCAATCGCGACGGCCTGTCCTCTCTTCCCAAATCTAACGAGCACCATGCGGTCGCACATTAGTATCTGCGCTATCCTGAATAACTGCCCTGGAGCAGATGACGGAAGGCTTTACGCTGGCCAGTTCCAAAGCTTTAGCTACAAGGAGCCAGCTGCTTAGCACAACGGGATTGTGTTTTCTGGAATTGTGTTCCACATCGTACTTTGAATTGTTTTTTTTTTCAACGTTAAGGAACTTGAGATAACGTAACTGTTTATTTCTTAGCTCAACAAAGTAAAATATGGTCCTGACCACCTAAGCCAACTACCGCGCTTTTATCTGATTTAGAGATATTTGTATTTATAACCACCCTGATGGTAGTCACAAACAGCTTTATTATTAATAACTAGTTGCACTTCAGATACAGGGTAAAGTTTGTAAAAAAAAATAAATAAAACATTTGCCTTTTGTATAGAATAAAGAGAAGACACTGTACACATTCTATTAAGGGATAACACAAAATCTCTGCATATAACATCAGCGATTCTGATCCTGTATGTGATGACAAAGAAACCTCTGAGCAACTGTACATTGTACAAGGAAACAGACGTAGTCAGTCCGGGTGAAAGCACGTCTGTCTGTCTTGAGACTCTGCCTATGAAGTCCACAAATGATAATTGATCAGTCTGCTCTGTTGTGCCAAGAGTGGATGATCCTTTTACACAAAGGTACCCAGAGTAATAAAGAGCTCTTATGGGGCTATATGCTAAATGTACTTGTTTTGGCAGGAGCATTTCATTGGTTGTGTCTTAACTGCACCACTATTACCACTATGGTTGTTATCAGTAGCGTAACTACAGGGGGGCGAACTCACATCTCTAGGGGGTCCTGGGCAACCCCTGCAACCACTTGTTCCTGTCTTCTTATGCCTGTCTCTCTGTGCCATTTCAAAATTGTTCAGAAAGGGCCAGTTGAGGTCAAAAAGGCCCTTTCTAAAATATTTTGAGCCGACACATGACCCTATGGTGAAACCAAATGTGTATGCGTGTTAGCCTGTGTAAATTTGTGTTGTTGCATATATATGTGCCATAGTGTATGTTGGAGGGCAAGGGGGCAAAGATGGCACTGTGGGGCATGTTGCTTGGTGAAGTTGGGGGCCCAAGGCAGTTTCTAGTTATGCCCCTGGTTGTTATACATGACCCCTTATGTGAGGACTAGCTAGCAGATGCATATCATTTTGGGATCCATATGCCCTTCTTGCTTTCCTTCCCCTGATGCCCTCATGTTGTAGAGCTCCAAAAGATACAACAGTGCATAGGAAACAGTAGAAAATGTCTTTCTAAAATAAATTGTGTAAATAAGACACATTCTTACACATGCATTACTCAGTTACATATATAAAACTACAGGGTTATGTAATAATACAGCTTTGGTAATATCCTGACTACCACCGGGTCTCTAATACACCCCCTAAAGTGCCCCTCTTTTCACTTTGAAATGGTAGGATTTATCTTATGTGAAATGGACAGATCAAAATATTTTAACTGAACACTTTTTAAGAAAAAATCAGCATTAGAAATATATTTCCTAGTACTGTTGAACAAAATATTTTTTTAATTATCTAAAATTCTTATTTTCTTCTGAAACCACCTAATTGAACTATGCGCTAATAGGATGCTTGGAAAACATGTCTAATTTATCTATGAATTATGCAGGGCCCCTCAAAGAAGAATTTACCTTTCATGATGCATAGTAAAAAAAAATTGAAAAGTTTCAATTCGCAGTTTAGTGAATAATCCCCTTAATGAAATGGCTAAAAACATCTGGATAGTTTGACAAAGTTTGTACTAAAGATCTCAAAACTAGTAGTGGTTGATCATGGGCTTGAAATCCAACCATGGCTTAGGGGCGACCCTAAATCACAGAGAGGCGGAATCTGGGGTTCTGACGTATCACCCTAACACCGATCATCAGCTAAGGGGTAGATGAAATTGTAATTTGAAATGGTACAGTGTTAAAACTACTATAATGCCATGTACTGCTGTTCCTTTGTTATAAAATTATTAAAATGTGTAAAAAAAAAAAACTTTTATAAAAATATACAACCATGAGTTTAATTTAAAAAAAATAAGAAAAATGTTTAAATAACCTTCTAACCAGGGGCACTAAATAAAAAGAATGCGCTATCCAAGGCAAACCTAATTAAATACAATTAAATAGAAATCCTCAAACTAATGTTATATCCCCTCTGCAGATTTTACCAAGTTAACAGGTTTTTCTTAAACAAAAATAACCCAATATAAATGATTCCCTGGAATCCATGTAGGGAAAGTTTGGATGAAAAGAGAAATGCTTTTCTCATGGCTGGCTGTTCTCAGTGGCCTGTAGGTGGGTGTGTTGAACAGAAGGAAGCAGTGGGAATGAAGCTGTCAGCTAATTAGCTCAGCCTACAACAAAGATAAGCAAAGCCAGGGAGGAGGACCCCTGAGGGTCTTTAGATCCTGGCCCATGTCTGATTGGCAGATGTTAAAAGAGATTTCTCAGTAATCCACTGCATCAATGAACTACACAAATTCAGAGGAGAGCTGGACTGACTCAGGCATGTGGACACTTTCTGCATGGACCTTGAAGACTTCACAACCAGCATGGAGAGAAGTCTGGATTCCCTGCAGCTTCTAGTTACCCAGGTGTTGCCCCAGAGTGACCCATCCATGGTATTCAGAGACTGTAAGTACAGGTTAATATATTATAAACTCCTTATAGCCCAGGACATGTCTGTATAAGCACATGGGAATCTAAATGCCATTGTTGGCTGATAGCATTGATTTTCTTGGAAAGTTAATTATTTTAAAGGAAATATGCATTAGACTTTGTGTAATGTTCTGTCTTAAGGATTTAGAGGTGTATTCTATAAGGAGTAGAAAATGAAGAATAAAAGAATAAACAAAATAACAATAAGTATCTTGGTAATATGCATTGCTATTATAAAATGTTACTCCTTATATAAAGCAATTTAATAACATTATTCTAAATATATTTGTAAGACACTGAAAAACTCCACCAGCATGTAGGAAACGTTTTAGTGACTTTTAACCCTTTGTGTAGCATTGCAGGCTATTGTGAAACTTACGTTTATTATAAAAATACGTTTTGTGGATCCTCAAAAAAATTTTTTTTTCATAGTCGGTAATCCAATGACATTCAATCAGATTTGCTTTCTGATCCATGTATTAGAGGTTATTGTCTAATTTTTAATTTACATTCCTTAAATAATAAAATAGATAAGGCAATGGCAGTATGATATTTAGTATATAAACACGGTCTCATTGTACAGATCAAATACTAATATCCTCGTGCCTCCAGGCACAGAGTGGGAGATATTTTTTTTCCATCGCTAGTGTATCAAAATCTGTATTACTCTTAATAAAATCAATTTACTCCTCATAAGGCTCAATTTAAACATACGGAAAACAGCAGGAAAGATTTATCTTAAGACTTCCTGGAGGCATATTGCATGCCAAATATACATTTGTGTATGAAATGAAATTTTCCTGAACATGAAAATGAGGCATTTGATAGCTACAGACGTACCCAGGGGCTGCTAACTCATATTACTGTATGGAGCAAAGAGCTGCTGGTATGCACAGTGCTTTACATTGGAGTTAATTGGGTATTTCAATTGCTATTTAATTAAATCTCCCAACCATAGATCGTCACATAGATCTATGTTTGCGCTAGACAAATATTGGTTAGATTTAATTTTTAGGCAGATTTAGTTGGAAAAAAATAGAAAGTGAGTAAAAATGAATCTGGCTCTCCATTATTTTAATAGCGCTATGGTATCTGCTGGCGCGCTATCAATAAAATTTAATGTCAATTCTGAGTCTTTCCATCAGCTACCTTATGTGAGTTTATTGTACAAGGTGATTAGAATATATAAGTGGCTATATATATAATATATATATATATATATATAATAATTTATGCGCTAATTACTAACTGGATTTATAACTCTTTGAGTGCCAGAGCTGTATACCTTGGAACCCCGTATAGTTTCAAATTGCTGCTCTGTTTAATTGTTTGTGTTATTTTGTAGCACCTGATCACCAATATTTTTGTTTTTACACATTATGCAGGGCTCTATGTGTGTGTTTTATTAATATTGTTAATGTCGTCTGCATTATATGTGTGTCATGTAGGCTGCTGAAATCGTTTATTTTAAGGCAGCCAAACATATGTTCCCTAAGGAACGAGCCAGCGGCGGCTTATGATGTGTGGTCTGTTCTCTGCTGTCTATCACTATCCAGCTTTCCCTGGCATTGGATAACATGCATTTTCTGTCCGTTAACTTTATCCACAGTGTTCATTTTTATATCTGGTTGGAGACGCTCCTTATAATATAATAACTGGCGTTTTAAGCCGTTTGAGAGTGCAGTATTGGGTAATAGCTAGTACTAGGTCTGTACTGAGCGATTGGGTATTGTGGTATCTATGTAACCCATTATTACTATTATTATTGTTATTATTTCTTAATTTATATAGCTCATATTATGTCCTGCTTTATCAAAATGCAAGTGCATTACCCACTAGGGAAGTTTTTAAGGTCCAGCAGGTGAAATAATAATAATTAAATAATAGGGTCATTTAGAGCATTAGACAGGTAGATGCCAGCCGGCGCAGGGACCCCTGGAAGCATATACTTTCCCGTTCCTGGCGCGCTAGAGGCTCCAGCAGCAAGGGGGGCGGTTGACGTGACTCTGACGTAGAGGTGCGGCTGTGAAGTAGGTTAAGAGAGCTGGGCTAGGATGTAAAAATACGGAAATGCTCTTCTCTAGCACCCTGTTGTGGTCCTGTTGTAGCCTGTGCTCCTGACCTCTGCTTTTTTTTACCCTTGTACCTGCCTGACTATTCTATTGCCTGGTGATTTTGTATTTCTGTCTGATCTCTATGTGTACCAGTTTGGCTTGTCTGACTACCTGATTTGTGTATGGACCCTTGGCTTGTATGACTGCCCGAAACGTGAACCCACCCTGCTATCCTGACTATCCTGTTCGTTTTAACCCTTGGGTTGCTGAGTTACCAGTTCGGAATCCTGTCCTTAGCTGGCACCCAAACCTTGCTGTATCTACTCGGTACCGATACTTACCTGCTTGTACGGAGGCCTCCTTGCTGTTGGGATCGTCTTAAGTCCTGGTTTACTCTTACCGAGGGCTTTTCTCTTGGTGGTTGTATTCTAGGCAGAAAAACTTCGCGTAGACAACTTCCACTGCAGCGGGGAGGAGGTGCGGCTAGCAGCGGGGGTTGTCTGCGTCCATCGCGCAGACCTTCCCCGGCTGTCAGAGATCAGAGTTCCCCGCACCGGATTACACACCGGGGACTCAGAAGCACCGGTAAGTTTGGGGAGGGCATAACACAGGAGGATCCAGGTCCCCTGCATCGCTACGGGGGATCTGGATCTTAGTCTCATAGTCAGACCTAGTTGAAGTCTGATTATAAGACGATCCCGATCTCTGGAAAAAACCTTGTCTTATAATCGAGCAAATACGGTAATAGAAGCGTCTAGGGGTAACAGCTCAGTGATAATGTTCAGGATTTTGGCCCCTTATTTTCTTTAAAGGGTAAAATGAATGCTACAGCATACAAGAGAGAGAGAGAGAGATTTAGGAAAATACTATACTTTCAACTGCATAACGGTGTCACGGCGCATCGAGCAATGTCCATAAATACATGGTTTGACAGGTTTGTTGAGGAGAAATTCGAGTGTACTGCACAAAGTCCTGAAACTCCACTGAACACCTTTGGGATGAATTGAAACACCAATTGCGGGTCAGGCCTTCTCATCCAACATCCATGCCTGACCTCACAAATGCTATATTGGCTAAATGGGTACAAGTTCCCACAGAAACACTCCAAAATCGTGTGGAAAGCCTTCCCAGAAGCATGGATGTTGTAATAGCCGTAAATGGGGGGCAAGTCCATATTAATGGTCATGGATTTGGAATAGGGTATACAACAAGCTCATATAGGTGTGGTAGGTGTACCCATTTTTGGTTGTATAGTGTATGTGTGTTTTAGCCACTGGTGACAGAATCGCCCATTATCCTCGGCCAGATGTTGATCTGCTGTTATTCAAAGCAAGAACCATGGTAAGGCATAACCACAGGGGCAGCCATGCTCATAAAAACTGAATTCCTATCACCTTCATCCAGGATCTGACCAAATTTCCTTTCATTAGGTCTGAGTTTGCCATCCTACGCTGTGCAGTTTGTGTGTAGAAAAAAAACACCATTGATATTATGGTTTTAATAACTAACCCCTGTTAGACAATATAGCATACAATCATTGCCTGATAATGAGTGCATGCTACTAATAAAATGCACAATAATTGCTCTATAAACAAAAAGGGCCAAAGGTAGAACCATCCAGCACATCATTATTAGAAACCATCACCTCGCCAAACAAATTCCAAATCAAAATAAGGCAAAAGAATGACTGCAGTACAGTCAATTATTGAAAGCACCTTCTATATGAATTGAATACGTTCTTCAAAGGCTCGTTTTTCATAGCAGTCTTATGAATCAAGATACAAGTGTCCATCTGCTTCTGATTTTCAGTAGAAAGTAGAATAAATGCAGAACAGGCATTCGTGAATGTGTGTGAAAGTCGCTGGCTACGCAGCGCCCCTTACTATATTTTCTACTCTTGATTCTAGAAGATTCTTTCTAATTGTCAGCCGTCATACTGCATGTAGCCCTAATGTCCTGTTGTCCAGGCGGCTTGGCTCGGAGGGAGGTGGGCATTTGCTCCATGGGTAGCTCAGATTTCAGAAAGGAGGGTTGGCCAAGCGTGACTCTTAATATTAGGCCGAAATTCTGTGGTAGCCTCAACTATGTGCTCAAGGCCCAGTCAGAATGGTATGGGCTGTCCTGCAGTATAAGCACGGTATAATTAAATAATGTATTCCCTTTCATGAATTTATGCATCTCACATACTCCAGGGCAGAACTTTATATGTTCTGCAACGTGAAATTTACATGTGTCTCGGAAAAAGTGACTAATGTGGTCACCCTAAATGTGTGGGTTTATTCACTAAGCTGCCAGTTGTTTAAGGGTTAAGGTAAACAGAGACATTTCCTCTTAGCAATTTAACTATGCATTAAGAAGGGCCAACCCTAGTAACCATCTTACTCCAAGAGGGGTTGGGCTGGCAATGAATAATGCATAGTTAATGTGAGAAGAATACTGCAATGATTTGAGGATATATGATGCAGAAAGGCTATCTAAGCCCTCCTTGCAGGAGACCGTTGCAGGGTTGACCTTTTATAATGTGTTGTTCATTGAAGTGGAATTTCATCTCATCTTAACTCTGTTGTCTGTCCCATTAAATCGTTCAAATTAATATAGCACTTCCTCCCTATTTTTATGTTGAACTCATATTGGAGTCCATATTTGCGTTTTACTGCATGCGAACAGGTGCAGCCATTCCTTAGTCATTCATATCGCCCAGCTGCCTCTGCTGAAATAAGGGAACATAACACAATACATTTTTTGTACATTATGAGATAATATATATACAGTATATAATCAACAACTTGCACAGGGCTTCTTATAATACATACATTATTTAAGGGGGGCCCGGCGGCTCACAAACTTACAATATGTGAAAAAACGCAGCAAATCTTTATTTAATCATAAGTCTCGTATTCAATGGTTTAAGTAAAAGTTAAGTCCAGACGGTCTGTAGTTTTTTGGGGGGTTTTTTACATAAAAATTTCATTCAGAACTCCTAAAACAGAAAGTTGTGACTACCCTTTCCACTGCCCGTCATCCATAGGGTTTTGCAATATGCTTCTCGGTCTGAGCGCGGCAAGCTCACAGTCTCATGCTTTAAGTTACAATTTATAATGGGTTACAGCTGCAAAAGGGCGCGCTTATGATTTTTATGTCTAAGTGATATGGTTTTAGTGATTATGTGCCATAGATTGATTTAAGAAATGTAATCTAGCCTTAGAAGCCCTCTCACAAAAGAATTTCTTTATGTAATAGATTTCATATTGGATTTTCAGCTCTAAATGCTTCTCTTGTGGTCTTTTCTTCTTTTTCACTTTAGGCTTTGTTGTCATTTTTTTTTCTTTTGGTTGCGGTATTTTTTTAGATGGCGATATAAATAATCCACCTTGACGTTCCTGTTTTTATAGGAAGGATAAAATGGGCGAGGTGTTTTATAATTCCAGAGCCTCGCACAGATCAATCATTTATGTCGCTGATAACAGCCGCCTGTATATTGAAGACCTTGTAGGTTAAATGATGTCAGAGGTTTGTTCTGCAAGTTCGTGAAGATATTTGACCCTTATGTCTTCTTTCTCTGTATAAGTCTCCTTATTTTTCATTTTAACTATCCTTTGTTTAAATCTGTTAAGGGTACAAGAAACATCTAAAAAAATATAAAAATGTCAACTTCATCACACAGCGCTCGTCCAACAAAAAGTGTAACATATTGGGATTTATTCACTAAGCAGTAAGTGAAGCAGCACTATCCCCAGTATGTTATTCTTCTACAAGGGCAAGATTAATGCGGCAGGATTAAATCCTTGTAGCATGTAAGACCCAAGCAGACTTACTTGGTAGCCAAAATGGCAGATGTAGGAGCCAGTACAGAGGTTTGGTCCAAGCGTAGCAGCACCTGTAGCCCTCAATTAGATTACCACTAAGGATTTTTTTTGGTGGGGGGGGTATTTATACAATGGGAATGCTTTCCTGCCACTGATTGACAGGTTCAAGCAGCCAATCCATGAAACATTGAAACACAAACAACTTTTAATATGTGTTCTTTGTTGAATATCCTGTCTGGGACACTAGGGTGTCCTTTTAACAGAACAAACATAATTCCCACACTGCCGTTCCTCCTTATTTTTTTTCTTTCTGTTTATTCTTAGATGTTGTGGTCCGTTCTTTTCCTTATTTGGATGGCTCCACTCATAGAATTTTATCACACTTCTCTAATCTTTTAAAGTTTAGGACAACTGGGTAGATCTGCTGCGTTTTGCAGAATTTTCTCACGGCTACTTTCCTTATGAATCCTCTTAAATGTATTTGTAATTGTGCAACTATGAACATCCCATAGCATTTCAAAATTCCAGCTGTGGAATAGCATCTTTAAAAAATGATGTGTCTGCTTTGCTTATACCGCAAGAAACAGTGTTATCTAAAATAAATGAGTAGTGCTAGACATAATCTAATGCGCATTACCCATTGGTACGAATTGTTAAACCATAGCATCTTTATTATGTTTTTTTTAATAGTTGTTAGGGACTGTCTGGTGTCCCAGTCATCTCTTGATTTTTTTTAATGTTTTACTTGGGGAGAAGCTGCAGCTCCCAGTTTCCACTCTGGTGTGATCATTTGTACCAGCAAAATAATTTTCCTTGCCTGCACATGGGGAATCTTATTAGACCCCCACAATTGATAGCTGTGCTGGAGCTGACTGGAGGTAACTAAATCACGTGAGGTGTATTGGACCAAACCCTGCCTATTCCTGACTCATGTCCACTTCCATTACTGATCCCCTTCCTCACAACTCTAGCCAGATCCCCCAACCTAGGTGTCCTAAAATGTTGGCGCGTATATTAATGTCACTGTGAGTCTCTGTAACTGTAATTCTTAAATCACACTTACTTAGTACTTAGTACTTGGTGATTTCAGTTGTTGCCATTACCCCAACCACAGTGTCTGATTTGGCTATTGCTCATACACAGTATCTAGTTGGCCTTAAATTCAGGATATTCGTTGAAAAATACGTCCGGCTGGTACATAAATCCTGTTGTCAGGACCGTCCTTACCAAATATGTTGGACTGTTGACAACTATGTGTTCTGTATGTAATAAATGCATTATAATACAACTCTGATATGTGTTATTGAGATATCATATGCATCATCGAATGGTTCTTCATGGATCCCTTGATAATTTAGCAGTTTGAAATTATCTACTCTCTTCTACTAAAAAGACCATGCTTTCTTATAAAGAAAATAGAACCTTCTATTGCAACATTTTACTACCCTAGAGGTACTTTGTCAGGTTTCTGGCAGTAAGAAGATGAAATTCCACACATGGTCACATAATTCCTATTTGTTCATAAATCATCTTCATTGGATGAAATATCTTGGCATGTTTCCACCTTCACATTATCACCGGTTTTGAGTCTGAAGAACAGCAGAGGCATTCAGTTGTACAAATCCTTTACAATTAGAAGTATGCTTGTTCTGTTCTGAGTACATACATGTGAATAATGTCACTAACCACTTTGGAAAGTTCTGTTAGTTTAACGCAACCGGCCTGAAATGGCCTTTGCTCTAATATTTACCAGGAGTTAAAAGAACACTTTACTGTACCTGACAGCCCACTAAAGAAGAATATATATTAAAGTACTTGCATATGTAGAATATGCATTCTTCAAAATGAAGAAAAGGAAAAATAAAGCACTTAAGAAAAATACCCGGGGAGTGGGGAAAGGGGCAAATGTCCCGATTTACACGGGAAAGTCCTGATTCAGGGGCTGATCAAGTTCCATGAAGTGGAGATCGGGCCTCTGTTCCAGTCTTCCCAGTCTCATGTACTGCGTGTGGGATATGTTAAGTTAGATTGGGGAGTGGGGGGTTGGATGCCAGCTTCAGGAGTGCTCCCCATGAAGGAGACGAGTGCAATGAGATTTCTACAGCCCTGTAATCACAATGTACACTAAAGAAAATGACTTTATAATTCAAATGTATGTGAATAAAATGTATAAATACCTTGCTGTCAGTAGGTCATAAAGTCAATTGAGATATCTCAGTAGAGCCCAAAGCACCCTAACTATGCCACTAACAACACACATTAAAAACAGTGTCCCTCTTTGGCCATTTTAAATGTTGGTGAGCGGGTTAATAGATCAGTCCCATTCATTACACACTTTTATTTTTACTGTTCATTGTAACCAAACGAAGCTTGCATCGAAACCCTATGGTCTCATTTTGTATAAGAACTAGATGCAAGTTACCCCAAATACTAAACGAATGCAATGTGTCTGTAGCTAATAATACCGGCTATTTTGCATGTGCACTGAGATGGTGCCTTTTAGGTTGGATCCTAGCCATATTGCCATTAACACTCTAAAGGGACTTGAGTTTTTTGGCACTGGATTCATTTTAATAACTTTGAATGATGCCATGCAGCCAGTTCTCATTAGCTAACAAAGCCTATTAGTCTATGTTTATACTTATTTGAATAGTTTTTTAAAATTGTTTATTTCATATACGCTAATACAGTTGACGAATTAACTGTAAAAGACAAATATGAATTACTTATTCTAATACTAATAGTCTAATACTAATTAATAAAGCCTGCAGTACCGCAGACACATTGGATGGGATAATAATTCTTGCGTATCAAAAATCTCTTTCTAAACAACATTTGGGGTATAAACTGTTTTACTTGAGGGTACCAAGCAACCCTGAGTCATCTTGACTGCCTTTCCACCTGTAGTTCTAGAAAAAGTGACATACGATTGTCCATAATATCTGTCCTAAATACATGTTGGGATAAATATATTTAAAGTCTGACCCCGACTTTTGTTTCATTGGAAGACTAAAACTTAATGGAAATTGACTTTGTTTCAAAATGAAAGAATAATCACTATTTGAAGGCGCCAAATGATACAGGGACTGCCATTTTTTTTTAAAACCTTTTGCGCAATTCTGTTCGCGAAGTCTTGTTTAGAATGGAAGGTGTCAATGTATTTTAAAATTCCTCTGGAAAATGTTGCTTTTTTTCTGCTCATCATCAGTCAAGATTGTATCCATGCTAATGTACACAACAGTGTCTTCTAGTGTATTCAGTGCATCTTTGTTTAGTAAATCTTTGTTTTATTGTGCAAAGTATTGCACCGTCCAAGAACAGAAGCGCATCTTCAGGCCTAAAGGAGGTGCCAAATATTTCCTCTACCAAACATCCAAAAATTCTCTGGGATGTCAATAGTCCCTTCTGAAAGACTTTCATCACTAACATGTTTCCCCATTACCTAGCTGCATCAGTCCTCAGTTAATTTTATTTGTTGGAAGTACCTCCAAGCTTCACTGGATTTCAAGCTGTTTTCAACAGTTGAAACTATGTTGCCATGTTTAATTTTGCCGTTACTTTAGCTTTAAAAAGCTATTAAAGTCTTTAATGAGCTTGTTTGAAAACAATGTAGTGGCATACTGCATTACTCACTTAGTTACACAAGTCTACCTTATTATAGAGATGCTCCAAAGTCTGATTCAGCATTTTATTCCCGACAACCTAAGTAACCTTGATTTATTTATCACTGGGGCTCCTTAAAATATATATATAATATTTTGATTTCATGCATCTGGTTTAAGTTATATGCTGAGTTCTAAGTAACCCATCCAGAGTCTTAATTGGCTTCCTAAAAACACATTTATCAAGATAGATAAAATAAAGACTTCTTTTTTAGCCCACAGAGAAAAAACCACAGTCTCAAACAGTTACGGCCGGGTGTCAGGGCAGTAACTCATGACAGAAACAAAGCATATGGGAAGTCCAAAATAAGTTGAAAAGGTAAGACCACCCAATATGAACACACACAGTTTTGGAGATTATGTACCCCAGTCATCAAAACGCATTATCTGCCTCAGTCATGCATTATATTAAACATGCCTGAATTTAACCCTTTTGATGGTTTGCTTGATATTTATACCGTTCAATTAGGCATCCAGTAGAGCACAATGAGCATAAGATTGGTATGCTCAAAGCAAAAAAACAACATGCCTCAGCATCCAGTCAGCTCTCTTCTGCACCAGCTGAAGCCTGTTACAGAGTATCATGGTAAACTCTACATATAATATTCCCCAACGACCAGATATATACATTAAACTGTAATGGGGACAGTACAGCCCATTAGGGAAAATGTCATAAGATGACCCATTCACCTTAAATACCCAAGGGTATTTA
Source organism: Sceloporus occidentalis (assembly GCA_023333645.1). NCBI lineage: Eukaryota > Metazoa > Chordata > Lepidosauria > Squamata > Phrynosomatidae > Sceloporus > Sceloporus occidentalis. The sequence continues at coordinate 10,523,896 of JALMGF010000016.1, forward strand.
ATTGCACCATGGGTTCCAACTGTGTGAAGTTCCCTTCCACCCCCCCCACTAAAATTATTAAATGTTTTTCATGAGCGGGACAGCTCAAAAAGTAGAGTTCATAAACATATCGCCATGTAATTTAATGCTGACATGTTTTCCCATCCTGTTCACTTTATGCTTCCTTACTGAAGATTGAATCATATATGGTTCTTGGCTACTTCTTTGATTTCAGAATAATTGATGGCAGGCATATAGGATATGTTTTTTTTATTCCGTGACGCTGAGAACAAGAATAAATATTTCTTCTTTTCTGTACAGATACAGTATGCATTCCACTGTTCACAAAATTAATTGGTCTGAATCTGAATCCTCTGTATCATATTTGTTTTCAACTGGAAATGTCAAATTTCCCTGTATTTTAGTGTGCATAAAAGTTAGAACTGAATAACATCATTGTCGGTGTCTGGGAATGAATCTGTGCAGTGATACAAATCCTGGAGTGATATTAACCAAGACATCTTTATTAGATTATATATTCTTCTATAGATCTTTATTTGTGAAGTAGTATTTGCTAATGTACATACCCGCTGAATTATAATGCTTAATAACCCTGGCAAATAGTGACATATGAGTGTCTACATGAAACAAATTATCTTGATAAAATATACATTGCAAAGGATAAAACTGCAAGTTACCATATATTTAATTATGATATAATTACATTAATAATAGAGAAACAAGAACCACATGTCGATTATTTTTATTAGGCCTCAAGCTGTGTTAGTTCCACTATGGTGTTGATGACTGTCAAATGTACATTTAACTTATATCATTTGTCCATTACAATTAAGTTGTGTTCATCCACGGTGACTACACTGGCCGTTTTTGGGGGGTTTTCCCATGAAATAGAATTAGAAATACAATGGAGACTATACTAGTGCATTTGAATTTGTACAAACTGCAAATTCACAGAATTTTGGCAAATTCGGTGATTCATATGAAGCAACAAAAACAGGCTATACCCCCCATCCACAAAGCAGACGAAAACAGCGTCAAATTTTTGCAGGCCCTTTAACTTACATTCTTTTTTAAATTTCTTTATTAATCGGGAAAGTATTACTTGAAATAACAGTAGTAATGTGCAATACTACTACAATTAGCATTACAAATCAATACAATCCATAGATGGAACGTGAGTAAAGACATCAATATCACGTCAGACACAAATAAATAGTAGGACATCATTGAATGACAATGAAAAACAGCATAATTTGCGTCAGGAGATAAAGAAATGAGGCAAACAGGAAAAATTAAACAGAAGGCTCTCAACCTCCATAGCCGGACTCCCCTGGGCCATCACAAAATTCCCTTCCCTAGCTCAATCATCCCTAGAACCCCGGAATGGGGCATTGACCTTTGAGGACTTGTAGGCAATACCATTGAGTAGTATTGAAAGCTAGAAAGATGGAATTCTGTGTGGATCAATCTAGAGTCGCTGTGTATGGAGACCACCTATTAAAAAATTATTGACCTTGCTTTCCTTATGTAGAATGGACTCAATCCAGTCCATTTGGAACAAAAATTGTACTTGGGATATGACCATTTCCAGAGAGGTTGTCTGAGGGGATATCCACTGGGATAAAATAGCTTGTTTACCTACAGCCGATAGGATACTAAGGAGAGGCCTGGCCCGGAAAGAACTGTGGTGCAAAGTTTGCGGAAATATTCCAAAGATCGCCCATTCTAGCGTATTTTGAAAAGAAATACCCAGGACTCCTGTGATGTAAGCCTGCAGCTCAGACCAGAAGAGGGCAATATTAACTTACATTCTTATTCTCATTCACTCACACTCCCAAATGTTTCCCTACCTTTTCTGCTGATCACTTCTGCTTCCACTTGCACATATTCTATATCTTCTTTCTTTCATCTTCTATCTTCATCCGCATCTCCATGGCCATAACCTGGCACAAACGTCCGTCAAAATGTCAGCACTTCTGACAATGTCCTATTGTCTGATCCTCCCATCAGGGCACAGAACGTCACCAAAAGCACCGCGATTTTGGTGGAAGTTCCCTTCAGGTCACGCCGATCCTCCAGTTGGGTGAGAGGACGTCACCAAAAGTACGGCCATTTTGTCCTAAGGTGACGTCCTCCTCCCTCAATTGGAGGATCAGGCAAGAGGACATCACTGGTTAATTCGTGGAGATGCAGAATAAAACAAAAGTGAAAAGATATGGATATAGAAGTGGTTGGCAGAACGGGTATGGAAAATTTTAGAGCGCATGAGAGAGTGAACATGAATGAGAGTGTGAGTGAATGTGGGTACCGAGCAACGTATTTTTGTTCTCAAAATACCGCCCCCGCACAATTTTCATCCGAACTGAATGGGCAGGGAAAGTAATTCATTGACCCAAAACAAATGAGCTAAAAACAAGCCAAAAATGTATCCAAACTGTTTTTGGGCCATTTGCATGTCCAGCGGCACATTGTGTAAATTACATGTGTTACACAGCCAGAAACGTCCTTGAGAGATATTCATATTATATATATTATTGGCCTACACCTGGCTATGTACAGCTGAATCCTCTTGAAGATTTTGCTGAAGAAGCAATGTAGTACATCTGAGACTAATTTACATGGAAAGAAATGTTTGCTGTTCAAATCCTGAGTGGATTTTATTTGACATTTTTATACAGTAAACCTTTGAAGTTGCAGGTGAATCAGGGTCTTTAAAATTTGAGTTCAAATTCTGGGGCTTCTTGGTTTTGACATGACAAGTTTTCTTTTAATGCACAATCCTAGCTAAATTCCTGTAGTTTTCATGCAGCCAAGCCAAAATTATTCTGACGGGAATTTCGTAAGTCTTTGTTGATACTTTTCACTTGGAGTACGGTTCCATTCATTCATTCTTTTTAGATATCCAAACCAAAACCTTCATGCTGTTTATTTGATATCATCAATATGTGCTGCTAAATGCATATTATAGTTTTCTCCTGTCAGCCACTTCCATCTCAGAAATATAAACAGTTCACTCAAGCCAACGGCTAATGTGAACAGACAAGAAGAATCAGGATCTAGCGATTTTTGTGAGGAATAAATTCATGTCAAGACCTTTCAATGCATTCTTAAAATAGAATTTTCATTCTTGTTTGAAATTATGCTCTTCAGCACCAAGGGCTTTTTATACGCTAAATACCATTTTTCTATGTTTGTAACCATACAAATTAGACATTTTTTCATGAGAAGTAAGGCATTCTTTTAATACAAAAGAAACACATAAAAGGTAATGCTGGTTAGTGCTAGTATGTAAAAACACCTGTATTAAACAAAAACAAAAAACATAATATTAGCAATTTTTAATCATGTGCAAAATAACCTATTAAATATCCATGCTTTTTACATGATGTGGGCATTGTTAGACATATGTTGGAATATGTCCATCTGCGCTATTTTCATAACTATGTATAACGTAGAACACATGGGCAGACAGGGAAGGCTGTGAAACAAAATGTTAACCATGGAGAGAGGGAAGAGTGGCCTACCTTTGTGTATGACACATGCATCTTTGTAGAATTTGTAAAGTGCATTGGAAACGTCAGGTTTTGGATTCACGTTGGGATTGTATATTATTATTATTTTTAATTTCCAAATTTGCTTGCGCCTTTTTTATTATGCTTGGTTGTATCTCTTTTAAAAACTATTAAGGTTTGGAATCTTTCATTGAGTAGAATAAGAGAAGCAAACGTTCTAACAGGGTAACAATCAGAAAGTAAAAATAATAGTAATAGGAAGAACAGTTTAGAAAATTTCCCAATCTACATGAAAATAAATGGAACTTTACTGATATTCTCCAGGTTTAACATTTGATTTAGTGCTGTAATTATGCAGATAAAATTTTGGTAAATTTGGCGATTCTCATGAGGCCAGACCTCTACATGTGTTCGCATTCACTCACACTCTCACACTTGTCATTTACTCTCTCTCATGCTCTCTAAATGTTTCCCTAGCTTCTGTGCCAACCACTTTCGCTTCTGCTGACTTCTTCAACTTCCGCAACTTCTTCATCTTCTATCTTCTCCCTTCTCTTCAATTTTCAATCTGCTTTCTTCTTTCTTCATCCGCATAATATTGATTGATTGTTTATTTATATCTGAGCAGATTATTCCACGACTTCACCTTCTTCAATACACTAAAATATCACATATAAGAGTTTATTGGCTGATTGCATCAATTACATAAACTCACAGTGTATCATTCGTTATACATCATCTCAGAATATTATTCTAGTATACCTGGTATTCTAAATACTGGGTTTCTAGAGTACTTCCAAGGTTTGGAGTAGCTATTTGTCTTTTACCATTAGTTCTCTTCCAGTATCAACATCATTCAGCCAAGCAAAACCCAACTCCACAAGTAGCTGATATCTGTATTCTGTCACTAGCCTCACATATTGCCAGTTACTGTTTTGACTCAATCCATTTGTGACATATTTCCCCAGAACACCCCAAGCTAAAAAAGAAGCAGGAAGCTTTTTAAATGACATGAATAACTTTAATTTCACGCCATATTAGAAACAACTTATATATATACATAGTCAGGTTATCTGATGTATAAGTTACAATTACATTGGAAACCAAAACTGGTATAGTTGATTCCTGATGAGTAATACAAAGTTATTCTCAGAATCACATAAATGTCTGCATATTCACCTCTTCATTGGGAATCCACTGCAGTTTTTCAGCTGTTAGATCACTCAGTGTTCTGTTTATTTGTACAGACATTTGATTTTAAGGTCATTTAAAACATAACCAGCTGAAACAAGCTTACTAGCTAATTTTCTTAAATAACTACAGTTGTTTTAAAGGCTGTTTAGCTTGATATGGTTACTGATGCTAATATGTCATTGTTTTGCTTTACTGTATAAAGAAAAAAATATTGTATGTGTGTAATAAATCTATAACATTTAAACACCACCCCGACTATTGTTTTAACAAATGTTTTCTATTTTAGTTATATGAAATAAGGTAATAATTTATTTAAATCCCCTTTTATGGACTGCATATACATGTGTGTAACAAGGTCCATTGATGAGTATACCTACAGCGAGCAAGTGCAATCACTGATGACAATTCTATAGATCATGCTATATATATAAACGTAAGGAAACGGATAGTATAAAAAATACCTTACGTTTCTTAATAAGAAGATATTGCATGAATTTAGAGTGCCATTGATTTCTTTAAAGCATGATGAGTAACGCAATGCTGATTTAAATATGCTCAAGCCATTATCTTAAGGGCTACCAACACTGAAACCCAGTTTGCTGAAAACATTAATGCGCATTGATCGTCTTTGTTTAGGTAAGGATATTTAGCCATTTAAATACTTCTTTAAGAGTTAAAAAAAAGGCCTTTTCAAGTAAAAATCTAATGCACGTCATTTTTTTTGTTTACATTTTTAAATAGGCATCCACCATTCCAACATTTCTTACCAATATTATATAACATTTTCCATGTTGTGTTTTATTTCTCTAGTGAACGTGGTAGCGTTACTTCAAGATTTCTGGGAAACTAAAGAGAAGAGGAAGGCAGCTTTTCCAAGCGAAAGTTTGGTTGTTTATGAATCGGTCCCATCCCCAGATCCTCCGTTTGTGTGTTATGTTACTCTGCCAGGAGGAAGTTGCTTTGGTAACTTTCAGGTGAGAATTGAGTTTCAACAGAATCTTAATTTATGTATAATTCCATTATATTAATATATTGTGATGATATATCTACAGGATGTTCTACAATTAAACTGAAATCATGCCTTAGAAACTGATATATTTATGTTTCTACAATTTGTAATGTTGAAATGAGTCCTTTTAGTAGATGACTTGTTGAATTTTGTTTGACGGTATCACTATGAAATTGTTTAAAAATATAATTTTGAAAGAAAGTTCAGAGAGGACCATAAATGATGAAATATGTCAGTATCTGAGGACAAGTCAACTTAATTAAGAGGGGTAAAAGATATTGGGTTTGGGTGGATACAAAAAGGAAGCAAAAATATGGATCTATGTATCAAAACAAAAAACTAAACTTACAGTACTGTGAAAAAAGTGCTGTGACGTAAGCATACTTTCAAAAATAGATACGTTCATATTTTTTTTGTATTATTTAACAAAATGCAAGTCGAGTAAACAAAGAAAATCTAAATCAAATCAATATTTATCTTGAAAAGTGCTTGGACAGAACACCAGGAAATCCCTGTGTGCCTTGAAATTTCTGTCTGGGAGAGACCTTGCTGATGCAGTTACTGTGCTCAGTCTTGTCATGACTTTTGACATTAAACTGTCCTCAGCAACCTCACCTTGTTAATTCGTTTGGTTGTTCCTCACCCAGTTTTATTCCTCCTTCACAGATGTTTCAGTGCAAGTGGCTTTGTGTAAATATACACAGGAATTGATGGGGTTTTTTGAAAGCAAACGGTGGTCTACTGCAATATTGATTTGATTCTGACTTTTCTTGTTCACTTCCTTTGCATTTTGTTAAATGACGAAGATAAACTATCATGTCTATTTTTGAAATAATTTTTACTTTACTGATTAAAACCTTTCTACAATACTATATATTAACAATAATTGATTTCATGTGATGGGGAGATCTTTAGACATAATAGCCATTGTTTACAAAAGTAACAAAGCAAGTGGTGCTGATTTATAATCCATGTAGCAACTAAACCCTCTAAAGAATAAATTATAGTGTCCTGTATATGCACTTGAATTGTGCATTTGCCTTGGTACATGTTGGTGAAAGTAATAGTAGATCCAGTCTGTAGTATGTGCTTGCCTCAAACTTTAAGTAATGCACGTGTACACACAGCTGGTACAGGGAAACTGCAAATGATCCATTAAGTCGGTTATAGTTACTTACTGGGGAGGAGAGGCATCTCATATCCAAGAAAAACACATGTTGTAATGACCACATTAAGGACCAAAGTCACGGGACAATACTCGCCAGGAATGGGACACCCCCTGCGCTACCCACTCCGATTTTCTCAGTATACCCCTTTCCCTAATCAGGTGTTTGAACTGTGAACATATGAAACATTATTTGTTGTAATGACTTTGATCAGGGCCGGCCCAAGGCAAAATGCCGCCTGGGGCGAATTTTAAAATGCCGCCCCCCCCCCTTATCTACCCTTTCTCTCCCTCCGTTCCTGCCGCCCCCCCATTATCTACCCTTACCCCCCCCATTATCTACCCTTACCCCCCATTGTACTTACCTTTCAGCAGTCCTGCGGCGAGTCTCCCTGTTCGGTCTCGGTGCCGGCTTGTAATGTTCGGCACCGAGACCGAACAGGGAGACTCGCCGCAGAGGAGAGAGAGAGGGGCGCCGAGCGGGTACTGACAGCTTTGTAAGCGAAAACCACTCGGTGCCCCTTTCTCTCTCTTTCGCTTTAAAAAAAAAAAAAAGTGCCGCCCCTTCAAAAGTGCCGCCTGGAGCGGTTGCCCTACTCGGCTCCATTTTCGGGCCGGCCCTGACTTTGATGACATCATATTCTAAATACATAGACATTAATTTGAAGTCGGTCCCCCCCTTTGCAGCTTAGCTTTCACTCTTCTGGGAAGGATTTTCACAAGATTTCAGCGTGTTTCTGTGGGAATTGTTGCCCTTTAATGCCGTTGAGCATTTGTGAGGTCAGGTACTGATGTTGGATGAGAAGGCCTGACTCACGGTTCATCCCAAAGGTGTTTGATGCGGTTGAGGTCAGGGCTCTGTGCGGCCAGTCAAGTTCTTCCAACCATGTCTTTATGGACCTTGCTTTGTGTACTGGGGCACAGTGATGCTGGAATAAAAACAGGCCTTCCTCAAACTGTTCCCACAAAGTTGAAAGCATAGCATTTTCCAAAATGTCTTAATTTGCTAAAGCATTAACATTTTACTTTACTGGAAGTAAGGGACCAAACCATGATTGCAATAAATAAGAGGTATGTCCCAATAGTTTTTGTCTATATAGTTGTACACAAAGAAAGGTCCATAAAGACATGGTTTTATGAGTTTGGCCAGGCCTTCGAGGCCAACATTAATATAAATATAATTTTGTATTTACTGAATTCTGAGTTTGAAAGAAATGTTATATATTATCAGTATAAACATTTTGCTATTTATATGTTACATTTTTTTCACACTTAAACATTTGCATATATTTCTCTATTTCCTTTTGGTCTATAGCTATACAAACTTTTATTATTGATAATCTGAGTTGTAGTAACCCTTCCATGTAGCTAAAATGCACTGTTCCATAAAATAAACCTTACTTAATCTGTCATTAAGTTAAGTCGATTGGTGCTAGCTTTGTTTCACATGACATGTGTTTTTAACAAAAAATAGGACTAAAGCAACATTTTACATGATCAAAGACATATTTCCAGAAAAGACCTTCACCAGTTCTAAGAATGATGGTTCTAATGCAGCATTTATTTATAAAAGTGTTGTTGGAAACGTGCTACTACCCACTGTGTATGAAACACCCTTTCAAAGAAATTATACAAGCAGAGAAATATTAGTTTTCATATGTATAGTTGGTTGTCCATTAATGTCCATTTGCTGACCTCCCTTTACCTGCTCATACACTTCATACCATAAAACTCCTTGTGGAGCAAGGGTAGTATAGTCCAGGGGGTAGATGGGCCCTTTAGGCCCCCAAACAATATGACAAACCTATGCATTGGTGGTATCACTGTACTTAGGAGATGTTGCTGAACACATTGTGGTGTTGTTTGGGAGCAACATATACAGGAGGTTACCCAAAGTGCAATATTCAAGACAAGGGCGCAGGATAACCAGATTTGCAAAAAAACATAAAATATTGGGTGTTTCTAAACTCAGGACAAATATTAGAATCTTTTGAGCAGGATTTGCAGATGAGTAAAATAAAAAGTGCTTTTTTCAACTTTTCACCATTTTTTTATATAGTAAATTTAGGTGATATGATCAAAATAAAAAGAAGCCCATCTTGTGCTGGAAAAAAATTACATATCATTTGTGTGGGTGCACTAAATGAGAGAGGAGAAAATTGCAGCAACATCTCCAAAAATGTTAAAACAGCCATTGTCACGAAGGGTACAAAAAAACACCTCTGTCCTTAAGGCGTTAATAAAGTAAATAAACACAAATTAATAGAACCTTTCTGGTTCTTCAAGTATCAGAAAAGTGTTGCATTAAAACACACTTATCCAGTGTTTGTATTTTAAAATTAAAGAATGGATTTTAAAGTTAGCATTAAAAGCAATACAGCCCTTTTAATATAAAGTTTGCTTTGAGGATTCACTGTCCCTTTAACTCAGCATTTATGTTATACCTGCTTTTTGTAATGAGATGTGATGTTTTCAGGAACACAATGATTATATTTTATGAAATAACGTTACCCTGCTGTACATTTACATTTATTTATCTTACATTCAGAAATAAATAAATTTTGTTAGCTTGTATGAGCATGTGTTTGCATTTTGCCTCTAAAATTATTATCATTTATTTATACAGCTCCAACAATTTCCACAGTGCTTTATAGGTTCTCTAAATGGAAATGATTTAAACTAATTGAAATGCCATGTTCCTCAAAACATTGTAAGATTCTGTGAACTGTACATGAACAAACTCAAAATTTAAAAGATGATGTTCAAATTATTCTGCAGCACTAGAAATCTACATCCTAGCCTTTCCCATAACTAATTGCTATATCTATGACAAGCATACCTGATGCTTGAGCGGGGCGTGTCAAGACTGGAGAGTTCCCAGGTATGATTATAAGACGCCCCCCAAACTTTGGATCTGAATGAGAAAAACCCCCAAACCACTGATTTTTGTCCCTCATTCATATGCACACTTATTCTCTGCCATACTGTATGTATACTTGCACTTTGGCACTCATGCATGCACACATTTATGTAAGAAAGGGATGTGCAGGATTGGGGGTTATAAAGTTTTTTTTTAATTTTAAGGACAGGTAGAGCTTTCTTTTTAGACCATTTTTACAAATTTAAATTTTAACAATATTTGCTAATTTCATTCATTTGTACACATTACCAAAAACAAGGAGTGACCCCAATGAAACAAATAAAAACAAAGCGTAGAGCTCTGATTTTTGGTTTGCATTTTGTTGCTCTCTCACACTCTCATTTATTCTCTCAGTGTCTCCCTACCTTCTTCGATGACCACTTCCGTGTTCCTGTCAACCCTTTTCCACCGCTCCACTTTATCTCTAGCCTCTTCTTTTTTCTTATTTTCGTCACCGTTTCGCCAATTAGGGAGAGGGTGTGTGCAGAGGCCCCACCCTTTTGTCGAAATACCTATATAAAGGAGCTAATAAGGGGGAGAAGCGGACAAAAAACAAAGAGACAAGAGAAAAAGCAGAGCAGTAAATGAGAATGTGAGAGAACATGAATGATAAAGCCCTAGGCTTAGTCAGCTTTGCCGCCGATCTGAGATCTGATTAAATAATGACCTTGATTATAAGACGAGTTACGTCGTTTTCTCAGATTTTTCTGGAAAAAAAACCTTGTTTTTTTATAATAAAGCAAATATGGTATTTAATCAAGTAAAATTTTACCTTGATATTTTGCTGGCAACACTTAAGTGCCTTGTGAAACAAAAGCAGGTACTCATGGAAACTTAAAACAAGTTTCTTAAAAATGCCTATGGTTTTATCTGATTAAACCTTCAGAGCAAGAAAATGATAGATCTGGCATGTTTTATTTCCTTTATAAGCACACAGTATTATACCTTTTAAATGTTACATATAAGTAATCATTTAAGTCATTTTTTATATAGTGTTTTCTTTTATTTCCCCGTTTTTTTTAAAGGTGCACCATTTCATTAAAATTTTGATTTGGAAATGGTAAAATGGTTGTGGGATTGTACATGTTGGCTTTGAAGTACCAGAGTTAATATATACCAGTTGTTTTGTTGTTCTGCAGGCAGCTGCTATTACAATAGTTCTGTGTTTAGGTTTTGCATTCTTAACACTTTCTATATATACACACTTTAAGACTGATTCAACAAAGCGGTTATTTTTAAACCCCAATACTTTAATCTGAATCCAAGAGGCTTCTGATGTCCGCATAGAGAACTGCAAATGCTGAGACTTTAAAAAAAAGAAAAACAAGTTTGTAAATTAAATTGACACTCCAGTGGCCCATGCAGCCACACATATGAAGAATGAATATTTAAGTACATTGTATGTACTTTAGTATTCATTCTACAGTCTGTTAAAAATAAATTACCTTTAGGAGAAGCTACAACTCCAGAACCGCAGAACTGTGGTCCCATTTTCGTGCCATTGATTGGCAGCTTGAAGCAGCCAGCCAGTGGCAGGAAAGCACTTTCATTGTGCTGGAGCTGAATACATCATCTTGGAGCAGGAGATGTGTGTGTTACTTCCCAAACCTAGGGGAAGAGACAAATGCTTACGGAGAAGTCCACAGAATTCCAGCATGCATTTGTACCTGAAAATATGTTATTTTTTAAAGTACATATGATGGCTGGGTTTTTCCTTTAAATATGGTAACGAAAGGTTATTAAATATAGAAACTAACTTAATTTATTTGTTTGGGTAGCTAAGATAATAGACCAGGGAGGAGCAGTTGATATAGCTTATCTAGATTTTAGTAAGGCATTCGACACTGTCCCCCTAAGAAGACACAGTCTGTGGGTTTAGATGCGCGAATAGTTGAACAGATAAGGCAATGGTTGAGTGATAGGAGGCAGGAGTTTGTAGTTGCCAGCAGAATACCTCAGGGATTAATATTCGGATCCGTACTTTTAAAAAAAAATTTAAGTAATATTACAGATGGTAAAGTAGGTTTTTTGCAGATCTTACAAAGGTCTGCAACAGGGTATTTTGAGTGGAACCCAAATGGCAAATTATTTAAGTAACTTAAAAGTCAGTGTGGCAGCTGCAGTTTAATGTTAATAAAAGTAAAATAATGCACTTGAGACGTAAAAATCCCCAGGCAGAATATACCATTGGGGACACTGTTCGGTCAGTAACAAGCGAAGGACTTAGAAGCCATTATTTCTGATGACTTAAATGGAAGCAGATAATGCAAGTAGGATACTGGGTTGGATAGAGAGTAGCATTAGTAGAAGGAAGAGGGAAGTGGTTCTGCAAATCTCTGGTCAGACCTCCCATAGTGTTTTGTGTACAGTTCTGGAAACCCCATCTCCAGAAGAATATTGACACATTGGAGAGAGTTCAGAGCTACAAAAATGGCATGTGGCTTGCAGGACATAAACTATCAGGTACTTGAAGGCATTTAACAAAATATAGACGTCAAACATGTTTGGAAGGATGGGCAATGTCAAGAGGTCATTTTCTAAGTCAGAGGCTTAGATGTAACGTACGTTCTACTTTACTCAGAGGGTAGTAGCAGCAGAAGCTTTCCTCACTATAGGGTGCTCACTAGGTATGCTCACAGCAACCAAATTCCTTACCGAATTGGTTTTCATGAGAGGCAAATTTCACCTAAATTAATCTTTTCATAAGAGTCCAATTTTTTTTAAAATGAAAATTCTAATAATCACTATTTACTTTCAGATAAATATGATGTCTGGTATAAATGTATAAGAAATATCAAGTGTATTCATTGTTTTAGATCTGTTTTTCTTGATCGTGTCCCTCATTATTTGGTTCTCATAGGGCTTAAGAACATCCTGAACTAGCATTAAAAATTTGCTGAAATGCAACTTAAAAAATATTCTGTCTTTGAAGTCTCCATTTTAAGATGTGGGAACAATAAAAAAGAATTTAAATCTTGATAATGCAGTAATGGAGTCATAAAGGAAATACCATTATCACTAGATTCTGTTTCACTGCTTATAGAAATAAAGTTATTACAACTCATGAACATTAATGCTTAGTGGATTAGTGTGAAAATGTGTGTGCAACGGCAAACCCACAGAACTGCAATTTTAGGCTGAAAAGTCTGCAGTTTTGTAACCATTATTTATAATCATATATATGTCTGTCATCCATCCCTCTATTTACTCTCTTTCTTATCTCCCTCTTTCTCGTTCTTTCCTTTTCTTCCCTCCCTTTTCCTTATCTCCCGCCATCTCTTGCACCCTCTCTTTCGCATGTCTCTTCCCAATCTTCTCTTATCCTGCACTCTCTCTCTTATATCTACTTCCTATCAACTTGCTCCTCCCCCCTATTTCTTCTCTTCTTCTGCCTTCCCAACTCATCTTCCCCATAGCACATACCACAATTTGTCGGTTCTTTCCACACCAACCCTCTCCCAAAACACATAACCTGGATCAGCAGCCCCCCACTCATGCGCACAACATAAATCGACAACCTCTCTGCACCACAACATGGCCCCTGCACACATGAATCAGAAGCCCCCCCCATCACAGAGTGGAACAAAGCACAACAAATTAGCAGCCAACCACAGCAATTGCTGGTTGTGCTGGGTTTAATGTAAAGGTCTAGTCGGACTATTGTACCTATACTCTGGTTGGACCAACACCTAGTTTGACCAATCACTCCCTACGCCTCCTGGTGTGCCTCTGCTCAGTGGGCCGTTTACAAAGGTGATCTCTTATCTGCCAAATGGCCCATTACACTATGGAGGATTACGTCATGCTGGCACAGTCTTCTTTGTATGCAGCAAAAGGTGCTTAGCAGTGAAGATGGTGGCCACAGAGGGAGTGGTTGAGGGTGCTGCCCAGGGCTCAAGCCTAAGGCTTCACCCAGGGTAAGCCAGAACAAGGCAAAGAAGCACACAGCTGTCAAAATAATATATTTTCTAACATTTAAGTAGAAAAAACTAATTTCTGTTAATGCCACTTGGATTTCTACTTTAACACAGCTTACACTATATTTTCACAGAATTGACATGTTTATAAAATAGATTATAAAATGTTAAAAGAACACATTTTAAAAATCACTAAATAATTTAAACAGTTTCAGATTTAAAATGATACATTTTTAGGAAATATATTTATCTTCTGTAACACTTGATTTGATTATTTTTCTTAAAATGACTGATTTATTAACGTGGTGGTTTTTTTGTGGCAAAATGTATTCCTCTTAATGTTTGGTGATGAAAGAAAGTAAGTGCCAGTGACATTAACACTACATAAAAAATCAAAACATTCAAGAATGTTAAAAAATATTTGCGAGTAAGGTTTTCCAACAATGATTTTTTTATGCAAAGTACAATGATACTAGTAAAAAAGGTAAACAAAAATATTGTAGAAAAAAACACACTTTTCAATTGCCAATTTATTTGGTACTCATTCTTTTTTGAATGGTGATTGTGTTTTTTTGTCTTGCTAAAACAAAGCTTTTGTGTTATTTGCTGAAATTTCTACTTGAAAGTAAAGGTTTTGATATAAAATACTTTATTTGTGGTTAGATTGTGTTGGGTGGGTGTCTTATCCAGTAATCCCTCCATCTTCTATTGACAGTGTGTATTATATGTCTGTGCTTTTAAAAATATTTCTGTGCCATTTTTGGCTGTGTAATAAATCCTCAAAACCACATGTGTATGTGTTGCAACAATGTACAATTTCCATTTCCCACAGTAAGGCTTGCAATAGCCCCAGCAGACTGACACTTGGCTCCCCTCTTCCTGAACTCGGCCATTTAGCTCCTCATGGTTTCTACAGATGGTTTTGCTTTTAATAACATTAGGGACTTTTTAATATTTTTGTTTCCTTTTCAGATTTGTTTTTTTTTTTTGGAGCAGGGGGGTGGATTCTCTTGCCCTATGTATTATCAGGTTTAAGCCATCATGTATTTATCATCTATTATCTCACATGGGATTCTTTCGGTTCTCCCATGCATATGGAGATTTTTGCTTCAACAGGATATATTGAACAACTGCTGGCCAACATGTATTATTCATTAATACCTAGCCATGATTGTAGTGTTTATTATTATCCATTAAGCTCAAAAATAATAGTATATTTTGATAAGATCATACAATGAAACAAAATAAGTAAATAGTAATAAAGGACTTAATATAATAATTGAAATGTAATTTTTCTTCATCAAAATAGTACATTTTTCTGCTTTTCACAAATTACAAGTTGTCCATTGATCCTCATATCAAAAGATTATTTTTTTTCTGCTCATACAGGTGGAGCTATCATATACGCAGCTTAAAAGAACGCTCAAGCCCTTAGTTTGAGCTTAGAAATTAGTAGCCACTCACATGTATGCTATCTGAAGCACACATATGAATGGCTGCTACTTCAGTGACTTTAATGGGAATGCTACTGAGCAGGTTCAAGAAGTTTATGTACCAATGCTTGCTTGCCTGGTTTCAGTAAAGGCAGCCAGAAGAGGACTTAAGTGAGACAGAAGTCCTGTTTTTTAGCTAATATAACTAAAAAATGCACGTTCCAATGTACATTGGAGGCAATTGTCCCTTGGACTGCAACAAAATTCTTTAAAAAAAAAAGGGGGGGGACATAGTGGGGTCAGTAAAGCAGTATTATGTGACCCCATCATTATGAGGTGGGTTGGTATAATGATGGTCAGGGAGGGGACTCTGCACTTGCATACATACATCCATACATGCATACATACATTTATACACACATTCACTCTCTCTGATCATCCATGCAGCTCACACGCTTCCCCCTCCTTCAACTTTCATACTTTTTTCCCCCTCATTATTTGAACTATACAGTTGGTCCCAACCAATTAAATTATGTCATTGGCCACAGTGATATTAGGAACTATGTGTATTCATATTTAACGTGTTTGTGACTAATATGTTTTTCAAACATTATAATTAAAAAATCATAGTGTATTCCTTTTCTGAACAAAAAACATTGGGGCTACACCGCTACAGATGTACTGTGTTCACAATGATAGCATTATTTAATACAGGGCTGGTATTCAATTATTCCCAGGGCTGGTTTTTATTCCCAGTCTGGCCTTGGAGCATGTAGTCTTTGATGTCAGACCCCCTTTAAATCATGATTTAAATGTTTAAATACATAATTAAACAATTGAATATTGATAAATAAAAAAATCACATTGTAATGCTATGCACACTATGTCTGGCACAGCAGAGAAAGAATACACGGCGTAACTTCCTTGCCAGATACTGTGTGCTGTAGCCACCAAGAGCAAAGAACAAAAAATAAACATGCACACAGCTGCAGCTATTAGTCAGATATTGTTATGTAAGTAATAGAAACACAGATCAGTAATGTAGGCTTTGATGGCATAGTCATTTTAGGTTTAATTTTAAATGGCTGGGTTGATACCTTCTTTGTATGGTAGTTGGTTGTTTTTACTGGACAAAAGCAGGTACACAGTGGTGCGTTATGGAGGGTAAATCCAATGGCCAAGAATTGAAAGGGCCCCAAAATTTATACATATGATACATGGGTATTTTCGCAGTAGGCTTCTGGGGATAACTTAACATGTCCAACCAGCTTTAGCTAAAAGCTCTGAAGTTTGCTGTCATTGACAGCCCCACTAAGGAAGAATTTATATATAAAGAAAGTAACCTCCTCCTCTGTAGTCTGCCAATTTCTCCCCCATCATTGGTAAGGAGGCTCTCCAATCTAAATCAATGGAGCACTTTCTGCAGTGTTCGCTGAGCTATAGCTGGTGCTGACTGGCAATAATTATATCAGGTGAAAATAGCTGGGGGTGGGGAAAAGGGGCAAATGAAGGGTGACACCACAGACATTTAGGGAAGACATGCATCTATCATATGCGTTAAAGTGGAATTAATGACTGGAGTGTATGTTTGAAGAAAACAAATTGATTGTCCTAATGTAGTCCTGTTCTGGGGTGTCTTTCCCATACCGGTCACTGCCGTGACTTACTTCTGGCCTCCTGCAGCGAGATCCGGAGCCGTGGAGTTGGGGTACATGTTAGTGGCAGTGTCTTCCCCCTACTGAGTATGGATGGACAGGCAGGAACATAATAAAAAAGACTGCAATACACATCAGTAGCAGTAAAACAGAATCAACATGTATTAAAGGATAAATGCAGATAAAAGTAAAGTAAATAATACAGTGGCTAACTGAACACACTAGAAGCTGTCCGACTGGGCCCACTACCCTCCCAAGCCCTGTGTACCCACCCTTAGGGTTCACCCTAAAGACTGATGGTTAGCAGTTGGTGCGCTGAAGCTTTGGGGCCCTTTACTGAAATTAAAAATAGAGTCATCTTGGCAATAGGTGAATGCCAAGTTCTTTCAACCGCTTGCTGTATCTGGATGAGGATCCAACTTGCAGTTCACATGCTGTACCAGTAACTGGATTCAACCTTCTCCACAGCTACACTGGGGCAGCAGATCAGGTGAATGATGTAGCTGAGCAATGCTTCCCACACATTTTGGACTGTAGGCCCCTGATCATTCTTCCTCGTAGAAGAGTTTGAACTGGCCTAATGAGAGTCCCTCCTACAGCTTCTGGCTGCCATGTGACTTCAAGCTCAGGAATTCTCTCTGCTGGTCACTCCACAGATACACAACAGTGACACAACAGGAAAACCCAAGGGGGCTACACTAATGTTTTCAGCAAAACTAACACATAGGCTAACTAACACATAGGCCACATACAATAAAATTATAATAAATTACATAAAATATTAATTGTGAGATCATTCTTAATATTTGTTTTTCTTTTTTTTTTTACTTTTAAAAAAAAAAGTATAGCAGTAAGTTATGGGTAACTGGGTATTGCAAAACTGTACTCAAATATCAGACCATTTAGCATGTAACATGAAGCTATAAATACATAAAGTTAAAACCTCAAGACTCCTTACAAATTACAGCCAAAAAAGTATGGATCTTATCTGGCAAGATCTATAACCAGAACAAGACCACAGACCTTAGTCTCAAATTGTTCCTAGGAAAAGATTCAAGACCTCTTAGTGAGGAGGGGCATGTGGTGAACGTCTGTAAAACTCTATTATAGCTCCTTTGGCCGTGGAGAAAGTGTTTTAAATGTAAACAATTTAAAGCCAAAAAAATCAATACAAATAATTTATCAAATTATAGGAAACAAATCTGTGTATGATTCTAGTAATGGTAGAACAACCTGCGGATATGTTTAGCTATAGAATGCCAGAGTTTCTGCTAGTGTGTGACCATAAGGACTTGACGAAGATTTGTGACCAAGCCTTTGCCTTTCACTCCCTATGTGTCATTTGCCCTTGTTTCTAGCATGAGGGAACATATCTTTCTTTACTTATTGTATGTTACTAATCTTTAGTAGCAAAAATTGAGGCCATTGCTCTCTTTTGTCATATCCGGATATGACAGTCAATGGTACAGTAGAATAAGGGAAAAGCAGAAATAGGTTCCCTCAAGATACTTCACCAGGGTTCACCCTCTGCAATAAGACAGGTAATTAATGGCTACCGACAAATTTGGCATAGGTCCTTAGAAATGTCCCATCATGGCACCCCATCTTGGTTTTTGATAAAACCATCAGAGCACAACTATGGTATGGAATCGCTTTTAATTTTAATATCTAAATAGTGTGCTTTGGCTGACAAATGATTTCCCAAAATCCTTTTTTCATTTATAACAGAATATGAGTCATAGAAGGATCATTAAAGGTTTGTATATTTTCAAAGATATGCTTTGTATAAAGCAGAATATTCTAAA
This sequence comes from Sceloporus occidentalis, assembly GCA_023333645.1. Lineage (NCBI taxonomy): Eukaryota > Metazoa > Chordata > Lepidosauria > Squamata > Phrynosomatidae > Sceloporus > Sceloporus occidentalis. Next base: position 10,542,506 of record JALMGF010000016.1, read on the forward strand.
TGGCAAACAATTTTTCTAGTTTGGTGTCTCATTCCATGGAATGAATGGAGACAACAGTTCAAAATATAGCATATAAGCTAAAATGAAACTGATACATTTGATAATTTAGTTAAAAAACTATATAATTCTCCTTGAGGCCCAAGTGAGTAATGGTTCTGGAGCTGATGTTTCCTCACAGCATAATAACAAAAAAACAAGATTATCTCCTGAAAACATAGTGTCTAATAAATTGCTCATTATGAGGCTTGTTTGACAGACACTCTGTAAAAATATAATCTATAAACATAGAATTTGATAGCAGATAAGAACCATTCACCCAATGTAGCCTGCCCATTTTCCTGATGTAGAGACAGTAATCAGTCCTTGTTCTTGTCTTAGATTCAGGAGAACTTTATGTCTGTCTCATGTCTGTAAATTAGATTTTTTTAGCCTCTTCTACATAATCTACTTCTACATAATCTACTCAGAGGCTGTTTCACTTATGTACCCCGGTCTTAGTAAAGTAAAGCTTCCTTATATTCCCCCTAAACCCTCTAGTTTTAGTTCAAACTGAAAACTAGGTGAGGGGCCAGTATATAGGATTTTTATCAGGCTAGGTTCCAGAAAAAAAGGTAATTATATAACTGAATGTTATTTTTACAAAGAAAAAGAGATTATGAATGAGAGGTTCTTGACCCAGTTTTTGTAATAGAAATGATCATGCATGTTTAATCAGCAATATTAATAACATAAATGATACACAAAGCATGTCCATAATAAAATGATATTGCAGTAAGGTAGTTTAACTTTAAACGAGGAGAGTGTGCCCAGGTGCTTCGCCCTTTTGCAGAAGTGCTCCCGGAGGCCTGGTTCACGAAGAAACAAAAAGACACGGAAGAAGTATTAGAGGAAAGAAGATAGAAGTACAAGAAGAGGCAAGAGAAGAAATGTAGTTGGGGTAAAGAAGACAGGGACATGGAAGTGGAATGTAGGGAGACATTGAAAGAGAGGGAATTTGCAGGAGACTTGGGACCCCCATGTGGCACCCCCCTTATGAGTGGCACCCGGGATGGATTGCCCCTCAAACACTGGTGATCCCTGCTGTCATTTAGGGGTCAGATATTGTGGTCTGTTACTTAAGGGAGAGTTGAAGTGAGTTCTAGCTACTTGATGTAATTAAATATTATAAAGAACCAAGTCCCATATATATATGCTGTTGGAAGATCTTGGCCCTTAACAATATATAATGAAATCAGTGAAATTTCTCCATAACACATTAAATTACACATTATACAGGGCCTGCTCAGCTCTTCTAGCTGGAAGAGTCTGCCAGTGTAGGCCTTTCATAATGAATAGCGGCATCATGGAATTGAAACCTCAACTTTCTTACAAACTCTCCTATTAGAGAATAGACCCTACTGTCACATGGCAGGTGTCGCCTACCTTTCAAAATATTCCATTCTAATCAAAAAGGACACATATATATTTAATGTTTTAATTAAAAATGAAAAGCCGAGATGAGCTTTTGCAAACTACAACTTCCATCATCTTCAAACACATCACTGATGGGGGTTGTAAATTACTCTGGTGTGCCTGCTTTTGTATCAGCAATAGTGGCATAGAAATGTGTATTTTCTTTTTAGATTGTATTTCTTTAGTATAATTAAAGCACTTAACCAATGATTCAATGGTGAACCACTTGCTTGTCATGTCACCTATGACAAATATATACGTTTCACCTCCTCTGTCTAGCTGCAGGACTCAAGGGAAAGATATTTCATGAGACTTTAGTAAATTCACAAAATGTTACAAAGGTGTTTTTGTTTTTACATGTGAAAGTAAATTATTACTCTTATTACTTATCAATTACCTTAGTCTTGGAGTGGGTTTGATATACATCTTGCAAGTGTTTTATTGCCAGAGGTCAGCTATGCGAATGGCCGTATCATCTAGAGAATATCTGATTACGTTTTGAACTCTGAGATCTGTCGAAATGTGTTGAAACTCTGAAACTGGATTTCATTAATACAATATGAGTTACATTAAAGGTCCTTATCAACATGCATACAATAAATCCATCAAAATGACACAAGTCCCTCTCAACAAAAGGTTTGAAAATCAGAGTTTAACTCTAGATCAATGAAAATAACAAATAAAACGGTACTCCAAAGTTAGAAAATCTTCATGCTGGCTTGGGGTCTTGGGCCAAGCTGATAGTACTTGATTAGTACAAGATGTCAAAAAACCTTTGGACCAGATGTAATGACCTCCCCATCCAAATATGTTTTAAATATTTTAGTAGGTGCTGAGGGTTGAACGCCGCCTTTCACCTATTCAATTTCTCACACATGTGCACAGAGAACAAACACTGAACAAAGTGAAAATCTCTACATGAAACAGGAAGTTGCGCTCATTTTATCAGGAATCTCTTGATATTTCTGTCTCTGTCAAGGTTGGGCACTCTTTCAGTCTGCTTAAGTACTTACTACGCAGCTGATTTCTCATGTCATGTTTACTCACTGAACCCGCTGAGTCAAGCATCCGATATCTGCGCAGACATGTGTTGTTCAAGTACTTGACCGATATACCCTCAATGTCCACACCAGGCCCCACCAATCAATTTAACTACTCAATAATTGACACAACACCAAGAGTGGGGTTGAAAAGGCCACAGATGATTTATTTAACCTAAGCTTACCAGGCTATCCAGGTACCACCAACACAGGGGAGGACATATCCGGATGGCCAACCTCAGACCCAAGGTTCCAGGCTTCACCAACCCGAAACTTCCCACCGAAATACCGCCAAATGCTCAGAGCATTTACCCCCTAGATGCATGGTAAGCTTCTGCCTCCAACTGGGACACATTTTAACCACCCACCTAAACACCACAAAATACGGATAGAGGGCGGGACAAACTACACGAGGTAGTGTGACACACAAAATGGCCTCAAACCTAATGACACTGGTCCTTAAATAAAATGCCCTCAGGCCGAGCCCTACTCGGCATCCCAGTCAAGGCCCACTCCAGCCCATTCTGGCCCCCCTTGGCATCATGAAACATGCTTACATGCTTTCCCGGTGCATTTGCCTGCTTGTGGCAGAGTTTAGCACAGAACCCAGGAGCTGTCTCCCTTTGGCCCACTGAGATCATAGTTGTAAGATTTTATACAAACATTGTCATACTAACATCATCATGGCCGAAACTCGAATTTCGAACTGTCACTTGTTAAGAGAGAAGGTGCCATAAGGAAAGGAAGCTGAAAAACTTGGCTGACCCCTTCCACCACAGTGTGGACTACGAGAGGACTAGCATTTTTGTTTTTTTCTTCTAGATGAGGAATAAGGGTGTCATGCAATTGCAATACTGGTCTCTTAAATAATACGCTCTGACATATACCCTGGAGTTGATCCTTAGTTCTCAAATATTTAATGACATGGGCCTGTAATTATAGTAATATTGTATGCATAGTTAACCATTGTGTCATCCTTGCTTTTTTTTTAGTTTTAAAAATAGTATTAATACATTTTGGAACAAAGGAGCATAATATCATTTGCTGCATAGGATGATAATTAAAAGCAATTAAGATACTCCTAATCGTAACTGGGAACCTCTGAGAGCTGGCCCTCCGGAGTGATCACTCTACTGCTCCCTAATGGAGGCAGGAAAGTGGGTGGAATGAAAGTGGATAACAATGTATAGGGATGAGTCAAGCCTTAAAGATAATTGATAGGGCCTGGGATGGGGCAGGCTCAAGGAAGAGTTTGAGTGCAGACCTGGGCACAAAATGGAGACAGACAAACTCTGCTCACTTGACTAAAGATTAAATACACCCATAAGAAGTCATGGTAATCAGGTACTCTCATAATAAGGACAGCAGATGGGAAGTTTTCAATGTTGGCCCTCAAGAAATGAAGAGCTTTCAACAACATGTAACTAGAGCATAGCTGAATTTGTGAAAAGGTGTTAACATTTCATTTTCATTTAAATTTGGCATGACTTATAAAGGATGTGTGATTGTGCTGTGTATAAAATGGACATTTAAGTATTGAGTCTATCCAACAGGATCCTAATGAGTAATGTGGTTTGGCCATTATTGCGGTTATAAACCTCTCATTTTAATTGTGATTTACAGTGCTGTTCAAGCCGAGCAGAAGCACGGAGAGATGCGGCAAAAGTTGCACTTATCAACTCCCTGTTCAACGAGTTACCAACTCGGAGAATTACTAAGGAATTCATCATAGCAAGTGTTCAAGAAGCAGTCACATCAACAAGTGTAAGTCAAATCCCCTAAAATACATTGTCCTACTTAAGAAACCTTTCTACTTTTTTTCGATGGATGTTCTTGTGTTGTTGGTCTTGATCAAATAAATCAAATCTTGTAGATGTCTTTTCAGGACATTTCATCCCAACAGTTATTCATTATTGTTTTATTGCCCGTTTTAATATTAAAATATAAAACATGATCCCAATAATTCCAGTCGTTGTAAAGAGACAATAACATGTTTTCTTTTTCTTCAAACTATTTTCTGATTTGTTGACGTTAGGCTCTCCTTAATGCATCTAAATTAAATATTTAGCTAGTATAATTTAACTAGAGGGATTATATAATATCCTCAACTTCTGAGCAGACAGTTGTAGTATCAAGATTGCACAAAGACCCCAACAAATTATCCTATGTCCAGTCCAAGAGAGTTAGCTATCCAGCTTATATGCACAGCAATTTAAATCAATTAATTTCAACCTATCATACTTCCCCTAGGTCTGCTGTTGATTCAAAAAATTTAAAGTAATAACACATGTTGAATTGCTTTGTCAAACATTATTTTAAATAGAAAGAATCCTGTTGGCAAAACAGCAATTGATCTGGCTGTGGGATGGATAACTAAAATAGTTATTTTGTTTGTAGATGCTGAGCCTTCAATTCCAGCTGTATCCTTAACCTGTTGTATATCAGGACATTAGAAATAATGACCTTTTGTTTCCTTTTTTTTGTCCTCAACTTTTGGAAGTAAACCCCATTGTCCGCTAGTTTACATTATTCCAAAATACTTAAAAACATCTGCTTTTCTCATGGTTTTTCTCTGTTTGGAGAACCTAATATGTTGTTAATTGTGTCAATAAATTGTGAATTTAATTTAATTTTATAAATGTTATTTACTTAGTCTTTATAAAATGTAACACTGTAATGATTCATATTTAGCGCAAAACCAATCAAATGTCAATGGTGAGAACAAGTTAGTTTAACTGAGACGTTATATGATATACGGTATTGGCCCGATTCTAGGCCGCACCCTTATAGTTTGGTGCTATTTTAAAGAAAAAATACACATTGGTGGAATAGTGAAACAGTATTTTATCTAACGATACATTAGAATGTATTGTAATATTTTTGGTATCTATTATGCAGTTAGTCAGCAAAGGTTATATACAAACAGAAACTTGGAAAACCAATAGCCATTCTAAGATCCTTCTTTAATTCGTAATGCACCTTACTAATAGATATGCCACTCTGCTCCCCAGATATGCCACTCTGCTCCCCAGATATGCTTTATGCTCCCCAGATATGTCACTTACCACCCTAATTTGCCACATACCCCCCCTGATATGTCTTGTACTGCCTGATATGCCACTCTGCCCCCCAGATATTTCACTCAACCCACCTGATATGACACATACCCCCCTGATATGCCTTATAGCCCCCAGATTTACCTATGCATCCCCAGACTTGCCCCCTGTGCTCCAAACATCTGGTGTCTAGTGGGGCAGCCGGTGGACATCTGCACGATGCGTGTAGACAACCTCTGCTGCTGTCCGCCACTTCCGCACCCTTACTTTAAAGACTTAAATTGGGGGGAGTCCGGCCTATAATTGGGCAAATACGGTATATGCAAGTATAAATAATATCACTGCATACGCTTTTCAGGTCTTCTTCTCTAATTGGACATATATCCTGCACAGTATCTGAAAATGTACACTATGTACCTTATGAAGTTGTTTAATGTTTACTTTAATGAGATTAACTGTATTATAGTCTTAAAAAAAAAACCACTGTAGATATGTGTGCGGTTTAAAGAATTGTGAAAATCTGTCAAAATGACTTTTCAACTAGTTCACGTGTTCCAGCACTAACATCCTCATGTTACAGTTTTTCTATTCAGTTCATTTATTGAGGAATCTGACATTACTTGGTTGAATCCACGACGCAGGTCTTTAAGTTCTCTTTGTTTTGTATCATATGTTAATCATTAGAAGGCAGCATTACTCATTGTCTCATAAACATTCATTGAGTTCTATAAACTGAATACAGGATTATTCCATTAAAGAATCTGTGGTTTTCTCCAGAACCTTTAAATCTCAATTATTTGTGTTCTTGGAAAGCACTTGCAAAAATTTGCTATGCAAGGTTTCCTGACCTTAAAAGCCTCACCTTGTCTCTTCCTCTTCTAGGAAACATCTTGGAGGACATATGTGATGTCTTCAAAGCCCATGCAACACAAGCCAATAAAGCACGATAGCATTTTGGCAGTTGTATAATACCTGTTAGTAAGAAGGTGAAAGAAAACAAGTAATTTAACCTATTCTTAAATATAAGCTTTGGAAATTGGGGACTCTCGTGTTAGAGCATTTTAGAAAAATCTGGCATTTATTATGCGTTACCAATTTCATTCAGATGCAAACTGAACCTCTCCAGAACCTCTCCTCATTTTGACAATCTCAGGGGTTTTTTTTGTAAAATCATTCTTAACACATCAACAGATCATAAATTATTTTCAGGAGATATTATTCCACATGGTGCCTTAGAAGTACAATCACTTTGAAATATGAGTTCATATGTGGATTGAGCTGTATTCACTAAAGGGTCATTGATGACTGAGCTATTCTGATTTTGCCCAGACAGCTGCCTTTTTTTTGGCAAACCCTAATATCACAGTTTAGGGCCCTACACACATGATCTTGAATTTAAGTTCATCCTTGCAATCAGTGGCGGAACTACCGGGGTCGCAGGGGTCGCGACTGCGACCGGGCCCCGGCGGCAGGGGGGCCCAAGCCAAGGGGCCACCCAAAATCTTTTTTCCGTTTTTTTGTTTTTTTTTTAATAAGGCAGGGGCGTCCAACATGCAGCCCGCGGGCCAAATGCGGCCCGCGAGACCTCGAGGTGCGGCCCGCGTAAGATCGGCAGCCAGGGCAACCGATCTTACGCGAGCCGCACCTCAAGCCCTGCTACTTACTTGTGGGAGGGTCTTCTGGACTGCACAGAGGAAGCGGAGTTCACGTGACATCCTACTTCCTCTGTGCTTTAGCAGAGAAGGCAGAGGGAGGCCGCGCCCCTTGCTGAAGTCTGTGAGCGGCATCGAGGAGCTGCAGTGCAGGTAAGGGGGTGGGGAGGGTGATTGAGGGAATGAATCTGTGAATGAATGATTATATGAATAAATGAGTGTGTGTGTGTGTGTGATAGCATGGATGTGTAAGTGCTGGAACCTAGGCATGATGGGACTGTGATTGCTGTTAGCCAAGTCAGCCAGTACATGCTGAAACCTGGCTAGCTGCCCCCCTTGTGTATTGATGCTGCCAGCAGTATGGGGTCTGCACATCACTTACAGCCACCCTGTACCAGCGTGTATTGGCTGACTTGGCATGATAGGAGTGTGATTGCTAACAGCAATCACAGTCCCATCATGCCTAGGTTCCAGCATTTATTGGATGGATGTGTAAGTGCTGGAACCTAGGCATGATGGGACTGTGACTACTGTTAGCAATCACACTCCTATCATGCCAAGTCAGCCAGTACATGCTGAAACCTAGCTAGCTGCCCCCCTTGTGTAGTGATGCTGCCAGCAGTATGGGGTCTGCACATCACTTACAGCCACCCTGTACCAGCATGTACTGGCTGACTTGACATGATAGGAGTGTGATTGCTCACAGCGAGCACAGTCCCATCATGCCTAGGTACCAGCATTTACTGGTTGCTGGGTATGATAGGAGTGTGATTGCTGTTAGCAATCACACTCCTATCATGCCAAGTCATTGCTAATTTTGTCCAATTGTGTGTTACCTACTTTTATTAAACATGTGAGTTTTTATTATTATTTTTAAAGGTGGGGGTCATTTTCGGTTTTGGCTAAGTGAACCCTGAATGTTTTGGTCCAGAATTTTCATTTTAGTTCATCCCTAGAATAAGTCTAGGGAATCCTGAATTTGTAGTCGCAAAACTTTCAAGGCCCAGAAATCAGTGAGAGGAAGAGTAAAGGTTTTGTGTCATTTACTTTATTTTAATCTGCATATTTTATTAAAGGCCATATTTTTTGTCACAGTGAAGTGGCCCACTGCAGAAAAAACTTGGACACCCCTGGATTATGCCCTTTGTACATGCGCCCCTTTTTCTTTGATTTTTTTACAGATATGATTCAATATGTAAATTGAATTTGTTGAATTTGTTGAAAAAAAATTGTTGGGTAAAAATCATGGTTTTTTTGGGGGGGTGAGGGGGTGGGGGGGCGCTTAACAGATTCTCGCACCCGGGCCCTGAGGCGTCTAGTTACGCCCCTGCTTGCAATCACATGATTTCTTTTAAGATATACTTCTTATCAGAGGTGGTGTGGATGTGAAGGGGCTCAAATTATTTGACTGCCCCCATAAACTGCTTATACAGGAGTACAAGGTACCCATTTATTAATGGGCTCTATATAAAGATACACATTCCTTCACCTATACAAGGCTGACATCATGGTCATCTTGAAACTATACAAGCTGAATTATTTAACACAAAATAGTTAAAGAAGCACTCTAGCCCCATTTGCGTTAAAACACACATTGAGGTCTGTTTTGCAGTATATGTACATACATACATACATACAAAAAATGCTTCTGATAGTAGTCCAAAATCTTATAATCAAAGTACCAGATTGCTCCTCCTTTGGAAGCCCTTCCCTTTCATTAAACAGTATAGTAATATATCTATGTTTTTCTATATACCAAGTATCAGTCACTTGGATGCACTATGAGAATGGTAATTCATGTTATGGTGCATCTGGGGGTAGAATAGAAAGAAAACCTCCATTCAGGTGTATATACGATAGGACTTAAACTTAACCCATACAATCAATATGTAGCATGGCATTTTTACTTAACCCTAGTCCACTTTGCATTCAGCCTCAATCCAGACTTAAAAGGTTCCAGCCTTTATTTTAAATGGCACAGCATTACTCAAATAAGAGCCCCCTCTTTACTGTTTTATTTCATGTATAGCAATGGCATGCAGCCATACAGATTGTCACGATAGAAAACTTTGTAACGGCAGTCATACAACTTGAAACAACAGGGCTTGGAAAACTACTGCTGATAATCTAATTGTGGGTAATTGATGGATAGGGGCGATAAGTTATTTTTTTTGTAGAACTAAGCTTTCTTTGTGCCTTATGTCTGGAGTTTAACATGTGCCGCTTTTCATGGTTATTTATATATTCTGCTCCCTGCATTTTCTTTTGACATTGGAGGGCTATCTACATTACAGTATTCTGTACTGAACCTTACCCTAGCCCATCTATACTATTAAAAAAGTATAATTTGGTATAGTTTTACTTTCTTTTGTTTACAATATGCCTTTACTGTAGTTTTACTTCATTTATCTGGTATTGTGAATTTATGCTGTCATAAAAAATATATATATAAATATTGTACAAGAGAAGCAGATTATATTTTTCTGAACTGACAAACAGGTGCAGGAGTTAAGACGTGTTATTAGAGATAAAGCAATTTGCGACCAATGAGTTGGACCCTAAATAAAAGATCACCCAAAGGTGACCAGGGAGGGTTGAGATAGAGGTCTGGGTAGGTGGCGTATCACTGTGGCCTAGGTATGTACAAATTAAAACAGTGTTCTGGCATGGTCAGGGATAGCTGAAGTCAAGGCAAGTAGCTTTCTGATGTGGTCAGGGATAGCTGAGGTCATACACAGGTGTTCAAAAGTAGAAAATTACTAAAAAAAGAGCTAAAGACAGAACAGGCTCTTGCACAGGCACCCAAAATCCACTTGAGGGTTTGGTTGGTTATGTGGTGGGTATTTCATTAACTTTAAATGGATTGGGCGGGGAGTGGGAAAGGCTAAACACTACTTGAGAAAGAGAAGAATGACCCGGAGACCCAGGGAAAGCAGTGCTTCATCTGGAGACTTGCCAGGTATCATGTCATTGACCTAAAGGCTAGTGTTTTATTCAGAAACATCTTGCACACTCTCAAGACTCTCCCCCATTTCACAGTGGAGTGTTTTGATTATTTGTATCAATGAAAAAATATGATAATTAAGAAATAACACTGATGTAAACAGATCATAGACAGTAAAAAAGCTGGTATAACATTTTTGGCAACTATGATTTTCTTTTTCCAGTAACAGTATTCTGCAGTACCATCTTTGTGTTAAGGAGTCTTTGATTAATGGCCTCCCTCGCTATTTTAATTGGCTCTACACTCAATAACAGTTTTTGAATGTTGAACATAGTCCATTGGTACATCATCCAAAATAAATACAGCAATATGTTTTAAGTGGTTTTCAGATCTTGGCAAACATTCAACACTTTCATCCATACATGCCAGAAGATTGAGCATTCTAGAGTGAGAACTTAGTTCTATTAATTCTACAGATAGTACAGAAGCATTTACTGAATAGTTGGATTACTGGCAACAAAAGTGGACAAAGTCTCTTGTGTCAAACGTATTGGACAATATCCACTATTACTTGTCCTGTCCTGTTATTGATATAAAACCCCAAAAGAATTTAAAATCTCCCTAATAAAAGTTGAGGTTTCGGGAAAAAATACCTATGGCTCTGGTATTGTGAGTATGATTTGGTTTACAAACACAAAGATAATCTCCCATAACAGTTTTATTTATCCTAAATCCAGTTCTCGTTTTATCTTAATGATCAATATATGTAGAGGAGCCATTGTAATCCTCCTTGTTAAGCTAGTTCCTGTGAGGTTTACAGGTCATAGAAGAAATTGGCAGGGTTTAATGTTCCTGTTGTATGTCAAGTAATTTGACCTTGCAATAATGACTGCTAGATGTTGGGCTGTCTCCTGTGCTTTATTTCACTTCTGGGTGGCACGTATACAAAACCAAACCACAAAACTGTCCTACATTGTATTTTAGCTTTGAAAAGGTGTTTCTTCTATAAAAACATGTACATGTGTACTTTAGAAAGGTGAATGGAGTTCCTCAAGATTGTAAGCTTGCCAACAGGGTTCTCTCCACCTAATGTATCAGTTTGTCTGTCAATTCTAGTCTTGTGATACCTCTTGAATATATGTATTGTAAGAAGCGCTGCGTAAATTGTTGGCACTATATAAATAAAAGATAATAATAATAAAATATTCATAAGGTATGCAGTAAGTGTTTTTGCTAGAGTTTAGTTAGTAGAATTACATCTACAACAAGGCTGCTAAAGTGTAACCTCCTATTAACGTGGATTTAGATTTTATAATAATTTCATAGTCAAAGTTAATACCTTTGTCCTGATATAGAGACTTTAATCGGTCATTGGTCTTGTCTTTGATTCAGGGTAGCTCTTTGACTATCCCAGTGAGTTCCCTCACTGTATTGGCCTCTAAAACTTCTGATGGGAGTCTTGTGATTCTGACAAGTATCATTATTTAAAAGCTATCTGGAGAAAAGTCAGAGAAGCAGACACAGCGGAGAGACAGTGTGGTTTGTGGTATTAAAGCGACATTTGGGTAGCACAGGCACAGAGCTTTGCTTGATAGCTCAACAACTACTTCTTATAAATTAGCAAATTGTACACAAAGCCTTCTATCGTGAACAGAAAAATATTTTCAGTTATTCTTTCTTCGCAAATTGTCCTAATGTCCTTTTAATATGTTCACTGTTAAGAGAAGAAGATGCCGAACAAATTAATGTCTGTAAATAGTAAGTAAACCCTTATGTATTCATTGATAATTAAGTTCCATAACCTGGAAGGTTTAGGTCAAAGACTATACATTACAGCACAACAATATTGCTATACATTTACAATAATTTAGGTATTTGTTTTTTTCCCAAAGTAACACCATTAAAATTATTATTTAATGAAATAATTGTTGTTGTAGCTTTGTTGTCAACTTTGTATTTAAGATCAAGACATTATGAAATCCATTAATTTAGCAGAAACCTGGTAGCTGGCAGAGTCTCATACACCTTCGATACCAGAATATTTTATATTTATCTTAAGTTTAGTTTGTATTTCCCCCGCATTGCAATAGTGTTACGGAATTTGGCACTAAATAAAGAAAATGCATTAGCAATAAAATTATAAGAAACATTCCAGACAAATCCTTTTGAATTTCTGATTAACTTAAGTACCTTACTATTTGGCACGTTATCTCTTGTTTTTTGCTCCACGGAACTGGATAAAGAACACAAGAGGTTAGTTATCTTTTAAGATGAAATAAAATCAATAATTAAATGCTGAACTATGAACAAACACAAAGGGACCATTAGTCCCTTGAAAGAAATTGTAAGTTATACCTCAGCATCGCCAGTTACCTCTTAATGTCAGTGTGACCATGCGCCTTGCCCTCAACAACATCATAACACTCAATAAACAGTACCAAGCAAGAGTCTGTGTTCTTTGGCCAGATCGTAGAGTATACGAAGAAAACTTTTTGTAAACCAGCCATAGTAAAAAGTGATGGAATTAATATAACCCCATGCCAGTTTTAAAACAGTTTACAAGAACTTTTCTGTAGCTGACCTCTGGATGGTACAACCTTGCCATATTTCACCAATCTATAGCAACCTCTTACAGTGTAATTTTGTTGACTATTTAATGTAATTGATGAGTACTCTTTCAGTACTGGGTCAGAGAGTTATATGAATATAAATGAAAATGTCCTCAAAATACTATTCTTCTGTCTCTATATTGGCTTTATTTTCCATCTGTACCATAGTCCTCCTATGGCCTTAAGTAAAGCAACTTAAAAAGAGGATTATGTACAAACACTTAAAAATATGAACAGTTTTAATACAATGTCCAATGGGCTGTCAATATAGTTTTCAACCTAAGACAATGTTAGGTGTTTCTTCACAACTGTCCTAACACCCCATCTTGCTTTTTGCGATGGTGAAGAACATGGACTAGTTGAGATCCTCTGATCTCCCCTGACTGGTCCAGCAAGTTTGTGCTTTTCAGTACAGACCTCAATCACAGCTCCCACGTGACCACTTTGCTGTATATATTAACTGAGGCCCAGAGGTAACTAGACAGTAATGATAGAAAAGTGGTCCATGCCTACCCCCACCCCTCCACTAACCATGTCCCGATGTGGATATCTGGCATTTCAGGGGGTATACCATAGGTGTATGTGACATGGATACCAATCACCAGAGGAGCCAGGCTAGAACCCATATGTCGCAATGCACTTAACAATGTTGTCCGGATATTCCTATGCAAAATATACTCTCACTAAAATGTTCTCAGAATCCTACAGGAACAAATGAAGGACCAAAATCTACTTTTAAATATCAACTATAGAAAAGTTTAGGATATTTCTATCCCCAGGCTAGTATATTGCTGTGAACGCAAATAGAAAGGAGGTACAACTAGCACTAAATTAAGTAAATAAATTATTATTTTAGCTGCAACCTGGGAATCTGAATGTTTATGCCTCTTACGCTTTTTAGGTTGTGCGCTCCCCTTTCTGTATTTTTTTTTTTGCTGTGCATATTTGCAGATTCTGACCAAACTTTAAGGCCCCTCCAACCACACAAGGTAAAATGCAATGCAGTCCCACTGATTCAGACCAAGACTCGCCAAACTTGGGGTATTTTGACACAGTGGGGGGCTAAGCAATAAATGGCCATGTATTGTGATGGATTCCCCAATATTTATGCCTTAGATAGATGTTTTTTGAATGATATTCACTGGTTATGTGCTGAATTCTTGCTTTACTAAATTACATTTTTGGCTGTTTTTCTGCTAGTTATATGGGAGTGCTGTTAAGCAACTTTGACATGTTAGCAAGTTTTCAATAGCGTCCTTAGGAATTACCCCCCACGCTGTTCTATTACACAATGCTTTCTCACGGGTCCGATGCGGAGAAAGGACCTCTTACCATGTTTCAATGTTTTGAAATACAGACCCAATAGTTGCAAAAGTATTAGTTCACACAGTTGTTTGCCAGTACTTTCTTAACTCTATATTAGAAAAGTTATAGCATCTGAATCTAGAAACATTAACACAGGGCCTCAGGAATATTTACATTGGCTTTAAAATATCCCAAAGGAAGATCACATCTAGAAGTCTTTTTTTTTAAACTAAGAATTCACCGTAAAAACTATTAATGACTTCAAATCACCATCTCATATCAAGCAAGCATAAATCAATGGTGCAAAAACCTGTGGCTCTGGGGTTTTATTTAGTTAATTCATTTGATTTTCATTTGTTAATGAGTGAAAAAAGTGGAATATTTCTTTAACCATAATATTAAACATTAATAAATTATCATACAGTATAAAAACTGTTTATAAACTCAGAACATGCTCTTGATTCCGTTTCAGTGCTCTCCAACATTGCAATCAAATGTGGAATATATCTTTGTTTTGTGTACAGGGGTGTTGGAACCTGTTAAACTAAGGTTGTAAATGTAATACATTCTGAAGCAGTAGGGATGGCCCTAAGATTTCTAGCAGACTATCCCTATGCCCTAGACGGCTGCATATTTTGCCTATAAGGTATGGGATGGACCAGTGATATGCAGATGATATCCTTGGAAGGTACACTTTGCCATCTGGACTCCAGCAGTAGAAGCCCTAAGTCTCTGGTAGGAATTCAAACACCACATGTAGCTTTCTGTTTCCATTCTAGTACACATATGCCTTCTGTTATATAGTTACACCCCCCATTTACTCCTACATCCAAATCTTTTTTGCCAGATGACACATATTGAATCTGTTCATCTTTCTTATGTTAGGCCCAAGAAAATAGGTTAAGCTTAATGTGTAGTCGTTTTGACATTTCTGATATATATGCGTGCCAGTTACTTGATGTTATCACTGGGATGTGCGTTTTCGAGGCTGATAGAAGACTATGAATTGGCATTTTATTTGGTTTTAAAAACAGAGCAGAGAAATTCTGTTTGTTCCAAGACAAGCTGGGTTCACCCTCCACCATTTAAACCTAGTATCTTTCATAGTATCCTATGAATATGACCCTTATAAAAATGCTATTTCATAGAAAGCGTAAATATTTCAAATTATTTATTATTGCATTAACTAGGTTATAAAACATTTTATGTTTAAATTCATCGTAATCTATTTCAACCAAGTTTAATAGTGTAGATATTTAAATATACTAATATTAATACTAATATACTAATTAAAAATTATTTTCAGGTACCTCGACATTTTCAAGATCATCTGGAACTGTATATGTCATCTGACATTGCATAGTACTTTGTTTCCGTACATTAATGTGTGCCCTGATATTTGGGTGGTCCTACCAATATTTTCCTACCAAGACTTTTTAATAGTTTTGTAATGTAATATACCAATTTCTGTTTATTTTTCCCCTAGGGAAATGCAGACGATGCAGATGACCCAAGTACAAGTATCGGTGCCTATCACTATATGCTGGAAAAAAACCTTGGTAAAACTATGTTGGAGTTTCAGGTATGAACAAAAAAAAAACGTATTGCCTGGACATAAATTATGTGTTAACTAAGGGTTATCCCAATCAAAAAGCATAATGATGCGAACACAGTAGAAGATTATCCAGTTGATCAATAATCATTTGCCATTGAATGTTATCATAACCGTACTACTTATCTGCAACAATATATCTTAAATAAGAAGAAATCATATTCTATATAAACATGGTATGGGTGACCAGTAAACAACATCATATCAAATAGAGAGGCACCATTAAATCAATGTGCAATGCAGTAGAGTTTATGGACACCATTGTGACGGTACTTTCCCTTTAAAAGTCAAATAACTTTAAATTCAATCATATAATTTTGTTTTAGAAATAGCATAGAAATTTAAAACAAAAAAGAATACCATTGAAATGTCCCATTACTGGAATTTTGGATAATTTGGTTTTCTTGGGTCCCCTAACAAAGGGCACCTTAGGAATGCCATACATGGAACGTTGCCTAAGAGAGTTCCAAAACCACTATGAAACCCAAGATGTTGGATTAGGAACTGCCAACAATTGTTAAAATCTCTATACATTAGGGAAATATAAGGAACCTGAAGAATAGTTATATAGTTAATATAACAAATGTAATTCAGACCAAGGATTTTGCTGTGCACTCTGTCCCAGTACTAAACATTTCTCTAAGCACCACATAAAAGAACTGGAAGAGGTGCCAGCACATAGCACAGGCACCAGATGATTGTAAATGAGAACAACGATGGATCCAAAAATCCACTGGCCAATTATCAGAGCAGTTTAAGTAAACATTTCCATCTCTCCGGTCCTGCTTATTCGGAGAGTGGGGAGTGTATCCCTGTTGGGCTCGTTAATGCAAGTACGTTTACATAAGCAGATCTTAAGATGTCTGTGAATAAAATACGTCAAGGGGGTAACGGTAACGGTAATGTTCCCTAAGGTAAAAGACCTTACATATTTTTTCCTGCAGGAAGTTAGTTACTTCCTTATCTCAACACTTCCATAGGTGGATAATATTGCCGGCCAAAATACATTAAATAAAATGTTTTGATATTGCCCTTTTGGGAGAGTTAATATAAAGGGGGAACAAAGATTACTGATTTTATATGAATATTTATATTATTTACCATGTCAGTATCACTTAAGCAGAAGTTGACTTTGGTTCACAGCTCCAATGCTATTAAAAACGTTTCTGTTTCAGAACTGATGAATATTTTTCAGATTCCAAAGTTCCAAAAAAAGGCAAACAACACCTGGAATGCTCCCACTTCTAACACATTAGGCAGCGTTCTGGTGCTTGGAGAAGACAACTTATGTTTGTTCCTTATGCTCATTGGTTTTCTCTCGTAAAAATAAAATCTTTCTGTTAAATTAATATAAAAGGTTATTTGGAAATTACTTGTTTCTACTTAGCTGTAAAAGAGATGTGAAATATATTTTCAGAGTTCAGGACTTTTTTTAATTGCTGCCAATTTAGATACAGTTAAAAACTAGAATATGTATAATCACACAAGAAATGCCTGGTTCTTTAGTCATAGAGACAATAAACCTGTATAGCATTGTATACAGAGTGCTGGGAATAAGGGTAGAACCTAAATCTTGCATTATAGTAATTTCCGTCTTTATAAACTTTTATCATTCGACTTGCATTTGCAAAGACAGCTCTAGAAAATAGAGTGATGATTATAAGATTTACTAGGGGTAATCTTTGCATGATTGGCAACGGCTATCATTTTGTTCAAACCAATATCCTAGCAGCCTGGCCTTCTGTGCGCTGTGAAACATCGTGACGCTGTGTCACTTATTGTAGACCGACCTAAACGTAGCGTTATGATGCATCATGGACTTTATGCATATGATAGCCAAGCGTCCCCTTCAAATTATCGTTTCTCCCCCTTGCAGCAGACTCTTCTCACCCCAACACATTTGCCTCTTTCCCAGCATCTAATCATCTTGGCCTGCAAGAGGTATGTTTTCCAGCCAAAGGTCTCCTGATTCCCGCTGCACATGCGAGCCGTACTTACAGCCAGCTCCAGCGCTGGCTTCTGGAAGGGATCCAGGGGGATTATTATTAAGAATTTACTGCATTTATATATCTTATATTTAAAGGGGCTCTCTAATCTCCACTACGGCCCCACCAACAAACAAGAATGCATATTACAGTAAAGTTAATGCTGAGGAGCCTGGAGGCCGATTTTCATGAATCCCGCCATACGTTTTCACTGAAAAGAACATTCATTTACAGATGACCGCCATGATATGCATTAAAGTGGAACTATAATTTTTTGGTCATGTTATTGACAAGTTTTTTAGTATACAGCTGCGCTTTTTTTCAGTGTCTAATTGATTCAACATATGAGAGCTGCTTCAGGATCTTCCACATTATGGCTTCCTTGAGGAAAACATCTCCAAAACAAACAAAAAAAAAGAAAACCAAAAAGCACAAGCTATAATATTCCATTTGTAATGTTAAAAGTTGTGATCACCATAAATCCTCTTTAAGGAACAATATATTTGGAAGGACATTTTATATATTTTGTATTATATGCAGTGTATAGCCAGTCATAATAGGCATTCTTGGCCTAATACCTTTTAGAATTCATCATAGGAAGTGTTAGTTAAATATTAGTTTATATGAATCATAGGGCATTTCGTACGTTCTTCCATTACCGCTTTAATCTCTCTACTCCCAGCACTTGCTTTGGTAATAAAAGATGCATTTTCTGAAGTGTTGGTAATCTAAGCTATAAACGTGTCATTTCCTTCCACATTCACAGGCCACCCACAAATTGTTATGCCCTTTTAACCACAAATTAAGTAGATTGCACAGCACATCTGATAATGATAATATCCCGTTGTTTTACTGTTGGTTTTTAAATTTCATAATTTGTGGTATGCCATTTAAGTTTATTGTTAATATACCGTATTTGCCTGGTATGTATTCCATATGTCTGTTTTATAAAGAAAGGGCGCAGTATATAAAAAAAGGTTCTGTCGGGTTGATGCCGATTTTTGGACAGTTAAACTGACTGGCACTTTATGCTGAAATTCTATTAAAACCCAAGTAAATGAGAACCAAAGAGGAAAAAATCGACTCTCCTCATTATGCAGAAATTTACTGTGCATGCCAAAGAAAGGGATAGTTTTCAGGAAAGCCTGTGGTTGGGTCTAGAACCAATATACAATCTATTTGTATTCTGCGGTTAGAATGAATTTACCTAGAAAAAAAACCTTTACTTGAAGAACATGAGAAATAAAGAAATATTTAATTTATAGGGTATGCTTTTGTTGTATGAGAGTATGTGTGTATATTTATAATGTATATATATATATATATATATATATATATATATATATCACAGTTAATGTAACCATACATGGTTGCAGCTGTGATAAGGAGTTTTAAAGAGACACCCTAGCCATTAGTTGCATTTTAATGTGATTAACCTACTGCCAGTCAGCTACAATGCTGGTTTAGCGAATGGTTTATGTAGGGGGGTCAACAAGACCCCCTAACGCGCATGCACAGACATCTCTCCCAATAATTTCAGTGGGACTGCTTTCCTGCCAGTGATTACCCAGTTCAAGCAGCCAAATGATGGCGTGAAATGTTGGTCATGAGCTGCAGCTTCTCCTGAATTTTGTATTTTTGTTTGATGAATGCATATTAAACTACTTACAAAGAAATGTAATATGCATTATTTGTTGACGATCCTGTCTGAGACATGGGATTGGAAACAAAAATAATCACTTTAAACAAGAAGAAAAGACCAGACCCATCTCTTTTAAGCACGAATGATGTAGAGACCTAAAACATTCCAAGGTTAAAGACGTTTCTGGTCTACGAACAGGAACTCGCTCCACCATAGGTGGAACTGTCATGTTAGTTTAAAGGAGGTGATGGTGAAGGTGGCATACTAACATATGGTAGAAATGTGTGTGTGTATTTATGTGTGTATACGTATGTATGTGTGTGTATGTATATATATATATATATATATATATATATATATATAAGTGTGCGTGTGTATTTCTGACATAACAAAAATTTAGCCAATATTGGCATAGGATGGGACACAGGGGTCACATTTTACTGTATTTTATCTCATTCCATAGAAAAAGCATTCTGACTATGAGATTTCTGCCTTATTTCACAAAGTTTTGTCACTAAAATTTTATTTATTGGAAGATGATGGTAAAAGCTAATTCACATAAACCTGGTGTGATATACGGTCAGGAATTCTTGGTGATACTATACATTCAACTTTTCCATATGTGATTGCTGATGTATGTATGATCTTTGGTTAACAACAATTTTTTTTTTCCTTATGCTTACATGGCATAAAGGTTATTTTTTATTCAATGAAAATTTATACATACTGTGTATCTTATTGGATTGTTTTAGTGTTTGTACATTTATAATTGGTCTTTTAATATATGGTTAAACAGCTGATTTTGACCACCATTTTCTCTTAGTTATATCCAAAATATTCAAATGTTTACTTTAGATGTTTTATAGAACACACCTACAAAGAAAAGCAATCCCCATTTACATTGGTGGAAAATGTAAATCCAATTATATTATGTGTATTCTCGGTTGCACATCTTGGACTACAATATGTGATTGCAGTGGAAACACTGAACACTATGTATTATTTCCCAGCCAAGTAGAGGCTTTATGACCTGCGTGGGACATGTAGTTGTTTTTATATGCTGAGATGTAACAGTGAAAATATAAGGCAAACATTCAAAAAGCAATTGTGGGCAGCCCAACAGCACTTACAGCTTAGTAGTGCTTCAAGGGAAGATATTCTATTCATTAACAAATATATAACATAAACTGCACAGTATGTAACGTGACTAATAAATCAGTAAAACAAAATATAAAACCATTTTTTCTGTGCTTGTTGGTTCCTGTAAATTTGGCAGGCTTATCGCATGATGTATATGTGTATATGTATGTATGCATGTGTATATATATATATATATATATATATATATATATATATATATATATATATATATATATATACCATTACCATCATTTATGTACACATTTGTCCTAAAATATGGTCTGATCTTCATCTAAATTACAATAATGAACAAACACAATCTGCTTAAACTCATAACACACATATTATTGTATTGTTCTCATCCATATTAAATACAGCATTCAAACATTCACAGTGTGGGCTGGAAAAGGTATTTGAATTCCTAGGCTAATCGGTTCAGCAAAAGCTAATTGGAGTCAGGAGATATCAGACCTGGAGTCTAATCAACAAAACCTGATTGGAGGTGTGTTTTAGAGCTACTTTAACTTAAAAAACCCTCAAACATTTTGACTTTGCTGTTCTCAAGAAGCACCTGCTAATGTGAACCATGCCTCACAAAAATGAAATTTTCAGACCTATGACCTATGAAATCACATCATTCTGTATTGACTGCAACTATGCAGTTTTGTTCTGTTAAACTAATATCACACATTTACTGAGTCAGCTATGATGTGACAGCAATATGTTAACATGTAACTGCCAAAACATACATGTGTTCAGAGTAGAGCTGTTTGGGTAGCATGGTGAGCAAATGTCCACAGACTGCTCTAATTAAAACATTTAAATATTATTCACATTTCTACATGATATCTGGTTTCTATGTTTCTGTTATAGGCTTTCTAATAATTTTCTTTCATATACTGTGTTTTAGAAAGAATGAACTGTATATCGCGCATGAAACCTTTTGTCTGCCTTTTATGTTTTGGGCTGCTCTATTATGAGCCACTTAAATTAACTTGCTCCCCGTATTGAACAATGCCAGCCCTTCCCTGAATGTATTACTTATAGATGTGAAGAATAACACTGAGTGATATTATGCAATTTGACAGTTTCTCTTACTAAAGAAACTTAAATAAGGAGAAATATTGTTACATGGATTTACAAACATATGGTATCCTGTGGGTGTTAAAGCAACCTGCCACTTAATGGGTTAAATCTGCCTATAGCCCGCAGAATACAATCACTAAAGTGGGATTCCTTCATATTCTCTTCGTATTGTCTTGTTCCTAAAATTCTCCATTATAGAAAACATAAGTACAATAGCAGTAACAACAGTTTGAGTTATGTTTTATGATGCTTCCTTAATGGAGATCCTGATTTATACATCACGTAGTCCACCTGCGTATTCTTCTCCAAAAAGATGGAGTGGTGTATTAAATCAATAATGCTGTATGTTTATGTTTTTTATTGCAGGAATTGATGATAGTTTTTCAGCTGCTGCACTGGAATGGAAGTCTTAAAGCCCTCCGAGAAACAAAGTGCTCTCGTCAGGTAACAGATCATTCCAATACTCTCCAGCGCTTGCGTTCAGCCCATAAACACTCACCCATCATGCATCTGCTTATTGATCTGTAATTCTAATGAGGAACAACTGTGATTTTTTTTAAAAAAATATGTATTTCCAATAACAAACCAAGTTCCTAAATCGTCTGGCCAGCAACAGGAAAAATGAAACTATGTTTTGTTCAGATAATTTATATGGTTATAGAGGAGGAAGCATAGTGTTCCAGCAAGAACAAACTATACATTTGTATTTTATCAACAAATATATTTGTGGAATCAAACACAAAAGTATATGTATGGGTAACAGCTGGCATGTTAATGCAGTGTCCACTTACATGTACCTTGCGTCAGACCATGATATTTTAATTGTAAAAAGTCTAAAACAATACATCCCTTGGTCCAGTGCAATTTAGTCACACACACTATTTTGCCAGCGAAGAAAGAAAAACAGTAATTGAGGTTGCTCTTGAGGGAATTGCATACAGAGTAAGTTCTCAAAACAGATGCTAACTTTGAGTATGAAAGTCATGATTAAAATACAATCATTGACCCAAACAAAACAAACCTAAACATTTGGCCCAGTTTTTACTGAAACAGATAATGGAAAAAAATCATCACCTATCATTATTGCAAAGCAAACTGCAATGTGCAGCTACTTTGCAGGATATCTGATCTCAGACATACTTTGCCTTGTTCTGTGGGAAATTCAAAATAGTATGATCTCGGTGGATTCCATAAAGCCACGAATAGTGCTTTATTTGTTATAGACCACCATTATTTCACAACATGCATTTCGCCATTATAATGTCAAAATATATTTTATTTTTAATTGCACAATAGGAAAGGCATTTGAGTGAGGTACAAAAATAGGTAGTAAAAAATTAGCTGAGCTGAGAATAGTATTTGTCTGGCCTTTAGGCAGCCTTTGACCTTTGGGTGGATAGAGTGGTGCTTGGCTTCACACACTGCCCACTGTTTCTGTTCACTCTCTAGACTTGTACCGACATCTGCCATCACCAGGCGTGACAGCCTTCAAATGGTGCGACCCCTTCCTGAGTCCCATTTGGAAGGGGAAATGCATCCAGGCAACTATACATGGGAGCTCTAAACATACCTGGGAGCTTTGCAGGGTATGCCATCTAGAGATCTCCATCATTTGGAGGACTGGCTTCATGGCAGGGTGAGGCTAGTCATATTTATGGGTGAAGCTAACCCTAGACAGCCTTTAGTGGGTGAGCATGGCCAAACAGTGCTCCCCTACTTGGAGAAGGAGGACACTGACCTGGGGTATGGCTATGAACATTAACCAGTGGGGTAGAAGGAACTACTGAGCTGAGTTATATCCCAAACCCCCTCTTGACACAAAGAATATTGGGACCCCCAACACCATAAAATTAAAATAAAAAAGGTTTTTAGATACTAGGAACTAGGACACGTTTGCTTCAAAATTAGTGGGAAATTGTAACAAAATCATGCACCTATCATTAACAGTACTGAAATTACATCCCAGACCACCCCCTGCCAAATGCACAAAGAATATTAAGCACCCACCTGACCTGATAGTTGCAGTACAGGCAAGTATGAAGTCATGTTGGCAGACAATGGTGAGAACCAAACTGCCTATGGTTTGACCATAAGGGAGTCCCTTACACATTGACCCAACACTCTTGATTATTCATTAATCATTTATGTTGTGGTTATGTATACAAGATGATACTGATGGTCTTGTCACCATGGCAACCATTAAGCAGGACCATGAATTGGTTGCTGTGGTGAAAGGATCGCTTTTAAAACCTTACACTGGAATCAACCCATTGTCTGTCTATGTTTGCTGGATACACTCTCTTTACAACAAATAGGACATCTTACTAATACTGCTGGTCCACACAAAGTAACCCCCAAATGTAACTAGCAGGCTTTTAAAATGGCTGGATCAGCATTTATTCAGCAATTGCATAAAACATTCAATCCAGGCCTTGTAAAACATTATTTAATAACTCCATTCTAATAAATTTTTCTTAATACAGTACAGTAAGAAGTCTTACTCCGCTCTAGTGACTCAGTACCAAAGCAATCTTTATTAGCTGCAGTCTTTATGACTTTTTATCTTATTGTGCCAAAATATTTGTAGAATAAAATGTGGAGTTGCAGGCACTTTTAAGACATTAGAGGTCTATTTATTTATGCCCTCTTTAATTTATAGGTAGAGGTAGACAAAAGTATTGCTTTGTGCTTTATTGTCGGCAATACTCATTTTTGTTTATTCATGTTATACTCATTTTTTTCTGCTTGCCCTATTGATCATTATTATTGACAGCAAAGGTATCAAAGAAAAAGAATTACAATGTCACAGCAAAAGGTAACAAAACATTAGAGAAGCTACAGTTTTCTAAAATTAGATATATCTATTGTTTCAACTGCAACGGACACTGTCACTTTAAATGTGTATTAGTTGTTTGTCTGTTTATATATATAACTATCAAATTATTTGAATAGCTAATTATTTTAATTTCCCAAGACTTTTACGCTGAACCTACTATACCGAAAATTTTACATTCTAAATTTTGCAAAGAAAGGCCACTATAATCCTATTTTCCTAGTCTTTGAGACTTTCCTGTTCGTGCTTTTTTGTGTTCAGGAGCCACAACCAGCCTACAATAAAAATCTATAATGCCATATGTTTGGTGTTTGCCTCATAATCTTGATAGATTAGGTCACAAATAATCATTCATGTTCTATTTTAGTTACTTTGACCTCCGTTCTGAACATCAGATCCCTTGTGTGGGTTAAAATATTTGGATTTTCTGCTGAAACGGGAAGATGGGTACGATGATCACAATAACCCAGCACAATGTTTTCTGACAGTTACATAATTGACTGTATCTGGTTTTAATGCATACATAAAGGGATTAGACTATCAACAAAGGATTATATTCCTATTTAATTGGATTTATTTGGACCCGAAAAAAAGCTAGGGAAAATTGGAAAGTGATTAAACGCCATGTGGCGCTGATTATATTTGCTAAGATCTGCTTTGTAGTTTGAATATGATGGATTGAATACATTTGTATGAGGAAGCTATTGTTAAGGCACTATAATGATGACAAATATTGTAAAAGTCAACATTCTAAACATCTTCATAAATTCTACCTTGAAAACTCATTGAGATTTAAGTTTCGGATGGTAGCATGTGGTTGTTTTGAAATTTACTTGCATGTTGGATTTACTAGGACTGTCACTTTTACCAGATTGTGCTTTGTTAAATCCTTTGACATATGCTTATATTGTATATTTCAAGATGAAAATGAGATTTATACTTGGGTCCATTGTCCATAGAGTTTTATATTTTATAAATTGTATACTTATATTTTAAAAGTATCTCTCAGATTGATACTTAGTCTCTCTAGAATAAAAGGAACAGAAGGACATTTGTCTTTCCACCGTAGAACATGTCCTAATCAAAGACCTATAAAGCGTTCCAGGGGCCTGAACTGAACGCTAGGTTTCCCATAAGTGAATTCAGGGAGAGACATACCCTAAAACCTGTGACTATATATTCTTTAAATTGTGAATAATTAAAAGCATTACTTGTGTTAGAAATTGTTGTGTTTGTGTCGTAGAACCTATGGCCAGACTAGGAGAATAGAGAAGCCCCAGCAGTTCTTTTTGTTCCAAGAGTTACTCTTAATTTGAATGACTCAAGTTAAAAGCCTTGGGGGTCTTCAAGATGTTTTTTGGCAAACCTTTGTGTTATTTTTGGTCACTAGTGGTTTTCACATTGCAACCCTCCCATGGATGACATATTTGCACAGTCTCTTTCTTATTGTTGAATTATGAACACTGATCTTAACTAAAGCAAGTGAGGCCTACAGTTCTTTACCTGCAAGTCTGTGTTCCTTAGTGACCTCCTGGATGAGTTGTTAATGAGCTCTTGGAGGAATTTTGGTAGGCTGACCACTCCTGGGAAGGTTCATAACTTTTCCAGGGGTTCTCCATTTGTAGATAATGGCAGTTGCTGTGGAGTCTCAGAGCCTTAGATATGGCTTTGTAACTCCTTCTAGACTGTTAATAGTTTTTTTTCTTATCTGTTCTTGAATTTCTTTAGATCGTTGCATCATGTGCTGGTTTGTGAGACTTTTTAGTCTACTACACTTTGCAGGACAGGTTATATTTAATTGATGTTTAGATTCAACATGGCTGGCAGTAATCATGCCAGGGTGTGTCCAGTGAAACTGGACCCAGTTATCAATTAAATTTGGTTAAAGGGGGCAATCTCTTTCACATAGGGCCAGGAAGGGTTGGGATACATTTTTTTCCGTTTATACATGAAATCATTTAAGACCTTTTTACTCTGGTTATCTTTCTCGAATATTAAAATTAGCTGGGTGATCTGAAATGTTTAAGTGTGACAAATATGCAAAAATAGAAGAAATCAAGAATGTGGCAAATACTTTTTGCAGCGCTGTAAGTCTACAAACCAAAGCTCATTAAATTTCCCTCTCTGCAAAAAAAATTGCAAAACATCACATAATTAATACTGTCTGCCCATTTCTATGTGCAATGCCCAACTTGAATTATTTTATTTTACACTCTGCATCTATTGCAGGTGGTGTTAATCTACTCTGGTGTATTACCCCACACCAACTTCCTCTTCTAGTCTTACACTCCCTGCTGAGAATGCCACACTTTTAAATCCTTTAACATATGTCCATATTTTTTCACACCACCTCAACACTTCTTCTGACAGTGGCTCTTTAATATGATATGGCCCCAGGACTGAAAATCAAAATCCAAGTCAGATTACTGGTTCTGCCCACTACTTGGTTTTGTGAAGGGAACCGGCACCATCAATAAGCTTGAACCCCCCCCCCAGCCGCAAATT
Source organism: Sceloporus occidentalis (assembly GCA_023333645.1). Classification (NCBI taxonomy): domain Eukaryota; kingdom Metazoa; phylum Chordata; class Lepidosauria; order Squamata; family Phrynosomatidae; genus Sceloporus; species Sceloporus occidentalis. The sequence continues at coordinate 10,569,367 of JALMGF010000016.1, forward strand.
GATTTCCAACCATGGACCTCTATTTGAAAGGAAAGGGATAGCATTAAAAGTGGCTCCACAAGCTGACCCTTGTCTTTTCTTGTGCCCTTGCTCACCCCTTTTGTCATCCACATAAAGTTAAAAAAATACACAGACAGAATTTGTTAGTTTTTTTAAATATTTATTTCCAGGAAAACTCCTTAAAAATAAATTGAATTGCCTTGATGTTTTCAAAACATTAAAATAAAAAAAACATTGTCTGTCCCGTAGTCTGTTTGATCAGAGATTGTCATGTCTTCAGGTCATAATATTTATATTTAACAATGGTAAATCAAATACACTAGTCGTGTATCTGCTACACTGCTAGGGTCCCGCCAATATTACATTTCACTATTCGGCCTTACAATGGCATATTTGAGAGGACCTCTCTCTTTTTATTGATGCTAGACTGTTTGTTTTGACATCTGCTCTGTTCATCAGTGTTACATTCTGGGCCTCACGTTTATTGTACAGTTGACTCTTTATCCTCACAACCAGCAGCCAAACACACTTAATTAATCTCTAAATCTTAAGCGCCCCATTTTATTTTCTTTTTGGCTTTATGAAGTAATTCTTATTTGCAACATATTCTGTGCTTCAGTCACTGCATTACCATTGTGTTTAATCTGTACAAAAATCTGGAATAAATTCCATGTGTTATACAGGAAGAACCTCCTATACAAACCATGTGTTGGAGAAGGTCCGCGCTCAATTTTCTTTAGTTAAGTCTGAAGCTGAAAATATAAGCGCGTCTGTATATTTTGCAGGAATAAAAGGCTGAAAAGGTCTCTATGAGATTTTGAAGGTCTCAGAATTTTTTTTTTCTTCTTCTTCTTGAAACAGTTGTGTACCCAAAAATGGTAGCTAAGGCCCAAGAAAAGAAGAGCAAAATGAAAATGTTTTATACTTGGAAAAACATTTTGTAAATGTTTTCATCCCTTCACTAAAGTTAACATGCATGTCAAATGGGCTAGCAGCACTACCTTTTTTATTTAATCTATTCAGAGTCATAAAAAAACACTTTCTTTTACTGAAACAAAGTTGTTAAACTGTGTTAAATGGAAGTGCGTCAGCGACAGTTTGTCAGAGTTGAAAGGGATGAATAATTGTTGCTCCGTTGGTAATTGAAGCTCCATGTGCCTACTGAGATATTGTGCATTTAATGGAGCCATGTGTGCCAGATGGCCAGTCCTGTCCTCTAGTGACATGTTGATTACATTCCATGCAGCTTCATACCAATGTAAAAGGTGCCACCTCTGATGTACATAAGTATAAAACATATAGGAACAAGTGTTACAATTATGCCACTTTATACCCAGACTTATAAAAGAAACTATTTGTAATCAAATCACTTAATAACAATTATTTCTGATCTATGGGCGGCCCCTAAACCCATTGAAAACTATGCATTTTGAGCCTGTACATGTACGGGCTTTGTCATTAAGGGGTTAAAACGTTTTCCGAACATGTTTTGGCATTGTAGGGAAATAATCTTGACCATCTCCACTCACAAACTATGAAAACCTTAACCTTTAAGGTAATTTGGCTCTTACTTGAGGTGTGTGTATGTATTTACAACAATCTAGATTAATTAAACATTTTTATTGTTATTTTTAATGTACATAGTAATTATTATCACTATTCACAGGAAGTAATCGCCTACTACTCCCAGTACTCGTTAGATGAACGAATGAGAAGTCACATGGCACTGGATTGGATAATGAAAGAGGAAGAGACACCAGGAATCATATCTCAGGAGCTTCAGCTTGCCCTGAGAGAGCTGGAAGAATCCAGGAAAGCAGGACGAGAGCTTCGGTTTTACAAAGAGAAAAAAGAAATACTGAGTTTAGCTCTCAGTCACATCTACAGCGACTGCATTACGCCACCTACAAACGCCGATCACATGAGCCTCATTTTAAATGGTTACCACTGAAAAATCCTATTCTTTCGTGTACGATTAGGCACACACTGAATAGAAACATGTCCTGGAAATGCTTATCCCTATGGCCACCCAGGTTAGACTGAGGTTTCCCCTTTAAACTCTGTGAAATAAACTTCAAAGAGCAGAGTATTGTTTGAATAACAGTATCATTTTATGGTTCTGATGTTAGTCCTGGATGGATACAAGGCCAGCTGTGTACTTAGGTTGTCTATAAGGTCTGTGTGTCTTTGTGTGTCTATATATTACACACTGCTTTATGACACATCATGAACTTTTGTAATTACATTCTGTTACTATACACAATAACTCTAACATTGTTTCAAAAGAGCGATAATAATAACGGCCAACATCAAAGTGGCTCCAAAGCTTCTTCAGGTAGTAGAGAGCAAAACTCCCTGCTTCAGGTAGAGCTGGTAGAGCTAAATTAGAACTCATCATTTTTTATTGGAACCCATCAATTTTGACTCCATCTCCTTTCCGGCCAATACTGCTTTTTTTTACAGCTGTTCATAAAAGACACTGATGAAGTCCTTGACATTCAAAACAGTAACTGAAAAAAGCCGAATAAGCTTAAATTGTGACAGTGGCATTTATTTACGTGGCTCCTAATTGCTCCTTTGCTTCTCCTGTGTTAAGTGCAGTTGTACGTTTATATATATAGGGTTTTCAGTTTCAGAAGGTTGAGCAATGGAGTATATTTGCAGAAAGAATTTGGATGTCATGATTTCATATGATTATAATGATAAGTTAATAGGCAATGTAGCAAAGTAGCAGGAGAGGCCACCCTGAAACCTAGTTGTATGGGAAGAAGCAATAGCAGCTAGAAACAGGTGGATTTTCTATAGATTAGTGTTAAGACCTCAGTGGGGGTATGGAGTCTATGTGGTCGCATGTCTTCAGACGGATAGAAGTTATTTAGGGATCCAGTGGTTTGAATGCAGTGGCATGGAATCCTTTGTTCTATAAATGTAATGTAAGTGTTAAAAAGGCCACTAGAATTGTGCATGGTTTTACTAACCAAATATATCAGGTAGAGCGTTAAAAGTACAGGTATATTATGATTTAATGTTTTTGGATGAAAGGAAGGACAAGGGGATATATGAAGGAAACCTTTGATATATTACGTGATTAACTATAGTCCAAGAGGGTAACATTTTTTAATTAGCAGATGGAAGACTGGGCTGTAATGGTGAAATTGATTTTTTTACAGAAAGTGTAATAAAGGCTAATAGAGTTTACTAAAATCTGAATCTGAATTTTTTAAAATATTTTTCTACCTAAATCATAAATATCTCCAGCATCAGGTTAATCTATTACTTTTTTTTTAATATGCTTATTTATCGTATGGATATTCATCATCAAAAACTCTTCCATCTCACATTTTTAAATAAATGCATATTTTTACAGACTCCAGTGCATGTTATTACGCCCAAATCAGTGTGTGCATTCTTTTGTTATTGGTGCTGTAATGAGAATAGAGACTTTGTCTCAATTTCTACCTATCTCTGGCACCATATACTGACAGTTTAAGTGTGTAAATAAAAAAAGTTTATATGTTTCATTCCAAAAGAGAGGGTGTGTTACCCTGATAAAAAAGGCAGGGTACATCTGGTGCGTGCTCTAATTACACAATCATAAATATTGCTTACATTTTGTATGACTTTATGTGTGATTTTCAATGGCAAATCAGTACAACAGAAAAAAATGTGCTTTAGTTGCTTTCTGAAACCGAGCCCGAGAAGGCCAAAAAATAATTTGTTATTCATATGTATAGTTGTCTGTACATAATTGTTCACTTTAGTATCTGGAACTAATAGCGGCAAAATGTTGCCATGATTATAGTATAGTTTAAACAGCATAGCTAAATGGTCTATGCGGTTAGCACTTAAAGTTTACTTCTCTCATAAACTACCTTCATTTTAATGTTCACAAATAATATGGTATTCACTATTTGGAGAGGTTGATGGTACTTGGCACTATATGATAAAGCTTCAACAATCTCATTTTGCGTCCTGACTGCAGTCTATTTAAACATAAACTTGTTGCCCAAATAATTCTTGCACTTAGTGTGTGTAGCATAACAAATATATGTTTAGCTAGTAAATGTATATATTTAAACATAACAAATTAATATTTGGTAGCCCCCTTTGTCATCAAACCAGCCTCAAATGCAAATTGTCTTCTTCAGTGGAGAACGATTCATCGAAATTGTTGCAGTGTGCCATTGCTCATTTGCTTACAAGGGTTAATAGATTATTAATAATGTAAAAGGACCACATATTCTAAATTTCATTGCAGTCTGTGGGGCAAAACGCAGATAATTTCATAAACTGCACATACTTGTCCAAGAATGTGTTTTCTGTGATTAGTTTCTGCACCACAACAAGGCACATAGAGAAATAAGTAATACAATACTCACAGATAACTACTGTCCGGCTTGTTAGGCTCTATAGCCGTGGTAAATGATTTTAACACCTAAAAAATTAGTTTTACTTAAAGAATGCCTGAGCTATAAAACCTCTGTGCAGAAGCTTATTGTCTGAGACTGGCAATATGGATTATATAGAGCTATAAATCTCATTTGTGTGGCTGGAACCCCAATGCAATCAGTTTCTCACAGTGCTTAATTACTTTTTTTTCTTATGGACAACTTTAGCTCTTTGAGTGACGGAGTTTGGTGTAATACATTAAACACACTTGGCAAGATGATTAAAAATAATTAGTCTTCCACAGTGGTTTAGGAGATGTTAAATTATTCACTATATCTGAAAGCAAGTCTATGGATGTTCAAAGACAGAGCCTTACTCTAGTCTACTTTTCAGTGACTAAAATTGTCTTTTATCCTGCAGCAGTCAATACATGTATTTTTATCACTTTTCCCAAATATTGCAATATTATGTGTTCAGTTCTGTATTAAAGTTTGTTCTAGGATAATATTAGTTGTAAACTTATTTCAAAATAAAGATGTACATTTATTTCCCATTTTAGGATGTTGTTGAGATTTTTTCATTTCGAAATGCGAATCCTTCAGGACCAATGTCTTTCTGATTCTCTCTCATGGATCTTTTAAACTGACATATTGCAGACATTCCCTAAACCACACATTTGTATACAATTATATATGGTAACGGGCATTCAGATACTATGGAAGCTATGTAGGTAAAAAGGAATGGCAATATACCCACAAGGATTGCGCAGTTGTACTTTTCCCATAAAGAAATAATCCATTAAATGACGCATTAAGGCTGGGTTCTCATACAGACAAATACCATTACCTCTTGCAAGTGTCCTATTCTTTTTAAAAGGTATGTAACCCTCTGGCTTCATTGACCAATCATGATTGTCACTCCACCAAGTTTGTATAATAAAACCAAGTCCAATGTCTTGCATTTGCAAGCATACATTTAACATAACTAGTATATTAAACTTGATTTACAAACTTATTTGTGCCAAATTTAGAAATAGACATATCCTTATTATCTAAACGTTCCCTTCTTCCATCACCATCCCCCTGGACCTTTTCCGAGTTCCACCTAGTACTAAGATACATAGAGCACCTAATCTAAAATGTTGCACGTGGAAACCTATTTTCTCTTATGAGATGCTATTAAAAGTGATACAGAGATTTTTTTAGGTAAGAAAAGTTCAGACGTTTTTGTTACTGCACAAAAACATGGAACATGATTCATTGTTGAATTTGATCTCACAAAAGAAGCTTGTTTTGCACAGACTGAAACATCAAAATACGTATTTCACAGCTGACATGTTTGCTAGAAATGTAAAAGTTGGGCAGCTGCCTAAAAAAATATAGTTATAGGGAGTAAAATCTGCTGACCAAAACCATAGATCTTTCTAGTCTTTTGAAATCCACTGACAAACAAAAAAAATTATTTTTGCATTTCACTTCATTTAGCATGAAACATTAAGTGAAATGGAGAGACTCAGCTAAGGTATATAGAAAAATATGTAGCAAATTATAATCAATGTTAACTCAAAATACAATGTATGATTGTCTCTGGCACACTAACCAAACAAGCCAACAATTACTGCATGTAATAGATGTAGTGTGTTTTCTGGTTCCATAAACAACCCCCTTTAGATAATCTCAAAATAGAGCATTAGTAAAGCAGTGTGTTATTTTGGGGATATATTTGGCAAAAAATTCAATTAGAAATAAGGAAAAAATAGATTAAATCCAGGAAAATCAACCTTTATTTTATTTACCCCCATAGTAAAATGGGAATGAATAAAAACAAAAATAAAATTTGCATGATAAAAAGAAACTAAGTAAATTAGGAGAGTCCAACTGCAAAATGAACTAGCAATAGATACATAGATAAATAGATTGATACATAGACATTATAAACATCAAATATATAAATAAAAAGTGTTACAATGGGAAGGCTATATGGCCAATGTGTACAGAATAAAAAATGGTTTCATTTTAAATCGGGTCATGTTATAGTTGGCATGATCCTCGCAACACACATGTATACCACATCAAATTTTAATTTAATAATCCTAGTTCATAACAACAGTCTATACCCAAACTGAAGACACCGTTTGAAGTCTAAAACATGCTACGCATAATCCACAGCATAAATCTTGACTCTGCCTAAAATAGGACCGAAGTTCCTGTGTCCCTCTTTCTTTAGTTGATGTCCTTCTTTTCTAGGCATTTAGAATATTTTATGGGTATGAGTGTATTACAATGTTCTAAACAATGTGTTTAAAATAGCAGGGAATGGGTTTAGAAATTATATTGTGTAAATAGGACACATCCTTCTTCTTCTATATGCCTTATTCAGTTGCGTAAATAGAAATCAGCTGGCCACAAGTCACATAAAATGACACTGTATCACCCAGCCACACTTCTAAGCTCACCTTGTAAAACAAATGTGTTGGGGGATATGATGCTGTCAAGAACTAAGGTATAACATTCACTATTAACATATAGGAGGTGTAGTATAAATGAAATGACTCCACCAATCTGCCAACTTGGTGATGGACACCCAAGGATGCACTTTTATGAAGCAATAATTCTCCTTTCACCATAAGGCATGATGTCATCCATTAAAAATGTTATGAAGGAGAAAAAGCGAACCACGGGCATCATAATTTAAATCAGGATCTTTGTCCATAGCCTATTAAAAAATTGGTTGTTAAAGGGGAAGTCCAATTGAAACACAGATCTTTTCCTCTAAGCTGTTAATAAAGTACTATATGAAAATAAAGAAAATAGAAAAAATATATATTTTTAGGAGTTAGAATTTTGGTGGATTTTACAGTTTACCATTGAAGAAAACTTGTATTTCATTTGGATCAAATTAACTTTCTTTATATGCAGAAATGGAGGGCACCACTGTTGTTAGTCATGATATTTTGGGTGACTTCCCATGCTCAAACACCACTTTGAGCAGATTCTTTATGGCAATGCTAATGAAATCCTTTTCTCCATAGACGTTCATTACTTAGGGTGTCTGGCTCAATGATTAACACAGAGCCATTCTATTGTATGATAAGGAGTCAATATCTTTGGGCTACTAAGTACACTGCTGTCTGAGGTTATTGTATTATCTAAAAAATATAACTGTTTTAAACAGAAGACAAAATATTTTGAAAACTATTTTTATAATAATTAAAAATATTATACTAATTATACTAATAAATAAAAACTGGACAGGACATGATGAAGTTACATCAAATGTGAATTATAATAATAGCCATTTGTTACATTTCTTATGGGCGCAAAAATGTTCTGTTTTTAGCTCAGTTATCAACAAAGCATATGGGGTTCAGTAACACTACATGAAACAAGGGACACGTGTAACGTGTAATATGTATATTGTATATTTTATACCTTTTTTATAGTAAATAATATGATACAATCTAAACAATGACATCTAAAGAAAGTACTTCTTGTCCTAAAAAAAACCAATATATAACTTGTGTGGGTTCAGAAAACCCGAAAGAATAAAGTTACAGCTAAACACAAGCAGCGCAGAAATGTAAGAACAGCGATTGTCACGAAGGAGTTAAGATGTATGTCCTAGGTCTCTCGTGGTTACACTGGTTTTGCAGAGTACAATCAAATACTTTCTCTCGGTAACATCAAGACTTTTATTTTGGAAGAAGTTGAAAACTATTAGAGAGCGGGATGTCTGTGCATATGGGATCTTCATGCTTGCCTGATATCTTGCTTCCTTCAGTCATTTTCAATAACTCTTGAATGTATCAGATTAGCACTTTGTGATTGTAGCTTTATTCATCGGACGTTCCATTTCAAACATGGCCTCGGGGAAACATTCAGCTAACATATTAAAAGACTCATTTTGCATGTTAAATAATAAACAGTCAAGTCTTTCATTTTACATTTAAATGTACTCAGCCAAATTGTCAATGTCACCAGTCAGAAAATACTTATTGTGGCAGGAATCCAAAGAAATGAGCCAAAATACCTTCGGCCTTAATGTCACTACATATTTGTCCACACTTCAGATCATCTGCCACCTATCAATCTCTTTTCCTGGTACACTAACACAACTGCATGTATTTTTAAGCATGGGATCCCTAATATGATTTTCAGATAATTTAAGGTTTAAAGGGAATTTTAACTTTGTTAATAATTTGATCTTACTTATCCTAATGCTATACAAAATGAGAGTTTTTAGGTTAGCATTATCTGTGAGAAGAATGCATTATGGTATTAATTAGACTTGTGCAAATGGACCAAAAATTATTCGGACAACTTTTTTGTTTAGTTTTTGATCCATTTGTTTACAACAAATTTTGTTTCCAGAGGGCTTTTTCCACTTGAAAATTACATTCATTGTCATTCACTCACACTCTGTCTCTCATTCACACTATCATGTTCTCTCATACTCCTTCATGCTCTCTCACACACTACTTTCTCCGCAATTCCATCTGCAATATTTTGGCCTCTTGGAGTATCTCCACAAAAGGACACCGTTTTTGCGGAAGTACCTGTATAACAACGCTGATACCGGGGAGAAATGGACAAACAAAGATGACAGAAGAACAAGAAGAGGCAAGAGAAGAAGCAGACATGCAAAAAAAAGGAGACAGGAAAAGGTAGGGAGAAATTGACAGAGAGCTGGAGAGTGTGAGAGAATGAGAGAGTGAGTGACAGTGTGAAAGCAACAAAAGCACCAAAAAGCAAAAGAAAACTTGGAGCTCTTTGCTTCATTTTTGTTTGTTTTGTTGGGGGTCCATACCTTACTTTTGGACTTTCGGATGAATTAACAAAATTGGCAAACTTCCTTAAACTTAAAATGTGTATGAATCCAAATGCTCACATCTAGTATTAATGATAAAGTGAACCTGTCATCTACATATACCTAGATGATGTGGCCAAAAATCATTAGGAAATTAAATAATTACTCCTGACTTTCCTTCCCCAGCAACTGAAGGACATGCATCGCTATACACCAGGGCCAGACTGAGGTTGGCTAGACAGCTCTGCTACTTAATGACATAAGTGTGACTGACAGCTAGCTATGATGGGCTGCACATTACACGTTTATGCTAATGTCGTGTAAGGCTGGGAATAACCAGCAGGTAGCCCCACACTGCAGCACCCAATCTGCCACTGATCTGGTGCGTATGAAGCAATATTTGGCAGAGACCCACAGGTCATTTGCCCGGTGTGCAAGATGGCAAGTCTGGGCATTTGTCTTTAAAAAAAAAACATACCAAGAACTTCCCAGCATTGACTACCTGATGCTTCCCCTCTCCTGGCGTGTGGCTGCAAACGGGGGCTGGGGTATACCTGCAATTGGGTATAGGGTTAGCCCCAATTAGTGGGTGGAAGAGTGAACGGAATCTGGTGGGAATTGGAATCCTTTGGGCACTAGGTGGGGATGCCTAAAAGATAGTAACCAAGAAACAAGGGGGAGTATAATAATGTCTAACAAAAACATATAAAATCAAATGAAACTTTAAAGGTGTTTAACTTAGACAAGTATTGCCCTTGTTAGGAGGCAATGGCTTAGCAATTGTTCATTATCACACCTTAATCTAATACGTTGTACACACTAAGATTTTCATCTTCATTTCAGAGGAAGGCATGGTTTTATGAAATAGTCAGTCACTCAAATCCTTATCTGTTTAGATATTTGTGACTGCTTATAATATTTTTAGTGCCCTGACTTATGTCTGTAAATGAAACCATGCTGGTCGGGTTTGATTTCCTTTGTAGCACTTGACACAACATTGGGCAACTGAAAGTTGCCCTGCTTTAGAGTTTTGCGTGTTCCTGGTTACTAAACAGACAGGTATGTTTTCATTTGCATCACTTTTAATTTTTCCATGCAAGGACTTGTGCGCTAATCTGGAAATCTATTCTTTAAGGCTTCACATACTACCGTCATTCTATACACTGTAATTGGGTTCAATTTATGTCTGGCAACTGACTTGGAAACCAATATTTTTCAGTCCATTTCAAGGATTCAGGACTGGGGCTAATTACTTGCAAGGTATTCAAACTGTTTTATCATTCAGTATGAAAACCATGGCTGAAATTATGTGAATTGCATTAAGGAATATGCAAGACGGTCATACAAGGAAAAAGATATCCATCTATGAATCATTTCTTGGTTCTTGCGATTTTTGTATGAGTTCTAGGAAAATGAAAAAACTAATTTATTTGAAACATGCATAGATTCAGAGGAAATACCTCCATAATTTCCTTAGTCCTTTACATTATTTCACTCATTATCTAGCAGAGTGTTCTTTAATACATATGGATTTTTCTTTCATAAATGAAATGAAAATCAAGCAATCACAATTTTGAGGATATTCATAGTGATATTATCCATTGATATGCATGTGGTAACAAAAAGGAGACAAAGATGGACTGGTGTTCTCCCTTTATGTGGCAGGTGAGCTTATGCTCTTTATACAAATTGTCTATTTTCATCCCTCCCATCTATTCCTATAATAAAATGAATTCTATAAAATGATTTCCCTGTAATTACATATTTAAAGTGATATAAACTATACCTTTTAAAACAGCATCATATTCTAGCATGCTGTACAAATGGGTAAATGTGGCATAACAAATAGTACGGAACAATAACTTTCTCGTACAGAAACAAAAGGTAAGGAAGACCCTGCTTAAATGAGCGTACACTCTAGAATATGGTTTGCCTTATTGTTAATGACAACAGATTACAAAAAATTAGTTCTCAATTTCCAGGAACATGATTAAGAAAAATATATGGCTATCATTCAGCAGTACAAGCAGATCTTTGAAAATGCGCTTTGAACTGGACTCATTTCAGACTGCAGCAGAATTATCCCCAGACCACAATACGTAGGAGGTAACAGGAAGATTTTAAATAGTTTAATATGTTTAATATGCAAGTAGATTACAGAATTTGTGGGATTTGGCAATCTGGTGTTACTTCATGACTTAAAAAAGGAAAATATAAAAAGTGTAATCTTAGTTACATTTTAAAAAAAGTATTTCTTTTTAATTAAGTAAACAATGTGATCATTTGATTACCACAGAAAGAATTATTCCAAAATGAGCAAGTAAATCATCCACATGGTAAACATTCTGGAAGACAAACTCCCAGAGGTGTGAGCATTGCTGCTATGAAAACATAATTTCAAAACTTTTAACTTTTTTCACATTTTGCATTTATAGTTCTGGATTACTAAGGTCCACAAAAGATTGCTGACACTCAATTTTGTGGCATGTGTTTTAAAAATTACACTATATGAACAAAAGTATGTAGACACCTGACCATCACACATATACTATATGAGCTTGTTGGCTATCCCACTCCCAAACAACGGGCATTTATATGGATTTTCCCCATCCCCTTTCCAGCTAAAACAGCTTCCACTCATCTGAGTATAAGACTTTCCTCAAGAGTGTGTCTGTGGTCATTCATCCAGTAGAGCATTTGTGATGTTGGATGAGACTGTCTGGCTCTGTTCAGTTCCCCCTCACCAAACTCATCCAACCATGTCTTTAGGACATTGGTTTGTGCACAGGGGCACCATCATGCTGGAACAGAAAGGGTCTTCCCCAAACTGGTGCCACAAAGTTGGAAGCATACAGTTGTCTAAAATGTCTTGGTATGCTGTAGCATGAAAATTACCCTTTACTGGAACCTTGGGGATCAAGACCCGACAAATACCCCCCAGACCATTATCCCATTAAACTTTAAAGTAGGCGCTATGCATTCTGGTTAGTAGTGTTTCCCTGGCATTCATCAAACTTCCAGATAGTGAAGTGTGATTCATCACTCCAGAGAACATGTTCCCATTGCTCCAGAGTCCAGGGTGCGTTACCCCATTCCAGCTGACACTTGGGATTCTTTGAATGAGCTGACCAAATAAACAGAATGACCTTTCTATACACAGTATGAATATAGCAATTCAATCAGTCTGGCGGGAGAGGCAAGAGTTTCTTTTTTTGAGGCCTTTGCTTTCTCAATGGAGCAGCTTTTGAGAGCTTTATGACAAATATGACTACATAATTCATTCTTTTGCATTGTCTCTGAAGGTCGTGACCCCCACAGAGGAAGTGAAGAGCAGGGAATAGGTTAAAATCCAGGACAGGAGTCTGCCCCCATGATTCTTATATTGGCTGGTGGCCTGACTCCATTCTAATTTAGATGCCACAAGCAGTTGCCTAGGGCTTCTAGTATTACAGGAGGCCTTTTTTGTAATACTTCAAAGGCATTACAAAATAATAGTTATCGTGTCCAAATAGAACATATTATCACGCTCCAATATTTTCAGGTCCAGAAGACATCTTTTCCACTTATTGCTATAAATGATGCGTCTTTGTTTGCAATAATACATAACGATGGTTAATACATCTGCACACAAAATTAATTATTTCAAGGAAGGTATACTTAATGCATTTTCCACCAAGCAGTAGTTTCTCAGGTGACAGATGCCATAATACCTTTTTGTGAGAGAATAAAGTGTGTTGGTTTTGTGCATCTGAAATCCATTTACATAAAACAGTTACTGTCCAGATGGATTATTTTATTAGTCTGTTTTCTGTTACCTGCAGGTATTTGGCAGTGAAGAAGTATGCAGCCATTCACGTGAACCTGGACAGGCTGGTTTGCAAGGCAAAACTATGAGTAATGTTTCAAATCATCAACCCACTTCAACAAAAGTGATAGACGTTGATGTGTTTTGCATTATATACAGCCGAGTTAAGTTACTTCCATCTTGGTCTTGCAATAATTGGAACATTGTGAGTTAGTTTGTAATCTGGAGTCAACTATCCAAGGCGCAATGTAAAAATTACTCACTTTGTTCAAAGCTTATATTGCAGTAAAACAGCAATACAGATGGTTAAGATTCATGACACCTTATTAAGACCACTGTATAGAAAAAATCTTCATGGATTTCCCTATTATTATTTATGTATTACAGACAATTTGACAACAGAAAAAAAACCATCAGACCTATCAAGTCTGTCCATTTAGCTGAATAAAGTGTCAAAAGGGCCCAGTCAGAAACCCACAAAAAATGAAACAGAAGGCCCAACAAATTCACCTTTGCAACACCCTCTGTGAAGCAAGTGCTCCAAACAGAGCCAGGTTAACAGCGGAGCACACAAAGCAATTGCTCCAGGTCCTGGCATTCTGAGTAGCCTAAATGACATCACTTGATCTCCTCTTGGCCTGTCAGAGAGACACTGTTATCCCTGTGGGTAGAGGGCCATCATGAGCACTCCTCCCAACCCACCAAGAGACATAACCTGCTACCTGCCAGACTTTCGCCTCAAAGAAAACATTATGCAATGAGCTTGTGAGGTGGGGGCATGGCACTTAGATGGTCACCCAGTCTTTTTTTTTTTCAATATTTCTCCGATCTCACCCTTCTGGCCCGAAGGGCCCTCTGCCCTTTAACATTAGAACTACAGAAACTTAGAATTGCATATAACTCGGGCCACCCTTTTGCACTGGTGGTGAGACACAACATGTCCACCACATTGAGATAACATCATAAGGTTCTAGGCCTGCTATGAGTACTAGGCCTCTCAACCATTCAGATCACGGACTGGACTTTGGCGCGCTTGGGCCCTTCAGATACCTTGGGAAACTGCACTTCCCTATAGTGCCTGAGACTATGATTAATGATACGGATCAACTCGATGACACCTATATGGAAACAGGATGGAGGACTCAACCTCCCTGATGGGGTTCAGGTGAATTTAGGAGATGTGCTACACTTACAGCTTGTTTTTGTGGGGGAATAGGTGGACAGGTACTGTATTTGCTCGATTATAAGACGAGGTTTTTTCCAGAGCAAATGCTCTGAAAAATACCCCTGTCTTATAATCAGGGTCGGCTTATAATCAGACCTCAAATAGGTCTGATTATGAGACTAAGATCCAGATCCCCCGCAGCGATGCAGGGAACCTGGATCCTCCTGTGTTATGCCCACCCAATTTACCGGTGCTTCTGAGTCCCCGGTGCTTAGTTCGGCCAGCGTGTAGAGGTCTACGCGATTTGCCCGGACTAAGCAAGTTTGGAGGAGGGAGGGGGAGGGAGTGTTAAATGGGGGGTGTAAGGCATTTCTGGAGGCAGAGTGCTCTGTGAAATGCCTTTTAACCCCTTTAATGCCACTCTGCCTCCAGAAATGCCTTTTTAACCCTCTATACGCCACTCTGTCTCCTGAAATGCCTTTTACCTCCCTATATGCCACTCTGCCCCATAATATGCCTTTTAACCCCCTAAATGCCAGAGTGGCATATAGGGGTATAAGGCAATTCTGGAGGCAGAGTGGCACATAGGGGGTCAAAAGACATATCATGGGGCACAGTGGCATTTAGAGGGTTAAAAGGCATATCATGGGGCACAGTGGCATATATGGGGTATAAGGCATTTCTGGGGCAGAGTGGCAAGCCTGGGGGCAGATGTGCATAACTGGGGGGGCAGGTTGAAAAAAAGGAAATAAAAACAAAATATTTTTCTCAATCATAGCTTTTATTAACAAACAATTGTTCACATAGTTTACATAAGCTAACATTTACTGGTAAAACTTTTTTCCTATAGGGTCGTCTTATATTCAGGCTTTTTCTTTTTTTCATAAGTTAATATTCAGATTTTGGGGGGTCGTCTTATAATCAGGGTCGTCTTATAATCGAGCAAATATGGTAATTTTGTTTTCTTTTTTGTTTTTTTAAAGTAGGGAGAGGGGCTGGATGCGGGGATAAGGGAGGGGGCAGTTTCATATCAACAGGGGAATATTAAGTGATGCTCCAAGCTTACATTGGGGAGGCTGGGTTTCTTTGTCTGCTTAATTATGAATCCCATGGGATCTCCCAAGTGTTCCTGCTTTTCAAACCTATACAATATAAATTCAGATACCCCTTTCTCCTAATAAGGTGACAAAGATCTCAACGTATTTGGCAAGGACAATTTACTATGGGCTCCCCTTCGAGATTTGATGCTATAAAGGCCGCATCAAACTGGGAAATTCTCATGGCCAAACGGCCTATAACTGAAATACTATTAGTTTAAAGAGACCTTGGCACCGTATTTTGTCAAATCTTTAAATTCAATCTTAGAAGGCAACAATATCCATGATTACACACTTGCAGGTAAAGACCCGGGGTTATGTGGCAGTTACCTCCCCATCTCGCTCCTAAATACTGACCTTTATGTTTAAATATTAACATAATGCTGTGTCTTCTATATCTGTTTCGAACTCTCCCTGTGCATATCCCACTATCTTTTTTTTTCCTTTCTCTGAACAATGTTCTTGCATTTTATTTGGGGGAGAAGGATACCTAGAGCAAAATACCCAACACTAATTTTCTCCAGGTCAAAAGAGGGGCTTGATATGCCTATGTACTATAGAGCTTGCCACCTTCGATCCCATGGTCCATTGCAGAAACTGCAGTGGAGCGGGAGTGTGGAGTGCATGGTGACGGACGATCCATAACTCCTATGTCTCTGCCTCCCCGGAAATCTGGCGCCCCTAACCCCAATTAGGGACAACCTGGCCTTCCCCCTAGCTGTAAACATAGGCTCCTTTCTCTCCGCCTCTACAGCGGAAGGCTCTGAGATCTAGAATTTTCTTTCAAGCACCTCCTTGAAACCGCTGGAGCAGATAGTCCCAGACAGACCCCCTAGTCTCCTAGACAACTTCCTACACTGTTGTCCAACAACATTGTCTAACCAGGGATCTTATACCCTTTGAAGAGCCCTGCACAACTACCTCGCAACTCATATTATATAGCTTCTTTATCAGCATCTTATTGTGACTCTGCAAACCTCTGGGATATGGGAGACAGCACTGCAGATCTCCTTCACCCCAACACAATGGGAAAAAAATATGCATTCTCAACCATCATAGTTCCATTAGTAATAAAAATCAGGAGATGTCATACAAATTGTTGGTTAATCGTTGACCCACATCAAACATGACAAATTCCTGCTGGAGATCCCCTTGCACGATCCTACACATTGTCCCAAAATAATGCCTTTTTGGTCCCAAATCCACTCACTATTACATAGTCCACAGACAGAAAATTGCAACATTCTACCACCCAGGTTGGTCCTTTTGGCTGATGATGCAGCGGACAGGTATTATGATGCTTGGTTTCACTGGTTGGAATTTGCACCGGGGGCCATACGTCACCACTGTTGCGGGAAGGTGATTAACTTTATTAACATATATTCTTTTGGTGGCGTGGGTTCTTTTTTCCCCCCTCTTCTCAACATTCCACTAACTTCTACCCAGCCTTTTCCCCCAGATATGGCCCAAGTTAAGACCAAATCAGGTTCCCCTGGCATAGCTGCTCATACATGCCTTGTTGGTCATAATTATTACCATGTGCTTTCACTGATTATTGCCAAAAACTGTACATTGTCAATGATGCCTGACCTATGCTGTTCATCTTGCTGCATCATGTGAAGTAACATAAGATGTACCCATGGCTGTGTACGATATTGTATCTTTTTTACACATGGTTATTCACTTAAAAAAGACTTAATTAATGGCAGAGGATACTTGCTGTTCTGGCTCTCCAAGGCTTAAAGAATCATCAGCTATAATCGTCAAAATAAAAAAACACAAAGGAATTAACAGTGAAACTGATAATCATTTTCAAAGTTTTGGCTTCAGGGTATTTTTATCAAAGGGGCTTATTTTCCATGTGTGATTAATAATGCACACTGTGTTAAATTCTTTGATGAGTGTGCTACATTAAATAACACAGTATCATGGGTTTTACGTTAAAATATGTGTATAAGTAATTGTAAAACGTATAGCTGTCACGTTTCAAACTTTATGCAAACACATTTTTTTCCACATCAGAAACCTTTTTATCTCAGGAATTCATTCATCTTTGAAGTCTCTAGAATTTGGTAGTGGAGGGACTGAAAATCAATGAAAGGGAGTATGATTTATTAATGTGTTTCAGAGGATATGTTAGTTGGATATTCAAAAGATTTAAAGGTTAACACAAGTTTATACCATCATATCTAAATATATGGGTAAAATATTTTGTTAGCTTGAACATCAGGAACATAGAATTTGATGGCAGATAAAAACTATTCGGCCCATCTAATCTTACTATTTCTTTCCTGATGTAATTGATTCAAATCCCTGTCATTCCTTGGTCTAGTCCCATAGTGAGGATAGCTTCACATCTGTCCCATGCCTGTTTAAATTCCCTCACTGAATTAGCCTCCACCACTTCTGCTGTTCCGTTACCCTCTCAGTAACTTGCAATGTGTCTATATCCTTCTGGAGATCGGGTCACCAGAACTGTACACAATATTCTAGGTTTCAGAACCATCTCCCTCTTCCTGCTTCTGGTGCGTCTCGCTATACAACCCAGCACCCAACTAGCTTTTTCCAATACTTTATTGTATTGTCTGCTTACCTTAAAGCCATCACAAATAATTACACCTAAGTCCCTATTTTCCATTGTCACTGACAGAACACTGTCCCCAGTGCTATATTCTACCTTGGGATATTTAAATCCCAAGTACATTATTTTACATTCATTAACATTAAACTGCAGATGCCACACATGTGACTTTTCTAATTTACGGGTCCCAATAGTGATCCCTGAGGTACCTCACTAATAACAAGACCTTTTTCTGAATATACACGATTACTTACAACCTTCTGCCTCCTATAACTCAACAATTGCCTTATCCATTCAACTATTTTGATATCCAAACCCCAAGACTGTAATGTGTAATGGTGGGACAGTGTTAAATGCCTTACTGAAATCAACCTACCTGGTCTATTATCTTTGTTGCCCAGTAAAAATAATAAAGTAAGTTAGTTTGACATGATCTTCCGGTAGTAAACCTGAGCTGTTTCTGATCATGCAAACCATTTACTTCCAGATATTTAATAATCATATCCTTTAGCAAGGTTTCCCTTAATTTAGTCTGTAGTTGGCCGAGTATTCTCTGCTACCTTTTTTTTTGTGAAGTAGTGCTACAGTTGCCAACTTCCAGTCTTATGGAGCTACTTCAGCCAACAGTGACTGGTTAAGTAAGTCTGTCGACGGTTTTGCCAGGACAATTTAAAGCTATTTTAATAACTTTGGGCATGAACAAAATATACAATAAATTAAGGGGACAGGTTAAAGTTTTGCTTCATTCACTACTTGTTGTACAGTCTGGTTGCTACTTGTTTTTACAAGGTAGGGCCTATCTGCATAGAATCCCAGGTAGGTCTTAACAGGTAGAGTTGAGAGAAGGATAAGGTCAAACCAGAAATGCCCATAGCAGCAAAATGGTAAACTGTAAGAATGTATAAACAGACAGCAGTGGTCTGGATACTGGCAGACTAAGTCAACCTAAGAGACAATCTTAGTTCCAGGGGCAAGCAGAAATCGAGGTCCAAATACCAGTTCCAAGTCAGTACCAAAGAGTTAAGCCAGGGGTATAGGGCAAGGTATTGAGCGGTAGTATATACACGGTTCAGGTTCTGGTTCAGGATAGAGTAGGTATCCGATGCACCTCTTCGTATGAGTTTATTTTGGGTGTTGTCTTCCGTACAGTTTTCTTCAAACTACTCCAACGTTTGCACTGCATGCTCCAAAACTTTCTTGGTTAAGGAACTTTGCAATGGTGGGATGAAGAGAAAAGAGATAATGACTGCCCAGGAAATTAACTGTTGTGTTAGTTTTGTCATGCCTCTCATGTTTATTGTGGTAAAATACTCAATTTCCATTTAAATAAATATCTCTAAAACAAATACACTGGCAAACAGCACATACTATAGATAGTGTGTTTAAACTAATTCAAAACACTTTCACTTTAAAGAGATCCTTGGTTTTCTGACTACAATCCTATAGAATTATCACACATCATCCTAACTTCGTCCTATATCATTGTCACACATCTGTCTTCTTTTATAATTTCCTCACTTTTTTCTTTTTGTTATTGCTGCTAAACTCCATGTTGTAGATTTCAGACTGTGAAATACCCACACTTTATTGCTTTTTGTGACAATGTGAAAGCAAGGTTTTAAATCATGAGATCAATTTAAAAGCTTTCCATCCAAAAGCTTTTAAATGCTTTATGCTATTGTGGTGCACCCCTCGCTCTGTTGTCAAGTTTTGCTGAGTTCCGTTCTTACCTGTTTTTAATTTACACAGTATCTGTTTGAAATAAGTTTGAGTCTGAGATGTCTAAACAGGAAAACCATTCTCCCATTTATGACATACATCTGGCCTCTGGAGTCAGGCATGAACAAAATCATATTAATTTTATTATAATACAAAGCATAATGTCATTCAAATTTAACATGTATTACGAGACCAGTTTTATATTTATGTTAGGCACTTTGCTTATTGTTCCGTTTGCAGCTTTTTAAGTTTGAGAATGTTAGTTTAAATGTCTAAATTTTTCAGTCAATGGCTCCCATTATTACTCTTGGTGACACAGGAACAACGGGTCTAATTATGAAAATCTTGGAAAGTTCTCCCAGAGTAATTGAAGAGTGGATCTAGCACATCCACCAAATGTTAAGGGTAAATACATGTACAGAAGTTGTTTTCATTGGAAACCAATTTTCAGATTATTAGCTGAGGAAAAGAAGAAAAGTTTTAATTACTCACATTTCTAGTTGAATTACCCTTTTTTAGGACATCACAAACACATTGGCTATTCCATACATGGTCTATGAATGAACACATATCTATATCTTTATGCATGCATCTCAGCCTAAACATTCCACAAATTTCAACCATTTTTTTAAATTTGTTCTATCTTGAGTCACCAACATATAAATTATTTAACACTATAACCTTATCTAATCTGAGCCATTGTACCATACCATCAAATGCATATATATAAATATATATATATATATATATATATATATATATATATATATATATATACCGGTATATAAGTTAAATATTGTTGTAGATAAAGACACAAGCAGTCAGCATATACCTTTTACGTACCCCTCATCTTTCAGGTGTCCAAATTGGGATACCTGTGTTGGGGGGTGTCAAGAGGTGTGAGGGGGCAGGCCAGCAACAGAAGTGGGTGGCTACCTCCCTGCCTCACCTGAAGAGTCCCCATATGGTGTTCAGCCACAGAGCAAAGCAAAGTAACAGCATAGGAGCTGTAGTGGAGGTGTGTGCTGCAACAACACAGACTTTTATTCATGTTACAGCTCCCTGGGCCGATTAGGGGAGATCACATGAGATTGCAGAGACCCCAATTGGTCCATGATCCCCATTGCCCACAAAAAGGGGAAAGTGCAGCAGAAACCCCTATTAAGGGTAGATGTGTGACCTAGTAGGGAACCCGGCAAATAACTCACATGAGGCCACTTACTGTAACATTGATCCATAATTCCACCTTCTTGGGATGATACTAGAAGCTCACAAGGTCTAAGCTTTGTTAAAGTGTCAATTCCATAATAATGGGTACCAAATGATCATAGGGAAATTTGATGGCTATATCACACACATTTATGAAAAAAAAATCTTATTCAGTTTTTATTTTCCTTATTTGTATTGTTTATGCAGTACTGTATTAGAAATTATCTTTATAAAGCTATTTCGAAATCTAAGCCAAGACCAAGGACTACATCTGAGTCTCTACATCAGGAAAAATAGGCAGACTAGATTAAAAACGTATATGTATCTAATAGGTTTGCATTGTTTTAATTATTTAGAAACCTAGAGGTTTGATCTAGTGGTATGTCTTTGGTAAAGGAAACAGCAACGTGATGAGAACACACGAGTACAGCAATGCATATTTTTCAAATGGAAGAAATGAGATTAATCACCAATCATTCAACAAACCCATTAAGACAAAGTTACTAGGTAATGTCCTGAGCAGCACAAGAGCAATTTGCATGACAAATGCTAGGTCTGTTATTTTGGGATGCTGTGTGGAGGCTACAGCAAGGTAATGATTTAGAAATGATTCAAACAATATCCTAGACATGATTTAGGCACATGTGAATAAAATAAGCTCCAAACAGTTATGGATAGCTGCCTGTAAGTATTAACTTTTTCATTCTAGAGACTAGAAATTCAATACACAACATGGGATCTTTTCACAAAACTGTGAATTGAGCCAAGGTGAGATGAGACAAGAGTTAATGTTAGGTAAGATTACTTGGGGATGAATAATTACAGTGGTGGTTTAATCTCGCAGATTTAACTATGCAATAAGAAGGATCCTATTCATTCAAAGAGTTAAATCAATAAGATTAGAATTTTTTCTCACCTCTAGCAGCCCATGGTTTAGTGGCCATGTGTTCCAAACCATGTTTCAACAGTCCTAGGTTTTGTAGAAAGAGGCATTGTCATAAGTAGCTACTACAGGAGTAGATCCTGTGATCTTCCTAGAATGGCCTAGAAAGAGGTTTGTGGTTTAAGTGGCTCTTTGGGCAAGGTGGATGGATTGCCATTCTTCCTCCCCTGCCACTTCCAGCAGCTTCACACCTCCCCACTTATTACCCCCCTAACACAGGTATCTCAATTTGGACACCTTCATTGTTGGGGTGTCTGCTACAAATGGCAACCTGAACATTTCCTATTCCATGCAGCATCATTAAGTCTTTTAGCTATATGAAAACATTTCATTTCGCAGACCTATATTTATTTAATAACATAGAGAAAAACCTCATTTCATCAAGCAATGTGGATTCAAAAGCATTAATAATTCTGTTTCCTCTGATGCCTTATGAAACATTGACTGTAATTATAATTAGGCACAGATGTATGAGCATTAAGGAAAAAACTCTGCTCTGCAATTAATCTATTACAGATTATACCAAAATGGACCCAAACTACACAAACGTATTGCACACATACTATACTATACTACTACATATTAATTATGCATGGGCAAAATTCTATCCCGAAAAGCAAATATTTCCTTCTGCTAAAATAATATTCTGAATATCAGAAGTTTCATTTGTAAAATGAAAACATCGAAGTGTTACATTTTTATGTTTACCCAGATATTGTGCGAGGAAATTGTTAATCATTTTAGCTTCGGATAATATTTTTATTGTTAAGAATTCACTTTGTTGGAAATCCTCTAACATTCTGTGCCAGTAGAGCACAGTCCAGCTATAGACCGCCATGGAATAGACAGTGTTTGGCACTTGTCTCAGGAGACAACTCACACAATATACACTATCAGACCCTATCCAGCACAGAGACCACAGAGCCCCATGAAAGGAGGGTAGAAAGCTTCCAGTCAGGGTATGAATACTATACTATGTACGATACTATGACCCCTTGTTGTTACATAGAATAAACAAAAAGCTTCAGGCAATGGTCCAAAAATATTCAGCTTAAATAGTGGCAGTGGGCAGTTGCCCCACAAACCCCCTTGGCAGCTGTCTCCTGGAATTTGGTAAGCACAGCATCATACGATAAGGGAGCTTTATAGGTGAGGGCCTTCCGCATCTAAAGAGGATGTATAGTTTTTATACCTGATCACATTTGGCCACGGGTCTTGAAAACGTAATCTAAATAAAATCACAAAAATGTAAACTTGATTGTATATCCATAGCCAAATGATCTGCCTAATTAAATCCCAATGTAATATGCATCTTAAGTTAAAACACACACAAGCATATCTACACAAACAAACAAAAATATCTGAAACAAAAAATGCAATTTGTCATGCAATAGTCATAGAAACTGGAATTCTAAACTTTTATAACAAACAACAACTTAGATTAGAGAGAGCCTGAGCTGAACAGACAGCTTAGTTTATCATGTGAAACATGATATTCACAAATGAACATCTGAGGAAACTAGGTATCTGTCAGTGTGAATCTGTGCAAAGTACAACCTTCAATGAGGAACTTCAAGAATAGCATTCAAAGCCAAGAAATGGATCTTGATTTTTTTAAAATGTATTTAGAATTTTAGTTTATTAAAAAATTTACTGATTTTGCATTTTTAATAGTTTCAAAGGATAGGACAGTGTCCTACTCTTGAATGTTCTGTTCCGTTAAGATGAAACATTAATTGTACTTGCTAGCATGTTACTCAAATACACCTTAGTAGATATGCCATGTCATTCTTTCATCCAAAATGTAATCACTTAAAAACAGCACAGAAATATTCTTTTAAAAGTTTTTCAGTTTCTGTAGAACATTCTTTGTGAAGAACATTTGACAAAGGGCTCTATAAGCAACAATGACCTCTACAAGCCTTGTCACAGACACTGGCATCTGGGCAGCTAAGGAAGGCTGGCACCTTCTGGCCCAGCCCCTTGCTCCTCCACTAACATATACACTAGCACACACTACCAGATACACACACACTCGCTATAACACATACACACTCACACGCACATACATTAACACATACTAACACTCTAAAATATGCTTATACTAAATGATACTTGTTTCATTGCACCCTTTCTTTGCTTTGAGCTGTTCCTTATAGCTGCTTGGACACTGTGCGAACAGCTGCCGCTATTATCTCAGACTATGTACCTACCTCCGAAAGAGGGCTGGTTCAAGATGGACAGAACTTTATTCCCCGGCTGGGTAGAGGCATATTGCCTACACCTGCAACAAATTAATAATGTCTGCTTTTGTATCACATGACATTTATGACATTTTAAGCGTTCTTGGTGAAAATGATGAATAAGACAAAACTGATTAACATGATGACACTGTAGTTGTAACATTCCCCCCATAGTCCAAAACAGGGGAATTGCCAGCATTTAAATGTTGAAATGGACCTTTTAAAGTGTTTGCTGAAAGTACCTCAAGAGCCAAGTCCCACTCTTGCATGCTCCAGCGGATGTCCGTAAACACAGTACCTCATAGGACTAGAGCAAAATATTTGACACTCTATTATTCAATTCGTGACAGACGACATACAAGGTATGTCATGAAAAGATTGACCCAAACTACAGGCCCAAACTACAGGAAAATAATGTTATTTAAGGTTATATTTTTATGAATAAAGATGTCTAGCTGTTAGATTACTCACTTTTTTTAAAAGAGAAAAAATCTTACTTAGTGGCAGCTATAAATTTGAGCAAAAATGAGTAAAATACTAGTAAAAATATTGGAGTAGTATATGACTTTTTGAAATGCCAGGATTTTAAAAACGAAATGTTATTAAAAAAAAATCAAACACACCTTCACTTAATGCAAGGTTAACATTGTCTGGTCTCATTTTTTTCAGATATTTGAGATATTGAAACTTGAACACACCTGGGAAGGCAAAAAGAAGGCAGAACATGTGTAAAGCATTCATTAAAATGTCATGTGCTCAATGAATCAGGAATGTGCTATGTGCAAGAATGTGCTCAACACAAAGATTTCAGATGCAATAAAGACATCTTTACCTGGAACAAAACCATCCTTTAACCCCTTCGCGACCTTTGCCGGTTCAGGACCGTCATGACATGAAGGTCACTAAATGACCTTTGACGGTCCTGAACCGTCAAAAAGTAAAATAAGCTAAGAAAGTGATCAACGATCACTTTCTTCGCTTAAACGGCGTTACTGTAATGCCTCGATGTCGAGGCATTCAGCAAGGCCGAGATCGGCATCGGGGGCCATGTCTGGCCCCTCCCGGAGGCGTCAACAGCCGCCATACATTGTATGGCGGCGGATGCCCGTTTTAAAAGCGTTTAGGAGGCGATCAACGATCGCCTCCTAAACTTAAATGGTGTCGCTGGAATGCCTCGATCAGGAGGCATCCAGCGACACCAAACACTTACCTCTGGGTGGGCTGTGACCGCTCCGGAGAGCGGTCACAGCCTCCGCTGCCGGTGATCTTCGCCATCAAGCAAGATGGCGGCGGCCCGGGAAATAAAACAATAAAGACGAAAAAGTTCGCTAGAGGGTCTCCAGACCCTCTAGAGAACTGGCTCCACTTGCTGGTTGAATACAGGTACTGCATTCAACCATGCAAGTCAATGGAGCCCAGCTTTCTAATCACTATGTGATTAGTAAAATATTCAAAAAAAATAAAAATAAATAAAAAATGGAAAAAAAAATTAAAAAAAAATGTGCTAACATTTAAAAATTATTATGCAGTGATGTCACTAGATGAACCATCCAGTACCAGAAAAATGTGTAAAAAAAAATATAAAAAAAGTATTAAAAAAATAAAATAAAATTAAAAAATAAAGTTTATTATTTTGAGCAAGTGCTAAAATTTCTCAAAAATCTCAACAAAGAGTTAAAAAAAAAGCACTTCAAATACCCAAGGGGTGTCTAATATATAAAAAAAATGGCTGATGGGGTAAATTGGAGTGGCCTAGCTCAAAGATAGGGCATAGGTACAGACTGACCAAAATGGAGAAAAAAAGCGCACTTCCCAAATGTGGCATTTTAAATCTGAAACAACCCGACAAACCCATGCATGTCGGGTATCACTGCACTCAGGAGATGTTCCTGAACACACATTGGGGTGTTGTTTGACAGTGGCATATACCAGGACCTGTATATCTATAACTAAAGTACAATTTGTGTGAAAAAAAAATAAAAAAAATTACTATTACAAAGTTTGACAAAGTGTAGTTCTATAATTGGTGCATGGAAAGGGTTAAAATAACAGCATTTGGAATACCCTGGGGTGTCTAGTTTTCAAAAATATATGGTTTGAATGGGTTAAATTGAGTTAACCGGCTTCAAAGATGTTCCAAAGAGGAGATGGAGGCAGACTGACCAGATTTGTTAAAAAAGATTTGGAAATCATAAAACGCTGCTTGTACTTATTGCCCTATAACTTACAAAAAACAGCAAAAAAACATAAAAACATTGGGTATTTCTAAACTCAGGACAAGTAGTAGAATCTATTTAGCTAGTTTTTTTACTTGCTTTTTTAGGTGAGTAAAAGATTTTTCAAATAAAAGTCATAAAATGTGTTTTTTTTTCAATTTTTCACCATGTTTTTTTAATTTTTTTATAGTAAATAAGATGATACGATCAAAATAATGGTATCTTAAGAAAGCCCATCTTGTCCTGAAAAAAACAATATATAACTTATGTGGGTACACTAAATGGGTGAGGAGAAAATTACAGCTGAACACAAGCACCACAAAAGTGTCAAAACAGCCTCGGTCCCACAGGGTACAAAACGAAAAATGAGCCCGGTCCTTAAGGGGTTAAAAAGTCAAGTAGGTGTTTAATTGAGCTTTACACAAACGTATTATTTACATCAGAGAGGCCAGGGGCTTAAAACACTACGGTAACGGGTCCTTTCTGGCTTTCACTGCTATTTATTTACCATAATCTTGTAGCTAAATGAGTCAATCTTGTTTTATTTATGCAGACAATTTTTGAATTCAGTTACTCTCCAGATATAACAATATATTTTTAGATAATTGTGTTTAGTCGCAGGGAGATGAAAACTTTTTTATATTCCATATGAAAGCTGAATGAAATGCACAGCTGCGTTACGTATTGAGAATTCTTCCAAATGACACAGTTGTAATAATATGATTTGGCTTCCGTTTAATACGCTTTTGGTGTTTCAGACAGTGTGAGTCACCACAGAACCTGTATTGAAATGTTTGTGGGTCATATTTAGGTGTGACCCTTTCAGGGGAGGGCTGGCAGCCTGGGGGGCAAGTCTAGTCAAGTGGCCCACTGCGCCACCAAAGCGGCTGCGAGCGACATTGAAAGCGGCCGTCATGCGGCAGTCACTCCATAATGAAATTAAAGCGGCCGGCGTGCATTCACCGCGCCGCCCAATAGCCGTGCCTCAGCTCTTTATCCCACCCCTTTTTAAGACGTGGGACGAAGAGCTGAGGCTTGGCCATTGGGCCTGACTGCCGCACGACGCAGGGGCGTACCTAGAGTATTTGGCACCTGTGGCAGATCCTGTATCTGGCACCCCCCACATACACACACTTGAAAACTGCATAGTACAGCATAATTGTTATCATTATATACTTAGGGATTACGCTGTACCACCGTCAATGTGTGCCTATACATTGAGCCAGACACTGACAATACTGCAGTACAACCCCTATCACTATATACTAAGCCAAACATTGATGTGGTGTAGGCCTACCATGTCAGTGACTGGCTTAGTATAGTATATAGTAGGGATGCACTGAAAAATTCTGGACCGAAACTGAAAATTCAGCATTCACTTGGTCAAAACCAAAAAAAAAAAAAAATACTTTATTAAAAGTAACACACCAAAATTAGACAAAAAAAATCAATAACAATATTATATATATATATATATATATATATATATATATATAAAATTTACAGCAATCACAATCCTATCATGCCCAGGTTCTAGCATGTGCTCGCTGACTTAGCATGATAGGAGTGTGATTGCTGTTTGCAATTATATATACATATATATATATGTATGTATATAGTGTTATTGAATTTATCTGTCCAATTTTGGTGTGCAATTTACTTTAAATAAAAGTGTTGTCAACACACCAAAGTTGGACAAAAACAAACAAACTTATAACAGCAATCACACTCCTATCATGCCTAGGCAGCCAGTACATGCTGGAATCTGGGAAAGTGATTACAGCCTCCTTATGCCGTGCTATCCCCCTACACTTACACATCCATGCTATCTAAAAACCCTCATTCACAAACATTCAGCATACACTATAGCATAACACCCATCACTCTCACACACTTACTAATCAGCTATTTTCCTACCTTTCCTCTGTCACTGTCACTTTTCCTCCTCCTCTTCGTTCTTCCTCTTCTTCTTCTGTGTCCTGTCCTTCCGATGCAGAGAGCGCGGAAGATGGTGAGCGTGGCTTCAGTGTTGTGCGCCGGGATTTGACATCAAGTCCTGACGCACAGTTGCCGCGTGCATCGTTTTTGGAGGTGTGCCGGTACTCCTCAGTGAGCGGCACCCCGGGCGGACCGCCCATCACCAGGTACGACGCCAAGTCCCGCTAGCAGCCGCTTAGTTTTTAACTTTGCGGCTGCCTTGAATGTTCGTCCCGGCCCTGGACCCTGTATACATCACAAGTGTCCCTCTTTAGTAGGGATAGACCCTCTTTGGGACTCAAATCCTCATGTCCCTGTATCATCCTCTGATGCCCCTGTTTCTAAGAAGAGAGTTTGGCAGGTTTTGAGTGTATGACAGTGTTCTATATCCTTAAAAAGACACAAAAACATGTTTTAGAAAAATCTGTTTTAGTCACATGTACTGTTCTTCTGAATGCCTTGCTCAATTACATAGATGCTTATTAATAGGCCATAAAGCCACATACCTCACCCCTCTTAAATACATATACCCCAGTTTGTACATTTGAAAGATGGAGGTACAGCTCTCTACCATCATCTCTGGTCCTGGTGGTCTAGAGAGTCAGATCATAATATTCACATTTTTTGTCACTAAACAGCTTATTCTATCATATCCTCAGCATTTCAGGTGTCCAAAGTGGACACCATTGTTGGGGGGGCACAATTAGTGGAGGGACTGGAGGCAGGATCAACCACTTATTTTACCCACGCAGCCATCTAGATGCCTGTGATGTCACATCTTATTGCTCTGCTTATATATGTCACAAGGTGGCCATGTGGGAGCTGCAATTGATGTCTGTACTGAAATTTGTGACTATCATACTTAAAATGTGACATTGAAGAGGATTGTTATCAGTAAGGGCAAAACAAAAGTCATCAGGATCAGTGCCATAAAATATTTAAAAAATGTATATTTTTGTGATGGTCCTTTTTTATTTCTACCTTTTAGTTTGTACATTGGAATATACTCTATACTGTAACATGAAAAAGGAGTTAAGGTTTATAGGTGATGTATGAATATCACATACACATTGTAAGGGGTAATGTATATGGGGTCAAGTAGTAGACATATATATTGCTGCCGGGTGCCTGCATTCACAGGAGCAGTTTTACAATGAAATGAATGCAAGGTGTTTGGAAGAA
The DNA here is from genome assembly GCA_023333645.1 of Sceloporus occidentalis. Taxonomy (NCBI): domain Eukaryota; kingdom Metazoa; phylum Chordata; class Lepidosauria; order Squamata; family Phrynosomatidae; genus Sceloporus; species Sceloporus occidentalis. The sequence goes on from JALMGF010000016.1 coordinate 10,598,699, forward strand.
AGACTTCAAAGTTTCCAGACTGGCAAATCCATCTCCCTGTGTTCACAACTACTCCTTTTACAAGCAAGGTGAAACCCTGCAGTCTTCGCACACCAGCACAATAAAACCACTGTATCTTATTATATTTCTAATCATAGACGGAAAATAAAGCCGGTACACGGGTGATTTATTGAAAACTTTGGAAAGAAAAATTAAATAGAGTAAAAGGTTAGTTAATAATGATTTTGATGACATTTTCCTTTCTCACTCTCCCCAATACTTTGTTATATCCTGTGTTAGAGTGAACTTTTAATTTTAAAATATTTTATTGTATACACTACTCTTTAGAACATAAGCCTCTCTGGGGTCAGCTTTCTACGGCTGGCTAGTATAACAGAATAAGTAGTCTTATATTTCTGGAAACTCGTGTGGTTGAAGTTTAGAAAATATGGATACTATAGAGAGAGCATCCCAAACCTCTAGATTTCGTCTTTATACAAATATACCAAAGCACAAAGAGAAACAAGAAAACACAGAGCGCTCATGGCATTTCAGATGGTCTGTTTCTAGGGTGTTTCCCCCCTTTTGTGATATCTTGAGATTAAACCGTACAAATCAGTTATGGTTGTGGCATTCATTTATTTCTACTGCCGGTAGACTTTCTGGCCAGGGAAAGAAGGCTTATGTTAGTTCTCTGGATTGCTTTTTTTCTGTTTTAAGGGGTCTGCTTTCATAGTTTTTAGCTTGCAAGATATTTTCTGTCTGCATTAAGTCTCCATGACTCATCTAACTTATACTACAAAGTATACATCATTGTAGGGTCTAAGAAGCCTGAAATAATAAATGAGTGAATTCTACATATTTAAAAACCAACCTTATCCAGTATCTTACTGTTAAGATCTTCACCTTTAGCATCCTGAGCAACGTTAAGAACTGTGAAAGGCTAAAAAATAAATGAGAATTCACTACGCTCCTCAATGCCATCAGTGAGTTGTGGCCAGCTCCTTACAGGGTTTCGTAAACATATGGTTATTTGCAGGGGTGTAACTAGAAACCACGGGGCCCTGGTATGAAAAATTTCCCCAGGCCCCCCAATATCAACAGCTAGTCTGTGCCATCATTGCCCTCGCACAACTGGTCTGTGCCTTCTTTGCCCCTTGCCCCCCTTCCAATATACAACATATTTAAACACACTTACACAAATTACACATACTTACTCATACTCACTAACACACACTCCAACTCACCTCACTTACACAATTACACATCCATGCTCATAAAAACACACAATTACACATCCATGCTCACACACACACACAATTACACATCCATGCTCACACACACAATTACACATCCATGCTCATACATACCCATGCTCTCATACACACACAAGTACACATGCATGCTCACACACATCCATCCATACATACCTATGTACCTATATCCCACCTCTTGCCCCAGCTTACCCCTCACTGCTCCTGCAGCTTCTGTTTCACTGTGGTTATTTGTCTATAAGGGATATCATTAGATATTTTATATTTTATGAAAAATATATACACATATAAATGGATCATGTTAGATTTTACAAGGCAATTTGAAAATAAATGTATGAATATGCAATAAGACATAGTTGAACCTATGTAAAATTGATATGGAAATAATATGTAAAATGTTCATACACAAAAAAAAAAGATCTTAAATCTATTAAATTATTAAATTATTGTTGGATTGGATGAAGCTAACAATTTTTTTTATTATTATTTTAAAATTGTTTTAGTCTTACAGCAATTTTTCATAATCATGTATTTTTTCTTTTCACCAGAACTTCATAGGCTCGTAAAACAAGAGATTGTGCAACGGGGACATGCATCTGACTTCAATATGTTTTCAACTTATAACATTACACACATGCTACAATTTAACATGTATTGTGCCTTTTGATTTAAATCATTAACATATTTTCCAGAGATCATGAGCTTTTATATCGATGACATAAACAGAAAGCACATATTGAGAAAATAAATAGCAAGCATTCGATTTGAAAGGAAAAAAAGATGAAAAGTCAGCGTGGCCATGTGATGAATATGGAAACATAGGAGCTGTGGGGGTTGATGTGTGTGAAGAAAAGCAAATCTCTAGTTAATTGAAGAATGAAGCATCTTTCCGGACTGAGTAGAACAATATCTTTAGTGTCTGGAAATAGGTTCATAGGTTTTTATTATTTCATAGTCCACGATCTGAATAGACGGGCCATGAGGTACATCACGATTCCATAAAATAGAAAAATTTGGAACGTTGAGGGAGAGAGGTATTTTGGACCCAGAATGCCACACATTTTGCACCCTTTATAAGGTTTCATGCAGGAAACTACATTTCCCTTTAGGCAACACATCAAGTCAGATAATGTTAATGAAGCACATCCAAAGCTAATTAGAATAGATCAGATGGAGCTCAATGCCTTCCATATCTCTCCAGGTAGCCCAGGTGGGTAAGCTGCTTTTGAAGGCACCTTGCCGCCAATACTTGCATTTACCTTGCTCAATCCTTCTCAGTGAGTGGGTTTAGCCACCCGGTATCAGTCAGGTAGACACTTGTTTAGTTCTCTGGTGAGAGCTAGTTTTTTCTTTGTGTGCACATTTTGGAAAAGATTTGAAGACTTTGTCATTTGTGACACTGGAAGACTGTGCTAAGATCCTTAACATGTGCCAATAATTTGTCAATCCAATGGTAGACAGATAATTCCCTTATCTTTTACGTATCCTACATACAGATTAGGCTATTTGTTGTGACGTGCACTGTATAGGGTAGATTATTCCTCCCAATAAAATATAATAGCAAACCTACACATTATATGATTAAGTCGCATTAAACATTCAGATAAACCTTATAGCAATGCACTGATGTAGAACTTTTTTTCACTTATCTCTCATGTATGTATCCCCAATTAGTGATTCCCTGAATACTGATGGCTATATTAAATAGCAATATTCCCATAAATCAAGTGCCCTGGGCTCATTTCATGTAACTGTGGGAACCAGCTATTCTAATGAAATCACACTTCCAAAGAAGAATTGGTACTTTGGGGCAACATCTATCAAATGAGACCAATGAAGACTGTGCATAGTGGCAAATACTGTACTATACTATATTAATTACCCCATACATTGCATATTAATCCATTCAGATTAATCCATTCAGGCTTAAATAAACGGATGTGTTTTGGTACTACATTACATTTATTTGTATATCGCCAGCAGATTCCATAGTGCTTAACAATCAGTTGGTTAGATCAATTTAAAATCACAAACAGTAACAACCTGACCCAAAAGGACAAGTGGACCCTGCTCTTGAGTGTTTACAATCTAGTTGGTTGAGGGGAAAGGGAAACAGTAGGAGAGGACGCCTTGGATGGGGATGAGTTGGTCAAGTCTGGATGAGCTGTTGTTGATTGTTCAGATGGCTTAGACAGGGTGTTGGCTGAGAGTGTTATGAGGAAAGGTTGTATGCTTCTCGGATTCATATTAATAATGGATGTGGGGATAACCCCTAGGCACCAGGTGTTTGTGGCCTATTGGAAATCAATAGAACAATATATTCTTTTGTTATAGATGCTACTCATTATATTACATTAAACCTGATTGCATATGCATGAAATGCAATTAATACAACTATGTAGTGAGAGCAATCTCTAATACAGAATGGTAATGATGAGAATGGCAGACATTGTCTCTGCGGTAGGGAAAGGAAGCGTGAAAAAAGACAGTTGACTAAATGCACGTGCAGATGTATAACATTTATGTAAAATCTAAAAATAATGAAACAGCATTTTTAAACATCACCGTATGAGGATAGATAGCATCTTGCACTTCAGAGAAAAAAGAAATGTTCTGAAACCTGGAATTTTTTACAAAAGAACAAAGCAACCATCATCGAATTAAGGATTAGACTTGATTTGTTTTAAAATGTACGATAATTGGATAGGAATTTGGCTACGTTCTAATTTCTAAAATATAGAATTATCACTTTGATACGTATGAATGTTGAGTGATTGCTTAGAATTAACATTATTGTTTGGGGTTTTTTTTAACTTGAGGTCTCCCTTGATTGGATACATTAACATATGCTCACAGTACAATATTACTGCAGTACGCATACCCATGATGATATAACATAAATTCAAGCAAACAGAACTTAACCCTTTTGCATCGAGTACCAAATAAAACAAGAAAAAAAGAAAGCTCATAAGTGTCAAAAGTCCACATAGTGGGAATCTTTAGGAGTTGCAAAATGCAGTGTTTAATGGAGGTGCTAAAAAAAAGTAGTAACAGAAGCGATGATATCAATACTGAGAATGTAAATATAACATTCGTGTATAAAGGTCTGGGTAAAAAAAAACTAATGAATAAGTAAAACTGCACTGATTAACACTTTTTTTTTCCCTAAAGGCATAGATGGATTAAGCAGAATCCTGTATAATTATATATATATATATATATATATATATATATATATATATAGTGACAAATCCTATAGCATGAGGGCCATACATGTCACTTTTAGGGGTCCTAAGCACAGTCCTCTAGGGCAATCAGAGTCAGGAACAGCAGCTTTGAATAAAACAGCGCTTTATTTTAACTGCTTAAACCCCAAAAACCAAATCATAGAAAGAAAACCTAGCTCCCAATTGGAGCCCTCTCTAACTAAACTATGCTGGTCCAGACTGACCAGCCTAATCACCCACTAACTCAACCTCCCAACCAGACCCAGCTACGCCAGGCTCTGGAAAACCTCCCCCAGACAGCACACAAAATGTCCAGGCAGGTATTGCCTCACTTGGCTCAGGGATTGTCTTCTTCAGGGCCTCTCCTTGCCCTGGGAGCACAGGGAACTTCCTCTTCCCCCAACAGTCTCTGTGTATCAGGCTCCAGGGGTTTTTAATGCCCAGCACCTGTGCCTGACGCCAGCCCCATAGAAATCCTGTACTGGATCCTGCAGACTTCTAGCCTCCTGGAAAAGCCGGCATGGGTTTCCCACAGAATGGTGGAATGGAGCATTGGCCCACCCTGCTCTCCAATTGCTCCACCCCAGGAACCCATATTTACATTCTGGATAGCACCTGTACCCAAATGCCAAAATAAGCATCTCCCTGGGGTTTACACCGTCACAATATATATATATATATATATATATATATATATATATATATATATATATATATATATATATATATAATCTCTTTCCCTGCCACCCAGGGAATGCATTTGATCAAGTGACTCACATCCAGCCAGCTCTAGTTCTAGCTCTAGGATCCCCTACAATCATGCGCAATTGGTGCTTCCATTCATTTAAAGGAAAGCTCAGAACTCAAAGAAAGCCCTATAAAGAAATATTCTGTACTAAATTAGCACAGAAAATAGACAGAAAGTCAGTCAACAGTTCATGTGCAAAGATGTCTTACTATATAACTAGTTAGCCAAACACCTTTTTAGTTATTAGATCATTATAACACATAACTGAAAAAGTTTGACTAAAACAGCTTTCACTCTTCAAGGGAGAAAAGATCTCTGATGCCAAATCTCTTCTACAATCTCAAATCATCACAAGAAGGAAAGCTATTTCCTTAGATACAATAAAATGTATCTGTCCCGCCAAATACTTCCCATGTAAGGTAAACCTTGTAGGTGGTACACGGTTTCAGAGAACACACATCATAGTAACAATTGAAACGTTTCGTTATAAACAGAACATTTTGTAACCTCAGATTATTCTTGAGATTTGAAACCGAGGTTTTAGCGCATTTAAGAAATGTCATCTGCTTCCAGTAAAATTACTTCCTACATATCAACGCTATCAAAAATAAGTTTGCAGGTTAATTTATTAATTAGATGCCATCTTCAAGAGCAATCTGTAGTATGATTTATTAAATCTTTCACTTTGGGTTTTTTGTTTTTTAATCAGGAACATAATTTTGGAAATATCTAATTTAAAAGAAAAGTATAATTTTATGTCAGTGAAGATGAAATCTGTTTTGAAAGGTAGCAAAGCTAGAGTAACAACAGAGTAACTTCTGCTGGAAGTCCTGACCCTTCTTCTTGTTCCTACCATGCAAAGGCTTCCAGAACCAATTAGCTTTTACCAAAGCAGAATAATACTTTAGTTGAGAGGAACAAAATCATAAAATTCATCTTTCCTTTAAATTAAAGAAACTGGCAGCATTGATATATTATCCAGCCCCTGTCAAGCATCTCCTACACTTCATCTTAAATGCACTTAGGAACTCTTACAGTATAGGGTAATCCATGCATGGATCACTATCCACATATACCAATTATTTCCCACTGACGGGGCTTATCTAAAACAAATTTGAGGTTGAGTCTTCTCTTGGCTTGGTTCTGAACTGTTCATCAGATAAAAAATAAGAATGATACTTTTTCATATTTTTCTTGCATAAAAGTGAGATAAAAATTGAAATATTCCCAGGTAATATCCCAAAAAGTAAGCTCTTTTATGTCTCTTATGTCACGTTTAGTGCCATTATATGACTTTGGGTACAGCATATTTTTATGTACTTTAATAGGTGGCACTTTTAATGAATGCAGTCTCCTTCCCCCAGTGGAAGAGCCAACAATATTTTAAGGAGCAGGATTTTAAAATCTTTAAAAGTTTGCGTCGGAATCTCATCTTACTTCTCCAAGGTCTTGTAATATATTTTATAACTTGTCTAGTGTCTAATGCAGTGCGCGCTATCAACAAGAAACAGGTGCCAAGGGTTTTCAGTAAAACTTTAATACATCTTGTTAACTGCAGCAGGTTAAACAATGCTAAACAATGCCAGAATACCTCTAACCGTATGAACGTAATTATAGCAGAGGCTGGGGCTGATAAATGGCAGCTCTACTACACTATGGAAATTTGCCCACAGCATGAATGGCTTTGCAGGGCCCATCAGAAGTGGCAGGAACTGAATGAGATAACATTAGACTGAGATAATGGTATACTAAAATACCGGATACTGTAGAACAGCTCTCATACCCAAACACCACAAGAATGGGTCTCCCTGGCAAAAGCCCTCAAAGATAAAGTCATTTCAATGCTACCAAAATCACCTCAAGTAAAGGTCATAATGGAACCAGATTGAGTTGGAGGCAACATCTACGTATTTATAATCTCTCCATTATTTGTTCTATTTCTGTCAAATATAGAACACATTTCCCTCTTAATTTTGTTTTGACATCCTATCCAGTATGAGAACAATGTGGAATGTTCGTATTTTCGTTACTATGTCCTCAAGTTACTACTAAAACATAAATATATTAGCACTTGGCTTTTGTGTGATTTGTCTGTTATCCATGTACCACTAAACCATAATTGCTCTGGAAGCAGAAAAGTTATACTTTGCATGGGGGGATTTTTGTATGATTGGTAAATTTATTTGTCAAAGAGCTCGATCAGCTATTAAAAACTGGCATAAACAGGGTCAAACAGGTTTAATGACCCCATGTCTCTGTCATGTGGAAACTTGGAACAATATTCTGTTCAATAATTATCTATAAATGTTATGTAGAACATGAGCTCAATGTTATTTTCTGAAGAGTGGTGGGGAGAATAAAAGTGTTAAAAAGAGAATTCAAATATTAAATGAAGGAAATAAAGTTATAGTCAGAGAAGAAAAAGTATGTGTTGCAGGGAAACGTTAAAAAAATGGTAATAATTACACTAAAGGACATGAGGTTGTAAGGGACATAACCAACTTTTTTTTTTCTTCGATGTACCCAAATATAACTGTATAAATACTATAAATAAATAAAACACCAGACATAATTTGGATGAAACGGGCCGTGGTCCTTTATTTAGTTTACCATTCAATCACCATCAACAGTAATATTCATAATAAACAAATATAACAAAAAAACATATATACCAGCTCTTGGCCCAAGCCCAGAGCATTCCAAACTAAACAATACAACCTTTGGCGACCGCCCTAAAAGCCAGAAGGCATAATTTAAACCTTAAAGTTCACCCCATGATATAAGGCAACCGTACCCTGATAAAAGACAACGACAAATACAAGCAACAAATACACAATTTTAAGGGTGGGTGGGAGGATGCAACTTCATCAGTTCTTCCATGGCGTCTTCAGACTCAAGGTCCGTGCAGACAGCTCAGCGGCTCGCCAGGTAAGTGATCCGTTCCTTCATGGGCGCAGCTTTTTATAACCAAACTTCCCCCCAATAGCACGGTGCGAGGCACCCCAAAAAACACGGCAACACGCTTACACAAGGGCAGATGAAACCTACGTTATATAACACATTTTTTTTTAATCTCTACCTGCTGACCTCTCTGTGACCCCTCTGCCTATTCTTTCCCTTTATAACTTGACCTCTACTTGCCCCCACAACCGCATGACAGCCTGCCCTAAAGGTGCAGGCTTTATCAAAAGGAACATACCAACTAAAAGAAAGGGGGGGGGGAAATCAACATGCATATAAAACTAATATTGCTGGTGAAGTGTCGGAGAATTTCTGAGTACTTCTATACCTTGGGGTTCCAAATTATGTAGCTATCTTTATCAAACGGCTCGAGAGAAATCAGCGGAGACAGGAGTGTATGTATAAAAAGATCTCTGTTTATTCCGGTGCATTATGGATGTATTTATATATCATAATAAAACACATAGTAATATGTCCTTATAAGCAGCATATTTACAAAATAACAGGGACAGAGGGTGGGCAATCGATACTTGTTGTTGCATCCAAAAGAACCTGGTACGTAGTTCCAGCCAAAACCGGTGTTCTCAGATAATAGTGTGGACGTGTATTAGGAGAACAAAATATGGGATCGAGCTCATCCCATATTCTTCAACAGAAGGGATACTATCCAAAAAAGATTTTGGGCCAATCTTGTATACCAGATGCCCATACATAATAAATAATACAAGTGCCTGTCCACATTCTTGATTAAATAATACATAATATTATTATATAGATATATAATAATCACACAAACTGATTATGGTGGCACAGTTTGTATGCATATTTTAGTTATTTACCACTGACATACGTACTTAATGCTTTACAACGGCACATTATTTGTAGCCATATCGTAAGTACAGAAATTGTACATTTTGATAGGGGCACAAAAAGTATGAATAGGAGAAGCGGTCCCTGCCCTTTGGAGCTTACAATCTAAGCTATTACTAACTACTTCTTGTTACTTTGTGCTCAATTGCTCAAGACTTTTGGTTGAGATACATTAGAATTGACAAATTTAGGAAGAAAGGAATAATTGCTTAAAACAGGCACGTCTGGCCACTGTCTCAAGACATGTAAGTAAAAACTCCTGTTTTCCACATTCCAGAGCAAAATAATAACTTTTTGGCACTAAGATGCAGTATGTCTTAATATGTATGTCTGAATCGCTGCTACCAAAACAAAGCATATAAAGCGTGTGTGTGTGTATATATATATATATATATATATATATATATATATACACACATATAAAACACACATGTTAAAGTTGAAATACATTGTTGGTGTAATAATGTGATGGGGTGTTATGAATTATAGCTCTTGTATGAATTTCCAGAATATAGTACACATGTATTCACTTATATTCTCAAATGAGCAGATGGCTTGTGCAGCATAAAGGACAATAATAAAACATGGAAAACTTTTTGAACTTTGTATTCACAATATGGAGAGTTTTAAGAGCAAAGTAAATATCTGCAGTATGTCTAAACATTAGAAATATGTCTTTTTACTTCCCATTTCAATCATAAATATTTGCCTGAATATAGGCCGCACTCCCCCCCCACTTTAAGTCCTTAAAGTGGGGGAGCGGCTTATATTCGGGGTTTAGCACAGGAATGCGCAATTCGTATCGCCCGACACCCGGGACATGCAGTTCCGGGCGCCAGGCAGGCAGCAGGGTTAGGATACAAATCCCCCCGCAGCGTTACAGGGAACCTGCATCCTACTCTCCGATACGCTGAGACAGCCTCCCCTGCCGGCACGGGAGGTTGTCTAAGCGCATCGCGCAGACGTTCACTGGCTGGGGCGATGCGCGCGTAAACAACCTCCGCTGCCGGTTGTTTATGCTCGCATGGCTGCAGCCGGTGAACGCTGAGTGCCGGCACCGGAAGTTGTATACGCGTATTGCGTAGATGTCCCCCGCCGGCCCCGCAAGACACCTGGGAGTCTGCTCTGGTAAGTCTAGGGGAGGGGCAGGCACATCTCGGGGACAGAGTGGCAGCATATTTCAGGGGGGCAGAGTGGCAGCATATCTCGGGGGGCAGAGTGGCAGCATATCTCGGGGGGCAGAGTGGCAGCATATCTCGGGGGGGACAGAGTGGCAGCATATCTCGGGGGGGGACAGAGTGGCAACATATCTGGGGGGGGCAGAGTGGCAGCATATCTATTACAAAAAAAATTCTTCATAAAAAGCACCTAACTTTTAGGGTGTGGCCTATAATCGAGCCAATACGGTAAATGTTATTGTGCCATAGAAGCCCAGGTTGTAATATAATGAAACCTGCGTGGAATCACAGCTCTATGGACTATACCTAGAAAAACAGAACTGCTGGTTAAATTTAATCATGTATGAAAATAGTCATTAATTAAGGAAAGTGGCTTGTCGTATAGGGCTCTGAAACCACTGGGGAAAAAGAATGTAAGAATGGGTTCTATCAAACCTTTGTGTATTAGGTCACTGAACCAAATAAATACTGGATAAAGTAGTAGCGAAGTTCTTTAACGAAGATCTTAACTATCAAGAGAAAGTTAACGTTGTCAGAAGAAAAAGAAGAACTTTATGCCAAGATATGATGTAAAATGGTCTAGCTACATGATTATCTGTAGGAAGCTATCCTGTATTTTCTTTTTCAAGTTGAGTTCCTTATGGTGTTAATTAGATTTATTAAAATTTTTAATGCATGTGTCAATTCTGCCAGTCCAACCGGAATCAACAAATAAGACCACTGTTTGGCTAATTACACTTGTTATTTTCTAGTAATACCAGCACACATCTCCTTGAAACTGCAGTCGACCCCTTCATATAACTGCTGTCTGTCCGACTCGCCCAAAGGGTATTTCCAGGACATCTGTCCTTAATGAACAAACGTTTTCCCATTTGGCACAAAAAAAAAAATCACACAAAAAGGCTCTATTTGGAACCTTATCTAGTTCTATTTTCACCTCTAAAGAAGTCTCACAGAGAAACGCGTCAGGTTTTCTTTGACTATACAAGCACTTGCAAGAATAACCCCATATGTTTTATACATACCCTGTTGCATGTATTACGTTATTGTCTTTTATTGTGAATACATGAATAAAAAAATTGTATTTTAACACATTTGGTTCTGTTATTAGTATTAGTTTTCTGAAGCTACCACCAGTCACATCTCATTCTATAGTAGGGATGTCAGGAACATTAGACTGTCCCTTTAATAGCAATAGGTTATTGTTCCCTGCATTTCAGGGTCCCGAAAGTTCATCCCCCACTTTATATCATTCTTTAGCCAAATAAGAGAATAAAGACAAATTTAGGGTTATTGCAGATTGATGTAATCGACACAAATAGGCACATATAGGAATCTGGCATTCAAAATAATGCTGCTAGCTATATTATGGAAAATATATCAAGGACAGTGAAGTCTCCACTGTTGCTCTTCAGCAACATGCTATCTTTGTTTAAGCCAGCACGCTCTCCATGGACTAGGTGTTCACTTGTGTTACAGCTAAACACAGCAGGGAGCTTCTGAATAACCTTCATGAAGAATAGTTTTAGAACAGGAGTAATAAATTTAAGACGTAGTTTGGCAACTGAGGCAGATGCTTAGTAACAGGTCCTGTGCAGATGTTTGATGATCTTCCCATAACTGATAACTGGGGGATATGTGCCAAAAAAATTCTAGGACATTGGCCCACAGTAAAATACAATAGTTTTTTTTATGGATATATACTTGTTTTAGAGAGTGGCGTGTCATGCTTAAATGTGCAAAACCTTAATAAAAAGGAATAAAATTACTTTTGGTTTAGAGAAGCGAGATCAATTACCGGTACTTTCTTGAACTAAAGATTTAGCAATGTGTATAGTATGAACATGGAAAAACATCATCCATGGCAAAATGCGAGTGAACCTAGAAGTCCAATGGACAGCCTACAGGAGGGCACTAACTTACATGCCAATCCTGCCAATGGCAACTGATATTAATGCAAAAGCATGGGGAAAGACATATGTTGACATGACTAAGAGTTTAGTTATGACTTTAAAAGTATTTTGGCTGAACATAGGGATGAGAAGAATGGCCCCAGCAAAAACTGAATGACAATGTTAGGACCAGTCAGGGAGAAATACTTCTGAGATCATTATTCTATTAGGTAAATAATATCATAGCACCCCATCTCTACAAAAGTCCTCCGCGGCATGAACCATTTCAGTCTCTATCATGTATTGGTAAACTCTAATTAAAGCAGCTTTATGTATGCAGAATGTGCAGGACCATCTGGTACAACCTTTTGCTGTGCTCTGAAGCTGTGATTAAAACAGCAGGCATGATGAAGCCCATGTGTTAAACATGTCCATATTGGCATATGTGTATTTTATTTTGGAGACAAGACCGTTAGATCTACCAGACATTGTTACAGACTAATCATTTAATTAGCTGCATTCTCCTAGGTCAGGGGCGTCCAACCTGCGGCCTTCCAGCTGCTGCAGGACTACATCTACCATTATCCTCAGCCAGCCCCTTAGCTCAAAGAGCAATATGGGAGATGTAGTCCTGAGGCAGCTGGAGGGCCGCAGGTTAGACGCCCCTGTCCTAGGTGGTTGTAATGGCATTTCCTCAATGGCTCTCATATTTCGTATTATATGCGGATGTCAAAAGATCTAATCAATGCCAACATGTATTGATGAGAGGCAACATTTTTAAGATGCTGTTCCACCTAATATTTTCTCATGGCCATAACTTTCTTCAAGTCATCAAAATAAAAATATCAATATTAACAAGATTGTTATGTTGATTTTCTCTCCATATTGATTTCCCATCTGGGTTGTCATTCGATGTTATGGACAAATTATTGGATTTTTTTTTACACTTACCAGTAATTTTTGGACATTATTATTATTATTATTTATGAATTAGTGCTGTGTCAGATTAACTTTAATATTCTGATTTCTATGCATATGTATTCCTGCCAAAGTAATACCAGCGAGTTTCTTTTTTTTTAAAGTTTTTTACTTGAATGAATTTCTGTTCATGGACCTATATTGCTATGATTTTATTCATGGAATTAAAGGGTTTTTTTTTTTTGTTTTTTTTTATATATACTGTGACTGGATGAACCTGCTCGGAAATGGCTATTCATGTTTTGAGAGTGATTTATTGATTACTTTTTGGAAAACACAACTTTACAAATACATATGTGAATCATCATCGACTCTAGAGCATATGTGTAGAAGCTCCTTGAGTTACAGATATTCTTGGCTGTAAGTTTAAAATGTTTTTTTTTTTTCTTTGGTTTTCCCTTGGTATGTTTAATCCCTTTTGTTTGGTATTCCCTTGTAAATGATGGAATTGATTGGTTAATGTATATAGATAGATAGATAAACAAACTTTAAGGGCTGTTTATAGCACCATCATAATCTGCAGTGCTTTCCAATAGGCATTACAAATAGTAGATCACATAATTTGGTTTTACAGAAACAAATACTGAAAAAGATCTTGCTCAAACAAAAAATGCCCAAGCCCTCTGCATAAACCCTTCTTTAGTCAAGTAACATTTTGGTTTATTAATAATTTTTGCCCGGAACACTCCTTAACATGTGGCCATATAAATTGAAAAAGGTTCTTACAACTTTCTGTGTTGTTTTTTGCTATTAAACCTTCAGAACAAAGAATACAATGATTGTTCTGCTATGGTTTATTTAACATACTAGAGGAGGCAATAAATGTTATTTTTATAAGGGGATCATCACGTTTATCAAGGTATAATTGTATATGGAGTCACATTATGCATTATGGTTCTGTTACTGACGGTGGACAGTTTTCTGCTGACCCTGAGATTATGGGCACATCAAGTATTTTTCCTTGTATTAAAACAACGCCTGTGTTATCCAAAGTGAGATTTCGTTATTTACCTATTTTCCAAAGAGATTACCGTTGCCTGCCAGAAACATAACAAAAACGTGACAACTCTGCCTTCTATAAAACATAAGAGGTATTAATATTTTTGCAACAAAATTAAAGTATTCTGTTATGTTACTCTGTCTCGTGGAAATGATCTATACCATATCATCCCATAAATAGTATTCCTGGAATATGTGTTATTACATAGAGATTATTAAACAATTACATTGGATGTTGGGATCTTCTCATGTGACACCAAACTTCTCTGTTTCAATACAACCTACATGAAAACATACAACCTACATGAATTAGGCAACATATAAGAGCCATTCAGTCCATCTACTCTGCCCATTTTGTTCTGTGTTGACTGTGTGTCATTTGTCATCTAAGTGCTGGTTTACTATGTGCTGCAAGCAATGGGCTTCCAAATGGAGATCACAGGGGGATAACGGGATCCCATGGCAGCTCACTAGGGGTGCCGATAGACTAGACTTATTTCTAGGAAGTCTTTGGACATTCAAAAGTACTACAAATGATCTTTCCAAAGGAGCATTTTAAACTCACCAGAGTAGGTGGAACAGCACTTTTAGGAATCTTGCTGACATTTGGTATTTTAAGATGGTGGTTCTCAACTCATCATAAACCATCATTAAAAAGCAGAATTTACTGAATCACACTTGAAAGCAGTGGGTTGACCCCTAAAATTACTTTCATGTTAGCGGTCTAATAAGACTGACTTTTTAAACCAACTCAGGAGTTGTGTCTTTAGCACTTTATATGCTAGCAAAGTAACAGAAAACACAAATGAGGTGTATAAAATCTGGCACATCTCCTCAATCACTGGCAGTAGAATGGACCGTACTGAAGAGCTCAGTCACCTTAAACATGGCACTATCATAGGATGTCACCTTTGCCACAGGTCATCTAAATTGCTGCCTTGTTAGATCTGCCTCTTGTCCATTGTTTTTATAGAAAACTGGTATCTGGTATCTACATTTCAAGGCATGTACACTATGACTTTTCTATATTTAAAAGGTTAAATGTCCACCATTTTCCCAGTAGCAAAACACAATCCAGAAAGGACATCTGTGTCGCAGTTTAAAACCACTTAGTGAAGAAACTGCTTTCCCTAATAACTTAATTTGGAAACTTTGTGGTTATCAGAGAGTGCATCTTCCTCTTGTAAAGAATCTAAATATCAAGGTCATTAAATAAAGTTAAAAAATGTTAAACTTCCTCTTAAATCAACAGTAAGATAAACTTTTCTGTCACTGGTATTTCCCTTGACATTTTTAGCAACATAAAAAAAGCATTATACCCAAGATTGAATAAACAGATGTGATGGTTTACACGGTCGACAAATAACGATAAAATATTTGTGTGCCCACATCCAAAACAAATTAATTTACTTGTTTTTGCAAATAAAAAATACATTTCCATTAATTAAATATTCCCGACTGTGTATGGCTATTGATATAAAGTTAATATCTGTGTTACTGCAAATATGCTGCTATATCTGTGGTAAAGAAATCTCCATCTTTGACTACCACCAGTGGGGCGATATTTCTGCTTGTTTGTTTTATTGCAGGAATTTTTATATATTTTGGATTTCTGCATGCAGGATGCTTAAAGCTACAAGGTAAGTTATTTTGTACATAATACATTTGAAGCTTATATCGGTCTATTTCTTCCATTCACATGCCTTTGGTGGAAGAATAAGAAGCTTTTTTTTTTATTTTTTAATAAGCCTGTCTGTCTCTACACACATGCGAGTTCTTTACTGAACGGCGCTATAACTTTGAAATCATACAATATTGTGCTGTGACTATTTTGCCGTCTCTTTTACGTCCAAGCCTGACTGCATCATCTGATTAAAGGTTGTAAATTTTCTGGTGGATTGCATGGAGTGCATTATATTTTTTTATGGTTTTACGTTTTTGTACACTTTTTTGTACGTAACCATTCAGCTGGTGCAGGGTAAGCGCCAAGTATTTCTTTTGTATTTTGACTGTAAATATGCTTCTATCAGTGGTATATTAAACTCTATCTTTAACTTCCACTAGTGGGGCAGGTCAATTCTACTAGATCATATAACAATGTGTCACTTGCCTGTGTCATGGTTTTGCATGGCCCCTTTTTTTATATGTAAGTACAGGCATAAAAGGAACACAGAAGAATCAAATTGTTCATCCTTACAAAGTTACCCATAAAAGCACAGATGTTGGTACTGGAGAAAACTGTTCTGTCTAATCTGCAGCACTGAGCCACCAGTTTAATGTCTTCCAGATGCTTGGGTATAGCCCATTGCAAATAGTGTTGACAAATTATAATTAGGGGCTCGAGATGATCCAACTGTCTCGGTGGATATAGGTACAACCACAAAATAAGAGGAGATTGGAGGGTCCTTAGTCTATATGTAAGTATAAGCATTTGGGGAAAAGTCAAGAGAAATAACTCTAAAGCAATGTCCTTTCATAAAGATGCAAGTAATTCAGTAAAAAGAAAGTATTTTTAGGTTTTGAAGTAAGATGAGACAGAAGCATTCTGTAAGCGACAAGGTAAAAAAACATACATACATACACATATATATATCTCAGGTTAGCCAACATAGAGAATGTGAAAATGGTTGCAAAATAAATGCCGTATATATTTTTTAATATATCAGTGTCAGAAGAATGCAAACAGAAAATGTTCCATCACTGAGAAAGATACACGGGTTACAAATGACAAGCTCAAAGCTCATGTGAAATGCGTAACTTATTTTCTTAAGGTTATTTCAGTCAACGACCAATGGCAGAGATTTCGCAATTAAAGGAGACTAACCTTGTCATTATCATTTACATACCTGATCCAGGAGTGATTCAATATATGGAAAGTTAATAAAACAACTGGACCAGATGGGATTCAATTACACGTACTTCAGTAACCGACAGACCTTTATTTTCTAAGATTCGTTTCCATCTGGAAATGTTCCACTAGACTAGAGGAAAACAAGTGTGAGGCCATATTTTTACAAAAGGGACCCATTCAGAAACCGGGAATTATAGACCAGTAAGGCTATTATGGACACATCCATAGTGTCAAAGGACTGAAGGACTGCCAACAGATGAACATTTACTATGCAACAATATCATTAGTAGGCGTCAACATGGTTTTATTAGTAAAAGGCCACGTCAAACTAATATGCTTGCTTTTAATAAAACCATAAGGCACAATGTGGACCATGGAGATGCAGCGGATGTGCTCTACAGGATTTTACAGTACGATACAATTCGATATGGTGCCAAACAATAGCTTGATTGAAAGTATTTGTACTTGAATAGAGAATAGATCTCAATGTAATCTTCACCGAGGGCTTGTGAGCAATGAAGGAAAGTTTGAATGAAATTACCTGGCTGCTCCTTTATAACTTAATAATAATAATAATAAGATGAAGTGATGGGTGATTTCCAGTGCTGGTTTCAATTACGCTTTTCTCAGATGGGGTATTGCACAGCAAGTTACACAGCTACCTCCCTAGAAAGTTCCTCCAAGTAAGAGTCACAGATAACAGAAAAATTTGGGGATGGAAATGTGGAAAAAAAAAAGTGGAAAAAAAATTACGGCAAAAAAGAAAAATTCATAGCGCCTTGTTCAGTGAAACCAGTACGTAGGATCTTGAAAAAGTAATACAAACTGACAAATAAAAGCCAACTGTGGGGATTGTATGTATTTATTTTGACTTTTTCTCATTAATTCTTGATAAACAAACAAGCTGGTAACAAGTTCTAGAATGTCACTTATTAGGAAGATACTTGTGCTCACGTCTGAATGCTTACTCCTGCTTCTGAAAATGCAGAAAAAACCCAATCCATACTTAATGTTTTATACACAGAAAAAAAATATTAATATTTTTATTTTTTTATTTTTTTACACAAAAGTGTTCAAGCATAGTATCAAGTCCGCATAAAAAGTTAACAGTGCTATTACCCCCAACAAAATTGTCGTTTCTCAAAAAAAAAAAAACAAAAGCAAAAAACACTATAAAAACTGAACGGATTCATATATTTTTTTTTTTCTTTAAATGTTCAGAAAACTTTCTGGAGCAGAGATAGAACTATAGAACCCGATTCAAGTGCAAGTAGGAATTAACACACAAAAGTGTTTCAGTAGGAATCTGGGTCTCTGTTCTGGGTTAAACGAGGCAGCTGCCTCTTACCATCTCTACTCCATTAGAAAACACAGTGCTATTCATAGGGTATTGCAGGATACGAAAACATGTTCCCATAAAAAGGTGTAATAATCACAACCAAGAAACCAGCAAACAAGCCTGAAGAACTAAAAATCTGTGCTATCAATAGCCCTCCTTTTTCCCATCCCTTTTAATCCTTCCCCAAAATGCCAAACAACTAATATTTACTCATAACCAATAGGGTTGCAATCATTATATACAAATAATTGAAGATAGTATTGACTTTCGACGGCACCTGCCCAGAAACCATCTTTTTAGCATTGTAAATTAAACGCAATGGTCTCTGAGTAATCGGCTTAGTTAGAGTCGGACAGCCATACCATTGGGTTCAGTACTCCACAATAAATACATTCTCTCCACTCACGCAAAAGAGGAAAGGAAAGGGATTTTACTTTTTGCCCTGAGCCATCGATAACTTCCTAGTAGTGCAAACCATGTTGCAGATTCCTTGTTAATTTTCACTTGTGGAAATAAAAGAAAAACCTTCTGAGGACACAGATGCCTCTTGGTGAACGCTACAACCAATTTTTAATGCTGTCCAGGTTCTGCTTGATCCACTGGATGTTCATCTTGATCGTCTCAATAGCCTCCTTAACGCACCACATGTCCCTGCTCTTGCCACTTGTTGAGTTGAAGAAAGAAATCACCTAAAATGATCCGAAAGAGTCATGTCAATAAATAAAAAGACATTAATGTTCCTTTAAGCAGATTTACAAAAGCATTTTATACATTTTAGAGCAAATAAAATAAATCTAACTTAAGCATAAGACAACGATAATGCCACTGGTACAATAGCTGGAGAACCTCACATATGCCCAATAGCGCCGCTTACAGGACTCAAAACAGAGATACATGTTGTCCAATTAAAATAATCTTTACAGATTTTGTTCTTTGCTACAATTGGGTGACGTGAAAAAAAAAAAAAAAGAATTAAAATATCCATGTCTTTACTTTGTCATGTTTCGGGAACTCACTTATAAGCAATACATTCCAGAACAACTAACCTCATTTAGATAAGTTTCTGTGGAAAACTGATAAGTTGTCTTGGTAACAATAGTTTGTATAATGTATGATCCAGGCTGGAACCTAGAAGCAAAAAAATTAAGTAAAACAATTGAAATATTTCACATTTCTTCAAGCATTTAACAAACGTTAGACATCAGTGCTAAATGTAATGGCAAAAATAGGTTCCTCATTCTTGTACTCAGATTTCTACAGGTAGTAATGAATGATCTAGAGCGTGTATGGGTACACAGGAGAACGATGTACAAGAAACATTTTTTGGAATACTGACCACACTTCTGGTTTCTTACACTACTGACAGAACAAGAGACCCTTTGACTGCATTCTAAGGAATCAATTTAGAAGGGCGTAAAAACTTGCACTTACTTTTGATTGATTTCATCCCAGTTTTGTTTCACAAAGTCCCAGGCCACCAAATAACCGGGTACATGTCTACTGATAAAAGTAATAATTCTGTGCAGATCCTGGGACCTTATGAGGTTTCCACGAAGACTCTCTTGCATCAGCCTGTGAAAGAAAAAAGGACATTGGCATGGGTGTTTAAAATCTGGAGCACAACTATAAGAAAAACATAAGGGTTCACTACTGAAGGAAAGTTCTCAGAAAACACTCAGAAACGCATGCAGATATGCTCAAGGCACCGAAGATACGTAAAACACACAAGTCCAGCTTTGCAATGCCTACCTCAACATCCCTCAACTTCCAGCTATAAAGGCAAACAGGCAAAGTTATTATTTCTTTTGTAAAAGAGCAGTTTCTCTGGGATGGCATGTCTGTAAAATGTGGTGTACCGATCTAAGCCTCTCTTATAGTTGCATATGTAGTCTACTTTCTCAATGTTCTCTGTTTCTATTCTATTACTGTAGTTTGGGGTAGCCGTATTAGTCCAGTGTATAAGAATGCAAAAAAACCAAAAACAGAATGTTGCAGAATCTTGTAATACCTTTTTTATTGGACTCCCAAAAGCTTGTCTATTATTTTAAATATTGTTAGTCCAATAAAAAAGGTATTACAAGATTCTGCAACATTGTTTTGTTTTTTTTGCATTCTTATTTCCACTTAAAATCAGTTATTGTAGAAGAAAATTAGTCTAACTGCCATCAATAGACATACGAACTATTTATGATGAGTTCATCCACATTGACTGAATGTGGATTCTTCTATTTTTATATATTTATTTAAGTTACTATTGAAATAAATTGTTCATATCATAAGAATACATAATTGCCAAGAGCTAATTCAAACTAAATGAATAGCAATGTATGTGGCAAAACTGTGTTCTGTGTGTTAGTGGTGTTAGCATGTAGCGTTAACATGCATGAGTGCATGCTGTTAGCATATGTGTGAGTGTTACTGTACAGTGTTAGCGTGTTACACGTGTTACACGTGTTAATGTGTATGGCAAGTCCCATGGAAAAGAAATATACTTTTCTCCTTAAACATAAAATCTAGTGCTCTGTACCAGTTATATAGGTTAGCATTGACAAAACCTGGCTTATCTCATTTTGTTTTAATAAACGTCCTTTATTTGCAGCACTGGATGCTGCCATTATAGTGGGGGACTTCTCCTGTGCAATCACCAAACTGGGCTCTTTTTTATGTCAATGCTAATGAAGTCCTAGGAGCGGTCATATTCACCATAACGAAAGGCTTTATGCAGCTGGTGTTGCTGCAATGCCCTGACATTGAGGCATTCAGCAACCCAAAAAAAGTCATGTGCCCAGTTTGATCGCCCCTTGGTTTCATATAGCCACCTGAGACATGCTGCCTATAACAACACTGCGGTGCCCATTCAAAAGAGAGTTCCCAGGGGGTCTCTCCAGACCCTCCCGAAAACTTTGAGCCTGTCCTACAGGTTGAATACAGGTACAGCAGCCAACCATGCAGGTCAATGGAGCCCAGCTCACTAATCACTATGTGATCAGTGAAATAAAATTAAAAGAAATATACAAAATTGAAAATGTAAAAATAGTTAAACTATACATAAAAATGTAATGCAGTTTAAAAAATTAAAGACCCCAGTGATGAAACCATGACATCATAAGGGGAATCATCCAGTTCAAAGAAAATATGTCCAAAAATGTAAAATAAATAAAATCTGCGCAAGTCCTAAAATCTACGCTGTATCTTCTCAAAAATCCTGCCATGAAAAAAAAAGTTAACACCAAAACACCTTGGGGTGTAAATATATGACTTGATGGGGTAAATTGAACTGACAGGCTTAAAAGACGTCCCAAATGGCACATGGGGCAGAATTACCAGTTTTAAAAATAATGTTTCTGAAAAAGCAATATCCAACCTAAATAGTAGAACCTATTTTGCAGGTTTCTATATTAGCTTTTGTAGAGGAGTAAAATATTTTTCAAATTGTCACACAGGCAAATAAGCAGAATTAGTGCTAAGGGAGGATAAAACGTGTTTTTTTTAATAATAAAAAACCCACTTCTCAATGGTTCATTTTTTTTAAATATAACTGTAAAATAAAACAGCTGATACAAGGGGAAGATTATTGGATTTTCTCATCAGATTTGCTGAAGGTATCTCCTTATAAATGTTTTTTTTTATATAAGATTTTATACAGGTACTTAAGGGTTTGAGCAATACGCACCAAAGTAGTTTTCTGGCATTATCTGTACTTGCAAGTGCTTCCAATATTTTGAGCTTTTCGGTTTCAAACATGGATGAAGCATAGACTTCAAAGAGATACCCCCATCCTTCTTCAGTTTTAGCTCCGACCTTATACACAACCTTCATAACATCCGTGGGAAGTCTAAAGAAGAAAAGATACACTGAGCTTTACCTCAAATAAACATAGTATTAAATGTTTATAAGAAAAGACTGTCAAAATGAATAATCCGAACAGTTGCATCATTCACACCGATAAGTGGGAGATTACAGAAAACATTGTTTTTGAAATCAATCTCACAATATGCAGGATTAGATTTTATTAAACAAAAGAGCAAAAATAAGCATCAAGTAATAAGGTACTTTTCTGACTTCGATATGGACCACATTATGCTCTGAAAACAGACCCCACGGCACAAAGTTCTCATGCTACACTTGGGGCACTAATGTACCATAACAAAATGCAATCACCCCAAAGACTCAAAACTCCTTTTATGAGCGGTTTCAGAGGAACGATCGATGGATTGTGGCCAAATAGACTAGGTTCTTGATTTATTTGGGGGGGGGGGGTGACACGCATTATGCTGCTCCCTATGAGCTGATCATCAGGTTCTATAGAACAGCGTGGCAAAAATGGGCTATTTTTTCCTAAGGTGTTTAAACTCTAACCAATAATTGGTCTTATCTTATAGGCCATATGCCAATATCATACATGTTTAAAGTGTGGTTCAAGTAAGATTATTTCATTTGATAAATACACTGTAACAGAAGCAGACCTCAAGCAGTTGGGTTCTGCAATTTCCTTCAAAAAAGGAAAACTTCCTGTGACTAAATATATACGGGGAGATATTGCTTGGTCTTATACAGTATATCTGCATTTTTTGAAGAGTACCACATTGCAGATGAGTGTGTCCAAAACAAACAGGGACATCTAACACAGGGCAAAAGTCGTGGGTACTGGGACCACAATTACATTAGAGGCCCACAGCAGCTGTCCATAGGGTCCCTTCAACATTCATCATAGACTCGCACTCAGGTACTCAGAGCTGGGGGGCTGTGGTATAGCTTGCCATGGGTTTCATTAATTATAAAGACTGCCCTTAGGATGAGCATTGAATATACACAATTAACGGCATGCTGATTACAAAAGAACACAATGTAATTTTATAAAGTCTGTATCTCTACACCCTATGCAAAAGAATGAACGATTTGTAGACCATCATAATTGTGTCTACACAATATACACAAAAATAAATCTTACTGTGTTCCATTGTTCTTCCATTTGTCAAACCACTCAGTGGCTTTAGATGTGCAGTCCATAAAATCATAAGAGCACGCAAAATCCAGAAGTGTGGATCGTAGCTCTCGTTCAGACAGAGTTCCTTCGTCAGTCCAACTTTGGTTTTTAATCTGGTTCTTTAGTAAATCCAAAGTATTATGCTAAAATGACATAAATATTTGTCAAAATGTTAAAAATGTAACTGAAATAAATCACATCTGGTTAACAATGGCGTTAACCCTGCTTAACTCTAGAAGCACCTTCGATTCCAATAGAACGGTATAACCCAATCTTTATAAATATGTTATTAATTAATACAGAGAATAACATCATATAGGTTTATAAATCGAAAGTCATTAATGCAAGTCCCCCATAAAAAAAGGACAGGATCCAAACCTTAATCAAGTTAGCACGTGGCTTAAAATAGCAATGCGTATTACATAGGTAACACAGTGAATTGCCAATAGACAATATTTAGATAAGATATATGCATCGTTCATATGCTGGCATGTAGATCTGAAGTAAAATATTAAAACAATATACAAACCATCACTCTTCCAGCCAAAAGTGTCTCACCGCGCTTATCTAGGATACCATAGATGTGGCTGAGTTGGTGTATCACTTGTCTGATGGGGGCAACATTGGTTTCATTCACAATGTATGAAAGTAAGTCAAAGGCTTTTGTCAGAGCAACTCTGCCCACCCTGGTAGGACATAAAAGGTATAAAAAGCATTAGCCCTATTGGCATAAAAAGGGGGGGGGATTCACAATTCACAACATTACCATTCAAGTAATCTGTAAATAACCTATGAGCGCCCAGCACACATTCTAGCAAACCTCTAGTTTCTTGGCTATTAAGAAATTATAACTACTATGATCCTACTGCTGGTGGAAGATCAGAGTTGCATTCATTGACATGTGAAGAAACAGAGCTGATGCACTCCTGATCCACAGCAACAATATTCCCGTCTCCCACTAATTTATATATTTTAATTGTTATCCCTTAAGAGAATCCGTTCAATTAAACTGCAAGGCAGTGATAAAGAATAAATTCAGCATTTTTATTTCATGTGAGATCCACAATTGGTTCTGTTTTTGGAAACCAAGTATGGAAAACTACTCACTCATTCTGTAAAGTTCATAAAATTATGGGAATTGGTATTTTATTATTCATCATAGTAATGCACTATATGGCTAATTAAGTTAGATGAGTAATAGAAATTGCTTTAGATACGATGGCAGAAAAAGAGATAGAGATTTCTTCACTGTCAATAAATCAGAAGTATGTTGAAATATCCAGTGTAAGTTTGAGGTCGATGAGTATTTCCTGTCCAGTATGAAGCAAACACATTCCAGAAAGCGATGGAACATATTGCTTAGTTAAAAACATGCAGAAATTATATTAACGGACAGGCTGCAAATCATTTCTTATCGACTATTCAAAACGAACAGAGCATTTTCACAAAATGAAAAGTTGCCTGTGTACTTGACAACCAGTTGGAAGATAACTGTGATTCGAAGTGGAGGTAGAATAAGGAAAGGACGTTGATTTACCCCCCAAGCACAAATATATCATGGATCAGATTGGCTCTGTCGTCGGAATGTAGAACTGTGTGATCGGAGTTGAGCTGTCCAATGAGACCATTCCAGCCCACATCACCATAGTCAACTAAATAGAATCCAGTCATCCGAACGTTGAACTTTACCCATGAGTTTTCACTGGTGAGATTAATTTTGTCTGCAACAGGAAGAAGAAACATATGTCAGTAAAGACTTCATCATGAGAGTGCTTCATTGTTATTAAAAGGGACAGTAAAATGTCCCCAGCAGCCCTATTACAGAAGAATGCATATTAAAGTACTATTTGTAGCAGCTGCTTAAGCTGTCAATCAGTGGCAGGAAGTACCTCCAATGAAATCAATGGAAGCCCTGTCACTGACTGACAGCTGAAGGAGCCAATCAGTGGCAAGAAAGTGCGCCCATTAAAATCAATCAGAAGACTTTACATATGGACACTGGAGTCTTTACTCAGAGGCAGTGCTGGAGCTGACTGCAGGCGAGTACATCACGTGACCAAATGCATCTTTCCTTTTGCAAAACGGACCCCACAGTCATCACATGGGTTAAAGGGTTAAAAGTTAAAGCGCTTATGCTGCTTAAGTCTTTTTTTTTTTTTTGTATTATTAAAATACTTGCTTGTACAAAACTATTACCGTTTAAAAAAAAACAAAAACTCAAGACTTTGCATACAAACAAACTACAATGAGAAATTTTGCATTCAGTCTAGCTGAAATGTAAGGTTTGCCTGGCATTAGAACAAATTTTACCAGGAACCAATACAAAGTATTTTTAGGTGGAAGCACAATTATCCAAATATGTTTGAGTTTGAGTTTATTTTTTATTTTTTTAATTGGGAGGACAATTTCACCTAATTGTATGTATTAACTGGGGTTACTTGGACAAACACCTGCCACTGCAAGCCTAGAATGGGACAATAGTTGAAAGGAAACAACCAAAACTCACAATAAGTGACAAATGCCCTCCAATTTACAGCCAGCAGAAGTAAAATATGCGTGTCAATATGAACACGTTAGGCACATACCTGGGAACCCTCTGCGTGAATCGCCGCTTCTCTGGGTCACTACAAGGAAACCCATAGTCTCGGGAGCGGCGTTGCTGCGCGCCTCACCCCTCCGACAATGGCACGCGTCCGGACCACCCACTGATCTCAAAGGGACCCGCCAGGGGCCTCCAGATCCCAGGTACAGGTAGGTTTTAGTAACTACCTCACTAAAGGTGAACATTCTAAAGACAAAGAGGAACACTCACCCTTTACGTCGTTTAGCAGGTGGACGTTTTTAAAAGCAGTTTCACTGGTGTCACTGGTGATATAGGATAGAGGAACGTGCCACACAGTGCTGAATTAAAGAGAAAATGTCATTAGCAAAACAAACATAACATTTCCAATAATATGCTTTTGAGATTTAACCATATCCCTTTCCAGCCTTTTGAGTAACTGTGAGGGGGAAAGATTGATCCTATGCCCTTAAGATAAAGGTAGTTTGAGTTCCAACCTGGGTACAGTCCATGGTCCTGGCATGCTGAGAGGCACACAGATCAATTAACCATTGGATGCGTTAATAAAAGCACAAAGCAACGATGGACCCTTCTGCTACGCTTTTTTCCCTCGTCACCTCTCCTGGCCTTCGCTGGGGTCTCTAAAGACTTTTTGGTGGCACCAAGAATATCTGGACCTCCTTCCGACTTCCCAAGGAGTATGGCTCCAGAAGAGGAGGAGTGGGAACCTGGTGATCTACTGTGGCCTTAATTTTGGTACTTGCCACCTTTCTTTCACTGATGCTCGGAATCACACCACCTCAGGCTTTGGAATATTACATTTTATTTTTATTTTTTTTAAAACCTGCCTGCTCATCTTTAAATTATTTAATTTATTTAAAATAATAAATCAGACATCTCATTCTTGGCAGAGCACCATGTAATCTGCATTATGTCTTTTTTGTGCATACTAAATGCATACTCTTACTTGGCCACGTTAAGTTTGGGTCATTGATCCTACAGTATTCCTCTAGTTTCCTAGACCATTTGTCATTTGACTTAACCGTCGGGTGAGCATACTTACAAATCATCCGTAAACAGGCATGCCTTCCGTTACAGAGCAGGAGGAATAATCAGGACAGGCCCTAAGACTCCTGAGGTAGTCCCTGGTAACCTTACCCTCTTTTGAATGGACTCTGTTTACGACAACGCTCTGCTGTCTACCATTGACCAAATATTTTGCCACTCTGTAAAACTTAGGTCCACTTCCAGCATCCACACAATAAGTTAGTTCACAAACTGTGTGTAACAATACCAAAAGCTTTACTAAAAACTCAACTGTTCTGGAAGTTACAGAAGTAAGTCGGGGAAATCTAATTCATACAACATTAGGAAACAGACAAGGAGATTTTGGTAATCAATGGGGACATTCTCTCCAAAAGAGGATATTTCCCTGTAAAACAACTGTCTGGCATTTATTCTTTTGCCGGTTATGAAAAAAATGTACAAAAGGTAGCCAAAAATCAAGCACAGGAAATGAAAATAAACACATACAGAAACAGAATGTAGACTTCAAACTCAACACAAAATAGATGACTACACATGAAAAGGCTCAGACCATTCACCTCTAAGCCACAGCAAATTATATGAAGAAAAATGCAAGTATTAAATAACAGCAAGCCTGAACGATTTGGAAGTCTCTAGACCATAAGTAAGAAAGTAAAACGCGATGATGGATGTTACACCGGTATACATACAGACAGTACTGTTTTTGTGCGGAACCTTGGAACACTGTACAAGCAGGCCTGGACTGGTCATCTGGCATGCTAAACAAATTGCCAGTGGCCCAGTGATGCAGCGCGTGGCTGCCGGTTGGATATGCCTGGCAGAACGCCACCTGAGCATAAAAAGGTAGCGTGTGGCCATGCGCACCCAGCCGCCGGTCATCAGGCAGCTGCATGGGTCAGGGTCCCCATCCCCAGTCCGGCCCTGTTCAGTGACTACCGAAGCTAAAAGTGTGTGTGTGTGTATTATATATATATATAACAAATACAAGAAGTTGGCTAGTAAAGCTTTTCCGCCTAAAGACGACCCCTACAGAGCTTATCATTTACACAGTATGGGGGCATGACAAACTTAAACGGAGGAGTCAATACACATCCATTTGCAAAATAAGCTCTGCTGATTCATCTAGTACATAAAAAAAAGAAATATGTTTTAAAAAGTATATTAGTTTCAGATATATGTTAAATATTACTTTTTCTGTTTGTGTTATAATATATGGTATCTGTCACATAGTCGACTTGAAAAAAAGAAGCCAGGTATTGGGAGTTGGAAAAAAGCATAAAATAACCAAAGCCTTAGCACGACAAATGGGAAGAATTTTCTTGTGAAAAGAAATATAAATAGGTTTCTGTGTAGGAAAGTTGTGATTATGGTAAGAAATTCAAGAGAAAGACAAAAAGACAATTTTTAAATTTATACAACACTTAAGAAATACAAGTTTTTGAACCTTAAAATGCCTACCTGGAGTTTTCTGTTGGGTTATTAGTCCGTAGGAATCGTTCCTGGCTAAGATGTATCTCTTTCCCTTTCTTTATCGCTGTTACTAGAGGATAGCCAGCCTGATGGGTCCAAGACTTCATCAAGTTCTTCATATCTGGATTTGACTGGGTGATCTAGATGATGAAAGTATATGGTAAGGTGCAAAAACAAAGCTTTCAAACCGTATCGCTGTATAGAACAGTGCTGTTCAACGGGGCGTAAGTAGACTTCTAGGAAAAAAAAGTTTAAACAAGATTATAATCGAGAAACGAAACAATAACCTAAACACGGGGTAAGTAGATAATTATCAAATATTACACTAACATTCAGCAGGTTTTAACAGACAGGCAATGACCCTCTATATCCGAAGGGGACAACCCAAGCACGAGGTTTGGTTCCAGGTCATCTGATTATATAGCATTCCCAGCACTGGCTTAATGTCCTTTTAATCGGTTTATTTACCGTAGATGTGTTTATATATTTTAATCTACTTAAAATAAAATCATGTCATTTTATTTTAGATCATTATGTTGCCAAATAAGACGTAGAATTATATTTTTGTATTCAATGATACTTAAAGCTAATTTTATATATCCACACGATTACATAGGCAATGTTTTGTCATTACACGTTACGGCAACCAATTACTTCATTAATCCATCCCAGTATTTAAAATTCTACACACTGCATATCTTTTCCCCAATCTCTTAGAACATATGTTTGCTCCCACGATCTTAGTGACAAGTCAATCCACAGCTGCACAGAGAATACGTCCGCATATTAAAAACCATATCAACACGACAATGCTGTAAATCAGGAGTAACCTATCCAGCTATTGCACGAAAAAAAAAACAATCATC
The DNA here is from genome assembly GCA_023333645.1 of Sceloporus occidentalis. Classification (NCBI taxonomy): domain Eukaryota; kingdom Metazoa; phylum Chordata; class Lepidosauria; order Squamata; family Phrynosomatidae; genus Sceloporus; species Sceloporus occidentalis. The sequence continues at coordinate 10,627,925 of JALMGF010000016.1, forward strand.
AGCCAAATAATAAACAATATATGAATCAGAAGTCCAGAAATTCTACTCTAATATGCATAAATACAGCCAGCCGACAAATGCTGCTTATTGGAAAACTCCCGAGAACCGTAACAGAACATATAACCTACGGATCCTTGTTTCATGGGTTAAAGTAAACCCGTCACCCAAAACAAACTTGAAATAACTGTAAAATCTCACATAATAATATTACCCTATTTTAGGGCACCAAGAACGAGCGCGCATAGGCACAGTCGCAAATCAGAAGATATTAAAAGAAAATGTATTTTTTAATGTTATCTGCAATGCTTTGGGTGTTAATGTAAATCAGTGGTATTACTGGCCTTCCGTACTGGTTAATAAGGTCACAAAGATGTGTAAAAGAAGAGTGAGATTAGTTAAATGGGATACGTCGTCTTATCAGACGTAGAGACAGGAAACCTTAATGCAAATAAAAAAAATCCCATACAGTCTGCTAGAAATGGTAACATATAGAAAGTATTTTTTTAATTTCTGCTGATTAGCATCAAGATTTTGCGACAGGTAGACATTTTCTATGTAGAGTTTTGCATGCAGCAAGAGAACACCAAACAAAACAAATTATTTAAGGCAATATAAACTAGGTTTTCTGGCTGGGGTCCATAAAAAAGGGGAAAAAATTGTTTGAGGTGGTCTTCATCAGGCAGTGGCATGTCATTTAGAGAAAAACAGAACTTGTGTTAATTTGTGGGCTGTATTCCTGCATTGACATCTTACATGATCCCAGCTGCTGCGGAACTCCACTGTAATGCTCCAGATAAACACGAAATATTTTTGAGCTGTGACACCACCGAATTCCCTGGAAATTCTGTTCCAGTCCATGGGGTTGGAGAAACAGAGCTTCAGTTTTAATTATAGAAATATTCTTTTAACCCCCGGGTCAACCCTTTTTTTTAATCAACCAGTTTCCTGATTAGCATCATTGCTCGTTGATATCGTGGCACTTTCAAATGAAATAGATTTATAGTTACACTTAGTAAATTGGAAATACCAACGTGTCAGCCTTTAACACGCCTGCTTCTGATTCAGTTTCATTGTACATAATCAGTCATTGTTTTGGAATCTTTCCAAATTAATCTAAAAGTAATGTCCTTCAACTGTTACGCTGTAAAACATGTCCCCCAAAAGGAAGTAGGTCAGACACTGATGAAGATCGGGCCTATGAGGCATAAATATATATACCGTATTTTTCGCTCCATAAGACGCAGTTTTTTTCCTCCCAAAGTAGGATGAAAAATCAGCCGCGTCTTATGGAGCGAAGATGCAGGCAGGGAGGGGGGGGGGGGGCAACGATATACCGTATTTATCGGCGTATAACACGCACTTTTTTAACTAAAATCCGGAGCTTAAACCCTACCTGCGTGTTATACGCCGATAAATCCGGGGTCGCAACTGAGGCAGGCGGCGGCGGCCGCCAGCAGGAGTCCTGGATTTCTGCCAGTCAGGGGGGCCCAAGGGGTGCCGAGTGGTTGCTGAAGACAACCGCTCGGCAACTCTCGGGCCCCCCTGCCTGACAGATATACAGGAATCCTTTGCTGGCGGCGGCGGCCGCCGCCGCCACTGCCGCCTGCCTCAGCGCTTCAACTCCTGTGTTGGAAGCGTTTGTCTCGGGTGCCGGCGCTTTACGCTGGGCGCCGGCATATGACGTCAGACGCCGGCGCTTCACTGCTTCACTCGGCACCCGAGACAAACGCCTCACGCTTCCAACACAGGAGTTTAAGGTAAGTGACCGGGGCGGGGGGGGGGGGAGATCCTGAGAAGGGGGGGTTAGGGAGTTAGAGGGGAGATCAGGGAGGGAGGTCTTACTGTGTGTGTCTTACTGTGTTTGTGTGTGTGTGTCTTACTGTGTGTGTGTGTGTCTTACTGTGTGTGTGTGTGTGTCTCACTGTGTCTGTGTGTGTCTCACTGTGTCTGTGTGTGTCTTACTGTGTGTGTCTCACTGTGTTCATAGCTTATTCAGTTATTGTAATAAATATTTTAGCCCATTTTTTAGCTCAAAATATTTTTTCCTTTTTTTTCTCCTCTAAAATCTAGGTGCGTCTTATCAGCAGGTGCGTCTTATAGAGCGAAAAATACGGTATATATATATATATATATATATATATATATATATTAGTGTATGTATATAAACAGCATTATATATGTTGCGCCATCCAAGAGCACCACATACGACTTACCAAATTCATACTTTCCCACAGACCATCACTTGTCGCCGATCTGTATTCATAATTATTCAAATACTGTTTTATGCAAAAATGGAAAATATCTTCAGAGAGATAATTCTTCAACATCAATAAAATCGCAGCACCCTTCAGGAAAACAAGAGGAAAATACACAAGTCAATGTAATCTAGCGATACAATTCATATATGAAAGCGTTAAAACACAAGTACAAGGATTCTTTCAGAATTTGGATCCGAGATATAAATCAGAATAGAAATTCGGTAATATTTGTACAAATAAAACAACCAGTTATTGTGGTCTAAAGAGAAAAAAGGATTTTAATTCTCTTTGAAGCTTCACAGAAATAGCCTGATCAAGAAAGAAAACATATAGCTTAAAACCCAAAGTGTTATTTATTAACCACACAGATTAAGTCAAATCATTATTTACTGAAAAATGTTATCTTAGTTAATTATAAAAATGTTGTACAAATATGCAGTAATGAAGACAAATTGTCTTCGGTGTAGAAAAGGATAACACATATGATGTTATGTTTTGTACAGTCATGCCATGGTCTTTGTTTCGCCCAACCAGGGTGACCCTATACTTTTGATTTTGTAATGGAGGCTTTTACTATTAAAGAAACCTCCTCCCATTTCACATTGAAAATTAATCCGGGACAATATGCTGCTCCAGTGAATAAGAATGGTCTTCCAATCCCTTTCTATGCATAGTTTAGCAGCCAGTAAAACATGTGTGATTAAGATTGTTTGATACTTGGAACATTTGGTTCTGAAGCACGTAGTACGTTCAAATCGCCTGTCCTCACTACATCTCTCACTACAGACTTCCAAACCGCCTCTCGAAGCAACATCTGTACAAGCGCTGTGTGTCAGGAGCTTCATGAAATGGGCTTCCATGGGTCGCTGTACCTATGTGCAGCGCCAAGCGTCAGCCGGAGGAGTGTAAAGCACAACGCTACTGGACTCCGAAGCAATGAAAACATGTTCTCTGGAGTAATAAATCACACTGACTGTCTGGAAGTCTGACGGATGAATCTGGGTTTGGTGGCCTTTTCATGGAACATCAGGCTGAATGGGCACACATTTCTCTCATACACACTCCTAAATCTTGTGGAAAGCCTTCCCAGAAAAGTGGAGGCCTTGTGCAAATATTCCATATTTATGCCCATTGTTTTGGAATGGGATGTCCAACAGGCTCATATAGGTGTGATGGTCAGGTGTCCACATACTTTTGGTCATGTAGTGTAATTTTAAAATGTATACAATATCTATCCACTACTACCACCTTCTGGGACACCGTAAAACTGCAATTATGGCCAATACATTTTGGGACAAAACAATGAAAGAATAGAACACAAAGTGTGCTTTCCAAGGACTCCTCTTTCATACCTACACTATATATGTGGGGTACTTGGGACTGAGTTAAATACCTTAATATATGACAGATCATCAAACATTTCCTCAATGTGCTCTGGGGACTGCACATCCGTCGATATAGGATGAGATGTGATTAATGCATCTTTTTCCAATGCCTTAAAACGTTGCTTCAAGAAGCCATCATCCTAGAGAAAGCAGAATACGAAACAATGAAGACTTTCAAAGGATTGCATTCAGTGAAAGGACGTTTAAGTATTCATACACAACAGGCACTCGGGTAATAATGTGTTACGCAGAGAGCCCATATTCGGGTCAAATACTCCCGATTCTCCTTAAAGAGACACTTCAGGACCATCATTTGCATTTGAATCCATATTATAGATGTGTGGGTCCTTTAAATGGTCTTGTGGTCTGCTTTGCAAATGCACATAGGTATTCCCGCCAACATTAAATTGCCCCTTTCCCCACTCCCCCACTCCCCAGCTAAATGCATCTCCCTGTACATGATATACTTATCGCCAGTCAGCTCCAGTATCTGCAGAGTACTTTAATATGCATTCTTCTATATTAGGGGTATCAGGGACATTAGGCTGTCCCTTTCAGTATGTGGGAACTTCCTGGGTAGATTTTTTCCCCCTCATGTGACGAAATCCTGATTTGTGCCCAATTTATTTTGGGGAAAAAAAGAGTAACTCAAATAACACAGTGAGGGAATTTAAACATTGGGGGATAGGCATAAAGTTATCCTGATTTTAAAGCCAAGGACTTGTTTTAAAAGTCTTAGTTTTACATTACAAAATTGGTATGGATAAGAAACAAAAAGTGGCAGCAGAAACAGTCGGCCCATCCAGTCTGCCAAGCCTCTGAATACTTTCTTTAGTAAACGTTTCTATCATATCCCCCCTGTCACGTCTTTCTTCCAGGCTATATAGGTTACATAAATCATCTGCCATTTCACTTATCCCTCCAGGAACATCAACCCTGTTGCAAATATTTGAGTCATCAGCAGGACAGATCCCTGAGGTACCCTACTGGTAACAAGACCTTGTTCTGAATATATGCCATTGACTACAACTCTTTGTTGTCTGTCACTCAGCCAATACCTAATCAATTCAACAATATTAGGATCTAAACTCAGAGATTGCAGTTTATTTATAAATCTTCTATGTGGGACAGTGTCAAAAGCCTTACTGAAGTCCAGATACGCAATGTCTACTGCACCACCACGATCAATTACTTTAGTCACCCAATCAAAAACAAATCAACAAGATTAGTTTGGCACGATCTTCCTGACGTAAACTCATCTTTCTGATCATGAAAGAAGACAGTCAATTAGATCGCCATTAACCACATTAGCCACTAGATGGCGATAGCATGATCATGTTAAATATATTTACATTTAACAGAATGTAAACGTGAAAAGTTACCATAGTAAATTCCTTCAGAACCTATAGTGAGATGGAATAATAGACACTCAGATTAGTGGCCCTCGCCCCTACATCATTTACTTACAGAGGGGGAAAAGGAAGAGAAATGATACGTTCATTAGGTTTTCAGAGTTAGCGTAGGTAGGCCTTTAAATATTATCCATTTAAAGTATTGCCCTTTCACTGAAATGGGCTACATGTTTGTAGCTATGCAAGTAAATAAGTACATTAAAACAATAACGTTTTCTAATGGATTTTAAGAATCATATGGTGCAATTACAGCACAAACCAGATGACAAAAAAAGTTTATCACGCTCGCATAGACCAACATTAAGTATTTTCCACCCCATGAATTTTAAATTATTTTTATCTGATTATTAAAATGTCAGATAAGTATTTTATTAGCGGATGTAAGCAATTCCCAAGGGGGGAGGTAAGGGAGATTCCCAGACAAAAACTGCCTGTGCTATAAACAGAAGAAAAATGCCACTAATTATGGTGCCTACAGTCATTAACTTTAATGCTACCTAATCCTGCCTGTAGCCGCTGGCACTCACCAACCTTACCACGAGGCAATAGATGATGTATCTACAGATGTACCTGATAAATTGGATAAAGAATATGAAAATATGCTGCAAAACACATGTGACAAACAGCGGGTGACACTAACTACACACTCTTAATGTTAAACACGCGATACATAATAATAATAATAATAATCAGTAAAATAAACTATGCCCATCCTACCACCAACCAAGTTTATGGCATCTTCATTTATGATAAAAGTCTGATATGTACGTTATCCTGTAATGTAAAGAAACCATTTTAATATACTCGGGTCACTGATTTTATAGCATGTGTAATAAGTTTATTTTTTTTAAACCATAGTGGAGCTAAGCCACGTCCGTGTGTGTTTAGAAATTACTACTTGCATCCATAAAATGCAATGTGGATCGAGTATTTCACTAGGTTACTAAACTTGATGATGGGGACCATAAATATAGAATGTGACCACAGAACCATTCGGCCCAACTAGTCGCCCAGTTTTTCCAGATGTAAAAACTCAGGCCTTAAATCAACCCTTGGTCTCATCTTAGGTTCAGGATAGCTTTATGCCCTAACTTTATTAAACCTCTACCACTTCTGCTGGGGCGCTGTTCATACACATTGAGGAGGGAGTCCTAGTGGACTCAAAAATGTGCTTGATAATATACTGTGTTTTTATGGCAGGGTTTACTATGCAGTCTTGCTTGTGTTCTGCTGTGTTGCTTCGTTATAAACCAGACTTATTTATGGATGTTCCGTTCTCCCCACACACATATCATATGATACACAGAATCTGACCACAGATATGACCACGGGCGTAGGAACCGGGGAGGACAGATCCCCCCCAGAAAATCATGCGGGGGGGACCGATAATATAGAAATCCCCCCCAGGGCTGTACGTGAGGCGAGTGCACTCGGGTACAGCTGTGAGGGTGCTCACAGCTGCCCGATCGGCAGCTGCAGCCTGCAGGACTGGTTAGGGAAATCCGTGATCTCCCCAACCAGTCCTGCAGGCTGCAGCTGCATTAAGGTCACACTCACCAGCGTGCTGTCTGTAACTGAGCGCCGGGCGACGGGATATGACGTTTATATCCAGCCCCGGCGCTCAGCATAAACAGCTGTGCCCAGCCGCACTGCACAGACTGCGAGCGGCAAACCAGAAGGAGAGTTGGAACAGAAATCAGAAAGGAGGAAGAGAAAGGTAAGAGATGTGGAAAACGAACGTGGGAAGGTGAGTGGGGGGTCTGATGTGGAGACTAGGGCTGAAACAACGAATCGATAAAATCGATAATGGAAATCGTTGTCGACGATTTCCGTTATCGATTAATTGAGTGATCGATTCGTTGTTGGAGCACTCGGCTCCTTTTACTTACCTCCGCGAGCGTTCCCCGCTTCCGCTACACGCGCCTTCTTTTAGTTGCGGTTCGCTCTGTGCGAGTGGCTCCGTTCGCACAGAGCGGTTCGCTCTGTGCGAGTGGCTCCGTTCGCACAGAGCGGTTCGCGGGGGTGGGGGTGGGGCAGGCCAGGGTAGGAGACTGAGTGCAGGGCAGGGTGTGAGTGTGGGGGCAGGGCAGGAGACTGGGTGCAGGGCAGAGTGGGGGTGGGGGTGCAGGGCAGAGTTGGAGACTGGGTGCAGGGCAGAGTGTGGGTGCAGAGCAGAGTGGGTGCAGGGTGTGAGTGTGGGGGCAGGGCAGAATGTGGGGGCAGGGCTGGGTGCAGGGCAGAGCTGGAGACTGGGTGCAGGGGCACAGTGCAAAGTGCCAGGGCTGGGTGCAAAGTGCCAGGGCTGGGTGCAAAGTGCCAGGGCTGGGTGCAAAGTGCCAGGGCTGGGTGCAAAGTGCTGGGTGCAAAGTGCCAGGGCTGGGTGCAAAGTGCCAGGGCTGGGTGCAAAGTGCCAGGGCTGGGTGCAAAGTGCTGGGTGCAAAGTGCTGGGTGCAAAGTGCCAGGGCTGGGTGCAAAGTGCTGGGTGCAAAGTGCTGGGTGCAAAGTGCCAGGGCTGGGTGCAAAGTTCTGGGTGCAAAGTGCCAGGGCTGAGTGCAAAGTGCTGGGTGCAAAGTGCCAGGGCTGGGGCAAAGTGCCGGGTGCAAAGTGCCGGGTGCAAAGTGCCAGGGGTGGGGCAAAGTGCTGGGTGCAAAGTGCCAGGGCTGGGTGCAAAGTGCCGGGTGCAAAGTTTCTTGAACAGTAATAGTCCACCTCTTTTCAGAATGTTTGGGGTTATTTAGTTTCATAAATATTGTGTTTGGGTTTTTGTACTTTGAAAATATAGTTTTTTTTATTACATCATAACAAAATAAGAATGTTAATGTAAATTTTAAGTTGTTTTTTAACATCCAGTTCATTAAATTAATTTAAATAAAAAAAATTTGCATATTGTTTTTTTTATCCGATTAATCGAAAAAATAAATCGGCCAACTAATCGATTATTAAAATAATCGTTAGTTGCAGCCCTAGTGGAGAACGAAGGTAGGTGGATGGGGGGGGGGTCTGATGTGGAGAACGAAGGTGGGTTGGGTTGGGATGGGGGGGTCTGATGTGGAGAACGAAGGTGGGTGGGGGGGGTCTGATGTGGAGAACAAAGGTTGTGGGGGGGGTCTGATGTGGAGAACAAAGGTTGTGGGGGGGGTCTGATGTGGAGAACGAAGGTGGGGGGTCTGATGGTAGATTTGTGTGTGCATATACATATGGTGAGGCATGCGTATGGGCACTTGGGCAGGCATATGTGTGTGTGTATAGGGCAGCTGTGTATATGTGCGTGTACGTGCATACGTGTGCATGGGCAGTGTATATGTGTACGTCTGCATGGGCAGTGTATATGTGTGTATATAAGGAGTGTATTTGTCTTATAGTGTATACGTCTGTAAGTATGTGCAAGGGCAGTGTATATTTATGGGGAGGCGTGTGTGTGTGTGTGTGTGAGCAGTTTATGTATGTTTGGGCAGGCATGTATAAGGGTAGTGCATTTGTGTGAGTACTGGCAAGTGTGTATCTGCAGGCAATTGCAGCATATATGTGTGTTTTTGTGGGCAGGCATGCGTAAGAGCAGTGCATATGTGTGTATGAGCAGGCATGTCGTACTTAAAGGGAAGATAATGATTCCCTGTAATACATAGTAACATAGTTCATAAGGTTGAAAAAAGACCAAAGTCCATCAAGTTCAACCTATATACATATTGTGTGACTACTGTGTTGATCCAGAGGAAGGCAAAAAAACCCTTATGAAGCAGATGCCAATTGCCCCATACCAGGGGGAGAATTCCTTCCCGACTCCAAATATGGCAATCAGAATAAATCCCTGGATCAACGTTCTGTCCCTATTAATCTAATATCCATAACTTGTAATAAACCCATTGTTTAACCCATTGTGTGTGTATGTTAGTGTGTGCATGCGTGTGTATGTTATTCAAGTGTTTAAGCGTGTGGATATGTTCCTGTGTGCATGACGTGTTAGGAGTCTTAGATGGTTCCTTCAGTACATCATAGTAGTCTCTGTGGCCGTGTCCAGTGGGGTCCATCTGTGGTTGTAAGATTTTTCTTTTTTTGTGAGTTTCTGTGGGAATTTTCTCCCATTCATCTAGTAGAACGTTTTATGAGCTGAAGGTGATATACCAAGACATTTTAGACAACACTATGCTTCTAACTTTATGGGAACAGTTTTGGGGAAGGTCCGTTTCTATTCCATCATGACTGTGCCCCAGTGTACAAAACAAGGTCCATAAAGGCATTGTTTGCAAAAATTCCCCACAGAAACTCTCCAAAATCTTATGGAAATTGTTCCAAAATAGTGGAAGCTGTTATAGCTGCAAAGGGGGACCAACTACATATTAATGTCTATGTATTTAGAATGCAATGTCATAAAAGTCCCTGTTGGTGAAATGGTCAGGTATACCCTACCAGTAAAAAAGCTATCCCCCCCCAGATTTTTAGGGGTTCCTACGCCCATGGATATGACCCATATAGCCTGGAGATCTTGATTACTAGCCACATTAACATGTATATACTTACAGCATTTAGATCTGGGAATGCGGATTGCAATGAAAAATACTGCATGTAGGTTGCGAAGCCTTCATTCAGCCAAACATCATTCCACCACTCCATGGTCACCAGATTCCCAAACCACTATAATACACAATATATAAAAGCACATAATCAATACATAATTTAACAGTCTGCTCCAGTAATATATTTAATACAGGTGATGCCACAGGCCTGGTCCAGAGCAGCATGACCTGATACCCCTGTACCTTCTTGGTGCTACATGTACTCCTCATGCATGAAGTCATACTGTGCGGCATGAAGAAGCAACGCTACGGAGGTCAGTGGCCTATTAAAGCTCAACGACGTCTGGTGTGCAGATTTAAAAAAAAACATTCTCGAAGAGGAGGTAAGTTTTAAAAACATGATTACCTGATGTGCCAATTCATGTGCAATCACCATGGTGACTTCTTGTTTATCCATAACAGAAGAGAGGTTCTCACCGTAGAGAAGGGTGGTCTCGCGAAATGTAATAAGCCCCCAGTTTTCCATTGCTCCTGCTTGGATGTCGGGAATAGCAACCAAATCTATATTTATAAAAAAAAAAAAATTGCTTTAAATATTGAATATAGATTTTTTTCATTATGAATATAATGATAATTTTATTAGGAAAATGCATTAAAGCTGAATTGGTTCAAGATAATAAAAAAATGTTGGTTTAACCGGCCAAATCACCTATGATCACCCCAGATCGTACAAGCGGGATGCTACAATATACGACTATACCACCTAATGAAAAATTCCAACAACCTATGCAAGTTTTTTCGCAATCAAAATAGCTAATCAGTACACAAATCAACCTGAATGTTTTCAAATGAGCCGACAAGCATAATTTTACAATTATGCAAATGAAATGGTTCAGCAAACACAGAAGAGCCTGCAGCATTACACCAAATTATAGCCAACGCACACAGGTTTAGCAAGTCAAAGTAAAAATGACTTTGTAGGAGCATAGACATACAATGGGTTAAGGCTCCTTCTCCTGCTATAGCACCCCTAAAAAGTAACTTTGTGGTCTAGCTATAGAATATTATGCTGAAAACATTTGCTGAATATGCAGCAGAGCTCAATTATTTTTTTATTTTAAGTAGAATGAAAAATAATACGCATCCTATACAGGGACAAGAAAAAGTAAGTGAACCCTTTAGAATTACTAGCATTTAAATAACCAAATGCCCATGATTAACTGATCATCAGCAAGCTGAATTTGATAAAAGCTGAAGTTTTAGCCGTTTGCTGGTCCTGAGCATTCATATGTGAGTTAACACAATGCCAAGGAGGAAAGACATCAGCAATTATCTTGGAGAAGCAATTGTTTCTGCCCATCAATCTGGAAAGTGTTATAAGGCCGTTTCCAAACAATTTAAAGCCCAGCATTCTACAGTGAGAAAAACTGCATCTGAACAAACCACAAGACTTCTCGAACAATGTCCTTTGGGCAGATATGACCAAAGTGGATATGTTTGGCCATAATGCACAGTGCCATGTTTGGTGAAAACCAAACAGCATTTCAGCAAAAAACAAAACAAAAAACCTCATACCAACTGTCAATCATGGTGGTGGAGGGGTTGTGATATGGGCTTGTTTTACAGCCACAGGACCTGGGAACCTGTAGTCAATGATTTGACCTTAAGCTCCACTGTATACCAAAGAATTCTGGAGTCAAACGTGAGGCCATCTGTCCGGCAACTAAAGCTTGGCCATAATTGGGTCATGCAACAGGACAATGATCCCAAGCACACCTGCCAATCTACAACAGAATCGCTGGAAAAGAAAAGAAACAAGGTGTTGCAATAGCTCAGTCAAAATACAGACCACAACCTGATTGAAGTGCTGTGCGTAAACAAGTGCCCGCAAATGAACGGAAGCAACGTTTTACAGAAGAGTGGGCAAAAACGTGCAACGATGTGAAAGACTGATAAAGTCATACAGAAAATGATCACTTCAGGTTATTGCAGGGAAAGGTAGTTCTACAAGCTACCGCATTGGTTCGATTATAGGCCGCATCCTTAAAGTTTGGTGCTATTTTAACCCCTTGATGACAATTGCCGGTCCGGGCACGTCCCGGAAATTCATGTCGATAACGACAAATGACGTGCCAGGACCGGCACGTCATTAAACGGGTGCAGAAAGCGATCTATTTTCGCTTTCTGCACCGAAACGGCGTTGCTGTAATGCCTCGACCTCGAGGCATTCAGCAACGCCATTATCGGCACAAAGGGGCCATCTCTGGCCCCTCCCCGGGGCGTCAACATCCGCCATACTTTGTATGGCGGCGGACGCCCGTTTTAAAAGTGTTTAGGAGGCGATCACCAAACACTTACCTAGGGATGGACTGTGACCGCTCCGGAGAGCGGTCACAGCCGCAGCTGCCGGTGATCTTCGCCATCTGCAAGATGGCGGCGGTCCAGGAAAATTCAATAAAGAAAAACAATAAAGTCTAAAAAGTTCGCTAGACGGTCTCCAGACCCTCTAGAGAACTCTGGCTCCACTTGCAGGTTGAATATAGGTACTGCATTCAACCATGCAAGTCAATGGAGCTCAGCTTTCTAATCACAGTGTGATTAGAAAAAATAAATTAATAAAATAAAATTAATAATTACAAAAAAAAATAGTAAAAAACCAGTAAAACGTAAAAATAATTTCCCACTGATGTCACTATCAGGGGAACCTTCAAGTTGAAAAAATGGCAAAAAAAAAAATATATATATATAAAAAATATATTTTTGTGAGCAAGTCCTAAAATTTGCATATTAGCTTCAAACAATTCTCGCATGGAAAGAGTTAAAATACTGGCATATTAAATGCCCATGGGGTGTCTACTTTTAAAAAATGTATGATTTGATGGGGTAAAATGAATTGGCCGGATTCAACAACGTCCCAATTAACACGGGGGGGGAAGGATGGCCACACATCTAATTTCCAATTAGAAAAATGCACACGTACCAAATGTGGCCTTTTAGTTCCCCCCAAAAATGACAAACCCATGCATGTGGGGTATCACTGTACTCAGGAGATGTTGCTGAACACATATTGGGGTGTCGTGTGACAGCGGCATATACCAGGAGCTGTAAATTCATACATAAAGTAGGTGTGTGTGGGAAAAATACACACAAAAATACTACTGCAAACTTTGAAAAAATGCTGGTGGTAAAATGTGTGCATGCAAAGAGTTAAAATACCAGCATTTAAAATACCCTGGGGTGTCTAGTTTTCAAAAATATATGGTTTTGTTGGGCACACTGAAATGGCCCGGCTCAAAGATGTACCAAATAGGGCACGGGCAGTGGATCCCCAAATGCCAAAGTTCAACATTGAAAAATGCGCATGCCCCAAATGTGGCTCTTTTGCCCCCGAACAGCCAGGCAAAATCATTCATGTGGGGTATCACTGCGCTCAGGAGATGTTGCTGAACACATATTGGGGTGTTTTGTGATAGTGACATATACGAGAACTTTTTAATTCATACCTGAAGTAAAATGTGTGTGACAAAACAAATGGAAAAAAATGACTATCACAAAGTTTGACAAAGACTGGTGGTAGATATGGTGCATGGAAAGAGTTAAAATACTAGCATTTGAACTACCCTGTGGGGGCGTGTTTTCAAAAATATATAGCTTTATTGGGCACACTGAAATGGCCCGGCTCAAAGATGTACCAAATAGGGCATGTGCAGTTGATCCCCAAATGCCAAAGTTCAACATTGAAAAATGTGCATGCCCCAAATGTGGCCCTTTTGCCCCCAAACAGCCAGGCAAAATCATTCATGTGAGGTATCGCTGTACTCAGGAGATGTTGCTAAACACATATTGGGGTGTTTTATGATAGGGACATATACCAGAACCTGTTTATTTATACCTAAAGTAAAATGTGTGTGAAAAAAGAAATGCAAAAAAATTACTACCATAAAGTTTGACAAAGGCTGATGGTAGAATAAGTGCTTGGAAAGGGTTAAAATACCAGCATTTGGAATACCCTGGGCTGTCTAGTTTTCAAAAATATATGACTTGATGGGGTAAATTGCATTGGCCGGCTTCAAAGATACCCGAAATGGCACATGGGGGGAAGAATTACCAGATTTGGAAAAAATGGCTTTGAAATAGCAAAACGCTACCTGTACTTATTGCTCCATAACGTGCAGAAAAAAGCAAAAAAACATTGGGTATTTCTAAACTCAGGACAAATAGTAGAATCTATTTAGCAGGTTTTTTTATTACCTTTTATAGATGAGTAAAAGATTTTTCAACTAAAAGTTAGAAACAGTCATTTTTTTCTAAATTTTTCACCATATTTTATACTTTTTTTAATAGTAAATAATATGATACAATCAAAACAATGTCATCTAAAGAAAGCCCTTCTTGTCCTGAAAAAAACAATAATAGCTGTAAATTACAGCTAAACACGAGCAGCGCAGAAATGTTAAAACGGCCATTGTCACGAAGGGTACAAAAAGTAAAATCAGCCTTTGTCACGAAGGGGTTAAAGAAAAATGTATCTTTAAAAGGAAAAATACACATTAGTGGATTAGTAAAACAGTCAGCATATGTTTATATATAATCAGAAATTTGGAAAACCAAAATCAATTTTAAGCCCTCCCCTTAATTCCTAATGCACCTTACTTATAGATATGCCCCTCTGCCCCCTAGATATGCTTTATACCCCCCTGATATGCCACTCTGCTCCCCCCCCCTCCCAGACTTACCAATGCATCCCCAGACTCCCTGGTGTCTAGCGGGGGCAGCCGGTGCACATCTGCGCAATGCGCGTAGACAACCTCTGCCGCTGCTCGCCACTTCTGCCGGGGCTTCTATCCCGGTGCTTCGTCGTAGAAGCCCCGGCGGAAGTGTTGGCAGCAGTGGAGGTAGTCTACGCGCAGAAGTTCACCGGAGGAGGATTCAAAGAGTAGAAGTTGTGTAATGCAGCAGGACAATGACCCTAAACTCAATATGGTTGAGCTTAAGCTGTTCTGTAAGGATGAATGGTCTACAATTTCTCCCGAACGTTGTGCAGCTACTGGAAGCACTTGTTTCAGGTTATTGCTGCCAAAGGAGGATCGACCAGTCATTAAATCCAAAGGTTCACTTACTTTTTCCATCAGCACTGTAAATGTTTAATGAGTATGTTCAATAAAGACACGAACAATTAGCATTGCGTTTGCCTATACTTGTGACTTGACTTGGATGTAGATCCGATAACATTGTTTGAGCAATTCATTCGGAAAATCGGGGAATTCCAAAGGATTCATTTACTTTTTCTTCCCACTGTATGTTCTTGGGGCAACACATGAATACAGCTATAGCACTGTTTATAATAACGATGGGTTTAAACGGATTAATACTTGGGATATTCTATTTTCTCAACTCAACAGAAATAAAATAAATCAAGAATCATTTCTAGAAGTAGAGCTTCAAAAATGAAAATTCATCATCTGTTGATGGGAAACTAGTGGAAAACAGGCAGAATTAAAAACGTTTTATTTCTTAATATAACTTTACACTGTAAAATTTTGTAATCCAGATCACAATGTAAAATGTTAACCCTGTAAGTGCTGACTCCTTATCACACTAATTATTATTATGATATACCACTACTTTGTGGTAAACAGTAGAATGACTTAGTCTTAATACCCCAGATGATCACTCTGGCTAATAAAATCTTGGGAGGAAAATATTACATTGTACAGGCAAGACTTCTTTAGCGCTGTCACAAAGAATCATGAAACCATGTTTTCTTCAATGTTACCTTCCATTAATGTATACAGCACTGTATTTTATGGTCAAAGAATGCTATTTTTTAATGAGATATATCCTATAAAAGTCCCACCCAGCTTACCTAAAAGGGGATTTAATTCAATAATAATTCTTAAGAAACAAATTATAGGTATAAAATACACATTTCCAGATGTATGACATTATGTTTGCGTCTCTGGTTCACTAGCTCTTTGAGGCTCTAACTACCAATGCCCCCATCCTTCCGACAAAGGATGATGGTAGTTGTAGTTTACAGAAGCACAAAAATGTTTAATAATGCAATTATATCTTACTTTCACAGGGGTGTATATTTACAGCACAAAAGCCAGCACACGTCTGTATTTAACTAGCAGTGAAAACTTAACAAATGCTATAAGTACCCTAATAATGTTACAAACCTAATTTCTTGAGTGGATATTTAATTTCAAAGTATTTTGTATAAAAGTCCAAGAGCTTCACAGCCGACTCCAGGGCATATTGGACTTGATCCATTTTCTGCGGTATGGCATAGACAGACACCTGGGACAGTCACAAAAAAAGGAAAAAAAGAATAAAAAAAACAGCTGGATTTCAGAAAATTTCATTTTTTATCTCTTATTTCTCTTAGTAAACGTGCACTCACTTGAGTATACGTGGTGGTTGGTATAAGCATGGCTTGCCCCAAAGACTGTCACAAAACACATTGATTCATGGTTTAAGGCAGGACAGTGTGGTTTGTTATCTTCAAACCTTTGTTATGCTTGGCCAAAACGACATTTGTTCCCTATTAACCAAGACTTACAATGTATGGTTAACCAGGTCCAAGTACAACAGCTCAGACTGGAATAGATCCACTGAAATCTTCATTAAAACAAAGCCACGTGTGACAAACGTACCACTGTAATTACAACTTTTCAATAATTGGGGGGGGCAATAACTAAATTCATTACATTGAAACAGTCCTGCAAAACACCTTGGTATAATTTTAATTACCAATAAAAAAACTAAACTCTCAAGAATCCATGTTTAGCTGCCTGGAACAAGAGCGGAATTTTAGATTTACCTCTGCCCTTTTCAGGGGTCTTGCAAGACCAAATCAGGAGTTCTTTAGGCATTATTTGTGTTCTGATGTGTATTTAAGTCAATGTCGCCTGTCAAGTATTCCCAAGAGGGCAGTGGTGGCCATTAAGGAAGGACTGCTTGGATATCAGGGAGACTGGGACAGTACGTTCAGGGAGAGGCACGTTATGGTGGAGACCAGTAGGTAGAAGCAGATGGGCTGGCGATAAGGATGAGAAAGATGACTGCACAATGTGAATGGGGGGGCAAGGTATTTGTGAGTAGGTGGGCTTTGGATAACAAAAATGACTGGATGCAAGGTGTGAGAGGAAGAGGGCATAATAAGACCTAATAAGCAGAACTAAGGAGGAGCTGAGCGAGTGGAAAGTATAATAGTTGTGGTGGAATAACCAGGAGCTGCCTCCCGATAACATCTTCGGAGGAAGAAGGCTGCACCCCTACAGTGTATCCAAACCAGCCTAAAATTCATGCACACACACATCAAATCAAGGGAAGCCCAACGTCTCCTGTGTAAAGGTCCATGTTTTGTACGTTCATGTCTACGCTATCGCGAGAAACACATAGGGCTGTGAAAACACTGCCAGTCTTCCCCTTGATGTGACGTTGCATGTATGTTTTTTGTAAGGAGTACTGTCCTCTTCCTCTGCTGATTGAATTATTTTTATCCCCACATCACATGCAGGAATGAGAACGCATGGCTATCACAGACTGACTGATTTTGTGAGGCTGTTCATCGTTGTAAGTTTTGTTTTTAAGTTATGTGGCGAATACCCTGCAGCTCTTTTCATTTCAATCATAGCGAAAGATCACTTACCAGCGTATCGTTTGTTTCTTTTGAAACGTTCTTCATGTCTGCTACGATGAAAGCAACCAGATAAGTACTCATAGCCACGCTTGTAGAAAATTCATCCTGGAGGACACCGTCTGCTACAGTGGTTGTTTCTATCTGAAATGTAATAAAGCAAAACATAGTTTGACTGTTCCTTCTATCCACACAATAAAAAACAAAGTGATGCTCATCCTCAAATACTAACGGTCGGCTATTGCTTTATTACATCTGAAATGTAATAAGGCAAAACATAGTTTGACTGTTCCTTCTATCCACACAATAAAAAACAAAGCGATGCTCATCCTCAAATACTAACGGTCGGCTATTGCTTTATTACATCTGAAATGTAATAAAGCAAAACATAGTTTGACTGTTCCTTCTATCCACACAATAAAAAACAAAGTGATGCTCATCCTCAAATACTAACGGTCGGCTATTGACATTTTTTATAAAGCCTGTTAATGCACGTGCTGAAAACTCACACAGCTAAGACAGCAGAACTGCAAAATTACCTTTGGCATATTTGAAAGAGAAATGTGCTCTTCGTTTCTTTTGATCCTGATAAGGAACGTGGATTTAAACGCTGGTTCATCAAAACATGGAAACGCTTTTCTTGCCGCAAGGGGTTCAAATTGGGTAGCTGCAAGCCACCTATGGATACATAAAAGGATATATTTGCATAAGAGACCCTTGTATAGTTAGTATGTAAGAGAAGAATTATGAAGCATATGCTGTAAAACGGTGTGTTACACAGTATACTATTTCTGAAAATGTTAATGCTTCACAAAAAAATATTATTGTAACATAACAGAAATTTAAAAGTTGATAGATCTGTAAACAATGTACTCGGCACACATACAAATTGTACAGCTTCGAGGAATATGATGGTGCTCTATAATTCTAGAAGTAATAAATACAGACATAAAAATCGGGTTCATAAGTAATATACATTACATGGCCAGGTTGGCTGTTCTCCTTCTATAATGGAGATTGGTTGGCAGAGACGCATAGTGACGTCCTGTATCAAGACCCACTTTTGATGACGCTAAAGTAGAAAGATGTCCATATGGTCTTTCCATCAAAGAAGAGATAGAAAGGTACCTATGACTGGCTGAAATTAAGGTTCTGTGCTGCCTTTTTATTATGTTACAAGTATTGGAGGCATTCAGAACGAAATGTCTGAGGATGTTTCTAAGAAGCAATGCTGGTTTTAGATTTATAGCTGAAAAAAGGTAGGAAGCGGATAAAATAAGGAGTCCAGGAAACTGCCGAAACATACTTTTTGGTCTTCAGCCTAGCCAGAAAGCCAGAAAAGCGTTGACTGCCTGAAAATACATCCCACTTGGAAGTAGTTAATAAGGGCTGTTGGCATTGGGGCATTTAGTTTCCTGCTCCACTAGAAGGCAATTCCACCTACAGCGGTGAAGACCATGGGCTTAATCATTCCTGAGGAAGGGTGATAACCCAAGATGTAAGTTTAATTACCGTTACTTTTTTTTTTCTACCAGTGTTTACTTATGACTTTTAAGTTTCAAATTTTGGCTACTCAGAGATTATACAGCTTGTGGCATTGTAATGCCAAATACCATGCCTTTCCAATAACATTATATTTAAAGACATTTAAAATGAAAGACAATGTGTGGCAGCTCTCCATAAAACAAGAAATTCACAAATAGGCTACAATGGTAATAAACAGGACTGGTGTCCAGTATTTTGCATGTGATGAGCGGAAAAATAACCATTATAGTTTAATTTCAGTGAGTGAACCCCTTCAATAAAAATCAACATATCATATAATGTGGGCCTTAAAGCCCTGATGTTTAGGATAAGAAGCTCTGGTACTAAACGACTAAAATGTTACTACAATATAGGGAGTTCTACATAAAAATATCTAAACGTGGACCAGTCAACACAATGGAACACCCCTACTAATTGCCCCATGTTAATGTTTATAATAGTTTATCATGACCCCAAGGATCAGACTGTTATGAAAACATAGATTCTTCCTCCTCTTGTGGACATGCTACTTTAGGAGAACATTTTCCACCAACGCTTTAGGTTGACAGAAAATAAACTTCTTTTGTGTCTTCTACTCTAACATCATGGGATATGGAGGTTCTGTGGACCCTCAGAGAAAGCACTATAACTTTCGGTAAGGAATCACACAACACGGATAGCTTTGTATGGCCTTTTCAGGGATATACACAGTGCAGCGGTATAGAAGAGGTTTTATCTGTAAACTGTAGTAGTAAGAAGAAGCAGTTTATATTATTAACAAGAAAAAAAAAAACACAGCTAGTTGTCAGCATTTTATTATTCCTCATTTAGAGCCAGGGACAAATGAGAAGCCCTACATGAGATTTCAGTCACCAATACTATACTGAGTCAAAAACAAACAAAACCCATTTACCTTGAACTGTTTCCATCCATGTAAGAGACTTTGTAAAATCCATAGTAGGAGCTTGAAAAATTAGCACTATAGCCCAGGGAAAGAATGCACTCTTTTCCCTTGATGATCGGTTCAGGCAAAATAATGGCTATCTCCTCAAACGTTGGATATTCTAGCACTTCCACCTTCTCCAGTGATTTCCCTTCTGATAAGACACTTGCCTTGGTGATATGAAGACCTGAGCTGTGGAGTATTATATTCTTTGTGTTTTCAGTGACATTTAGCTTAATTTGGACTAAACCAGTAAATGCCATAGTTGACATATTAGGATGTAAAGTGATATTGTATTGCAGTGGTAAGACGCTATGTGGAAGTCTGTTTTTTGCCCACGGGAAAACTTTTCCGTTAGAAGCTATGGGATATATTAGCTCCATCGAATGGTTTTTTACATGGCATCCTTCTTTGGTGAAGGTACACTTCGGAAGAAGATAAACCACTGTGACGATAGCAATTGCAATCACGACCACCACCCCACATACAATAACTGTCCTTGCAGAAGGTACCGGACACAGTCCTTCTTGAGTGTGTCTGAAGTTTGAGCCACTGTTGCGGAGACCTGAACTTCTGTTCATGAATGACATGCCCAACAGTTTTGCAGAGGATTCATAATCCTCTTCGTCCTCATCCAGATCATGTTCTCCCAAGCCCCGAACCAATAACCGCGAGCTCCTTGGTTCATATTCAACGTCATCAGATTCTAAAGGATTTAGGTTGGACTCTTTGGCCAAATCAACAACATCAGGTTCTTCTTCAAACATGCTGTTTTCAATCATATTTCTGGGCAACTGTGCCCGATCTGAGAAGAAGAAAAAAAAAAAAAAGATTAGAAATTATAAGAACAATTTGATTCATAATGTACATGTTAAGCTTCTTGGAACAGCTTTGTCAGTTTACCCAAATCCAATATTTTACAGATCAGTACACTAAATAAACCATGTACAAATGACTGTCATCATCTCAGCTTTCAGTATGATTAATTTATTAAATCTACCTTTAGCTTGTGCTTTTTGACTTGTAATCAGCATAGTTATTCTAAATTAAATGGCTCTGGTATTCCTTAAAAGCGAAGTAAGAAAACCGAGGGGACTAGGAAACAACATTAACTGGCATGATATCTTTTCCATCGATCTCAGCTTCATCAATAGTATAGTCAATCAGTTTTAAAGTAAATATCTCCAAAACAATTCCACTGGTTGAAAGAAAAAAAAACACACCAAAAAATAAGCTTTTTTTAGGATAGATAGCCTTTAAGACAAACACAATTTAGTGGACCTGAATACAGTTTAAAAAATGTATAAAACAGAATTACACTATACCAAACAAGCTTTATTACCACAAGACTCCATAGAATTACCAGCGGCAATAAAACACAACCTTAATTAAATTAGGTTACATTGTACGGAGAACACTACTAAGGGAGCGGAGAGCCAAAATCTCAGCATACTCCCACTCATTGCTTTTAATTTGTTGCCATGCAGCTACTTGGCAACATGAGTAAATGCAGATTAAAAGATAATAATAAAAAAAGGAAAAAAAATATATTGCTGTTTAAAGGATTTTAGCAGAGCCAGTATAAATTAGCCAAATTAAGATTACAACGTATATCAAATGCCTCAATCTAAACACCAACAATTCTAGAGGAGTCTTTAGAGAAGGCAACATTTTAAATAAATGAAGATCATAAGGTAAATTATATATATATTACACACACACACAGTATATGGGATATTAACATTAATCTATTTATATTCATACAATGGGTAAAGATTATATATAATAAACAGTATATATCATTATTATTAGCCAAGATGAGAAAATGAAAGTATTGCTAATAAAAACTATATAACATTATTATCCTGCCCCATCAGGACAATACATTTGTACCCCAGGTTTGTCAGACTAAGTGATAAAAGTGAGCCAACTGTGACTTGCAGGGTTTATCATATTATCATATATTTTGGATCACTGACGTCAAATCTGAGCCGGACATTCGACTGAACACAAGCTCAAGAGCTCGCAGGCCATCCCGGCACTAAAAACACGACCTCCACCGGCAACCATTTCCCTACCATAACTACCGTCGATTTACACATCGCCCAGTCTCGCAGAGCCGTGTCATATACTTTTATAGCCTCTCGGAATAAACGTTGGCCAATAAAGCTCTGTAAGTAAACAGGAACCCCAAGCGGAGCTGTAATCCGAATCCCGGCTGTGTGGATACACCTGCAGGGTGGTTAATTATTACTTGTTTCTAAAAGGTCTACAGCAAATTAGATCAAAAGGAATTATATGTCAACTACCATGTACAGCATATGCCGTTTGCTATGGTTCTCTCTTTTGGACGGTTTATAAATATCTCCCACAAACCATTATTTATAGAAAGTGACAGAAGGAACAAACATCAGATCATGTCTATAAAGAGAGCAATCTGTTTGTGTCTTGATCTAAACAACCGCCAAGCTCTGGGTTTATTACACCAGTAATTTTGCAAACTGTACACAAAGTAAAAATGGAGGTACTTGCCGCAAAGCTTACACCCACAGAAACAGAATCTGACAGTAGATTCTGTATGAACATTTTTCCTAATGTAAAAACTCAATACTTAATGAGTCCTCGGTCTTGTCTTAGATTCAGAATAGCTTTCTGCCTATCCCAGGCATGTCTAATTTCCCTCATTATATGCCAGCCGCTCATCAGATGGTAAAATGATTTAGCGGTTAGACTCTTCGGATAGATTAAATCAGACAATTTTCCGATGGGATATTTGTACCACTGGTAAAACCATCCCAGCCTTAAGAGAACACGAACCTCTTGATTCTGAATACAAAACAGACATCTGGCTCCTTCTGCCAAGACATCTATAACTGGACCACTGCCAAGCGCTCTCTAAAACAGAAACCTCACAAAGAGCTTGATAAATCATTGGCCGGTGGCATAATTCAGCTTGGCTTCCAATAAAACCTTTGGAGAGGTTTTCCTTGCGTATTCACAAACGACATGAATATTTACCAAAAAGAATGCTTCAGCTTTATCCTCAAATTGGTTTGTTCTGATTTCCAAACATGTTATCATGTTAAAAATAAATAAGAAATATAGGGTGAGATAAACTAAATTAAAGTGACACCAACACCAAAAGCATTTTGAGGAAGCTTGATACAAAGGCGAAAATGCGTCAGCGGCTACTACACCTAAGTACCGGGTGGAAGAGATGCGGATACAGCTAACTCTGCAGGAGCTCATCACTCATCTCCTTTAGCCAGGGTATCGCATGCAACGGATGAATTAGACTATTCTGAAGCTGTTGTCATAAGGTGAGCGTGTTATTTTAATATTTTCGCTTTGGAGGAATAAATATTCATCTTTTAGTGGAAGTGTTCAGAAGTGTAAAGCTGCACCATTAACTCTTGAGAAGTGCTATATGTGAGCATTACATGCTCTGCTCCAATGGAGTGAGATTCCTCGAATTTTCTGAATCAATTTACGTGCACAGATTGCACTATATGTGTATATATGTCTGTTGAAATATTGTGGAAGAATTTTGAAGATTCCATGATTTTGGACAAGATTTGTATTAACATTATCACATAAGTATCTAAAATCATTTTGGTGTTGATGTCGCTTTAATTTAGTTTAGCCTATTTTGTTTTGGTTTTTTTTAAGATTTATTTTCAACAGGGTATGGGTGCGATCTCTGTTTTAGAGCATGTTTATTATACAGCGCTCTTTTTTTGGTTTATAGGAAATGATGCGCCTACCTTTGGTTGACGTCGGAAACGGAAGATAACTAAAAATGGAGGCGTTAACTAAAGATAACACAAAATTATGTTTTTTGGTGTCAGATTCTGTAATGATTAAGTTCTGCTTGTTTACTTGTCTTAAAAGGTGTAATCTTTTGATTAAGCTTTATCAAGGTACAGTACATGAGATGCATACGAACGACAATATACAACCAGTTAGGTGGAAATATAAATTCTGGCACCAATTAAAAATGGATAGATTTTTATTATTTAGCTGCACCTGATAAGCCAGAGTCTTTTATTATTATTTATTGCTTTATATAATCCCATAACATTCCAAGCTCTGGGAGGACATAATAAGAAGTGTATCACATAACAAATGGAACAAAAGGTGAGGATGAACCTGCTCAGATGAGTTTCCAATCTAGAAACTTTTATCATCTCTCTCCATCACATAACTGGTACTAGTATATCACCCCCTCAGACATAAAGTGGATAAAAACAAATCTAACGGATGAAGGAAAAAGGTATGTAATATGTTTTGCAACAATTAGAAGCATACAGTTCACAAAAGGCATGAAACAATACAAAAACAAAAACCTTAGTACAGATCCGTGACTACATTTAAGTTAAAGTGTTTTTTACAGTGATAATAGCCTACCCCATTTACCATTATCAGAGGATTCGGGCACACGTGGACATTGACGGGTCCTGTTCAATTCCTTGGATGCATGAAGCATTACACTTTTATGGTTTATTGCTTGTTTTGTCTAAGACTTCCTCTCAATAGGAAATGTTACTTGATTATAAAGAGTTATGAAAAGTACAATAACTACTGAGAATTAGCGCTAAGTGTAAGAAATGAATAGGATTATGGTTCGACAAATTAATCTGATGCATGCATTGATGGAGAACATGTAATACCCATAAAAAAAAAACTGGATCACGTTTGAAACATTTTACTCTCTTGGCCCTTATAACTTCTCTGGGGCTCCTGATGACCTCTCAAAAAAAAATTAAAAAAAAACACCAAAAGAATGGTGCTAATAGCAGAATGATTTTAGGACTATTAGGAAGCTCTTAAAGCCTCCTTGACTTGGATGTACTATAGGTTCATATAAATAAGAATTGAGTATGCATTGCTGCCACGATGGGGGGTATAACCAATACCTGTGCATGGGACCACCACATTGGCCCTTGATGCACACTAGCTGTAAATGGGCTTCTGGGAACTGGGCCCTCCTGGCCTGCTTCTCATGTCTGGACTCTTGCAGGGTTTGGGGCTTAGTGGTCCCTCTCGAAGCATTGGGGCCTGGTGGCACCTTGAAAGCTTTAGGGTCTGACAACTCTGTTTGCAAGCTTACATATGTAAAAAATAAAAATACGAAATACTGAGGAGACCAGCATAAAATACAATGCTGTAGGCAGGACTGGCATAGGGCTGGTTACATTTTGTTTTGTTGCAATAAACTTCCTTTATATACAGTCCTAGAGTTTGTGACATTTTTGTTTTGTGTGGCTTTTTCCTACAAAAACATCACTCTGAGCAGATTCTTTATAACAATCCTAATGAAGTCTGTTCCACAGACTCATGTCCACCTGGGTGATTGAGTTCCAAGCTGTAACATTTTAGGGGTCCTTATTTTATAGCAAGTTCCATCACATTAATAAATTGAAAAAAAAAGAACAAAATCCCACCAATAAGCATGACTGCTCCAAAAACAAAACTAATTTTCACATTTACAAAACAAACCATTATGTTTCTAACCTTGTATGGCTTTTGTAGTATACTCTATTCATATATATATATATATATATATATATATATATATATATATATATATATATATATATATATATATATATATATTTATTTTTTTTAAAAAAATTTTTATCTCCTTTTGAAACTGAGCCAGGCTATGTCTAGATTTTCAATGTCATGTTCAGTGGCTGCCTGATGTATGTAAATAAACTGCAGACATCAGTAGGGACGATTAATCATTTTTTTTGTTATGTCTTCTGCAAAATCATTTTAAATTAAAGACCTCAGGGTACATGTCCTCCCTTTACTATCCCTCCCTGACTTAACGTAAAAGAACGTTTAAAATTTCGATTAGCATAAGTACTGCGTTAATATAACAAATCACAAAATAAAACAGAAAATAATCCAGATGAAAAGTATACCAATCAATTCTGTATATACAAAATGAGAAATAGGCTATTTCAGATAATCACGTACCATACCATACAAAACGACAGATAGTTCCTTTTCACAAAGATCAATATCCATTGTCCTCTCGATACAAGTTCATATACGTCTACAAAGAATAATGCTCCTTCAAGATGAAATCCATGCCAACGTAGACAACATCCCGATGCTGGTATGGATGGAGATTATCACCGTATTGGCAAAACATTTGAAAACATTGTCATGCATTTCAACAGAAAGCAATCCATACCATAAAGGTTATACGATTAATAAACATATAACAAAAAATGCCTCAACAAAGCATTCTAGAATTTCACAGACAGAATATATGGTTTTAATTGGACATGTTTTATTTGTACGTTAACAGAGTTAAGGCTCAGACTTGTTAGCTGTGAGTCATGTTCCATGTTACTTGTTATTATCAAATTATAAAACCTCATGATCACTTATTCCTAATAAGTCTCCTTAAGACACCGATTGCCTGAAAAAGCTTTTTTTTTTTTTTTTTTTGCTCACTTTAATATACACAACCAAATCTACTGTTCAAGCCTAAAGAAAAGTTGTTAGTTACTCCATCTCTTTTGAGCATCCCCATACGCACTTTAAACTACAGAAAATGAAGGGGGAAATGCAAATGGTAACATTTTCTAATCTGCAAATGCAACCCTTTTCTCTTATGATCAAAGACATCATTAACTTAATAAAATACCTAAATACTCAATATGGATGAGACTTCAGATGAGAAAATTTTGATGTCATAATATCAAGAATATCATAACAAGAACATCAACTAACAGAGTAGATGGTCTTGGTAAATGACTACTTTTAGTATGAACAATGCAACACCTTCCATATACACCAATCAGCCATGAAATTATGACCACCGACAGGTGAAGTGAACATTTAATCCTCAAAATTGATATTTTAGAAGCAGGGAAAAAAAAAAAAAAATAATCGGCAAGCGTAAGGATCTGAGGGACTTTGACAAGGGCCAAATTGTGGCTAGACGACAGGGTCAGAGAATCTCCAAAACCGCAGATCTTGTGGAGTGTTCCCTGTCTGCAGTGGTCGGTACCTATTAAAAGTGGTCCAAGGCACAGGGTCATGTTTGGCCAAGGCTCACTGATGCGCGGGGGGGGGGCAAAGGATGGCTGGGGGGGGGGGGGCAAAGGATGGCTGGGGAGTCCAAGTCTTGTTATTCTACCTTGCAATCTACTGTTTTGTACTTGTTCCTTTATTCACTGCCTTTTAAGTCTTGTGATGCCCAATACACAGATAGAGGATGACAGACGGTGGCCTCGCTAACGCAGATGCCCAATCCCTTGGTGAGAAAGAATCCTTAACATGATAGCCTAACATTATTCCTATCATTGAGTTATTGAGTACAGGTTCCACACTATAGAGTAATACATGAATAAGATCTCATGAGATGAGGCAGGATTGTTTTGTCATCTATACCTTTGCAATTTTGCTTATTATAACAGGCATGAGAAACTAACAAAGAAAATAGATGCAAGACGCATACTTTATAACAAACAGGAACAAAACACAGATGATATGTGGAGCCCGTCTTGCACACTGTTCCCTGCATCCAGCCTGGAGTTATTTCAGGGTTTGTTTGACTTGTGATTTAGTAGCAACTTTATTTAAGATTAAAGTGTATTTGTTTTATTCCAAGAATACTGCTCAGGGTACATTAGCACATTGTAAGCAAACATAACTCTTTGCAATGGTGTTTCGGTGGTAAATATTTATTGACCTACAAATATCACAACCTTAACAGCTGGATTATATTACACTTCACAAGCATTATATGGGAAAGTAGGTTAGTAGTAGTCCTTGGTGGGCTTCGCTTTAATTGGAAATGACAACCAAGATTATTATATTAAATAAACATTTAGTTTTATATCTTTACAAAATGTTTAAGGCCACCAGAACTGTTTAAGTTATTTTCAGATAAATCTCAATTTTCCTGCAATTGTAACCTATTACCCATCAAGACATTGGGCTGTCTCTTCAAACTACTCACCAGCTTCAAAACATATAGTAAAGCATTAAGACCTCTTGATCACTCTATACACAGTTTGCAATGTAGTTTATCACTACGCTTACAAAGAGCCAATTTATTATTAGTCTGGACGTAAGTTCTTGTGAGGGTCCTTTACCAGTATAGACCTGCGCAATACTAGCCCAAGCAAAATAAAAGGCAAAAAACATTAAAAAGTAGAGGGTAAGCTCCAGTGTCTTGAAGATAAAACACAGACTAATCTTTAATGACCATTTAGCTGGCAGCGGTACCAGTGATGACATTTACCTCTCAATGTCATATTATGAACTATTCCCTGCACCGATGCAGCACAAATTAATCAAATCCAGCCAGGAATTAATGTAGCTTCCGCAACGGTAATTTGGCAAGTGGTTTTTTTTTTGTTTTTGTTTTTTAGAATAAACCCTTCCCTGAAGAAAAAATACTCAAAAGGAGTCTTTGTAGGTATTTTTTAACATATATTTTTAAAATATGCAAGTAAAACTAGGGGCAGATTGCTGTGTTGGGTGATCAAGCATCTTGGTGCCCCTCTGCTCAATGGACCTCCCTAACCAGCCCATTTAATGTATGGAGTTCAGCGCTTTACCTGGTGCTGCACTACTTTAAGAGGTAGAACTCCATAAGACATATCGTGGAGCTCAGCTGTGAGGAGGGTGGCCATGGAGGGGACATTGTCCTGGATCAGACCTAGGGCAGATCCCGATATAAATAGCCAACTCCTAGGAACACCTAGTACTGATGGAATATTCACTGTTGCATATGCAATTTAAGTACAAAACGGAAAGCAGTCAGCAGGAACACTCCTTTGGTTGGTATGGTGGCTCCACCACTTGTATGAATTTGCACAGAAAGCTCTTTATATCAAGGAAGACAATGGGAATTATGTATGTAGATGTCCCTATATGTTACTGCTATTAATTGAAAGGCAAAGTATACTATGCAAAATAATAAAGGTGGGTGAGCCGACCAGTGACAAGGAAAAAGGCTGAGCCGGGCCTAGCCAGACTAGGATTGTGGAGCTGCAAGCAAGCTGGGCTGGATTTACCAACCTCACAAGGGAATTCCTAACCTGCGTCTGTACAGATTGCTCAATGACCAAAAGTAAGTAAGAAGTTTGAGCCGGCTTGCACTCCTAAGGTCTCGATAAGCTTGGCTGAGAAAGATCTCTGGCTCAAGCCCAGTTTGGGCCCATGCCGGCTTTCCCAGCTCTACAAAGTAAACAACGCAAAAAAAACCCTGAAAAGTCTAGAGTATGACAATAGAGAAAATGCCCGGGGGACATTACACACAAAATAAAGGTATGTAAGCAAATATGTGGAAACCATATGGTCTCTAGAAACTTTTAGCTGCAAAAGGGGAAGCTATGAGGAGATCTCTTAGACCGAGGAAGTGCGTTTTACAGAAGACGCCTTCTTTGATTGGCTAGTTCTTTAAGGTTGTTGGAGGAGGCATCAGGGAGTCAAGAACACATGGTAACACATATAAAACAAAGGTTTGCAAACTCAACTACGGCTAGACTTTCTCCCTTGACAACAGGTGGCTTAGTAAACATAGGGACAGGATTTGGGACCCTGCAGTAGGCAAAATTTCTCCAGATCCAGCAGAATTATCAACAGCAAGTGTGCCTTGTATTAGGAGATTCATCTTCTGCTCAATATGATGGCGTCTCCACACGGCTGAAGAACAGATTGATACCTGATTGTTCCCTATTGATATTACGGGTATATTCTTCTAGATTTAGTGAAAATACTTTATACTACATCTGCCTTTCACGTAACCGGAAGAAAAAGGAGACAAGCGTCCTACTCTTCCACATAAACACTATTTTACAGAGATTCGCGTCCACGTCTCCTTCTTTCTCCTACATCTTCATATTAGTTAATGCTTCATGGTCACAAAAGTTTCCTTAAGGCGGACAGCATGTGCTCATCCCCCATGCAGGGAGCTCTGTCTGCCCTTCAGCTGCAGATGGCAGCCCCTGTGTGACAGTGGCAGAAGGTCCCAGGGGTCAGAGCAACACCAATGAACAAGCCAAGGCAGCCATGTGGATCCAAAATGATCCCAGCTCTTAGCTCCTCACTTTGTTTTCCTTATTTCCAAGACTGCAGCCTGTCTCCCTCCGCATGTTATGGCAGCACAAGCAGAAAACTATTATGCTTTTTTTTGTAAACAATAATAATGACGTCAGGGGCTGGATAACACAAATACTAGACTCTTCCCCACATTGGATCAAGTCATGATGTCAACACCCTAGAGCGGAAGGACTGCTTGTCAACAAACAGCAAATACTTTAGTGCCGAGTGATAGATTGCAGGAGAAGCGGCAGCTCTACCTCCATGCCCCAGACATCTCACAAACCCCCCGGCAAAGGCAGGCAGTGTGGGGGCTCCTCACTGCCTTCTCACCCCCTCCCTTGTCAGCTCACCGTTTGCTTGTGGATCCATAGCCGGGGTGGGTTACAGGAATCCCCTCTCGCCCTCAGCTGGGGGGCGGGGGGGGTGTATCGGAGTGTCAGGCTACTGCAGGGCTAGTGCTCTACCATCATGTGGTCACTCACAACGGGCTTCTCCTCCGGGCGCCGCTGCGGTCCTAGAGGAGGAGGAGGATCACCCGTCGGAGCAGCACTTCCTCTTCCCCCACCCTGTGTCAGTCACTGATGTCTCCCCTCCCACACGCGCAGTGAATCGTGTGAGCGGCCGGGGGCTGTTTAAGCTTCCGCCCGGCTCTGACGTGGGAGACCCCCGAGGGCTCCGATTGCCCGGCTCTGGATCCGCCGTTTTTAGTGTAAGTGTAGGGGCATAACACAAAATCCTGCCCCCGGCACTGCACGCTATGCAAGGGAGGCCCTCCTCATGTGTGTCAGGTTATAACATGTTATGGATGTGTGACAGTTGCGCTCACTTATCTTAAAGGGACCCGCAGCCGTCATATGCACTTTATTGTGTATTTTAATGCGAGTGGACCCTTTAAGTGTATGTTTCCCCCCTCCCCCGTAAGGATTTGCCCCTTTCCGAACTTCCCACCCATTTGGCTCTCAGGAGATGTGTTTGGCCAGGGGGGGGTCTGATGAGACCCCTCTGTGTGCCGACATGCGTATTGGTTTTCGTGGGAGCTTCAATTATGGTTGCGACTAGTTCCTATCCGGTAGAAGGACCATGTCCTTTACAGGGATAGGAAATAGCTTGCTCAGTGTGTGTGAGCTATTTTCTATCCAGCAAAATTACCTTTTGCCCCCTAGTGGTCAGGTCCTGTACAGGGATAGGAACTATCCAACTCATGTAAAGAGAGCTAGTTTCTATCCCCGTAAAGGACCTTTTGCTCCATCGTGGACAGGTCCTGTTAAAGGATAGGAACTAGATGGTTCATGGTGAGAAATCTAGTTTCTATCCAGCTAAAGGACTTTCATACCTCCAGCTCACACAGGTCCCTTACAGGAATCGGAACTAGACAGTTCATAGTGAGAAATCTTGTTTCCATGGTCTTGCCATGGTCATAAAGGCAAGAAAAATTTCGGAAACATTGTCTATTAGATTTTATTTACTAACGCGGTTTCATAACATACCCATAGATATGCCTAATAATAATTGTTGTGTTAATGGGTACCGACGTGTCCTTTTCATGACTCCAATTGTCTTCCATCTGTCCTGGATTCACACCTTAACCCTGTGTGGTCCCTAATCATCTGAGCAGGAGAAAGACACAGCCAATGGAGCCTTTCTTGGATATTCTCCCTTGTGTATGGCGGTCCGACCCACACAGCTGAGCTGTTCCCACTACCTTTGCACTTGTCCGCTCCACAATACTCCGTGGGCAACAGCTTATGCCTGGCTCCTATTCCAAAAAACCGCCACCATGAGGACGCAATCTATTAACCTACCCATTTCACTAAAAAGTTAATGTTATGAGTGGTTGAGATAGACTGTAGAAGAAGAAAACAGTATAAACATTTAGTTAATGAAAAAAAAAGGATTTTTAATTGCAATTCCAGATATATTACATGCGTTATGTTCATTTAATTATTCGTGAACATATATTATTATTATTACTATTATTTTGAAACATATAATAGTTAATAAAAGTATGGTGATATTATCTGAATGATTCGAATCCCAATGAAGGCAGAGAGTCGTTCAAAGATTCGGATCTTACAGGGATCCGAATCTTACAGTGATTCGGATCACTGTAAGATCCGGATCACTTTAAGATCCGGATCTTTGAACGACTCTCTGCCTTCATTGGGATTCGAATCATCAGATAATATCACCATACTTTTATAAATACCGTATTTGCTCGATTATAAGATGACCCTGATTATAAGACGACCCCCCAAAATCAAAATATTAATTTAGGAAAAAAACAAAAAGCCTGAATATAAGACTACCCTATAGGAAAAAAAAGTTTTACTAGTAAATATTAATTCATGTAAACTAATTTTCATATTTAATAAAAGCTATGATTGAGAAAAATATATATTTTTTTATTTCCTTTTATTTGCCAACCTGCCCCCCCCCCCAGTTATGCACATCTGCCCCCAGGCTTGCCACTCTGCCCCCAGAAATGCCTTATACCCCCCTATTTACCACTCTGCCCCATGATGTGCCTTTTAACCCTCTATATGCCACTCTGCCTCCAGAAATGTCTTATACCCTCCTATATGCCACTGTGCCCCATGATATGCCTCATACCCCTATATGCCACTCTGGGGGTTAAAAGGCATATCATGGAGGTATATATATATATATATATATATATATAACTGCTAACAGCAATCACACTCCTATCAAGCCAAGGCTGGAACCTGGGGATGATAGTAGTGTGACTACAGCCTCCCTATGCCATGCCACCACCACCCCCCTTACACATCCATGCTATCACACACACACTCATTCACAAACATTTAAATACTCATTCATTCCATTAATCACACATTCTTACCCAAAAACCCTCCCCCACCCCCTTACCTGAACTGCAGATCTCCCACTCGCAGACTTCTGCAGGGGCCCGGCTGTGCGAGCAACTTCTCTGGCCCCTCCCCCAGAGGAAGGAGGGGGGAGGTAGAGTTATGTGAGGACTTTGCTAGCTTCCTGTTCTCCTGCTGCTAATAGCAGAGACGCTGCTCGCGACCAAAGCCCGGTAAGCAGCATGGCCCCAGCAGAATGAGGTCTGATTAGAAGATGACCTCGATTATAAGACGAGGGGTATTTTTCAAGACTGGAAAAAACCTCGTCTTATAATCGAGCAAATACGGTAAATGTCTGCAGCTACTCAGGTCTAAGATAATAGGGTGTATTCACTAAACAGGGGAGCATTTAGGAGAGCTGCACTTCTTACTTATACTCTCCATTATAAATGAGCAATTGTGACAAGTTTGCCCTTCAAGATAGCAGAGCTGGCCTTGCGTTGTTTTGTTTGCACAAGAAGCGTACTGAGGTTGGCTTTTTTTTTTTTTAAACTGTTTATTCAAGAAGAAGAAGACACGTTGTAGAAGCGAACATTGTCATACAACATGGTACAAAAATACGTTAGTACAGATATACCAAAAAAATACAGATGTATCCAAAGAGAAACACATGTTTGAGACTATACATTCGCGGTGGATCTCTATGCACACCAATTTAACAGACTGTGGACAGAATAAAGATATGGACAGCGATAGCCATATGGAGCAGTAACCGCGCTATTACATTAAACTGTCACGATAATATGAGCGTCAACTTCTCACCATTTTTTTTTTGTATTTTCTGACAAAACACAGAAACAGAACCCAATAAAAAAAATATAATAAAAATAAAATAAAAAAAAATAAAAATAAAAAGAGAAACAAATTGTGACCGAGATAAAGGTAATTCGAGGACATATATCATCCGGCTCTAAGACGTCTCCTCCTTAGTACCTTAAATATGTGAATAACGGAAATACGTCCATCGGTAAGTATCTTATTGAGAGCAAGGAACAGAGGGAGTATCATGGTTGAAATATAAGGAGTCTCAAGTAGATAATAACACCCTAGAGCAAAACCACGTCGTATGGGTAAAGACCAAGGTGAGTTGTTGGTGTAGTCTAGGGGAAAGTGTGTTTATGTATGGTTCCCAAATGTCAAAGAATTTTTCTCCCCGTTTCTCCTTATCTTGTAAGACTAAGGTCCATTCCAAAAGCAGAGTTTTTGTTACTTTGTTTTTCCAATATGCGAGGGAAGGAACGTTAGCATTTAGCCAATGATCCAGAATAGTTTTGATTGCTATTAATATTAAGTGATCCAGTAAGATGATTTTACATTTTCCCTTAATATGAAGTGCATCATATACTCCCATCAAAGACTCAAAGGTAATATTAAGAGGGCTGTGATCTATGACACTACCTATTGTGAGGCCCACCCCCCTCCAAAAATTCTGAATCATGGGACAGGTGAGTAAGCAATGCTCAAGATCGGCGGACTCTAAATTGCATTTACAGCACCGAACCACGTTGAGGGGAGACAGATTGGATAGTTGCTTAGGGGAGATGTATGCCCTGTGGAGGAGCCTAATGAGAGTATCTTGAAACCAAGAAGCCTGTAAGTGTTTAAAACGTCTTGTGAATGCTTGTAACATACTATGAGGGGTGAGGGAGGTATCTGGATGTATGGAAGACCACCTGGCCAGACCAACTGTAGATTCTGAGTAGTTAAAGAGTCGAAATAAAGCCCTATAAAGTGTCGAGATCGAGACCATGGGTAAGCGCGATGGATCGAGCAATACCTCTAGAGCATGGTTTTTCTGAGCGGGATGCATGTGTTGTAAGGTTTGATGTAAATAGTGTTTTGCTTGCATGTAGGGCCACATGTGAGATGGAGGTAGTGAGTGCTTTTCCCTAAGGACTGGAAAAGGATAGCATCCTCCTGAGGTTGGATCAAAAATATCAAACAATAAATTGAGGCCCTTGATTTTCCATCCCTCAAATCTTGCATCTGGGGTCAGTCCCTGAAAATTACGGTTGCCGGTCAGAGGTAAGTAAAGGGAGTGGGCCGAGGTGCCGAAAAGTGACCTGCGGGCATTACGCCATGCCCTAATCGTTGCCATTATCAAAGGGTTAGTGCGACATGGAATAGGTATGTCTCTTGTGGGTGCATGGAGAAGGTAACACAAACTCCACTCTGGGCAAAAATTCTGATCTCTCCTCCAGTCTGTATAAATGTCAGAAGCAGAAATCCAGTCTCTTGCAAATCTAAGAAGACACGCTATATTATATAATTTAATATTGGGAAGGTTTAAGCCACCATTCGTTTTTGGTTGGGTGAGTTTTTGAAAACTAATCCTGGGCTTACCCCCCTCCAAACAAAACGGGAAAAGGAGCCATGAATTTTCCGTATGTCTTGTGGTGATAACATTAGCGGAAGCATATTGAGGTTGTACAAGAAGCGAGGGAAAATCACCATCTTAATAAGATTAACCCTTCCAATGAGATTAAGTGGAAGGGTTGCCCAGGCTTTCAAATCATTTAAGGATTTGACAATGATAGGGAGTATATTGAGATCATATAATTTAGTTATATCCACTGGGAAAACTATCCCCAGATATTTAATGGAATGGCAAGCCCACTTAAAAGGCCATGACGTTAACGTGTCAGGAGGCCTCCCCTCCGAGAGCCACAAAGCTTCGGATTTATCTAAATTTATCCGAAGTCCCGAGACCTCCTCAAAACTATGCAGGCAGGACATAATTATTGGAATAGTAGAAAGCGGAGCCCCCACGAAGAGTAGCATATCATCCGCAAACGCTGTGATCCTCATCTCCCTCCCCCCTACTGATATACCTTTGTAAGCGGGCGAGTTTAATATAAGGCGTAAAAAGGGATCTAAAGCAATATTAAAAAGGAGTGGGGACAAAGGGCATCCTTGTCTGGTGCCCTTGCCTAAATCAAATAGAGGGGAGTTTAAATTATTAGTTGTAATGAAGGCCTTGGGGGAAGAATAAACCGCTTTAATATAGTGCGTAAAGGAAGAGCCAAAACCTTGATGTTGCAAGAGGGAAAGCAAATAGCTCCAATTAACGTTATCGAAGGCCTTTTCAGCATCTAAATTGAGCAATAAACGTGGAGTATGTGGGTCATTCCTTGCCGTAACCATAGCTGCGATGATATGCCTAGCGCATGTAACTGAATGTCTGTGTTTTATAAAACCTCTTTGTACAGGGGAGATAATTGTCGGCAAAAAGGAAGCAAGTCTATCAGCTAGTATCTTGTGCAAGATCTTAAAGTCTGAATTCAATAATGAGATCGGCCTGTACGAGGAAGGGGAGTAAGGATCTCTGTCCTCCTTGAGCAGAACAATGATGCGGGCAATGTTAGAGTGGGGGGGATCACTGGTGTGCCGAAGGAGGCATTAAAGGCGGAAGTAAGCGAAGGAGTAGATTGTTCTAACAGGATTTTATAAAATTCCGCAGGTAGACCATCCGGCCCGGGAGCTTTGCCTAACCTGAGGTTGCCCACAGCCCTATGAACTTCGTCCTCTCCGATTTCCTTGTTAAGGAGATCCCGTTGTGATTTCGATAAGCGTGGAAGCTCCCCCTGACGTAGGAAAGCATCTATGGACTCGGCAGGAACTGCATTGGGGGAATACAATGATTTGTAGTAATTTGAGAAGACATGAGTAATGTCTTCTGAGGAGGTGCTTAGAGAACCATCTGCCAACCTAATTGCAGGAATGGTCGATTTGGGCTTTACTGATTTGACTAATTTGGAAAGGAGAGCACCCGTTTTATTTGCATGACGAAATAATTCAGCCTCCTTATAGCGGATTTTTAACAAAGAGGCAGTATGTAGAAGAGTGTCATATGCTAGCTTGGCCTGATCATAAGCTACCTTGGAAGTAGGTGAGGGGTCCACAATAAGCCGTCTCTTAGCCCTTGACAGGCTGGCACTGAGTTTATTAAGATTAGTAATAGTTTCCTTCTTCTTTTTAGCTACATAAGAGATTATGTGGCCCCTGAGGGTGGCCTTAGCGGCTTCCCAGAAGAGTAGTGGATCACGTTTATGAGCCCCATTGTTGTCTTCATATTCGGACCACGCCGCCTTAAGGCTGGCGCAAAAATCCTGCGATTTATACAGTAAGGGATTCATCCTCCAGTTAAAGGAGGAGAGTATGGGAGGGCGAAAAGCAAATGAAAGTGTAATTGGTGCGTGATCAGAGATAATAATATCCAGAATCTGAGCCTTAGTAATGGAGTGTGAGAGGTGGGTCGTACATAAAATATAGTCAATTCTCGTGAAAGAGTTATGGGGGTGAGAGTAGAAAGTGAAATCCCTCTCAACGGGGTTCAAAATACGCCATGCGTCAACAAGTTGCAATTGTCTGCAAAGGCGTGAGATCGGGTTACCACGCGTACCCGTAGCAGGATAGGAGCCTTTGCTGTGATCCAGTTTAGGGTCAGCCCACGCGTTAAAGTCCCCTCCTACAATCAAATTGTCACTGAACAAAGGAAGTAATGTTGCATTTAAAGAATTAAAGAAGACGGTTTGTGCAGTATTCGGAGCATATACATTACAAATAGTAAGTTGTTTACCATCAACAGTACAGAACACTATGAGATATCTACCTTCTGGGTCTTTAATAACTCTCGCAATGGAGAGATCAAGAGAACGGTGAAAGAGGATAGACACCCCCCTCCCCCCATTTGGTCTCGACACTCCCACAACCTCTCGTACCCAACCCCTCTTAAGCTTACAGTGCTCCCCCTCCTCCGAGCATGTTTCTTGCAATAAAGCTATCCGAGCGCCCAGAGTATTTAAGTGCTGAAGGACCTTGGTCCTTTTTACAGGATTGCAAATTCCCTTTACATTCCATGAGACAATTTTTAAATCTTGAGAGAGTAAATTAGGCTTTGCAAAAAGCGTCATAAGTCAAGGAACTAAGAAATTACAATACGGGAAGTTACCAAGAAACCAAAAAATACAAATTAACCACCACCTCTCCCAGCGAGGAGGTAGCGGTGTGATACTTGCGAGCGGCGCTGGACTGTGGAGTTCGGAGAGTTTCCTGCGTGTCCATGGTGGAGCAGAGTCGGTGGGCGATGTGCCATCAGATGGATAATGTCTCGAGAAATCAAGTGGATCTAGCGTGCAGAGCCAGGGTCTCGGTCGAACAAGAGAAAACAGAAGAGATAACCAAATAAACCAAAACAACAACATACAAAGTGTAAAACGCATTCTCGGAGCTGGCAATCTGTGTGCGCTCCATAGGGGCCATAAGAGGACAAAAATTGGTTAGGTAGTTCCAATGGTGAGGAAGTAGAAGATGTAGACGCCAATCATTCAGTAACTCTTGGAGCTCGAAATCTCATGAGCTAGGAAGGGTCATCCAAACGACGTATAAAAGTGAGAGCATCTTCCGGGGAGGCAAACCATTGTGTGTGATCATTGTAGATGACTTTAAGTTTAGCGGGATAGATTAATGCAAATTTTATCTTGCGAGAGTGTAACTGTGAGCATATGGGCGAGAAGGCCTTACGCTTGGATGTCACTGTCACCGAGAAGTCTTGAAAAATCAATAATTTTTTGTCCTTGTATTGGAGAGCCGGAATTGATCTGTATCCAGACAGTATTTCTTGTTTGTCCTTGTAGTTGAGAAGTTTAAATATCACCGGCCGCGGTCGTTCTTGTTCCGTCCAGCCAGGGCGACCAATTCTATGGGCTCTTTCTATGGTAATTTGGAAGACAGATCTATTTGGAAATAGAAGAGCAGGTAGTGTGTTGGAGAGGAATTCCAGCAGATCCTTACCAGTCACAGATTCCGGGAGACCTATGAGTCGCAGGTTGTTGCGGCGACTCCTGTTTTCGAGGTCGTCCACCTGCTCTTCCAACAGACTGATTGTGCGTTGGAGATCCCCAACGTCGGATTGTAGCTGAAGAGACGTAGACTCCTGGGTAGAGATTCTCTCTTCCGCCTCGTCTAGTCTGTCTATGGTTTGTTTCAGGTCTTGTCTGACAGCGTCTAGGGTAGTTTGCAGCTTGTCGAACTTGCCTTCTAACAGTGGTGACAACTTTTCCACCACTCTTTGAGCGATAGAATCGCCGTCATCATGCGTGGTATCCAATTGAGATATGAATTGGGAACCTTCAGGATTTGTGTCTATGGAGGATGTCTTTGTTTTTTTTGAAGACTTTTCCCTTTGCTGTTTGGCAGACATCATTGGTGTGGACTCAAGGAATCTCTCCATGCGTAGGTGTTGATGACAGTGAGACCCTTGTGCGCCAAATCACCATCAATTTGCGTCGTTAGGAGCGGAATCTCTGACAGGGTCGCCCGTGTTAAGACTGAAACTGGTGAAGGAACGCGTTAGATAAGTACAATTAGCATAGGCATAGGCAGTTCATCATAAAGTAGATACATCCTCATAAAGGTGATCCTCTGGCCCCCTACAGATGGTGTCAACCCATGACACTAGTGGGACTCATGCATCAATTCTCGAGAGACGGTGAACGAAGTAGTGAGGTACCTTTGTTGGTTAGGTACAAGAAGAGCACTGTGACTTAGGGATAGCTGGATATTTGATACAACTGGCAGTCATGCAAAATACAGCAGCTTGATTCAAACAGTATTGGAGCAAAAAAAGAAAGTCAGATCAGTTGTAGTTGTGTGAAGCAAACAGCCATTCACTGACCATCAAGCAGAATTAAGGTGGAAAGGCAGCAGGGAGACACGCAGAACAAAAAAATGTTGTAAAGAAGGCCTCCAAAATTCTGTATTCGCGGGCCCAGCTCTAACTGTGTAGTGCTGTATCCTTTTGCAATAATTTCAAAAAAAAACAAACAAAAAAAAAACCTACTAGAAATGAGATGATGAGGATGCGTGTGTAAAGTGAAACGGTACCGTCTAGCAGGTGCCTCGGGTGAAGGCAGGTGCGTCACAATCCCTCGAGATACGGGCCTAGTTACACGGCGGTGTCACGCGGTTGACAGGCAGACTCCCGGCCGGCATCCAGCTCCATCCCCTTCCCACACGACTCGGCAAGGTGTTTTAAACCCGTCTGCGGATCTGTCCGAGGTTCGTCGTCGTCTCCGGTCTTGTCTCGAGCGGGACAGGAGACCTCAGAGGGTAATGGCGAGGAAATTGTTCCCGTTAGGATGGAGCCGATGCGTAGAGCGTCTCACCAGGATGGCCGCCGACCGGAAGTCCTGAGGTTGGCTTTTAAAGTATTATCTGGGTGTTTAAAAGTTCAGTTCTCTTATAAACTCCCTCTTCCTCGAACAACTTTGTACAACAGATACATTCTTTTTAAAGGGTTAATGGAAAGGTACATCTTTAATCACTACGCCGAACAGTGGCAGAGTTATACATCATGGGGACCTCGGTACATGAATATTAGAGGTGGAGCTCCCTGTAAAGGATAATACCAAATTGGTATCCTAGCAGGCAATAAACAACCTAGAAGTGCTGTTAAAGGGACATCCCAGCCATCATATGCACTTTAACATATATTATGCGTCGCCTTTATTCTTCATATTCATTATCTGTCTTTATTATTTCTAAATACTCTTTGTCACAGTCCTGGGTCCCGGCAAGCACGGGCAAGCTAATGTCCGTGCGCGACGGGCACCACGAGGTGGAGACCACCAGAGACAAGTACTTACCCGATCTCGGCACATCCATGGTTCCTGAGTATAGCTGGGGGCGTGGTCTTGATGACAGGCTGAAGCTGCATCAGTGATGTCATCCAGTGGGCGGAGCTTAGGTCTGGCACAGGATTTAAAAATCCGGACATCCTCCTCCCAGTTACCCTGTTGTGGTCTTTACCGTGTACCGTGTACCGTGTACCGTGTACCGTGTACCGTGTTGTTTAGTCTCCTGAGTATTTTGACCCTTTGCTTGCCTGACGTCTCTCTTGCCTGCTGATTTTGTTCTGCTACCTTCTCTGATTTGGCTACCGAATTGGCTTGTCTGACTACCCTCTCTGGATTTTGACCCCGGCATTGATGGTCTGACCCAGCTTTTCTGACTACCCTTTTGGCATCAACTCCACCCTGCGGGATCCTTTACCAGATCCTTCTACGCTTTACCAATAACTTGTTGATCCAACTCCGTTCCAATATTACCTGCCTCTACCTGGCCTCCTTACTGTTGGGATCCTCTAAATCCTGGGGTGCTGCTGCCGGGGGCTTCTCCTTCAGCAGTAGTACTTTGGGTAGAAAAACTTCTGCGGTAAGTGCCAGTGTGGTGGTGGTCGTGACACTCTTTTTAAAATGTATTTACCTACAAGTTAGCGGGGATATTACTCACTTTAAGTAAAGCACAAACATACCGTATTGGCTCGGATATAGGCCGCCCCTGTATATAGGCCACACCCTAAAAGTTTGGTGCTTTTTTAAAAAAGCACCAAAAAAACATGCTGCCACTCTCCCCCCCCTGAGATATGCTGCCACTGTCCTCCTCCTCCCCCCCGAGATATGCTGCCACTGTCCTCCTCCTCCCCCCCGAGATATGCTGCCACTGTCCTCCTCCTCCCCACCCGAGATATGCTGTCACTGTCCTCCTCCTCCCCCCCCGAGATATGCTGCCACTCTGCCCCCCCCCGACTTACCAGAGCAGACTCCCGGGTGTCTTGTGGGGCAATACGCAATATTTTTTATATTACGCAATATTGCGTAGATGTCCCCCGCCAGCCCCGCAAGACACCCAGGAGTCTACTCTGGTAAGTCTTGGGGGCAGACGTAAAACGCATCGTGCGGACGGTCACCTTGCCGGGAGGGAGATTGTTAAAGCACATCGTGCAGACGTGCCGGCAGTGGAGGCTGTTTACCCGCATCACCGCAGCCGGTGACCGTCTGAGCATATCAGAGAGTAGGATGCAGGTCCCCTGCACCGCTGCGGGGGATCTGTATCCTAACCCTGCTGCCTGCCCGGCGCCCAGGACTGCATGTCCCGGGCGTCGGGCGCTAGACCCCGAATATAGGCCGCACCCCCACTTTAAAGACTTAAAGTGGGGGGGGGAGTGCAGCCTATATTCGAGCCAATACGGTACATACAAACATTATCACACACACAATTACACATGTACATTCATTCTCCATACATAGATCACACTATTTCACATTTGCACCCACCAACCTTCCTTTTTTAATGTTGTTTCAGGTAATAAAGCCATAAGACAATGTGTATGAATATATGAATACTTTATTATATTACAACATTTCAGTTAATTTCCCAGGAAAATATTTATGCACCAACTCTAGGGTTAATGATTCTAGAAATACAACCAAGTTAAAGGTTGCCTCTGGACTCAGTTATTCTTCAGCACAAAGGAGAGGAAAACCCCCCTGGGGGGAACCTCTGAGGGACCATGGCTTGAAGAACTGCCCTCCCTCTGGGCTCCACCCTGATCTCCCGCTTCCATTCCCGCCAATATCTCCCCCCATTCCACTGTTTCCCTCTCGTATTTCCTTCTTCTTCCACCTCAAATTCTTCTTCCATTTCTACCCCTTTATCTCTTCTTCCATTCCACTAAATTTCTCTTACTTCTCCCACATGCTCTTCTTCTTCTATCCTCTTCCCTTCCCTTCCTCTTCTTGTATTCCCTCCCCCCTATTCCTCTCTTCTTGCATTCACTTCCCCATTGTCCTCTTCTAGCATTCCCCCAATTTTCCTCTTCTTGTATTCCCTCCCCACAGTTCCCTCATCTTTCAATTCCACCCCGTTTTTCACCCTTTTTTCCATTTCCCTTTCATTTCAGTTATCTCCTATATTCGCTTTTTCCATTTCCTCTCCTATTCTCCCTTCTTCCATTTCCCTCTCTTTCTGTTCCCATTTTCC
This sequence comes from Sceloporus occidentalis, assembly GCA_023333645.1. Classification (NCBI taxonomy): domain Eukaryota; kingdom Metazoa; phylum Chordata; class Lepidosauria; order Squamata; family Phrynosomatidae; genus Sceloporus; species Sceloporus occidentalis. The sequence goes on from JALMGF010000016.1 coordinate 10,670,390, forward strand.
TCTTCTTGCACCCCATTTCACTTTACTTTCGTTTCCCTTCATATCCATCTTCTTTTATTTCCCTCTTAATCCATTCCCTTCCTCATTTTCCTATTCTTCCAATTACCACCACTATTTCTCCCTTTTTCTATTTCCCATCCATTTTCAATCTTTCCATTTTCTCCCCATATACCTATTCTTGCATTTCCTTGCCCATTTTTATCTTCTTGCATTCTTCCATTTTCCTTTTCTTGCATTCCCTCCCCATATTTTCATATTTAGGCTCCCCATTTCCCTTTTCAATTTCCTTTCCATTCTATCTTCTTTCATTCCCCCTTCTTGCATTCTCCCTATTTTTCTCTTCTTGCATTCCCCCCTCCATTTTTCTTTTTTTGCATTCCTTCCCCCCCGTTTCTCCCCTCTTCCATTCCCTTCCTCATTTCCCTTTTCTTCCAATTCCTTCCCATATTTCCCACTTTTTCCATTTCCCTTCTTTTTCAGTAATCTCCTATTTCCTCTTCTTCCTTTCCTGCTCATATTCCCCCTTTTTTCATTTCACTCTTTCCAGTCCCTTCCCATTTCCCTCTTCTTGCATTCCATCTATTTGTATCTTCTTAAATTCCCTCCCTCTATTTCCATCTTCTTCACTCCCCTTTTCTTCCCTTTCATTTCCATCCCATTTTCTTTTAATTTCCCTTTTCTTGTATTCCCTTGCCCAATTTCCCTCTTATAGCATTCCTTCCTCCAATTCTTCTTCCATTTCCTCCCCCACTTTTCTTTTTTCTTTCTCCTCCCTAATCCCCCCTTTTTCCATTTCCCTTCCATGTCAGTTATCTCCTATTTCCTCTTCTTCCATTTCAGCTTCTAGTCTCTTTTCTTAAATTTAACAATTTTCCTAAACTCTTCCCACTGTTTCCCTCTTTTTCCATTTCCCTTCCATTCTATCTTATTTAATTCCCCTCTTCTTCCATTCCCTCCCACCATTTCCCTCTTCGTCCATGCTCACTGTTATCCTCTTATTACATTTTCTCCTTGTTTTCTCTCATCTTGCATTCCCCCCTTTCCCTACCCCATTTCCCTCCTCTTCCATTCCTCTCCCCATTTTTCTTTTCTTCCATTTCCCACCCATATTCCCCCCACTTTCCATTCCCATTTCCCTCTTCTTGCATCCCCCATTTTTATCTTCTTCAGTTAATTCCATCGCCTTACCCCATTTTCCTCCTGTTGCACGCCCTCTTCCTCAGGTACACCCACCATTTCCTTCTTCTTTCCTGTCATTTACATCCCATCTTCTTTTATTTTCCTCTTCTTGCATTCCCTCCCCAATTTCCCTCTTCTTGCATTTCCTCCCTCCATTTCCCTCTTCTTTCATTCCCTCCACCATTTCCCTCTTCTTGCATTCCCTCCACCATTTCCCTCTTCTTGCATCCCCTCCCCATTTCCCTCTTCTTGCATTTCCTCCCTCCAATTCCCTCTTCTTGCATTTCCTCCCTCCATTTCCCTCTTCTTGTATTACCTCCCCCATTTCCGTCTTTTTACATTCCCTCCCCAATTTCCGTCTTCTTGCATTCTCTCTTTTCTTCTTCTTGCATTCCCTCTGCCATATTCTCCATCTTGCATTGCCTCCCATTTTATCTTTTCATTTCCCTCTTGCATTCTTCCTATTTACATCTTCTTGCATAACCTCCTCCTTTTCCCTCTTCTTGCATTCCCTTCCCCATTTCCCTCTTCTTCGATTCCCTAGCCCATTTTCCATCTTCTTGCATTTCCTCCCTCTATTTCCCTCTTCTTGCATTCCCTCCCCATTTCCCTCTTCTTGCATTCCCTCCCCCCATTTCCCTCTTCTTGTAACCCCTCCCCATTTCCCTCTTCTTGCATTTCCTCCCTCCATTTCCCTCTTGTTGCATAACCTCCTCCTTTTCCCTCTTCTTGCATTCCTTCCCCATTTCATTCTTCTTGCATTCCCTCCCCCATTTCATTCTTCTTGCATTCCCCATGTTCATGCAATTGCATTCCCTCCCCCATTTCCCTCTTCTTGCATTTCCTCCCTCCATTTCCCTCTTCTTGCATTTCCTCCCTCCATTTCCCTCTTCTTGCATTTCCTCCCTCCATTTCCCTCTTCTTGCATAACCTCCTCCTTTCTCCTATTCTTGCATTCCTTCCCCATTTCATTCTTCTTGCTTTCCCTCCCCATTTCATTCTTCTTGCATTTCCCAATGTTCATCCAATTGCATCCCCTCCCCTATTTTTCATCTTCTTCCATTTCTCTTCCATTTTATCTTTTTTCTCCTCCTTTTCCCTCTTCTTGCATAACCTCCTCCTTTTCCCTCTTCTTCAATTCCTTCCCTATTTCATTCTTCTTGCATTCCCTCCCCCATTTCATTCTTCTTGCATTCCCCCATGCTCATCCAACTGCATCCCCTCCCCATTTCCCTCTTCTTGCATAACCTCCTCCTTTTCCCTCTTTTTGCATTCCTTCCCCATTTCATTCTTCTTGCATTCCCTCCCCATTTCATTCTTCTTGCATTTCCCAATGTTCATCCATTTGCATTCCCTCCCCTAATTTTCATCTTCTTCAGATCCTTCTGCCCTTTTCCCTCTTCTTCCATTTTATCTTTTTTTTCATTTCTCTCTTCTTGCATTCCCCTACCCCATTTTCCTTCTGTTTCAGTTATCTCCTATTTCCTCTTCTTCCATTTCAGCCTCTATTCCCCTTTCTTCCATTTCCTAATTCTTGCATTCCCTCATTCAATTTCCTCTTCTTGCATTCCCTCCACCCTTCCCACTTCTTGCATTCCCTCATTCAATTTCCCTCTTCTTGCATTCCCTCCCCCATTTTCATCTTTTTACATTCCCTCCAAATTTCCGTCTTCTTGCATTCTCCCTGTTTTCTTCTTCTTGCATTCCCTCTGCCATATTCTCCGTCTTACATTGCCTCCCATTTTATCTTTTTTCATTTCCCTCTTTTTGCATTTCCTCGTCCATTTCCTCTTCTTGCATTCCCTCGTCCATTTCCCTCTTCTTGCATTCCCTCGTCCATTTCCCTCTTCTTGCATTCCCTCCCTCCTTTTTCCTCTTCTTGCATTCCCTACCCCATTTTCCTTCCGTTTCAGTTATCTCCTTTTTCCTCTTCTTCCATTTCAGCCTCTATTCCCCTTTCTTCCCATTTCCTTCTTTTTCCATTTCCTTACTCCATTTCCCTCTTCTTGCATTCCCTCCACCCTTCCCACTTCTTGCATTCCCTCATTCAATTTCCCTCTTCTTGCATTCCCTCCCCCATTTTCGTCTTTTTACATTCCCTCCAAATTTCCGTGTTCTTGCATTCTCCCTGTTTTCTTCTTCTTGCATTACCTCTGCCATATTCTCCGTCTTACATTGCCTCCCATTTTATCTTTTTTCATTTCCCTCTTTTTGCATTTCCTCGTCCATTTCCTCTTCTTGCATTCCCTCGTCCATTTCCCTCTTCTTGCATTCCCTCGTCCATTTCCCTCTTCTTGCATAACCTCCTCCCCTTTCCCCCTTCTTGCATTCCCCTACCCCATTTTCCTTCCGTTTCAGTTATCTCCTATTTCCTCTTCTTCCATTTCAGCCGCTATTCCCCTTTCTTCCCATTTCCTTCTTTTTGCATTTCCTTACTCCATTTCCCTCTTCTTGCATTCCCTCTCCCATTTCCCTCTTCTTGCATCCCCTCCCCATTTCATTCTTCTTGCATTCCCTCCCCATTTCATTCTTATTGCATTCCCCCATGTTCATCCAATTGCATTCCCTCCCCCATTTCCCTCTTCTTGCATCCCCTCCCCATTTCCCTCTTCTTGCATTTTCTCCCTCCATTTCCCTCTTCTTGCATAACCTCCTCCTTTTCCCTCTTTTTGCATTCCTTCCCCGTTTTATTCTTCTTGCATTCCCTCCCCATTTCATTCTTCTTGCATTTCCCAATGTTCATCCAATTGCATTCCCTCCCCTAATTTTCATCTTCTTCAGATCCTTCTGCCCTTTTCCCTCTTCTTCCATTTCATCTTTTTTTCATTTCCCTTTTTGCATTCCCTCCCCCATTTCCCTCTTCTTGCATTCCCTCCCTCCTTTTCCCCTCTTCGTGCATTCCCTCCCCCATTTCCCTCTTCTTGCATTCCCTCGTCCATTTCTCTCTTCTTGCATTCCCTCCCCAGTTCCCTCTTCTTGCATTTCCTCCCTCCATTTCCCTCTTCTTGCATTCCCTCCCCAGTTCCCTCTTCTTGCATTTCCTCCCTCCATTTCCCTCTAATTGCCTTCCCTCCCCCATTTTCCTCTTCTTGCATTCCCTTCCCCATTTCCCTCTTCTTGCATTTCCTCCCTCTATTTCCCTCTTCTTGCATTCCCTCTCCCATTTCCCTCTTCTTGCATTCCCTCTCCCATTTCCTTCTTTTTCCATTTCCTCCCTCCATTTCCCTCTTCTTGTATACCCTCCCGCATTTCCCTCTTCTTGCATTCCCTCCCCCATTTCCCTCTTCTTGCATTTCCCTCTTCTTGCATAACCTCCTCCTTTTCCCTCTTTTTGCATTCCTTCCCCATTTCATTCTTCTTGCATTCCCTCCATTTCATTCTTCTTGCATTTCCCAATGTTCATCCAATTGCATTCCCTCCCCTAATTGTCATCTTCTTCAGATCCTTTTGCCCATTTCCCTCTTCTTCCATTTCTCTTCCATTTTATCTGTTTTCATTTCTCTCTTCCTGCATTCCCTCCTCCCCTTTCCCCCTTCTTGCATTCCACTACCCCATTTTCCTTCCGTTTCAGTTATCTCCTATTTCTTCTTCTTCCATTTCAGCCTCTATTCCCCTTTCCTCCATTTCCTAATTCTTGCATTCCCTCATTCAATTTCCTCTTATTGCATTCCCTCCACCCTTCCCTCTTCTTGCATTTCTTAATTCAATTTCCATCTTCTTGCATTCCCTCCCCCATTTCTGTCTTTTTGCATTCCCTCCCAATTTCCATCTTCTTGCTTTCTCCGTGATTTCTTCTTCTTGCAATTCCCTCTGCCATATTCTCCGTCTTGCATTGCCTCCCATTTTATCTTTTTTCTTTTCCCTCTTCTTGCATTCCCTCCCCCATTTCCCTCTTCTTTGCATCCCCTCCCCCATTTCCCTCTTCTTGCATTCCCTCCCTCTTTTCCCTCTTCTTGCATTCCCTCCTCCATTTTCCTCTTCTTGCATTCCCTCCCCCATTTCCCTCTTCTTGCATTCCCTCCCTCTATTTCCCTCTTCTTGCATTTCCTCCCTCTTTTCCCTCTTCTTGCATTCCCTCCTCCATTTTCCTCTTCTTGCATTCCCTCCCCCATTTCCCTCTTCTTGCATTCCCTCCCTCTATTTCCCTCTTCTTGCATTCCCTCCCCCATTTCCCTCTTACATTCCTTCCCCATTTCCCTCTTCTTGCATTCCCTCCCCCATTTCCATCTTCTTGCATCCCCTCCCCATTTCCCTCTTCTTGCATCTCCTCCCCCATTTTCCTCTTCTTGCATTTCCTCCATCCATTTGCCTCTTCTTGCATTTCCTCCCTCCATTTGCCTCTTCTTGCATTTCCTCCCTCCATTTCATTCTTCTTGCATTCCCCCATGTTCATCCTCTTGCATTCCCCATGTTCATCCTCTTGCATTCCCTCCCCTAATTGTCATCTTCTTCGGATCCTTTTGCCCATTTCCCTCTTCTTCCATTTCTCTTCCATTTTATCGTTTTTCATTTCTCTCTTCCTGCATTCCCTCCTCCCCTTTCCCCCTTCTTGCATTCCCCTACCCCATTTCTCTTCCGTTTCAGTTATCTCCTATTTCCTCTTCCTCCATTTCAGCCTCAATTTCCCTTTCTTCCATTTCCTAATTCTTGCATTCCCTCATTCAATTTCCTCCTATTGCATTCCCTCCACCCTTCCCTCTTCTTGCATTTCTTAATTTAATTTCCCTCTTCTTGCATTCCCTCCCAATTTCCGTCTTCTTGCATTCTCCCTGTTTTCTTCTTCTTGCCATTCCCTCTGCCATATTCTCTGTCTTGCATTGCCTCCCATTTTATCTTTTTTCATTTCCCTCTTTTTGCATTCCCTCCCCAATTTCCCTCTTCTTGCATTCCCTCCCTCCTTTTCTCTCTTCGAGCATTCCCTCCCCCATTTCCCTCTTCTTGCATTCCCTCCCTCTTTTCCATCTTCTTGCATTCCCTCCTCCATTTTTCTCTTCTTGCATTCCTTCCCCCATTTCCCTCTTCTTGCATTCCCTCTCCCATTTCCTTCTTTTTCCATTTCCTCCCTCCATTTCCCTCTTCTTGTATACCCTCCCCCATTTCCCTCTATCTTGCATTCCCTCCCCATTTCCCTATTCTTGTATTTCCTCCCCCATTTCCCTCTTTTTGCATTCCCTCGTCAGTTTCCCTCTTTTTGCATTCCCTCCCCATTTCCCTCTTTTTGCATTCCCTCCCCATTTCCCTCTTCTTGCATCCCCTCCCCATTTCCCTCTTCTTCCATCCCCTCCCCATTTCCCTCTTCTTGCATCCCCTCCCCATTTCCCTCTTCTTGCATCCCCTCCCCATTTCCCTCTTCTTGCATCTCCTCCCCATTTTCCTCTTATTGCATTCCCTCCTCCATTTTCCTCTTCTTGCATTCCCTCCCCCATTTCCCTCTTCTTGCATTTCCTCCCCATTTCCATCTTCTTGCATTCCCTCCCCATTTCCCTCTTCTTGTATTTCCTCCCTCCATTTCCCTCTTCTTGCATCCCCTCCCCATTTCCCTCTTCTTGCATTTCCTCCCTCCATTTTTTTCTTCTTGCATTCCCTCCTCTAATTTTCATCTTCTTCAGATCCTTTTGCCCATTTCCCTCTTCTTCCATTTAATCTTTTTTCATTTCCCTCTTCTTGCATTCCCTCCCCATTTCCCTCTTCTTGCATTTCCTCCCTCCATTTTTTTTCTTCTTGCATTCCCTCCTCTAATTTTCATCTTCTTCAGATCCTTCTGCCCATTTCCCTCTTCTTCCATTTCTCTTCCATTTAATCTTTTTTCATTTCCCTCTTCTTGCATCCCCTCCCCATTTCCCTCTTCTTGCATCTCCTCCCCATTTTCCTCTTCTTGCATTCCCTCCTCCATTTTCCTCTTCTTGCATTCCGTCCCCCATTTCCCTCTTCTTGCATTCCCTCCCCATTTCCCTCTTCTTGTATTTCCTCCCTCCATTTCCCTCTTCTTGCATCCCCTCCCCATTTCCCTCTTCTTGCATTTCCTCCCTCCATTTTTTTTCTTCTTGCATTCCCTCCTCTAATTTTCATCTTCTTCAGATCCTTCTGCCCATTTCCCTCTTCTTCCATTTCTCTTCCATTTAATCTTTTTTCATTTCCCTCTTCTTGCATTCCCTCCCCATTTCCCTCTTCTTGTATTTCCTCCCTCCATTTCCTTCTTCTTGAGTTCCCCTACCCCATTTTCCTCTTCTTGCATTCCGTCCCCCATTTCCCTCTTCTTGCATTTCCTCCCCATTTCCATCTTCTTGAATTCCCTCCCCATTTCCCTCTTCTTGTATTTCCTCCCTCCATTTCCCTCTTCTTGCATCCCCTCCCCATTTCCCTCTTCTTGCATTTCCTCCCTCCATTTTTTTTCTTCTTGCATTCCCTCCTCTAATTTTCATCTTCTTCAGATCCTTCTGCCCATTTCCCTCTTCTTCCATTTCTCTTCCATTTAATCTTTTTTCATTTCCCTCTTCTTGCATTCCCTCCCCATTTCCCTCTTCTTGTATTTCCTCCCTCCATTTCCTTCTTCTTGAGTTCCCCTACCCCATTTTCCTTCCATTTCAGTTATCTCCTATTTCGTCTTCTTCCATTTCAGCCTCTATTCCCCTTTCTTCCATTTCCTAATTCTTGCATTCCCTCCACCCTTCCATCTTCTTGCATTTCAACATTTTCCCCACTTTCCATTCCCATTTCCCTCTTCTTATATCCCCCATTGTCATCTTCTTCAGTTCATTCCCTCCCTTTTCCCCTACTTCCATTTTCCCTACATTTCATCTTCTTTTCTTTTTCCTCTACTTGCATTCCATCCCCCAATTTCCCTCTTCTTGTATTGCCTCACCCCATTTTTCTCTTCTTGCGCTCCCTCTCCCCATCTTCTTCAGGTACATCCCCATTTCCTTCTTCTTGAATCCCCCATTTTTATCATCTTCTGTTCATTCCCCTGCTTTTCCCTCTTCTTTCATTTTCCTTCCCTTTCATCTTTTATTTTCCTCTACTTTCATCCCATCCCATTTCCCTCTTCTTGAATCGACTCACCCCATTTTCCTCTTCATGCTCGCCCTTTCCCCTTTTCCATCTTCTTCAGGTACACCACCATTTCCCTCTTCTTTCCTTTCATTTACATCCCATCTTCTTCAATTTCCCTCTTCTTGCATTCCCCCCATTTTCTTCTTCTTGCATTCCCTCCCCTAATTTTCATCTACTTCGGGCCTTCCACTCATTTTTCTCTTCCATTTCTTTTCCATTCTACTTTCTTTCATTTCCCTCTTCTTGCATTCCTTTCCCATTTCACTTTTTGCATTCACTCCCTCATTTTTATCTTCTTACATTCTTCCTGTTGTCTTCTTTGTGCATTTCCTCCTCCCATTTCTCTCTCCTTGCATTCCCGCCCCAATTTCCGTCTACTTGCATTTTCCCTGTTTCCCTCTTCTTGCATCCCCCCTCCATTTCCCTCTTCTTGTATGCTCCCTATTTTCCTCTTATTGCATAACCTCCTCCTTTTCCCTCTTCTTGCATTCCCCCATGTTCCTCCTCTTGCATTCCCTCCCATCATTTTCATCTTCTTCAGATCCTTCCGCCCATTTCCCTCTTCTTCCATTTTATCTTTTTTAATTTCTCTCTTGTTGCATTCACTCTTCCCTGCATTCCCCTACCCCATTTCTCTTCCGTTTCAGTTATCTCCTATTTCCTATTTCCTCTTCTTCCATTTCAGCCTCAATTCCCCTTTCTTCCATTTCCTTATTCTTGCATTCCCGCCCCCAAATTCCTCTTCTTGCATTCCCTCCCCATTTTCCTCTTCTTGCATTCCCTCCCCCATTTTCCTCTTCTTGCATTCCCTCCCCCATTTCCCTCTTCTTGCATTCCCTCCCTCCATTTCCCTCTTCTTGCATTCCCTCCCTCCATTTCCCTCTTCTTGCATAACCTCCTCCTTTTCCCTCTTTTCATTCTTCTTGCATTCCCTCCCCCATTTCATTCTTCTTGCATTCCCAAATGTTCATCCAATTGCATTCCCTCCCCATTTCCCTCTTCTTGCATTCCCTCCCCATTTCCCTCTTCTTGCATTTCCTCCCTCCGTTTCCCTCTTCTTGCATTTCCTCCCTCCATTTCCCTCTTCTTGCATAACCTCCTCCTTTTCCCTCTTTTTGCATTCCCTCCCCCATTTCATTCTTCTTGCATTCCCTCCCCTGATTGTCATCTTCTTCAGATCCTTCTGCCCATTTCCCTCTTCTTCCATTTCTCTTCCATTTTATCTTTTTTCATTTCTCTCTTCCTGCATTCCCTCCTCCCCTTTCCTCCTTCTTGCATTCCCCTACCCCATTTTCCTTTCGTTTCAGTTATCTAATATTTCTTCTTCTTCCATTTCAGCCTCTATTTCACTTTCCTCCATTTCCTAATTCTTGCATTCCCTCATTCAATTTCCTCTTATTGCATTCCCTCCACCCTTCCCTCTTCTTGCATTTCTTAATTCAATTTCCCTCTTCTTGGATTCCCTCCCCCATTTCCGTCTTTTTACATTCCCTCCCAATTTCCGTCTTCTTCCATTCTCCCTGTTTTCTTCTTCTTGCAATTCCCTCTGCCATATTCTCCGTCTTGCATTGCCTCCCATTTTATCTTTTTTCATTTCCCTCTTCTTGCATTCCCTTCCCCATTTCCCTCTTCTTGCATCCCCTCCCCCATTTCCCTCTTCTTGCATTCTCTCCCCCATTTCCCTCTTCTTGCATTTCCTCCCTCCTTTTCCCTCTTCTTGCATTTCCTCCCTCCTTTTCCCTCTTCTTGCATTCCCTCCCCCATTTCCCTCTTCTTGCATTCCCTCCCCATTTCCCTCTTCTTGTATTTCCTCCCTCCATTTCCCTCTTCTTGCATTCCCTCCCCCATTTCCCTCTTCTTGCATTCCCTCCCTCTTTTCCCTCTTCTTGCATTCCCTCCTCCATTTTCCTCTTCTTGCATCCCCTCCCCCATTTCCCTCTTCTTGCATTTCCTCCCTCCATTTCCCTTTTCTTGCATTCCCTCCCCCTTTTACCTCTTCTTGCATTCCCTCCCCATTTCCCTCTTCTTGCATTTCGCTTCCATTTTATCTTTTTTCATTTCTCTCTTCCTGCATTCCCTCCTCCCCTTTCCCCCTTCTTGCATTCCCCTACCCCATTTTCCTTCCGTTTCAGTTATCTCCTATTTCTTCTTCTTCCATTTCAGCCTCTATTTCACTTTCCTCCATTTCCTAATTCTTGCATTCCCTCATTCAATTTCCTCTTATTGCATTCCCTCCCCCATTTCCGTCTTTTTACATTCCCTCCCAATTTCCGTCTTCTTCTATTCTCCCTGTTTTCTTCTTCTTGCAATTCCCTCTGCCATATTCTCCGTCTTGCATTGCCTCCCATTTTACCTTTTTTCATTTCCCTCTTCTTGCATTCCCTTCCCCATTTCCCTCTTCTTGCATCCCCTCCCCCATTTCCCTCTTCTTTGCATCCCCTCCCCCATTTCCCTCTTCTTCCTTTCTCTCCCCCATTTCCCTCTTCTTGCATTTCCTCCCTCCTTTTCCCTCTTCTTGCATTTCCTCCCTCCTTTTCCCTCTTCTTGCATTCCCTCCCCCATTTCCCTCTTCTTGCATTCCCTCCCCCATTTCCCTCTTCTTGCATTCCCTCCCTCTTTTCCCTCTTCTTGCATTCCCTCCTCCATTTTCCTCTTCTTGCATTCCCTCCCCCATTTCCCTCTTCTTGCATTTCCTCCCTCCATTTCCCTTTTCTTGCATTCCCTCCCCCTTTTCCCTCTTCTTGCATTCCCTCCCCCATTTCCCTCTTCTTGCATTCCCTCCCTCTTTTCCCTCTTCTTGCATTCCCTCCCCATTTCCCTCTTCTAGCATTCCCTCCCCCATTTCCCCCTTTCTGCATTCCCTCCCCCATTTCCCTCTTCTTGCATCTCCTCCCCCATTTCCCTCTTCTTGCATTCCCTCCCCATTTCCCTCTTCTTGCATTCCCTCCCCCATTTCCCTCTTCTTGCATTCCCTCCCCCATTTCCCTCTTCTTGCATTCCCTCCCCCATTTCCCTCTTCTTGCATTCCCTCCCTCCATTTCCCTCTTCTTGCATTCCCTCCCTCCATTTCCCTCTTCTTGCATTCCCTCCCTCCATTTCCCTATTCTTGCATTCCCTCCCTCCATTTCCCTATTCTTGCATTCCCTCCCCATTTCCCTCTTCTTGCATTCCCTCCCCCATTTCCCCCTTTCTGCATTCCCTCCCCCATTTCCCTCTTCTTGCATCTCCTCCCCCATTTCCCTCTTCTTGCATTCCCTCCCCATTTCCCTCTTCTTGCATTCCCTCCCCCATTTCCCTCTTCTTGTATTTCCTCCCTCCATTTCCCTCTTCTTGCATTCCCTCCCCCATTTCCCTCTTCTTGCATTCCCTCCCTCCATTTCCCTCTTCTTGCATTCCCTCCCCCATTTCCCTCTTCTTGCATTCCCTCCCTCTTTTCCCTCTTCTTGCATTCCCTCCTCCATTTTCCTCTTCTTGCATTCCCTCCCCCTTTTACCTCTTCTTGCATTCCCTCCCCATTTCCCTCTTCTTGTATTTCCTCCCTCCATTTCCCTCTTCTTGCATTCCCTCCCCCATTTCCCTCTTCTTGCATTCCCTCCCTCTTTTCCCTCTTCTTGCATTCCCTCCTCCATTTTCCTCTTCTTGCATTCCCTCCCCCTTTTACCTCTTCTTGCATTCCCTCCCAATTTCCCTCTTCTTGCATTTCGCTTCCATTTTATCTTTTTTTTAATATCTCTCTTCCTGCATTCCCTCCTCCCCTTTCCCCCTTCTTGCATTCCCCTACCCCATTTTCCTTCCGTTTCAGTTATCTCCTATTTTTTCTTCTTCCATTTCAGCCTCTATTTCACTTTCCTCCATTTCCTAATTCTTGCATTCCCTCATTCAATTTCCTCTTATTGCATTCCCTCCACCCTTCCCTCTTCTTGCATTTCTTAATTAAATTTCCCTCTTCTTGCATTCCCTCCCCCATTTCCGTCTTTTTACATTTCCTCCCAATTTCCGTCTTCTTCTATTCTCCCTGTTTTCTTCTTCTTGCAATTCCCTCTGCCATATTCTCCGTCTTGCATTGCCTCCCATTTTATCTTTTTTCATTTCCCTCTTCTTGCATTCCCTTCCCCATTTCCCTCTTCTTGCATCCCCTCCCCCATTTCCCTCTTCTTTGCATCCCCTCCCCATTTCCCTCTTCTTCCATTCTCTCCCCTATTTCCCTCTTCTTGCATTTCCTCCCTCCTTTTCCCTCTTCTTGCATTTCCTCCCTCCTTTTCCCTCTTCTTGCATTCCCTCCCCCATTTCCCTCTTCTTGCATTTCCTCCCTCCTTTTCCCTCTTCTTGTATTTCCTCCCTCCATTTCCCTCTTCTTGCATTCCCTCCCCCATTTCCCTCTTCTTGCATTTCCTCCCTCTTTTCCCTCTTCTTGCATTCCCTCCTCCATTTTCCTCTTCTTGCATTCCCTCCCCCATTTCCCTCTTCTTGCATTTCCTCCCTCCATTTCCCTTTTCTTGCATTCCCTCCCCCTTTTACCTCTTCTTGCATTCCCTCCCCATTTCCCTCTTCTTGCATTCCCTCCCCCATTTCCCCCTTTCTGCATTCCCTCCCCCATTTCCCTCTTCTTGCATCTCCTCCCCCATTTCCCTCTTCTTGCATTCCCTCCCCCATTTCCCTCTTCTTGCATTCCCTCCCCCATTTCCCTCTTCTTGCATTCCCTCCCCCATTTCCCTCTTCTTGTATTCCCTCCCCATTTCCCTCTTCTTGCATTCCCTCCCTCCATTTCCCTCTTCTTGCATTCCCTCCCTCCATTTCCCTCTTCTTGCATTCCCTCCCTCCATTTCCCTATTCTTGCATTCCCTCCCCCATTTCCCTCTTCTTGCATTTCATCCCTCCATTTCCTTCTTCTTGCATTCCCTCCCTCCATTTCCCCCTTTTTGCATACCCTCCCCCCATTTCCCTCTTCTTGCATTCCCTCCCCATTTCCCTCTTCTTGCATTCCCTCCCTCCAGTTCCCTCTTCTTGCATTCTCCCTATTTCCCTCTTCTTGCATTCCCTCCCCCATTTCCCTCTTCTTGCATTTCATCCCTCCATTTCCCTCTTCTTGCATTTCTCTTCCATTGTATCTTTTTTCATTTCTCTCTTCTTGCATTCCCCCCCCTTTTTGCATTCCCCTACCCCATTTCCCTTCTGTTTCAGTTATCTTCTATTCGCTCTTCAATGTGCTCTTCTTGCATTCCCTGCCCCATTTCCCCCTATTGTACTTCCTCCTATTTGCCATGCTTCCTGTGTAAGCACTGCCAAATTAACAAATGCTTTCACACTGTATGTCAGAACAGATAACATCATGTTCTAAACCTCACTTATATGCAAAAGTCAAAGTGAACAGCGGTTCATATTGTGAATTGAATTTAATATATCCCCTGTATTGTATTCTATTGCTACAGAGAAACAGCTGATTGAAGTTATGCAAATACAGTAAGAGGCAAACAGAGCTTGAAAGCATTACTCACGTTTAACGTTTGGATTGTGAGGCTGCATTAAAGCTCCAAGTCTGCAGGCACTGCGTTCATGCTGGTGAAGGCTGTGAAGATCTGTCTGTAGTAGATGAAATGTTGCAGCAGTTACTGATGCTTGTCGTTGTGACATAACAGCATTGTCTCTATCATATCACTACTGATGCTAACTGTCCTAGATGATTTTAAAGGGATAGTCCCATATTTTCTGCTGTTACTTCATAAATTGTTTATTTCTATAGCTTTAAAAGATCAATATATCAGCCAAGTAAAACCGTTTAACCTCTTAAGGACCAGAGCAAGTTTCATGCTTTTACTATGTCTCTGTTAATATTAGTTTGTGTAAGAAAGAATTACCAATTTAAATAGACCTATATAAACACAACTTTTATCTATACAAATAATGTATTGAGCATTCACTGAGCTTCATGTGCTCTATAATAGAAACAGACATACGGTATTTTTACCACAAATCTGACAGAAATGTGTCTTTGCATGCGCTCCAGCTACGATGAGTCTCCTCGTAACTCTTGCTAATCTCTGTGTGCAGCCAGGGACCAGATTATGTATAATTATACAGAAGTTGTTATCACTCACTGATTAGCAGCGGTTTCCCTCCATTACCCGAGTTGGTTTCTGTGTGTAACTGAAGTTTCACTCGCACATTCAAACACGGATAGAACTGTAATACAGCAGGAGGGATGAGCTGTAACTGACAGGCAGACCCGGCTTCTCCAAAGGTTAGTACATAACCTTATGTTAGTACCTTATCTGTGTGAGCCTCATTAGATCCTGTTGGGTTTTAAAGGAACAGTCATTGTATTAACGCATAACTGTCCTTTTACCCTCTATGTCACTGTCATTTTCCCTCACACACCTTCTGTAAAATATTACCTTGGGCTAGGGTTAAACACGTTACATTACTATTATTATTTACCAAAATGATCTGTTACTTCATACCCGTTTTTTTAACTTTCAAACAACATGTTAGTGATGTCATTTAAATAGAGTGGGTTATATCGCTGAGGTTGGCTTTTAAAGTATTATCTGGGTGTTTTAAAGTTCAGTTCTCATGTAAACTCCCTCTTCCTGGAACAACTTAGACTACTTTGTACCACAGATACATTCGTCTTAAGGATAATACCAAATTGGTGCTATGTACCAATTGTGGTGAAAAGTACTAATAGTGGTGCAATCACCATAGCAGCCACCATAGCATGTTATTACTAATTAGTTACTTTGCCCCAGAAATTATTAAATGTAACCCTGTTGTCTTTTCACCATCATTTTGCAGACAGATAATACTTTCTATTGGGAGGTAGTTCTGCCACTACCCATACGTTTCATTTATATTTTTATTCTGAATGCTGAATCTTGTTTTTTTAAACTAGATATATTGTGTTATGAGAGTAAAGCTCTTGGTTTTTCATTTTATATTTCACTGTATAGGCTGCGAGGGAATGTTTGTCAAAGCCGCTGGTAACGTTTGCACGCTGACTTATTGCTTCGTCCCACAAGGTAGTAACTAGAAGACTGTTTTCACTGTTTCTACACTAAATGCTGTCATCGGTTTTGTTGTGTACCCTTTAAATGTTCGTATAAATCATTGTTAAAGAAAATGTATATGGTTGTTTTTTTCTTGGAAGTTACTGCTCACAAAAACATACAAGGTTAAATTTTGTATTCCTTTTGCATAAGTTTTATGTGAATTCATACAGATTATATCTAACCATTATTGGGCCTTAAGTTGTGTTGTTTCTTATGGGGCCTGCATGCATTTTGGGGCCTCAGAAGTCTCTTCTTCAGATGGGAACAAAATCGCTTCTTCTTCCATCCCTTCACTCCCACCCCTTCACTCCCATTTCCCCTTTCTTGCATTTCCCCCATTTCTCTCTTGTTGCATGCACCTCTCCGCATATACATCTTCTTGCTTTCTCTCTCTACATTTCTCTCTTTTTTGCATTCCCTCCCCCTATTTCCCTCTTCTTTCGCCATTTCCCTCTACACAACTAGATAATTATTATACAGCAACTTCTTGGTGTTTTGGATAGGGTAATAATCCTATAAATATACCCAAAATAAAGTTTACCACTGGAACGACGAAGAGTCCCCCTGAATGGGAAATCTCTAGGGGACCATTGTTTGAAGGACTGCCCTTCATTTGGTCTTTACAGTTTTTTTACCATTCCTTTGACAATTTTTTAATACTTTTAACAATTTTCATAAGCTCTTAACACGGTTAGCACAACATTCACCTGTGTATGCTATACAATTAACACATTTCTTGTTGCTTTGACACAAACTGCATATAGTTAACACACATGTAAAATGCTTGAACTTCATTTACACACAAGCTCAACCAAGACCAAAACAATGGATTTTCACTGCCAAATTAACAAATGCTTTCACACTGTATGTCAGAACAGATAACATCATGTTCTAAACCTCACTTATATGCTTAAGTCAAAGTGAGCAGCGGTTCATATTCAGTGGCGTCGGCAGGGGGGGCCAGAGGGGGCCATGGCCCCCCCTACATCATGCTGTGCCCCCCCAATTGAAACGCCGGCTTTTTTTTTTTTTTTAATAGACCCGGAGGAGAGAGTGAGAGGCGCCGAGCGGTTGCTGAGGAATAAGTTCTCAGCAACCGTTCGGCGCCTCTCACTCTTCTCCGCGACCGCGAGGCCTCTTCCTGGTTCGCAGTGCCGGCATTTCAAGCCGAGCGCCGGTATATGTCGTCATATCCGGCGCCCAGCAGTGAAGCCGGCAGAACCAGGGATACAGAGACCTCGCGATCTCACCGCTGGACAAGCCCAAGGTAAGTGAACTTCAAAGGGGGGGTTAGAAAGTTAGGAGGGGGTTAGAGAGTCAGAAGAGGTAGATAAGAAGTGAGAAGGGGTAGATAAGGATAGATTGGGAGGGAGAGGGGGTAGATAGGATAGATTGGGAGGGAGAGGGGGTAGATTGGGAGGGAGATGGGGGTGGATGGGATACATTGGGAGGGAGAGGGGATAGTTAGGATAGATTGGGAGGGAGAGGGGGGTACATAGGATAGATTGGGAGGGAGAGGGGGGTACATAGGATAGATTGGGAGGGAGAGGGGGGTACATAGGATAGATTGGGAGGCAGATGTGGTAGATAGACAGGCAGTTGTGGTAGATAGGGAGGGAGAGGGGGTAGATAGGATAGATTGGGAGGGAGAGGGGGTAGATAGGATAGATTGGGAGGGAGAGGTCTTTATGGGACAAAAACGGTGTACGTTCAGCTGTTTGGGGACAAAGTTGACATAATGTGTAACTTAGGTGCTGGTCAGGTTCTATGTGGGCAGTGTGGACACCAGGGTTGGCTTTGGGGTGTGTGACCAGTGATCTATGCCTGTAATTTAGGGGGTTTTATCTATACCTTTAATGCAGAGTTTATATGTAATTTCCAATTGATTTATATCTGCAAAGCTGGGTTTTGTGTCATTCTGTTCATCTGTATCGGCTATATTTCCATACATTATTAATGTTTACCTGCAAATATAGGATTTGCATGTCTTATTCAGCTGATCAATACCTGGAGTGCTGTTTCCATGTGTTGATTATTTGATCTAAACCTTCAGTGCTGAGTGTTCATGTGATTTCCAGTTGATCTATACCTGCAATGCTGGGTTTGTGTGTTCTGTTGGTTTATACCTGCAATGCTATGTTTCCATACATTATTTATGTATACCTGCAAATACAAGTTTTTTTTTAATCTCATTCAGTTGCATGTGCTGTTTCCATGTGTTGTTTATTTGATCTATACCTGAACTACAGGGTGTAAGTAAAAGAGCGCTATGGTTTAGTGAATGAGGGGACAAAGGGACTCTGGGGATGATTACAGGGGAGAGGACCTCTCAATGTCACGGTGCAGTCAGAAGGAGGGAACACTGCACTGACTCTCACTGTCTTCCCCTGATCTGCAGTCAGTGTGGCAAATATATTGGCTGCAGGGGCTAATATTAATATATATCGGAAGCTGGGACTAATGTTTATATATATCGGCAACAGGGGCTAATATTAATATATATTGGCTGCAGGGCCTATTATCAATAAATATTGGCTGCAGGGGCTAATATTTATATATATTGGCTGCAGGGACTAATACTATATATCGGCAGTAGGGGCTAATATTAATATATGTTGGCAGCAGGGTATAATTTCTATGTATATCGGCAGCAGGGTATAATATAAGTATGTATCCGCAGCAGGGGCTAATATTAATATATATCCGCAGCAGGGGTTAATATTAATATATATCGGAAGCAGGATGTAATATTTCTATATATCTGCAGCAGGGTCTAATATTTATATATATTGTCAGCAGGGGCTAATATTAAATAATGAAAAATAACTGTCACTTTAGCTGTTATTTTGAAATCATATTTTAATCACGGTCTTTACTTCAAAGAGATAAGTGCATATTATGTAGTTAAAAATGCACTTCTAACGTGTGTGTGTGTATATATATATATATATATATATATATATATATATAGTGTATATGTACCGTTTTATAATTGGCCCCCCTACTTTGGTCCCTGGCCCCCCATGTGCCCCCCCTAAATATGAAACCTGGAGACGCCACTGTTCATATTGTGAATTGAATCTAATATATCCCCTGTATTGTATTCTATTGCTACAGAGAAACAGCTGATTGAAGTTATGCAAATACAGTAAGAGGCAAACAGAGCTTTAAAGCATTACTCACGTTTAACGTTTGGATTGTGAGGCTGCATTAAAGCTCCAAGTCTGCAGGCACTGCGTTCATGCTGGTGAAGGCTGTGAAGATCTGTCTGTAGTAGATGAAATGTTGCAGCAGTTACTGATGCTTGTCATTGTGACATAACAGCATTGTCTCTTTATCATATCACTACTGATGCTAACTGTCCTAGATGATTTTAAAGGGATAGTCCCATATTTTCTGCTGTTACTTCATAAATTGTTTATTTCTATAGCTTTAAAAGATCAATATATCAGCCAAGTAAAACCGTTTAACCTCTTAAGGACCAGAGCAAGTTTACTATGTCTCTGTTCACCTGACCCTCTTATTATGTTATTAATGAACCCACACAAATTGGACACCACACAATTTGGAACCATATTCATAAATGTGAGACATGTTTTCGTATGACTAAAATAAAAAATAAAAAACTTGAATAATCAATGAAAGAGCTTTTAATATGCATTCTTCTTTACTAGTGTAGTGCGCAGGATTGGTGTCTCAGAAGGTAAAAGGTTTAGATAATGTGCCTCTCCTTTTTAGTATTAGTTTGTGTAAGAAAGAATTACCAATTTAAATAGACCTATATAAACACAACTTTTATCTATTAGTACCTTATCTGTGTGAGCCTCATCAGATCTTGTTGGGTTTTAAAGGAACAGTCATTGTATTAACGCATAACTGTCCTTTTACCCTCTATGTCACTGTCATTTTCCCTCACACACCTTCTGTAAAATATTACCTTGGGCTAGGGTTAAACACGTTACATTACTATTATTATTTACCAAAATGATCTGTTACTTCATACCCGTTTTTTAAATTTCAAACAACATGTTAGTGATGTCATTTAAATAGAGTGGGTTATATTGCTGAGGTTGGCTTTTAAAGTATTATCTGGGTGTTTTAAAGTTCAGTTCTCATGTAAACTCCCTCTTCCTGGAACAACTTAGACTACTTTGTACCACAGATCCATTCGTCTTAAGGATAATACCAAATTGGTGCTATGTACCAATTGTGGTGAAAAGTACTAATAGTGGTGCAATCACCATACCAGCCACCATAGCATGTTATTACTAATTAGTTACTTTGCCCCAGAAATTATTAAATGTAACCCTATTGTCTTTTCGCCATCATTTTGCAGACAGATAATACTTTCTATTGGGAGGTAGTTCTGCCACTACCCATACGTTTCATTTAGATTTTTATGCTGAATCTTGTTTTTGTATATTAGATATATTGTGTTATGAGAGTAAAGCTCTTGGTTTTTCATTTTATATTTCACTGTATAGGCTGTACCCTTTAAATGTTCGTTTAAATCATTGTTAAAGAAAATGTATATGGCTGGGTTTTTTTTCTTGGAATTTACTGCTCACAAAAACATACAAGGATACATTTTGTATTCCTTTTGCATAAGTTTTATGTGAGTTCATACCGATTATATCTAACCATTTCTGGCCCTTAAGTTTAAGTTGTGTTGTTTCTTATGGGCCTGCATGCATTTTGGGGCCTCAGAAGTCTCATTTTCAAATGGGAACCATTACTGAGATAATGAAAGGAAGCTTTATTCCTTCAGCTATTGCAATAGTCTAGTAAAATAAGTTATGTGGACGTGTACACTAACAACCTTTTACGCTCGATTTTTGTTTCTCATGTCCCCGAAGCATATACAGCATATTCAGCAAGGGGACATCATCGTAAGCTAGAGTGGCAAAGGTTTAAAAGTAACATCGAGAAATATTACTTTACTGAAAGGGCAGTGGATGCACGGAATAGCCTTCCAGCAGAAGTGGTAGATGTTAATACAATGAAGGCTTTTAAGCAAGCATGGGATAGGCATAAGGCTAAGCTAGATATAGGATAAGGTCAGGGACTAAGGACAGTATTCATAGGTTGGGCAGACTGGATGGGCCAAGTGGTTCTTATCTGCCTTCACTTTCTATGTATCCATCAGTGGACCCCCCCCGCCCCACCCCATGTGTCCTCAGCCTCAGGTGGTTACCGTGACAATACGAATATTCTGAAATATTTGCGCTCCAACTAAGGAGAAAGTAAACGATCTAGCTTAGGGACCAAAAAACATTGCTTTAACTTTTATATTCATTTTTTCACAGGCAATTAGACACTCAAAGCAAAATCTCTCTGGTCGTATAACATCCTCAGCCACCCAATACGTGGTGGAGTTTGCTGTTTGGTATTACCTGGAGTGTTGTATTACTTTTACATTTAATTCTAAATGATTAGGAATTACTGTGACAGGACTGCCTGTGAAATGTGCAGCATGACTGACGCTACAAATGACTAACCAGCCTGAACGCCAAATGTTTTTAAAACTTTTGTGACCGACAAGATGTTCTTTGTAATACTGCTTTTTCATGTTGTTGTGCTGACTGATTAAATCACTGCTTCTGCTTGTAATGCTGTTTCAGCCTTTTATTCTCTCTTCTACTGTTTTGCAGTCACTGCAGTTATAATACACATTAATTTGGCAATAATTCCTACCATGTTTTGCCTAAACAAGTGCTTCTCAAAGACATCTGTGTTCTAGTTGCCAACGCTCCAAAATCCGCATACTCATAGAAACGCATACTCACATGCTCACTCAGTCTCCCACCTAGTTACAAACGGTGACTAACAGGAGGACTTCTGTCATGTATGAAGAAGTGGGGATTGTGCTCCGGGCTAAATAAAACCACCCTTACAACCCCAAAACAACTTACCCAAACAACCACAGACACAGGTATATATGGATGAAAACAGGCCACAGCTTTATTACAAAATACAAAACCAATACCGTGTTAGCCTATCTTCAAGAGAAAACACAAGTTCATAACCAAATATTATACAAATTATTTGTGTGAAATAAAACATGGGGACAGAATGACCAGATTTGGAAAAAATAGCAAAACGCTACTTGTAATTATTGCCCTATAACATGCAAAAATGTAAAAAACATTGGGTATTTTTTAAACTCACGACAAATAGTAGAATCTATTTAGGAGGTTTTTCATTAGCTTTTTTAGATGAGAAAAAGATTTTTCAAATAAATGTGAGAATTTTTTTTATATAGGAAATTAGATGATATCATCCAAAAATATGGTATCTGAAGAAAGCCTTTCTTGTCCAATATATTGTGAGGGTTCAGTAAATGGGAGAGAAAATTACAGCTAAACACGAGCACCGCAAATAAAAAAAACCAGCCTGGTCCTTAAGGGGTTAAAGGGCACAGCAGCAGTGTAAAAAAAAAAAATAAGGACACGATGGATTATAGAAAAACTGCCTCATGTGAATAGCGAACAAATGAATATAACAACTAGACTTGTGCACAACAAGCAGAATCGGTTAGAATGAAATTTTTAGGTAATTTTTGCCCCATTCATTTCAGGCAATATTTTTTTTTTAATTCCCGCAAGGGAAGTCTCCGGGTAGCCGGAGCCCAGAAGTTCCCAGGTATGTGTATATGACCAGGTCCACCTGACTACCCCCTCTGGAATACGACCCCTATTCGTCTGACTACGCATCTAGTGTATGACCTTTGGCCCGTCTGACTATAAGATCATGCTCCAATTGTACATTACATTTCAAATCCCCCACACAAAGTTCAATTAACTGGCATATGCCTTAATTTCTTAATCTATCTCCTGATTTCAAAACAAGCTTACAAGGAGCATGGCTAGAATATGTGCAACATAATGGTCAACACCAAGAACCACCAATACTTTTTTGGCAGACCGTGATGGCAAAATCACTTTATTTAAGCCGGGGAGGTATTTAATATTACTCTAACACTACTGCAGGAGAGGATCCCGTGTAGCAAAATAGGCCAGGACACAAGGGACAAGGACCTGGAGCCAAAGCAAACGGGGAGGCAAGCGTCAAAAAAGGTAAAACTCTGTGCGGAAAATGCTGTCCCCCCCAGATTTTTAGGGATTCCTACGCCCATGGTTGCTGCTGCTGTGTTATTTTATTAATTAAATGACTTATTGTTCACTTATTTGGTATAGAGCCCTCCATGCCAACTGTACTCCCTCCCACATTGATTTTATGATTCATTTATTGTATATTTTATTTTTTATTATTTTTTTAACCCCTTCGTGACAAAGTATGATTTTATTTTTTGTACCCTTCGTGACAAAGGCTGTTTTAACATTTCTGCAGTGCTCGTGTTTAGCTGTAATTTTCTTCTTTCTCGTTTACTGAACCCACACAAGTTATATATTGGTTTTTTTTCAAGACAAGAAGGGCTTTCTCTATGTCGTTGTTTTGATTGTATCATATAATTTACTATTAAAAAAAGTATAAAATATGGTGAAAAAATGACTTTTTCTGACTTTTACTTGACAAATCTTTTACTCATCTATAAAAGGTAATGAAAAAACCTGCTAAACAAATTGTACTGTTTGTCCTGAGTTTAGAAATACGGAATGTTTTTATGTTTTTTTGCTTTTTTCTGCAAGTTATTGGCGAATAATTACAAGTAGCGTTTTGCTATTTAAAAACCATTTTTCCAAATCTGGTAATTCTTCCCCCATGTGCTATTTTGGGTATCTTTGAAGCCTGCCAATACATTTTACCCCATCAAATCATATATTTTTGAAGACTAGACACCCCAGGGTATTTCAAATGTTAGTATTTTAACTCTTTCTATGCACTAATTCTACCACCAGTCTTTGTGGTAGTCTTTGTTTTGTGTGTTTTTCACACACATTTTACTTCATGTATGCATTTATAGCTCCTGGTATATGTCATACAACAGCCCAATATGTGTTCAGCAACATCTCCTGAGTACAGTGATACCACCCTTGCATGGGTTTGTTGTGTTGTTTGGGGGCTGATTTTGTGTGCATTTTTCGAATTGGAAATTTGACATATGGTAATCCTTTTCCCGGAGTTAATTGGGACATTTTTGAACCCGGCCAATTCAATTTACCCCATCAACTCATAAATTTTTTTAAAGTAGACACCTCATGGGCATTTAACATGCCAGTATTTTAGCTCTTTCCATGCTAGAATTGTTTTAAGATAAAGCGCAAATTTAAGGACTTGATCATAAAAATATTTTTCATATATGTAAAAAAAAAAATTGGCCTTTTTTTTTGTTACATTTTGGAACCGGAAGGTTCCCCTGATGGTGACATCAGTAGAAAGTTATTTGTTACCATTTTTTTTTTTTTACTATTTTTATATACCGTATTTGCTCGATTATAAGATGAGGTTTTTTCCAGAGCAAATGCTATGAAAAATAACCCTCGTCTTATAATCGGGGTCTTCTTATAATCAGACCTCAAATAGGTCTGACTATGAGACGACTAAGATCCAGATCCCCCGCAGCGATGCAGGGGACCTGGATCCTCCTGTGTTATGCCCCCCCCAACTTACCGGTGCTTAGTCTGGGCAGCGTGTAGAGCTCTACCCGATTCGCGTAGAGGACTTCTGCTGCAGCGGAAGTTGTCTACGCGTATCGCGTAGAGCTCTACAAGTTGGGGGAAGGATGTAGGGGACCTGGATCCTCCTGTGTTATGCCCCCCTCCACTTACCGGTGCTTCTGAGTCCCCGGTGCTTAGTCTGGGCAGCGCGTAGAGCTCTACACGCTGCCTGGACTAAGCACCGGGGACTCAGAAGCACCGGTAAATTTGGAGGAGGGAGTGTTAAATGGGGGGCATAAGGCATTTCTGGAGCACTCTGCTCTGTGAAATGCCTTTTAACCCCCTTAATGCCACTCTGCCTCCAGAAATGCCTTTTAACCCTCTATACGCCACTCTACCTCCTGAAATGCCTTATACCTCCCTATATGCCACTCTGCCCCATAATATGCCTTTTAACCCTCTAAATGCCAGGGTGGCATATAGGGGTATAAGGCAATTCTGGAGGCAGAGTGGCACATATGGGGGTCAAAAGGCATATCATGGGGCACAGTGGCATATAGAGGGTTAAAATGCGTATCATGGGGCACAGTGGCATATAGGGGTTATAAGGCATGCCTGGGGCAGATGTGCATAACTGGGGGGGGCAGGTTGTAAAAAAAGGAAATAAAAACAAAATATTTTTCTCAATCATAGCTTTTATTAACAAAAAATTGTTCACATAGTTTACATGAATTAACATTTACTGGTAAAACTTTTTTCCTATAGGGTCGTCTTATATTCAGGCTTTTTCTTTTTTTCCTAAATTAATATAAAGATTTTGGGGGGTCGTCTTATAATCGAGCAAATACGGTATTTTTATTTTTCATTTATTCTACTAATCACATAGTAATTAGAAAGATGGGCTCCATTGACTTACATGGATTAATGCAGTACCCGTATTCAACCTGCAAGTGAAGCCAGATTCTTCACTTGCAGGTTTTCAACTTTTTTTATTTTTTTTTTAAAGGACGCCGCTATCTTGCGAGTGGCAAAATAATTTGCAGTGTCGGTTGTGAACACTCTCCAGGAGGGTTGACAGCGCATCCTGGGGTGGGAGTTTGGTGTAGGTATAGTGTGGTGTAGGGAAAAAAATATTTTTATGATTTTGAAAGTTTGCCCACTGACAAAGACATGATCAGTCTATAAACAGAGCTTGAGAAAGACATGTGTGTCGAAACGTTGCATGTGTGAAATAAACTCACCTCACCATTGGAGTGCTGAGCCTCTGCTTCTTTATCCCATACTCGCAATAACCAAGTGGCGAAAGTTTCCAAGAATGTCTCTCCAGACCCTCTTGAGAACTCTGGCTCCCCTTGCAGGTTGAATACAGGTACTGCATTCAACCATGCAAGTCAATGGAGCCCAGCTTTCTAATCACAATGTGATTAGTAAAATATTTAAAAAAATTATAATAATAATAAAATATGATATGATAAGGCCAGGGACTAAGGAAAGTATTCAGAGGTTGGGCAGACTGGATGGGCTGAATCTGCCTTATCTGCCGTCACTTTCCATGTTTCTATACACACACCCTAGAAATGAACATCTGTTATAGGTGCATGTGAATTAAACATCTTTTCATAAAATATGTTGTCATGCTCTATTGTCTCAATAAACCTAATATAAAAGCCTTATTTTAACATCATATATTTCTTTCTACAAGCTTCTCACATTACTGGAATACTGGAATTTTTGCCCATTCCTCGTATAAGAACTGGTGGAACTCAGACATGCTTTTTCAGCTCAGTCCACAAACTTTCTACGGGATTCAGGTCAGGGCTTTGTGGCGGCCGCTGCAATACTTTCACTGTGCTGTCTATAGAGTTATTTTGTTACAACTATGGAGGTATGTTTAGTATCATTGTCTTGCTGGAAGACCCAGTTGCAAACAAGTTTTAACTTTCTAGCTTTTTAACTTTTCTTGAGGCGTTGCTTTCCTCAGCATCATGACCTTGATTGGTCCAACAGCCCATGAACCTAAATCTTTAGCAACCTCAAACGTATAGAAATGGCACTGGGAAGGGTTGTTGGGCACTGGCCCACCTTGTGTTTGTCAGGTGTACTAGATGGTCAGTCGAGGCATGTTCAGCACGGACAGACTTTTAGGGAGCTGTAACAGCTTCTTAAAATGGGTATAAAGGGCTAGTTGGGGCTGTTTCTTTTAACACTTTTTATTATCATTTCAAAAAAAAAAATGTTAAGGTCCCATGGATCTTTAAATATTTTTTTGTGAAGAGCAAAAACCGCACGCAATAATCAGTTACAGGGGTGCAAATGAGACTCCAAGGATCTGTACAGACCCCGCAGGGTCTCTGTTACCCTGGGACTGCAGTCTCGGTTATTACTTATAGTACTATTAACCTGGCTGTAATGGTTCCCTGCTATTCCAGCGCCAACAGACACACTTTGCGATTATTAAAATAGTTGGACCATTAGTGCCAAGAAGCCAGTTCCTTCATAGGGCTGGGTACTACTACTACTGGCACCCACCTAGGGAAGGTCTTGCTATTATTAGGTAGGTCCTGATACACTAGGTTGCAGCCACAGTGAATGACTACTGTCGATTTGGGATGTCAGTCCGTTGAATCAAACACGTAATTGTCCTGTGATACAAAAGCAGGCATTCTCACGCTGTTGCACAGAAACCGGAAAAGTGGGAAAGCGTCTTAGTTTCTTCAACGTTTCAGTGTTGTGAATAAAAGGAGATATTTGCTAAAGATGGTTTTTGCATAACATGCCAGATAATGCAATTTAGCTTTTTGTTAAGTGGAACAGCAGCTTTAATTACATTTTTTATGTTCTTGTTTTAGGGCAGAGGCTTTCACATGTGAATGAAAGATGTGATCAACAGTTAAGAGGCTTTTCTTATGCCTGCCAACGCATGGTTTATATTCTACACTCTTTTTTCATAACTTCAAAATAGAAAGTGAAAGTGAAGCTTTTACAGGAAAAGAGAAGCAGTTGGAAAGAAGCACTGAGCTGCGATCGTTCAGCCGTATGGGACCTTCATAAGCCAATTTCCACCCTGTAATATTAACAAATCGTTCATTGCCTTATTGTATGGCGAAACCCTTTCGTTCTGTAGACGGTTAGGTGAGTAACTACACATCTAAGCGTAACGTAATCTAATCCCTGTTATTACATTCGTCTCGTCGGTTCTGAGATCACAAAACATTTTTAACATTAATTGACACGTGTGAATTTCTTAAATGTATCACAATATCATTGAATGCTTTGTAACCACATTTACTGTAATCGTTAATTTAGCATAAAATTCTATATATTTTTTAGTGTGGCTGCATATGGTAGTCGAGATCGCCTCCACTTATTGCTTTGCGATGTTCTATATTTATGATCAGCATTATTGTGCTTTTCAGTTAGGATTTAATACTTGCTTTGGTAATCCTCTGCTTGTAGTAAAAATAAATTGTCTCGTATAATACAGAAAATGGCATTTTACTTTCACTTTACTTTAGCAGGGTATATTTTAGATGTAAAAAGGTTTGGCCCTGCTGTTTTTAGATTTATCTTTGTACGGTACAGGAAATATATGTATTTTTTTTTTCTGGAAATCCCCTTGCTGGAGGTAGAAATGTTTAAATAGTTAAAAGGGATTTAACAAGGTACAGGAGGGACGTTTATTTCAGCGGAGGAGAAATGTTAGAACAAGAGGTCATGATCTAAAACTAGGTGGTCTTTTTGCTGGGCCACCACCTCATTTTATAACGACAATCATGTTTACTGTTTCTCTGTCCAAGCTGGATCCAAATATAGCCATCTATATTTAGTACATACAGAATATAATCATTTTCTGATGTATTTTTCTTAAGTCATGTATAAAACATACAAATTTGGTTCTTGAATCATCAGTGTATTTTTTTCATGGCTAACACAAAATTTGTGATCTTGATACTACCGATGATGAACGAATGGGTGATGGATGTTTTCTGCCCACCATTGACAAGGTTATATTCTCACACTCTAACACACGCTGATTTGCACTCCAGCATGAAACAGGTTAAATAAAGTCACATATACCCTACCTTAATGCTGCGCAAGGCTCATGAAGTCTCTGGTCATGTTACACGACCCCAGCAACCGCCTGTAGATGTCTGTGGACTGCCAACTTCCAGACCTGCCCCAGGGGAAATGTTAGTAGGCCAGTCCATCCCTGCATGTACCCTGTTATTACCAGCCTGTGATTGCATCATTTAATATCTATATATATTTTATTATATAACTTTATATATACTTTCTTCTGGGTGTTGTCACCCAGTTAACATTCTGTTACTGTGTTAGTCTACTTTAAGATCAAAGGGGGTTGTGTATTAAAAGTAATTCTGGTGCAAAGTATAAAAAAGTGCATTGCATTAGTTTTGCTTTTTCTGCAGCCCCCCCCCATAATGTTTTGTGCACTTTGTATATTTTAAAGATTTAAGGGAATTTTTTCTTATACATTATTCAATTACTTTCATATTACTTTATGTAACAATAGAATATGATCACATTAAGATGAGAAACACCCAGGACTATGTTACTATAAAACAATTTTATTTAGATTTTTATTTGTTTACAATAATTAGAGAACCTGACCGGCAAAATTATTTTTGTTTCATTGTTCTATTTCCAGATTTACGATTGGCACCACTTTTAAATGACAATGGTCAGTCTATCTTGTGTGGGATTACTGTGCTTCCTATGGACCTCTAATGCTGCATTCTCAGCCTCCGTTGGCAGCGAGGACACGGACAATGCTGGAGATATATTTCCATGGAAAAAGATGAGGTTGCCAGATTTCATAATACCACAATACTATGACCTTCTTATCCATCCAAATTTAACTACCCTCACTTTTACTGGTCTTACCAAGATTATCATTTCTGTAAAGCATCCGACTAATTTCATCATTTTACATAGCAATCACTTGGATATTACGAGAACCAGTATAGATCGTACAGGGGAAAGAAGCCAAGTACGCGAAGACCTAAAGCTCCTTGAAAATCCGTCACATGGACAAATAGCACTTCTTACTGCTGATCCTTTAAAACCAGGCACAAACTATACGGTACACATTGAATACAAGGCTAACTTCTCACACAGCTTTCATGGGTTTTATAAAAGTACCTACAAAACCAAAGATGGAGAGATCAGGTAATTATTTATGTATTGCAATGCGCATCCCAATGCCTTTCATACACCTACCAAACGTCTATCGCCAAAACGTAGCTGAAATATATACAAGTCCTGCTGAACTCTTAGGTGGAGTTTTTTGGAGTATCCAGTGGTAAAAGTACTAGCGTAAATGTCTAGGTGACAATATTTAGCTCTAAAAAATAAATACAGTATACCAAGTTTTATAGCATGAGATGATAACACTTTAACCTGACATTACATGAGACTCTATATTTAATTCTTTAAAGACTAGATTTTTATAGATTTTATTTTTATATATTTTTTTTTTTTAAGAACTATTAGGAACATTGGTTTGGCTAAGATTCAGTGGAAGATACAGTAACTAACTAATATTGTTAAGAAGCCTTGGGAAATATAATCTTATTGATCCAATTACATTTGATACCTCGATCTATGTTATTACATCCATATTTCGTCTACCAGCTCAGTGTGAATTGTTTGTACTTCAATGCTTACTAAATTGGTGTTTCAGGTTGCAACTGTAATGAGGTCAATATTTCAACATATGGCATATTACTCTGACACTCCGTAATATGCAGAAAGTAATAATTAAAATAATTATTACAATGTAATTCCTGTTTAGACATTCCTGTTTATAAGGCTCAAGAAAACCGATTGGCAGCAAACTGTGAATTATTTGCTGGTCCCCAAAACAAAATCGTAAAAATAAAGTCTAGCTCTCATTGGAGCCGTCCCTGGCTATACGTTACTGGCCAAAGACTGCCCGGCCTAACTACTTACTTCCCTTCCCTGCCAGACCTAGGAAAGCCAGGCTCTGGAAACCTCCCCAGACAGTAGTCACGGGTCCAGGCAGGTTTGCCACACTTGTCTCTGGGAATATTTTCTTCGGGGTGTCCCCTTTCCCGGGAAGCAGAGGAGAACAGTCTCTCTGATTGTCAGGCCTCAGTGGGTTTAATGCCCAGGACCTGTGCCTGATGGAAGGTTCATTAAGGTCCTGGATTAGATCCTGCAAACCCAGCTTGGGCATCCAGTCTGCTACAATACTGGAGCTGGAGCACTGGCTCACCCTACTCTCCAAATGTTCCACCCCAGGGACTCATACATATAATTTACTCAACATCTGTGTATAAGAACATAACAAAATGCCTCCCTGGCAAGTAAAAAATAAGTATAACTTCTTGCTTTATTGTTTATAATGTATTTCTATTAGTGCCATCTGCAGAGCAGAATGGGGAGGTCTCCCAGGCCCCACGCTCCCAACTGTCTTGCATGGGAGTCTAAAGCCGCTTAAGCCTCAAGTGTTTCCCTTGGCAGTCCTGAGCACCTAGTACTAACATCTGACCTCTGGGTCTACTAACTGATGCCCCAGCTGCTTTTACATGTAATGGCCAGCCAGTGTCCACCACTGACTCACCGCTTGTGGCTACCCCTCGTACATCAGAAGCTCCCACTCATATGGTGTCACATGACTGTGCGTTCCGTTACCCTGTAAGGTCATGGGTCCAAAAGTCAAGATGCCCCGCGACCTACACACCACCAGGGACGGCCCTGTCCCTGAAGTACAGTGTGCTGTTATGTTACATTCATACGTACTGGGATTGCAATGGTAAATAACCCCTTAATGACAAAGCCCGTACATGTACGGGCTCAAAATGCATTGTGTTCAATGGGTTTAGGGACAGCCCATTGTCCTTAAGGGGTTAAAATGTATAATGTTTTCTGATACACCATTAAATCAGCTAGTATGATGAAAATATACCAATACAAGGGATTAGGTAATCCGCATCATTTATTGTATTGCCATTATAAAACAGAATGATATTTGAGAATATTGTGGGGGGCTGGGGAGTTCCTCTCTAATTAAATACCGGTAATACAGCTCCTACAATATATGTTTACATATCAATGTTATATGTTACGTTTGGTTTCTGACTGCTTTCTTGCAGAGTACTGGCATCAACCCAGTTTGAACCAACTGCAGCTCGAATGGCCTTCCCCTGCTTTGATGAACCTGCATTCAAAGCAAGATTTTTAATTAAGATCCGAAGAGAACCTAAACACAACGCATTGTCTAATATGCCCCTGGTACGTGTCATATAATTGCAAATTAACAAAAATTGATTGGTCTTTTTTTATATGTAAACCATGTGGCTTATTCATCTTTGTTAATGTTTATTTAAAAGTGGAACGTATGTATGGTTCTCTCTCTCCCTTTCCTATGTCTACTAAACAGCTCCACTCACATACACAAGGCCTTCTTAAAGTCAATGTTTTGCTTTATAACAAAAAAAAAAAGAAAAAAAAGCCCCAAAACACAAATGTGTGTATATAAATGCACCTTGTACAGCATTTATAAACTACAGCAGATTCCATAGCACAGTACTGTACAGAAAGGGTTAATATGCTGTCAGCTCTAAAATCTAAATATATTAAATTTAAATTGAATGGCATTTTCAATTTAAGGTAAAAACTGTGAATATCGGGGGAGGACTTCTAGAAGATCATTTTGATGTTACAGTAAAGATGAGCACCTACCTTGTGGCTTTCATTGTTTCAGACTTCCAATCAATCAGTCAAGTGACGGATCACGGGGTTAAGGTAAGCATTCACTTTGTTTATAATTTAGTGAACCAAAGTGTCAGTATTGTTTATTGCTCCAGTATTGCCATAGCTCTATAACATATATATATATATATATATATATATATATATATATATCTCAGGTTCCTCCTTACAGGCTCTCGTTGTGTGAATTAAGGATGAAGCTTGGGATACAAGGCATTTCCATGCATAGAAAACTAATACATGCTTCACAAGTACTGGTACAGAGTAATGTTACTCTGCATTGTATCTGTTTCATATTCCAGGCTGAGTTGGCATATGATGGCATTGGTTTTCACTTCTGTGCCATTGTGTTGAACAAGTGATGATCAATATTAAATCAATCAATGGAAAAAAAAAACAGATATCAGTCCATTTTCAATATTTTGTACCGCGGTATAAGATCGTATTAAATTGGACAAGCCCCAAACGACAATACTTCCAAAATTTAGTTTTCCATAATTTTACTTAAAAAAGAAAACTATACGTTATTTTTTATGCTTTATCCACTTGTCAAGCTTGAAATATCTATATGGTTATTATCTACTTGTGAATATATATTCTAGATATCTGTGTATGCGGTTCCCGAGAAGATTGAGCAAGGTACCTATGCCTTGCAGGCTGCAGTAAAGCTCTTAGACTTCTACGAGGACTATTTCAGCATCCCATATCCATTGCCAAAACAAGGTAAACTAATGTTTTTTACTGACTTAAACAGGAATGTAGGTCATGATATTCAACAATTGTCTTTTTAAAGATTTAGCAGCAATCCCTGACTTTCAGTCTGGTGCGATGGAAAACTGGGGTTTGACCACGTATAGAGAATCCTCTTTGCTCTTTGATCCAAAGACATCAACAGCATCCCAAAAGCTCTGGATTACCATGGTGATCGCTCATGAGCTGGCTCACCAGGTTAGTAACAAAGAGAACATTGGGGTTTGCATTGTACCCATTTCCATTAAATTACTAAATACATTTGCTGATTAAATTCATTTCCTATATATTTTATTTAACCGGTGCCAAGATTGTCCAGCTACCAACTGGCAATACTTTAATAAGTTAAACCTACAGGTGAATATTTCTTCCTGTGTATAAGAGATTCTTTTAAATCAGTCGTATTTATAGAATTTTACTCTATAGAATGTCAAGCTAAAACCGATACAGTGTTTTGTTGGGAATCAGAAGAGGAAGGGGAGGAGAGGTAAAAGGAAAAGTAGACGAGACGGGGAGGGAACTAAGAATTTAAAGCATGATTTCCAATCCACATTCATATTTTATAAAGCAATACCAGTGAGTTGTATACTAAGGACATTCATTTGTCGCATTATGGCCTTCATTTGGTGATCTCTGGTAAGAAATGAATGTGAGTGCCAGCGACCAACAGCAGCTTTCCACAAAAAAAAAAAGTTTATGTTTACGTGTTTGTAACGTTTTTCAGTGGTTTGGCAACTTGGTAACAATGGAATGGTGGAATGATCTTTGGCTAAATGAAGGATTTGCCAAATTCATGGAGTATATTGCTGTGAATGTCACGTATCCAGAGCTGCAAGTCGTAAGTTAATTTTCTCCTTACTTCATAGAGAGACAGATGAGCCATACGATGAAAATAACGGAATCCTTGCCTTGCACATTTTTCTTATTCTATTAGGAGGACACGTTCTTGGACAAATGTTTTCATGCCATGGATGTGGATTCATTGAATTCATCTCATGCTGTTTCAACACAAGTGGAAAAAGCAGAAGAGATTCAAGAGATGTTTGATGAAGTCTCATATAACAAGGTGCCGCATTCTGTTTTGTTCTCAGAATGACAATACATGTTTTAACACAACATCATTTCTTACGCTATTCTGAATACTAGATCTGTTTAGTTATCACGTTTACTTTGCATGTGCTTGTTCATCTTAGGTGGGAATAGACATTTTGATGAAATCAGTAGTTGGATAAAGATGTTTTACCTCCCCACGCTGTACTATGCCTTTCTAAATCATGACACAATCATGCATTTTATAGACTGAGCAATGTGTGAACTGCACAGTGCTGCCGTACTTACTTCTCTGAATTAGTATTTCCAGGATGTTTCTTAAATATGACATTATAGGCATTCAAAAAAGGGTTACGACATAGTATAACTTGTGAAGTTACCACTGCAGTTGGAAGGAAGATAGTCTTTAGGAGAGCCGAGGCGAGGAAGCCTTTCATGACGTGAAAGTGAGCCTTTTAGTGGATGTGTATGTGATAGTGGGTCTGGGGGTTTACCCAGAGGGCCCTAGGGCTAAAATTTTATATTTATGAGCAGGATCTGAAAGGATTTGCTATTTTTTATCTTTACTTTTAGGGTGCATGTATTCTGAATATGCTAAGAGATTACATGGGTGCAGAAAGTTTTGAAGCTGGTATTGTACATTATCTACGGCGATACAGCTATCGTAATGCCAAAAATGAAGACTTGTGGGACAGTATGACAGATGTAAGTAAGACATCACTGTTCTTATTTTTTAAGACCCTAATTTTAGAAATTTTATGTGTTTTGGTTTCTTGTTTTGCATTCAGATTTGTCCTTCAGAGGAGACGGCCGATGGCCAGAAGGAGATAAGCGGATTCTGCACAAAGAACCAGCAAAAAACTGTAGGTTCTGTCCGTCCGTCTGTCTATCTTATCTATCTATCTAGTGATAACAATTTGTGTATTACATGGTCATCTGTGTACTGAAACTGGTTCTATTTATTTTGTATGAATACAATAAAAAACATTATTCCTGGTACTGTTGAAATTAGCAAACACTTCTGTGAAATATTGTCGTAATTGGATAACATTATCATTTATTGATACATTTTGCCAGGAATAATTATGGTGTTCTTGGGATGTTTCAGGAAAGCTACTGGAGGGGAAAGAGAGAGATGAATAAGAGAAGATAGCTTTAGGTTATAAAAGTTGAGGGTTTATAGCTGTAGGAGGCCAGGGAGGGAGGGGATCAACATAAAGGAATAATTTTTTTCCAAATTAAACAACATTTGGCCAAAAAAGAAACAATGTCCCCAGTGGTACATATATAGGGGAAAACGTGCATAAAAATGCAAAATATTAATTAAGAAACTTGCTTGTAGATAAGTCTAAATATGGTTAAAAATACCTTTTTTGCTTCTTGCTAGGCCCCTCGTAGTGCTCGGTTTCAGATGGTGGTCTGCAGAGGGCTTGCTATGTTTCAGGAAAGCCTTTTTATTTTTCAGCACTGGTCTAAAGGAAACATTCTTGATGTGAAATCGATGATGAATACATGGACCCTGCAGAAGGGCTTCCCACTGGTTACTGTAACACGGAAAGGGAGACACGTCGAACTGCACCAAGAACATTATCTGAAGGGTACAAGAGACGCTGAATCTGCTGGGTGAGATTCAGAGCCAAATTGAAACTTTGGTTTCCTTAATTTATAACCACGCCTGTGCTAATAAGAGAAAAAATGTTTCACATCGAATCTTCCACCAATTTTCCTTACTAAAATATAAATGTACAACAGCCAATTTTCCTTCCATACTAAGAAGAGTTTTCTTTTACGTTATTCATGTCATTCAGATTTTTACTAGCTTGTTTAGCGATTAATGTAAATTAAATACAATACATCTTTGCAAGTAAACCAATCCCTGGATCATTTTTAAAGACCTAAATTACTTAAATGATTTGTACAAGTAAAATTTTAAGACCTTTTGAGGCGTGCAAAATATCTCTGAAAACTAAGTCTTGCTACATGTGTCTATATAGTTTTAGGGGGAATTAAGTTACTTTCACATGACAAGCGCTTTGTACCATATTTGCTCGATTATAAGACGACCCTGATTATAATATTCAAATCTGCATATTAATTTAGGAAAAAAAGAAAAAGCCTGAATATAAGACGACCCTACAGGAAAAAAGTTTTACCAGTAAATGTTAATTCATGTAAACCATTTTTTTTTAATAAAAGCTATGATTGAGAAAAATATTTTGGTTTTATTTCCTTCTATTTTCCAACCTGCCCCCCAGTTATGCACATCTGCCCCAGAAATGCCTTATACCCCCTATATGCCACTGGGCCCCATGATATGCCTTTTAACCCTCTAAATGCCACTGTGCCCCATGATATGCCTTTTAACCCTCTAAATGCCACTGCGCCCCATGATATGCCTTTTGGCCCCCTATGTGCCACTTTGCCTCCAGAAATGCCTTATACTCTGGCATTTAGGGGGTTAAAAGGCATATTATGGGGTAGAGTGGCATATAGGGAGGTATAAGGCATTTCAGGCGGCAGAGTGGCGTATAGAGGGTTAAAAGGGCATTTCTGGAGGCAGAGTGGCATTAAGGGTGTTAAAAGGCATTTCACAGAGCACTCTGCCTACAGAAATGCCTTATGCCCCCATTTAACACTCCCCCGCCCCCAAACGTACCGGTGCTTCTGACTCCCCCAGTCATGTAGCCGGGGCAGCGTGTAGACAACTTCCGCTGCTAGCCGCACCTCCTTCCTGCTGCAGCGGAAGTTGTCTACGCGAATCGCTTCGACGTCTACACGCTGCCCCAGCTACACACCGGGGACAGCTAAGCACCGGTAAGTAGGGGGGGAGGCAGGAGGATCCAGGTCCCCTGCATCGCTGCGGGGGACCTGGATCTTAGTCTCATAGTCAGACCTATTTGAGGTCTGATTATAAGACGACCCCGATTATAAGACAAGGGGTACTTTTCAGAGCATTTGCAAATACAGTATTTAATGTAAAAGAATAGACTCAATATTCCGATTCATAGAGAAAGAGTAAATGAACCAGCAAAGGAAAAAAGGCTGGAAAACGTATTTTACATTTATGTTCCGTGTTTCTGTGTGAGTGAAAGTTACCATATACCTGATATACATTTTCTTTAACATTGCTTGGATAATCTCATTTCAGATTATTATGGCATATTCCTCTCACCTACATCACCAGCAAATCTAACACCATTCAAAGATTTCTCCTAAAAACTAAAAAAGGTATGATTTTCAAATATCTAATATCAGTCTTTTTAAAGGAATCATCAAAATAATGTTTACATTTTTATGAAGAAAAAAAAAATTAATAAAAACTGCAGCGTTGAATTTGTTATAGTTGCAGTCAAATGTATGCCTATGAAAAGTGTCAACCAATCTTTTTTGCACCGCTATGGAATTCCAAACTTTAGGTGGGGGCGAAATGCTAAGATTATTATGATTTATTGTTTGCTATATCGCCATAGCGATATTCCATAGCGCCGTACAATGGGCAAGAATTGGTTATAACCAAAAATAATTCCTATTGAATGCCCATAAACTCTTTAACCATGTAACATTTTGCCTCATCCTGATTTTATTTGAAGAACATACCAGAGGGTGCAATTATTGTTTATCAAAGTGGAACATAACATTTTAAACTGTGTAATATGACTGAACCACATTAAGTCATATATGATACAGAGGGGCATAAACTTTATATGCTTCACACAAATA